>CM058240.1:12167525-12767525 GCA_030180135.1 Orychophragmus violaceus
AATCACCTTCTGCTGCTCTCCTCATAGTATTTAACCAGATTTACCAATTCAATGAAAGATGTGTTTTTGACTTTGAACCTTTGATTGATGTCCCTGTGAAAAAAGTGTATGAATTGCGGATGGTTCCCAAACCATTTTCTTTCCCTCTTAGTGAACTCCAAACTCTCCAAAACCTCATCAATGTAACACCCTGTGGATATCTTCAAATACAAAAACAACAATATAGTTTTGTCTAGTTCTACTAGTATTACCCATAAATTCAAAACACAAACCCTAATTCGAATTTACAAATTATACATCGATAATTCTTTATTTTTACGAAGAGAGATGAATGGAAAAAGGAGTTAAAGTTTTATCGAAAACAGTTGTCGAGTAATTAAAAATTGTTTAATTCAATAAATAAATTAGAAAAATTAATTTTGTTAAAAAAAGTCAATGTGAAAAAATGGATTTGGTTTTTGAGTTAGGCCCGGTAGAATTGGATGGGTGGATAAAATCCAGGTATAAATGTAATTATCAGGAAATAACTTGAACTTAGAATCATTTACCTTATTTTTGGATTTAAAAAAATGTTAAAAAAAATTCAAGTAATAAAAGGATCATTTTAGATTTTTCTTTTGAAAATAGGGGTATATGAAACTATGATGGGAACGAGACATATGCTGAAAAAATAGAAAACATACATTCACAATGGGATTCAACAATAGAATAAAGTACAAAAGCAAACTATAATAAAAAAAAAATAGTGTGATATCCAAATGTTTCATAAAATAAAATAAAAAATTAAATAAACCCATAGCATATTTGCCATACACAAACTCAGACCATGTACATGACGTATATTAACAGGTTCTAGACGTGGTTTCTTAGGAAGTTTTGTTTAAAAATAAATGAAAATTCCCTATTTTATTAAGGATCGATCCTTATTTAGGAGTTTTAAGAACCCGTTTCTTAAGAAACGTGGCACTCTCACGATCATCCTCTCATTCCTCGCAAGCTCCTCTTTCGCCTTCTTTCGATCTTTTCCTCCCAAAGAAGTTTCTATGATCTGAATCATGTCTTTTCATTTCTACATGTAAGTTTTCCCCATGTCTCGATCTCAAACTCGATCGGAATCAAAGTAAAGTATATTTAAAAAAAAATTGAAGCTTTTCATAGATTTTTCGGGAATCGAACGAAACCCAGGATCGTTGCATCTAGTAGGAGCCCTAATTATTCAATTTCTTGACAAAATGATGCTTTTTTCTCTGTTGCAGTAAAATTTACGAGGTTGTAATTCTGTTTCTAACCTGAAAGATGGAAATAGATGGTGGGTTGATCGAGTCTGGAGGGAGGACTACAGAATCTCAAAATGACGGTGGGTTGATCGAATTTGGGATCTGGGCCGAGGGAAGAACGCGGCGGCGGCGGAACTACCGACCTAGAGGATGGGATTGGTGCCTACATGCCTAGTAACACGACGAGGTTTAATGGGAATGATAAGATAGTTGTGGTTGTTGACATAGATGAAGGTATGTTCCCTTCTTCTTCATTGATAAAGTTTACAGCTTTGAATCGTTTTTAAATGTTATGATGAGTTATTTAACTCTTAAATGGGATTCTAGAAAAAATACTGGAGTCAATGAGTGATATAATCAGAAGCTGACAAGTATTTATATATGTTCTGGATTTTGTGTAGTAGAATCTGTTAATATGTTTACTGATTCCAATCTGCCTAACCATGGTAATGAATAATACGAGGAACTACTTTAAACTGTGTCTTAAATTGATATCTTTGAATATTTTCATGTGGCAATTCTGTTTCCAACTCGAGATTAAGTATTGTCTTGGCTTGATGGCTGATGGACATCTTTAATGTGATTCTTTTGCTGATATCTCCAGTCTCTTGCTTTTGTACATTGACATCATATTTTTCTCTTTATTGAGCCATTATTTTAAGTTTTGCTTCATCTTATGCTCTTTTTATGTAAGCAGTTTTTGGAAACTTTGTCTCGGCCCTTAACAGGTTCATTGTGGACCGCTATTTGTCAAACCATTCAGTCTCAAAATACCATGTCTACAAGTTCTTCAAGGTATGAAACGAGAGCTTCTTATTGCGCTTTTCACAAGTTGTGCATCTTCTTGTTCAACATGTAGGAATACCCTCTTGCTTTTGCATTGTGTTGTTTTCTAGTTCATGACCTCCTATGCTGGGATGAATAGGTAAAATATTGAGTTACAGATATGGAACTGCTCTCAAAAACGTTGCTGGCTTCCCATCACAGATTACTTGTCTATGAAGGACCTGTTCGCAAAGGTCCTCTTGCTGTAAAATTTCGGCCATCATCCTTCTCGATAAACAAGGCAAGCTCACAAATCTGGGATGTTCTGTGTTTACGTGACACCAAATAACGAAGCATACTGATTCATACGAGGGTCTCAAAGTTCTTAAGTTCTTGGAGAAGCAGTTTTCACATGCATGCGTAAATCTTTAGTACAGATGATGACACACTTTTAGCATTCAAAACTTCGTATGGGAGGATATTCACAGCCTACAAGAATCTACTAACATCTTGTAGTTTATGGACACGATTACTCTTAGAAAAGCCTCTTCTTAGTCCTGCTATTTTGGTGTACTTAGTGGTCTATATGGTTAAATTCTGAGGTTTTCGAGAAGAATAGATGTGCAGATGTTTTTGGAGATGTTGTCAATCATTGCTACTTCAATGTTTAAAAAAATTCAATTAAAATGTTTTAAAAATTAATATTTTTTAAAGTTAAGAACCTCACTTAGGGATTCATCAATGGATGATCAAAACAACAATGGATTCTTAACTATTCCAAACCACTTAAAAAAACATTAAAAAATTCTTAAGAATCCCAAAATGGGATTCATCAATGTACATGCTCACACGTGGGCGGATGACGATCACTAGTATAACAAAAGCACCAGCAACAAAAAAAAAAACATAATCCCTTTGTGAGGAAAAAAAAAAAAAAACATAATCCCATACACAGCCACGTTTCTCCAAACTCCATTAGAAATGAAAGCGACTCTCGCACCCTCCTCTATCACAAGCCTCCCAGCTCACAAAATATCTTCTTTCCGTTCACCGTCACTTCTCCTTCATCCACAAAGACCATCCGCAGCCTTTATGACGACGACGGCATCGCGTGGGAGCGTAGCTGTGACGGCTACTGCTACCTCTTCCGTTGAGGCGCTGCGAGAAGGAATAGCGGAATTCTACAACGAGACGTCGGGATTATGGGAGGAAATTTGGGGAGATCATATGCATCACGGCTTCTACGATCCTGATTCCTCCGTTCAACTTTCCGATTCCGGTCACCGGGAAGCTCAGATCCGGATGATTGAAGAGTCTCTCCGTTTCGCCGGCGTAACTGGTCCGCTTTTCAGTCAATTGATTGGCTTGTTTCCATATAAATAAGATTGAATTTCAATTTGCAGAAGAAGAGGAGAAAAAGATAAAGAGAATAGTGGATGTTGGGTGTGGGATCGGAGGAAGCTCAAGGTATCTTGCCTCTAAATTTGGTGCTGAATGCATTGGCATCACTCTCAGCCCCGTTCAAGCCAAGAGAGCCAATGATCTCGCCGCTGCTCAATCACTCTCTCATAAGGTAAGGTACTTTCTTGTTGAATCATTGCCCTATTTTTTCATCTAACTGAAACAAACGCCATTGGACCAGGTTTCCTTCCAAGTTGCAGATGCTTTGGAGCAGCCATTTGAAGATGCTAAATTCGATCTTGTGTGGTCAATGGAGAGCGGTGAGCATATGCCTGATAAGGCCAAGGTATATTATTTATTACCTAGCTCACTAGTAAAGACTTGGTAATAGACTTGGTAGATTTATTGTGTGTGGGAAATGAGTGTAGTTCGTGAAGGAATTGGTACGTGTGGCGGCTCCAGGTGGAAGGATAATAATAGTGACATGGTGCCACCGAAATCTATCACAAGGAGAAGAAGCTCTGCAGCCATGGGAGAAGAACCTCTTGGACAAAATATGCAAAACATTTTATCTCCCTGCCTGGTGCTCCACCTCTGATTATGTCGACTTGCTTCAATCCCTCTCGCTCCAGGTTATTATATTTATCACGCTTTAATGCCAACTTGGAGCTAGTGTCTCAAATATATATGTGTTTCTTTCAGGATATTAAGTGTGCAGATTGGTCAGAGAATGTAGCTCCTTTCTGGCCGGCGGTTATACGAACCGCGTTAACGTGGAAGGGTCTTGTGTCTCTGCTTCGTAGTGGTATGTTATTTACATTCATGATGATTCTAAATGTTTTTAAGATTAGCACTAAGGTTGGTGGGTGTACAGGTATGAAGAGTATAAAAGGAGCATTGACAATGCCATTGATGATCGAAGGGTACAAGAAAGGTGTCATTAAGTTTGGCATTATCACTTGCCAGAAGCCTCTCTAAGTTTATGCTAAACAATAAAACTGTCGTTTTAGTGCTGTTCAGTGAATTGATTCTCATGATATACAAGGAGATTGAATAAGCGTCACTTGAGAATATGTTGATGCATGAGATCCCTTAACGTCATTGTTCGTTCTATGTTCCGTTGTTTATTTTAGATACATATGATTTCACTAAGACGATGAAAATTTGAATGGTTTGTTGTTACGGGATTTTGACTAAGTCCGAGAGAGTTGGAGTTATAATAAAAAAGGTCCGAGTCAACAAAGAAAGAAAGATTAAAAGCGAGGTTGGAAACTCTGTGTTATTAATGATTAGGTCGAAGCAGAACAATGAATAGGATGATGTGATGGGAAGTCGTCGATAAACGAGTTTCCTAAAGATTGTTTGGGCTCGTCACTTTATAAATACTAAGTATATTTCGAGCTTAGCAAGTTACAAGATGATGATGATGTAAAATGAACAATAAAATATTTATTTATAGTAAAAATTGTCAAACTTTCTAATGGGATGTTGGCTCCTTACCGGACTTTAATATTTGGGCCAAAATGTTTTTGATGAGGTGGCATATTTCAATGAGTTTATGGATGAGGGGTGCTAAACCCATATCCAACAATTATTCCCCTCCAGTTCGTCGATGTTCGGCTCGCGTCGGAGTGGGCGAATTTTGAATTTTTAAATAAACTAGAAATGTGGTCGATTTATCTTGCTTGCTCGACGCCGATTGGACCGTTGAGCTTCGTTTGCTGCTTGAGTCGAAAAGACGTGAGTCGGAATTGAAAAGTTACGTCGTCTGTTTTTTCTTGATAACCGCTCTTTTATTGTTCTAGAAAAACCCTTTTTGGGTTTTCATTTCTTGAATTTCCGTCATTTATTCCAGGTACTGTTTCTCTTTCTTTATTTTTCGTCTCGTATTTTTTTGCCGAGCCGTCGTATTTCGTTGTTTACTTAGATTCGTCAGTATGAGAGTATATTCCAGTTACAATTCGTCTTCTAGTAGTGATGACCTCGGTTCTTCTGAGTCATCGGATGATAGCCCCTTCAATCTAGGTCAATTGAGGGGGATAACGATTTCTTCAAATCGCAAACTGAGTGGAAAGCTCGTCCGTTTCGGGGTTCTCCGGTGGTAATAAAACATCTCGACTGTCATCCGTTTGTTGATGCCTCATCTTCCCAACCTCTTGAAAAGGAGAATTTAGATGCTTCCGTCAGAGAAGGTCGAGAAGGGGAAGACGAACATAATCCGAGAGGCGGTGACGACGAGCGAGGTCATCGAGGTGATGATGCGCTTGCTGATTCAAAAGGAGCAGAGGTTCGATCGAGGCGTAGTGCGGCTATCTCTGATAATCATCCTCGAACAAACACTTCAAGGGGAAAAAAGAAAGGGAAGAAGAAAGAGACGGTTGAGGAGGAGGAGACGACATCGGGGAAGAAGGTCGTCATTCCTCGAGAAATTCGTCCGTCCATCTGTAAGAAGAGTTTGTTGGACAATATTCGGCAGAATTGTACTCGTGTTCCATGTCTCGAGTTAAGCTTGCCGACCTCATATGAGCGACCCTGGGATGCTCCTCATGGTTGGGTATGTTTATATGATTGTTGGTTCTCAGAGTGCTATTTGTTGTTCCCTCTTCCAAGGTTCCTGGTTGAGTATTGTGAGGCGAGGAAAATGGCTATTTTTCAACTTTGCCCGACGGCTATTCACAACATCCTTGGGGTTCTGATCTTATCGGCTAATTGTGGTGTTGATGTGTCAGTTTGTTTCTTGGATGAATTGACCTCGATTTCGATTAATCAGGAGACGTCGGAACCTTTTTATGTGACGATGAGGCCCAAGCGTCGCTTGAAGGTTGTGTCCGATGTCCCGTGCAAAACTGTTGTCTGGCATGATAACTACTTTTTTGCACGGGTTAATAGTGCGCAGATCTTTGATACGGATAAGATTTTCAGATCGGCATGGAATCACGACCCTAGTATGCTTGTTTGTTGATATTAAATGTCTTATATTTTCCTTTCTATTTTGCAAATCACTCGCTCTCATGCAGTTGGCTCACATACTTTCCTAGTGATTTGAAGAAACTGAGAGCCCACAGACCGTGGGCCATGGTGCACTGGATTGGCTTGTGCTCGCGACGAGAAGACCAAGGCGGGTTTTGCGAAGATTGATCTCGTGCTTATTTTTCTTAAGAAATAAAAAATTAAAACATGTTTTATAATATAAAATATATATTTATATTTAAAACAAAAAATTAAAAAAATTATGAATATATTTTTAATAAAATCTTAAATTATAGAATATTTAGTTTAAATGTAATTAAAATTATTTTATTATAAACTTTATTTATAAATACGAAATTAATAATTTTTTTTAAAAGTGAATAAAATATTTTTATAAGATTTTATTATAATATATATATATATATTTATAATTATAACAAAAAATACTAAAAGATGTTATGAATATATTTTAGAATAAAATCATTAATTAGAAAATATTTGGTATTGCATACATATGGTCTAAATATATTAAACTAAAAAATAACCCTAATGAATAATTAAAATACTTATTAATTTTAATGGTATATTTAGTAATAAACATATAAAGTAAAAATTGGTATTTCATATACTATATTTTTTTAAGAGTACTGACTATTCAAAAAAATATCTACAAATTTGTATTTAACCTAGTTTTTAAAATAATTAAAGTTTTAATAAGTAGAGAAAATGCATAAAATAGCACAAAAACATATCTTATCATAAATATAGCACAATGGAGAATAATTTATATTTTTAGCATTATTTGGATTACAAAGACTTTTATATCATTATATAATTTAGGGTTTAAGGTTTATTTTTTAGGTTTTATGGTTTAGGGTTTAGTATTTAAGGTTTGAGTTTATTATTTAGGGTTTAGGGTTTAGTATTTATAGTTTAGGGTTTAGAGTTTAGGGTTAGGGTTAATTTAGTTTTTATCTTTAATAAATGCTATTTTGATGATTTTTTCTCTTTATTGCTATATTTGTAACAATGTTTGTTTTTGTGCTATTTTTGCGATTTGCCCTAATAAGTATTATAGATTCTGTGTGAATCAAAATTTTCTTGTTATGATATTTACTATTTGTCAATTTCACTTAAAACTGTGAAACTTAGATCTTTGTATTTTTAATAAAAAAGTTTCTTTAAAACAATGCTTAAATTATTTTTATTAATATGGAGGTTAAAATATATTTTCATTTTTTTTCTAACGTCTTGTATATTATTATATAATATAAGTATATTATTATATAATATAAGGTGAACATTAACAATTACATAAACAATACATAAAATTTTAAAAACATCAAATGACATAATCAAACTGAGAAAGCAACAACATATCATGAATTAAAATCTGAAGATATTGTTTCTTGAGAGGTCTTCATTCTTAATAGAATATCAACTTGGTTAATTGTCTTGCGAACTTGGAATTTTTGTTGCATCAGAATTATTTGTTCTCTTTGTTGTATTTCATTGATCCTATCCCAATTTAGATCTATAAATATTCTTCGGTTTAGAATCCAATATATTGATTCAACCGCAAGAAATAACAATTGGGACGACCAATTTTCAACGATTATACAAACATCGCCATACAACAAAGAGACTACATCTTCCACTCTAGACTGTCTTCTCATCGATCGTGGTTTCCATGCCGGTCTTTGTTTACTGATCAAATCTAATAGGATTTGTGTCAAACTTCGAGATGCCACCAAATAATAACGCCCGAAAAAATCACAAAACTAACAATGTATATTAGTTTTGACAAGCACTCAACAACCGCTGCCGAAGTAACGTTGACATAATTTCTGGGAAAAAAGACCGGAGCGTGAAGAGGATCATAGACACCATGGATACATAACCGATTTTGAGATCAGGAGAACCATAAACCTCCTTTCTCTTCATTGGATAATAATGGTGACGAAATTTCAGTCATCACATCGGTCGGACTTGTTGCAAAAAAAAAAGAATCGAATAGGAGATCGGCATGCAACCGCCGACGACCGCGAAAGCATCGGAGACGTCAATACACCGCGCATGTGCAACGACGAGTAGCCCACGTTGCTGATCAACTTGTTCACTAAGAGATGCCGTCAGAGTAGAGCCGGAAGTGAGGAAGGAGCAGCTTCAAAATCTTGCCGAAAAACACCAAGCCAAGGAGGCTCCACCGCCGACCAATCTCATATTAATGAATTGGTCATTAAAGCCCTAACCATATACGGGCGACGAAGATATTAATCCGAGAAACAAGATGCCACCAAAAGAGATGAGGAAGAAATTGGGTTGCTAGACGGGATGAAAGGCAGAGAACGGCGATCAGGACAGATCCGGAACATGCCGGAAGAGAGCCATCGAGACGAAACAAGACCCGAGTTTATTACATGACCGATTTGAAGATGCTGACTTCGAATCCAATCGGTCGAGCCTAACAAAAGTCGATCGGAGTAAATACTAACAAAGATCGACAGAAACATAGATCCTAAGGGGAAAAAAGATTTGCTCTCTGAAAGATAAAGATGAGGGAAGAGCAAATCGGAAAAAACCCCAGCGGTGGGGCTAGAGAGAAAAGTTTCGCTCTAAGAGAAGAGAGAGAGAAAGCCCCTATAGAGAGTTTCAAAAGGGTGAAAGAGTTTTTCAAAGTTTTTCATAGACGGGAAATAGCGACGAAGATATTAATCCGAGAAACAAGATGCCACCAAGAGAGATGAGGAAGAAATCGGGTTGCTATACGGGATGAAAGGCAGAGAACAGCGATCAGGACATATCCAGAACATGTCGGAAGAGAGCCATCGAGACGAAACAAGACCCGAGTTTATTACATGACCGATTTGAAGATGCAGACTTCGAATCCAATCGGTCGAGCCTAACAAAAGTCGATTGGAGTAAATACTAACAAGATCGACAGAAACATAGATCCTAAGGGGAAAAAAAGATTTGCTCTCTGAAAGATAAAGATGAGGGAAGAGCAAATCGGAAAAAACCCCAGCGACGGGGCTAAAGAAAAAAGTTTCTCTCTAAGAGAAGAGAGAGAAAGCCCCTATAGAGAATTTCAAAAGGGTGAAAGAGTTTTTCAAAAAAAATTTAAATTTTTAATTATTATTTTTGAGTATACTTTAAAACGTATCACACACAAATAAACATTTTAAATATTTACGATACATATTATATCGAGATGCGACATCTTGATGATGTTTGAGCGGAAGAGATCGGCAGAGATTAGAGGATGAAGCGGTGTAAGCATTTTCGGGTGACCGGTGACTTTGATTGGCGTTCTGCATGATGGGCTCTCTCGATAGGCGACGCGTGGATGTCCGAGTTCCAAACATTGTTTGATCCTATCCGATTAATTTGTCTCTTGGGTCACTGTTTCTGGGCCTCAGGCCCATTGCTTTGTTTTGCATGTAATATCCTTCATTTTGGTGCTCTGTAGTGCTTTGTAAAACTTCAGTCCATTGGGCCATATCAATATTATCCAGGTTTATTTCTATATGATCCTCCTCAATATAAAGAAATATCTAGTGCTAAGTCGCGACTCGCGTAGTGCGTACCGAGACAGAAAGAAAGAGGGGAAAACAAAAATCAACCGAATTTTCATGAGCCCAAACTCTAATTTCGACGACCTGATGGCGAATGACAAGCAGATCGAATCTCACCACCGCAAGCACCACCGTTCGTCTTCACCTCCCGATGAGGCCGATAAATCATCTAAGCGGCACAAGCACCGTCATCACAAGCACCACCACAGACGTCATCGCCGACATCACCGTGATAAGAAGCACGACGAAGAGATTCCATCCGGCGGCGATGAGGCAGAGCTGATGGATGTTACTCCGATTGGAATTAGCAACGGCGGTGAGGATGACATCGAGGAGGGAGAGATTCTAGATGAAGAGGGGCTCGCCAACGTTAAAACGCTAGATTCCGACGGCGAGTCAGGCGAAATAAAATCCGATCAATTTCAAGACAATGATCTGGTCTGTTCTAATCGCCCTTTTACTTCAAAAGTTTCCAGTTTTTTAGGGCTTAAATTATGTTTGGATGCTGGGAAGAGGGGTTTGATTAACCATTGATTTTTCATACGCAATTTGTTTTACTATATCTCAGTATCCAAACAGCATTTATGATCTACAATTAAAAGCTTTGGTCTTTGAGTTTTTTTCTTTAGATAACCTGAGTGTTTCAATGCATATGTAAGAAAGCAGTTGCCCTAGGCGCAATGGAGACTGATGGCTTTCCCTTGATTTGTAAGAACTGGTTTTGCGATTATGTAGATGCTTCTTTTTCTTATTATGTATGCTCATGCGTTTTGTATCCAATATATCTGTTCTTCTGATAAGTTCTGTGAAATCTTGTGGCTATGCTTGCAGCCTGTCGATGGGGTTTCTGGTGCTCCATGTATTGAGAAAAAGACTGCTAATGGTTTTCTAACCCGTGACTCTGAAAAGGAGGACAAGAGGTGGTATAAAGAATCTGGAGGTCCTTCCGAGAGAGTTGGAAGAAGTTATAATAATGGCAGGAGTTCATTTTCTTCTGAGAACTCGGAAGAGAAGCATAAGAATAGTAACCGGTCTCCAACAAACAGCAGGCAGTCTAACGGAGTTCGTGCTCGGAGTAGATCTAGGTCACATGATCAAGAGAGGGAAATGTCAAGATCAAGGATTGTTGCGGCCGATGAGTTTTCCGACAGAGGAAGACATCATGATTCTAGTCGGAATTATCGTCGTGACAGAGATGACTCAGGGAGGATTGATGAAAACTATCATCGACATGGGCGATATGAAGAAGATGACAGGCAATATAGTCGAGAAGTCTTGGAAAGAGAAAGAAGTAATGAGAGGGATGTGGACAGGGAAGGAAGCATACGAGATAGGGATTCTGAAGGAAGTAAACGGAGAGAGAGAGATAGTGATCGAAGGAGGGAAAGAGAACGAGAGAAAAGAAGGGAGATAGAGGCTGACCGTGAAAAGCGAAAAGACAAGGAACGGGAGCGCAGCATTGATAGGGATAGGAGAAGGGAAGGGGAAAGGGAAAGACGAGATAGAGACAATGAAAGAGGTAGGAGCATTGATAGGGATAGGAGAAGAAGGGAGAGGGATGGAGATTATTTACGAGATAGAGACAATGAAAGAGGTAGGAGTAGAGATAGAACCAGGTATGATAGCAGAGAGAGGAAGAGAGAAAAGGAAAGGGAGAGTGACAAAGATAGAGACAAAGATAGAGAAATCCAGCATGATAGGGAGAAGTTTAAAAGTGTTGATGTGGACAACGGTGAAAGGTATTCTTTCAATACTTCTAACCCTTGTGAGTATTTTGTTAGAAATGATAAACTTTTGGTATTTGGTTTGGCTGTTAACTATTTCTGCCATCAGGTCCAGAAATGAGGATGATCAAAATGATAATGACGAAGGAGTTATGTGGGAATTTCCGGAAGAAGATGAAGAAGTTAATAGAATCAAGGAGGAGAGCAGGAAGCGAATGGAAGCCATACTGGAGAAATATAAGAAGAAGCCCGAGCAGGATAAGGGAAAAGGTAATTCTTCATCCTATATTGCAACATTGTGCATAACGACTTAAGCATGATGGTTCAGATGATCTGTTTAAATATGGACTTTCTTGTTGTGTTGGGAGTTGTTAATAAAATTCCTTCGAGGTTTTCATCTGGTTGGTAAGATGTAGTTCTTGAATCTGAAAGTCAGTTGTATTTTGTGTATCAAAACTACCCCTTAGGTCAACAAGGAGGCTGTAAATCGGTATGTGTGATTGGCTCTTTAGCTGAAAAGACGCTTTTAGTTTTCAGTAGAGTTCGTTGATTGATTTTCCCACATGCACTTGTACAAACTTGTCTTTTGAGATTTTGAGTTTTTTAGACAGTCTAGTCTTAGCGAGTCATCTGTTTCTGTGCCAGATGATGTTCAAGAAGCTTGTGCTCCAGATTCGGCTTCTTCTGCAGTCGCTATAGCTGCTAATGCTGGTCCAGCCAAAGCTAACTCGAACTCTGATGCTGTAGTTGGTGATGTTGCCAAGACATCATTAACAGATAGTGGGTCACCTACTATGTTTGTAATTTCAGACTCAGAGAGACCTCCAGCTCCAGCAGGGCTTGGCGAAGGTAGCCCGAAGGTGCGTAAGCAAAGGAACTCTTATTGTTTCTTTGGCATTGGTCGTGTGTGGTTGTGAGTAATTTCTTGTTTTCTTTTTGTTTATACTATCAGTTAATATATATGTGGTGATGTTTCTCAGCTTATATAATTTTATTTTTGCAGAGTGAAAGATCAGCGGACATGTTTCATGATGATATTTTTGGAGAGTCCCCAGCTGGTAATCGAAAAGTGGTATGTATACTCAAATACTTGACATCTTTTGGCCTCGTATTTGAACAGTTCACCAGCCTTCTAATGTTATCATCTCAAGTTTCTCTTATCCCCATGAATCTACTAGTCAGATCCTCATAAAACCTTTTTCATTCGTGTATCAGAAAAATCATTGTTTGTCGTGTGAGGTTTTTAAAGTATTTTCTTCTAAATCTTTCTTCTTATAGGGTCACATGCGAGGGAAAGGTGATGGTGTTCCGATGGTAAGGAGTGGGCTTTATGATAACTGGGATGATGCAGAGGGTTATTACAGTAAGTTTGTTTTCTCTGTATATCGGTCTACATTCTATTAAGACCAATTTATAGTTTAATATATTTGTGACCACTTCATGCACATCGTGGTTTTATCATCTTTCCAACTCGTAAAAGCCCTTCTGTGAGTTTTCATCTTAAAAATAGCTTCTGTTTTCCTTTTTAGGCTATCAGTTTGGTGAACTACTTGACGGTAGACATGAAGTCATTGCTACTCATGGAAAAGGTGTCTTCTCTACTGTGGTTCGTGCAAAAGATTTAAAAGCTGGACCAGCTGAACCTGAAGAAGTGGCTATAAAAATTATTCGTAACAACGAGACAATGTAGGTAGTTCATTTGTCTAATTCTTCAAATTCATATGCAATATCTGATTTGTTATCTTTATGCTTGTGCGACTCATTACTGTATAACATTTCGTTTAGGCATAAAGCTGGCCAGACTGAGGTTCAGATATTGAAGAAGCTGGCTGGCGCTGACCGAGCTGACAAGCGGCACTGTGTTCGTTTTCTTTCAAGTTTTAAGTACCGGAATCACCTTTGCTTGGTGTTTGAGTCTCTCCATTTGAATCTTCGTGAGGTCTTGAAGAAGTTTGGCCGTAACATTGGTCTTAAACTCTCTGCTGTTAGGTCTTATTCAAAGCAGCTATTCATTGCCCTCAAACATCTGAAGAATTGTGGGGTTCTTCACTGCGATATAAAACCTGACAACATGCTGGTCAGTTATTTTGTACCTTTCTTTGGTTTTCTCATACGTGATCCATTAGCGTTCTAACAGTTGACAATTACTCTGTTTTGTCCAGGTGAATGAGAACAAAAACGTGTTAAAGCTTTGTGACTTTGGTAATGCAATGTTTGCTGGAAAAAACGAAGTTACACCATATCTCGTTAGTCGCTTTTACAGATCCCCAGAAATCAGTAAGTTTTATCTGCCTTGAGAATCATAATATTTATGGATTGTTAGCAAGCATTTCATTGATTTATCTCTAGAAAATATGTGATTGAAGTTTCTGTTTTATCCATGGCAGTTCTGGGGCTTACCTATGACCATCCGCTGGATATATGGTCGGTTGGATGCTGTCTATATGAGCTTTATTGCGGGAAAGTTCTTTTCCCTGGCGCCACAAATAATGATATGTTACGCCTTCATATGGAACTAAAAGGCCCCTTCCCAAAAAAAATGCTTCGCAAGGTATGTAACCATTGTGAGTAGATTTGATAACGTCTTCTCAAATGATCTCTTTCCTTAGAGAACTAGAAAGAAGAACATAATATGTAGGTTTAAGAGAAGCGCTTATCTATACTTGTACTTATGCTTTCGGTTCAACAGGGATTATTTATTGATCAGCACTTTGATCATGACTTGAACTTTTACGCTACAGAGGAGGACACTGTTAGTGGGAAGGTATCAATCCAGTCCTTATGTTTTCTCTTGCACTTTGCAGTTTAAAAACCAATTGAGTGACTAATTTGTCATCTTTTCCTTTTCAGATGATGAAGAGAATGATTGTAAATGTAAAGCCAAAAGATTTTGGTTCGATTATCAAAGGTTACCCTGGTGAGGATCCCAAGATGTTAGCTCAGTTCAGGGATCTCTTAGACAAACTGTTCATCCTTGATCCCGAGAGGAGACTGACTGTGTCACAGGCATTAGCTCACCCATTCATCACTGGCAAGTGAAACCACCTTGCCGTTTTTTCCCTCTCGCTCTCCCTGTTATATCAGGAATTGCTGTTGGCCTAGATATTTGTACATTACACATCTTAATTTTAATTTAAGGTTCTAATCTTTGAACTGTCTACATCTTGCTTCTGTTTCCTGAGAGCTTTGGTTACAATATTCTCGCAAATATTACTATCTAAACTATCCAAATTTACTCGAAAATATTTAAAAATATCTGAATTATTCAAAAATAATCATTTTCTCTGTTTTACAAAGATATATGTTTTAAAAAAAAATTGTTTCACAAAGATACAAATTTTGTATTTTTAATATAAATTTTTTAATTGTTTACCTATTTTCCCATACTAAATAAATGAAATACACTTTTCAAGACAAAATTAAAAATGTTAAAACATGGATCTTTGTGAAACGGAGGAAGTAATATATTTGAGTTAATATTTGTAATTTTGGCTATGTTATTATTAAAGTATTATTATAATTAATATTTTAGATATATTTATGTTTTAGATATTCATTCGGTTCTCGATTCAAATTAGGTTTGGTACCGGTTCTTCATATATATCAATATAAAACTTGTCTGTGTATATTTACACTGGATCCAGTTCGGTTTGGTATATCTAATCCGAATTAGTTTCGGTTCGGTTGGTTCTTCGGGTTCAAATATATTTCCCAGGTGATGGTGTTTGGGTGGAGTTCTCACCACTGTTTCTATGGATGTTAAATATGGATAATTATCTATATGGTATCCTAAACCCTTAGCAAAATTCAAGCTCAAAACTCTAACCTTTTAGTGAAAAAAAGAGGGTTCAAAATGGGCGGATACCCTTTTTATAAGGATTCAAAAAGAGTTTATCTTATAGGGTTTAGGGTACCCATAAGCTTTTGTGAATTACATCAATACTCATAAAATAATTTTATAATAAATTATTTATATATATATTTTTTAATAATTTAAACTACAAAACAATATTTGATTATTTTAATTTTAAAATAATATTAGATAAATTTAGGATTATATTTTCACGCAAAAATGTAAAATACCGTTTTCAGTAAAATTTTGTTTTCCGCCAAGAACGTAAGATACCATTTTCGTGCCAAAAACTTAAAATTTCGTTTTCCCGCCAAAAACTAAAAATTTTGGTTTTCCGCCAAAAACTTAAAATAACTTTTTCCCGCAAAAAAACTTAAATTCCGTTTTCCAACCAAAACGTAAGATTCTGTTTCCCGCAAAAAACGTAAAATTATTTTTTCCCGCCAAAACAAAAAATTCTGTTTTGCCGCCATAAAAGAAAAATTCAGTTTTCCCGCCAAAACGAAAAATTTCGTTTTCTCGCCAAAAACATAAATTTTTGTTTCCCGCCAAAAACGTAAAATTTCGTTTTTCCGCCAAAAACGAAAATTTCTGTTTTCCCGCCAAAAACGAAAAATTATGTTTTCCCGCCAAAATGTAAAATTTCGTTTTCCCGCCAAAAAACAAAAAATTTTATTTTCCCGCCAAAAACGAAAAATTCTATTTTCCCGCAAAAAAACGTAAAATTCTGTTTTTTCCGCCAAAAACGAAGAGTTCTACCTTCCCGCAAAAAAACTTAAAATTTTAATTGTCCGCAAAAAATGTAAGATTCTGTTTTTCCTCCAAAAATACAAGATTCTGTTTTGCCAAATTAATTTATATATTTAACCAGAAATTAATCTGGAAAAATAATAATTATAAGTTATTAAAAAGAAAGGAAAGAATATAAAAAATAGTTATTAGTTTCAAGGGTCGTTATATAACATCTATTGACGAAAAAATAGTTATAAGTTATTAATATTGTATGAATAAAAGTTAGGGTACCCGTCGATAACCGTAAAGCTATAAGATTTTGTTTGGGTTACCCTAAACGGTATAGGATATATATAGGATTTTCAAAATATGATTTTTAAAGGGTAGGGTATCCTTGAAACTAGGGTAGGGTAGGGTATTTTTACCCACCACAACATCCCTAGCTGTCTCCAATGGTTGATTCAGTGTATTTACAGTATTCAATATTCATAAGCTTATTCAAAACCTTTTCTCGTATGAGACTCAAACCAGAGAAAATTATCTAGAATGCCATGAATCCGTAAGAGGTGATACATTATTTTTATTAAAGTCAGTCTAGTGGGACTGGATTAACAAGCAAGGACATGACACGATCAACGGTTTTGGCTTTCTCGGGACAGCCATGACCATCGCCGTGTTGATACATGCATTGCGACACACGTGCCAGGTTCACTGCGGCTTCCACAAAGCCTCGAGAGAGTAAGGTAGAAGTGCGTGCTGTTTTTGTTTCGTAGTTCATTTCATCCCACGTGTCACTGATCATCTGATGCACGTGTGCACGTCCCCCTTCCTCAGATGCTCCGGTCTCATACATATAACATTGAACCGATTTGAGAACGTCACCTCTAGCCAATTCATCCTACATATAAACCAATGGAGATAACTTACATTATCTTTATTTGAATTCTTTACCTTTTTAATATATAGATTCTAGTATGTAATTTAGAGAATAGTGGAACCATAAACTTAACCGGCTGCCTAGGCTTAAACAAAAACATATGTTAATTTGATGTCTAGACCAAATTTAAACCGAGTTATCCGAAATCGAAACCGTTTGGAGCCTACCTAGTCCATTTTTAGAACTTTGGATTTATTTGCGAATTATTAAGATTATCCTATAATATTATCTTTTTTGTTAATAGTAAAATGTAATATTAAACACATTATATACCGGCGAAGTTCCAAGGTCATTAGCCAGACGGAAAACGGTGGCAGAGCATCGGACGAGGTCTTGTCGGTGTTGAGACAAAGTCTCGATGATTTGTGTCGAGATTTGGTCAGAGAAAACACAGTAAAAGTGGATCAATATTATTGGAGCCGAAATTGAAATCCAAGCATTTTGCATGTACTCTTCCACACTTGGCTTGTATCCGTTTTTGTACCACTTTGCTTCAACCATGTATGTTTTACATAAATCTGCCCACTAATTTTCACACAAAAAACTATAATAATATTAACCTTTTCCCACTAATAAATAAATGAATATTTCAACTTACCGATTTTCTTAGAAAAGGGATGACGTTAATATGTTTATGTTTGAGAATGTCAGATCCAATGCTGTTGATTTCATTGTACAATATAAGAAAACACAACCTCATGTATTCGGGAAGCTCATCAAGACGATTTTCATCCCACCTGCAATGTATAGATACAAATAATCAAATTCTATCATCAGCATATCATTGTTTCTATAACTTTTAATTCAAAACAAAACAATTAAAATTATAAATAAAAAAACTAGGAAGAAATTTTGTGTAGTAGAGTCCTTACTTATCAACCATGGCAGTGAAGAGTTCAAGTTCTTCAAGAGTGCCATAGATATCGTAAATGTCGTCAATGGTAGTAACAAGTGCGTTAACTATAGTTATGATCCGTCGTATATATCCAAATTGAGGTTCGTATATTAGCCCAACGGCCAAAAAATAATTCTCGACTATTCTGTCTCTTACAAAAGGAAGTTGATCAGCCAAACATGTGTCTTTCCACCAGCTTCATATCATTCAAAAGAAAGAGGATTAGAAAGAACATTTACAATAAGATCAAGGAAGATATGCAATATATAGTCTATAGTAATATACCTTGAGACGTATTTGAGATCTTCTTGATGAGAAGTTTGTACTATATTGAAATCGATCTTGGAGAATTCGAGCAAGTCAAGATTCGTGTCATGTTTCTTCTCGTATGCATCTATGTACCATCTCGTTTCGAGCCTTCTCATTCCCCAATGGTACGGCATTTCTAATGCATGGATCGCCTTCTCACGTACCTCATCAGTGCTGGAAGTTTCATCATCATTATCGACAAATTTCCTTATTTGTTCGGTTGCAAAAGGTCTGATGACTTGATGCAATTTTTTTCGTGGCGAGATACGACGCTTCGTACAAAGAGATGATACTATTTATATCGTCACTCTTGTACGTATCACTTTCGATTTTGTCGACTATCTCATCAAATATATCTGAAATAAATGGTGTAAAACGGTTCTTTTAGCTAATATGATGTTTATATTATGCAGTACTTGTTATTGAATATGAAAAATACTAACCTTCTGATACATCAAAACCATGTTGTCTAAGAAGTCGGAACTCGAGTGCGTATTCACGTAAATCTTCAATTATTCCATTCTTATGTTGAAAATCATTTAGAATGTTATATATTTCAACCTCAAAATCCAAGTTTTTCCAAATCGTCAATGAGCTCTAAAAAGTAGAGCCTCTAATTGCTCGAGACGACTACTCTTTGTCTCAACATCAAGCATCTTCCTCACTTTTTTCTTCAACAAATCTCTAGCTATCCATTTTTCTTCTTTCTGTATGCATCATATTGTAATTGATGTCTTAATACTATTAAAATAAAATTTAAAAAGTAAAAGAAAACTCTATGATCTAGTAGCATGTATTTGTAAAACAATATCAAGCTCTGTGAATCGTGTTGCGTTCTTTATTAGTCAATGACTCAATATATAGTACTTACAAGATCTCCTACGATTTATACAAGATATTATACGATACAAACAACTAACACAATATCTTAACAAGCTCAACGATAAGTGCAGCTAACAGCTTCCCGTGTGAATATCCTCCGAGATCCTCGCTAACACCCTCCCTCAAGTTGGAGCGTGCGGATTGCAAACACCCAACTTGACCACAATTGACTGAAACTCACGCTTTCCAAGAGACTTCGTTAATACATCAGCCAACTGGTCTCGTGTATGAACCTTTCGTGTACGTATCAATCCATCAAGTATAGCATTGCGAACACAGTGACAGTCAATTTCCACGTGTTTCGTTCGTTTATGAAACACGGGATTGGCAGCAATGTGTAGTGCCGCTTGGTTGTCACAGAACAAGTCCATAGGTCCCTCCTGAACCACTCCAAAGTCTCGCAACAAAGCATTCAACCATTGCATTTCACCAACAGTCAACGCCATGCACCTGTACTCAGCTTCAGCTGAGGACAGCGATACCACTTTCTGTTTTTTCGTTTTCCACGAGACCGGTGATTGTCCAAGAGTAATAAACCATCCGCTAACTGATTTACGTGACAGCTTGCACCCAGCCCAATCGGAATCACTCCATCCTCTCAACTTCAAATCACTATCAGCTCTCAATATAACACCTTGACCAGGAGTACCTTTCAAATATCGTACGACTCGCAGAGCACTCTCCCAATGATCGTTTCTAGGTTGCTGCATGAATTGTGACAAGACATGGACAACATAAGTTAGATCAGGACGAGTAGCCAGAAGATAAATCTGTTTCCCTACTAAACGTCGATACCGCTCCAATGCTTTCATGAACGGTTCTTTTGACAGCGCCAACTTGTGCTGTTGCTCCAAAGGACATGCGACCGGTTTACATCCAAACAGTCCATTTTCAGTGACAATATCCAAAGAGTATTTTCGTTGACACAGAAATATCCCATTGTTATTCCTTGCCACTTCAATGCCCAAAAAATACTTCAAGGATCCCAAGTCTTTCATATGAAAATAATCACCCAAGTATGATTTGAACCTTGCAATCTCCTTACTATCATTCCCTCCAATCACAAGATCATCAACATATACCAGTATATATATTTCAGAACTTCCTTTTCGCAAACAAACAGTGAATAATCTGCATAAGATTCTCGAAAACCATACTTGAGAAGCGCCAATTTCAGCTTCGCAAACCAGCACCTCGGTGCTTGTTTTAACCCGTATAAAGACTTCCTCAACCGACACACAACATCTTCATTCCTGTTGCGAAATCCAGGTGGAAGTTTCATGTACACTTCCTCTTCTAAATCTTTGTGAAGAAAAGCGTTATGTACATCCATATGGTGCAACTCCCATTTCTTTGTTGCTGCAACCTCCAAAAAAATTCGAACAGTCGACATTTTTACCACAGGTGCAAATGTTTCAGAGAAATCAACTCCTTCCTTTTGACTATTTCCCAAAGCTACCAGTCTTGCCTTGTGACGCTCAAGAGATCCATCAGCTTTTTACTTGAGTTTATATATCCATTTGCACCCTATTGCCTTTTTCCCTCTTGGGAGTTTGGTTAAGACCCATGTCTTATTTTATTCTAGAGCACCAATTTCAGATTTCATTGCAGCTGACCAGTCCTTACTCACTATTGCATCGCGAAATGTACTCGGTTCCTCCTTAGACTGGATAGCAACAAGAAAGGCAATGTGTTTTGGCGAGAACCTGGCACAATTGACGTACTCTGAGATTGGATGAGTACTTCCTGATTCCTACGTCGTCTCAGGTCTTATCGTATCCAACACATAATCACGTAGCTTGGTTGGAATGTTTTTTATTCTCTTTCCTCTTCCCAGTTCTTCTACGTCAGACGTCGTTACTTCTGTAACAGCTGCAGATTCTGCACTTTGTTTATCAACATCAACTGACAGCTGAACTTCTTCGGTTTCTATCTCAACTTCTCTATTTTCCACCTGCACTTCTTCTTTTTCAGATGTGTTATCAGTTTCTGTATCAACATAACGACTGATCTCACCAACAGTTATGTCAGCTTCTTCAGCTCCAAAATCCGAGAGCTCTCGATCTGACACAAGCTTCATCATTGGAAATGTGTTCTCTACAAACACCACATCGCGTGATACGAACACTTCCTCTGTTTCCAAATCAAAAAAATTCCATCCTTTTTTTCCAAAAGGATATCCAACAAAGAGACATCTCCTGCTCCTTGACTCAAACTTGTCTCCACCACGACGTTGATTGTGTCCAAACGCCAAACACCCAAAAACCCTCAGGTTATCATAACTCGGCTTGACTCCATAGATCAACTCGTAAGGAGTTTTCCCTTTTAACAATCTCGTCGGCGTTCGGTTGATCAGATAAGCTGCTGTCAAGACACTCTCACCCCAAAACTTCACAGACAGTGAAGACTGAAACAAAAGAGCTCTTGCAACATTCAAGATATGTCGATGCTTCCGCTCAACCCTACCATTCTGTTGTGGTATATACACGCAAGACGTTTGATGAATAATCCCCTGTTTCGAAAAATCTGATGTCAAACATGTAAATTCCTTCCCATTATCACTGCGTACGATTTTGACAAGTTTGCCAAACTGTCTTTGTACCAAGGTGATGAAGTTTTGAAGAGTTTGTGCAACTTGTTTCTTATCGTGAAGCAAATACACCCAAACTCCTCGTGAGAAGTCATCAACAATCGTCAGGAAATAAAACGAATTGCACAAAGTAGAGCTTCGATAAGGCCCCCATAAATCAACATGAATCATGTGAAAAACTTCGTCGCTTTTATTAGAACTTTGATGAAAGACTTCACGGCAATGTTTAGCCTTTACACATATTTCACAAATCGAATCACTACTACTACCAACACCATGAATCAAATCTAAAACACCATTAGACGGATGTCCAAGCCTTTGATGCCACAAATCTCCAGCCTCGTCTTTATTCAGATGAAAAGCACTAAACTTCAAGGAGCGACGAAAGAAGTATAGACCGTCTCTAAGCTCCCCCACTCCACTCAGACTCCTCGTTGTACGGTCCTGTACGACACACCCTTTGTTAGCTATCTGCATCACCACATCTAAATCCGCAATGAGCTGAGAAACCGATATCAAATTACACCGCAAATCAGGCACAAACAGAACGTTTTGCAGTTTAAAACCTTCATCAAAAACCACAGTACCCTTCTCACGAGATAGACTGTGATTTCCATTTGGCAATCAAACAGTACACGGCAGTGTGTACTTCTTATCAACAAGAAGTTCACTATATCCGGTCATATGACCTGATGCACCTGAATCAAGTACCCAGTCAAGAGAAAAATTCTTACCACTGAGACGCGGTTCTGTACCTTGCTTTTCCTCCAGCAATTTGATTAACGTCCCCCATTGCTCATTGCTCAAGCCAACGTAACCATTTCGTTCAGCTTCAGCACTTGTTCCTGCTAAGTTCTGAACAGTGACTGCATTGGCTCGAACCATGCCGCGTCCGCGTCCACGTCCGCTGCTACCTCCTCTGCCTCCTTGGCGAGACTTTTCACCCCACCACTCCGGATAACCAATGACTTGAAAACAAGTTTCTGAAGTGTGTCCCTTCTTCTTACAGGTTGAACACACCAAGCGTGATTTGTCATCACTTCCTCCTCCGGGGTTACTGCTTTTTGCTATAAAAGCAACCTGCGATGGCTGTTGTTCTCTCCCACGCATCACAATGTTTATCCTTTCAACAGACTTCACCTTTGAATACACCTGATTCAAATTGGGCAAAGGATCATTGCTTATGATTGATGTTCTAACACCACCATACACTGCGTCATTCAAACCAAGAAGGAATTGATGAATCCGATCTTGTTCCTTCTTCTTTTCCAGTTCTGTGCTCAGGTTACATGTGCATCCTATCGTCTTCTCATAGTTGGTCAGATCCTCCCACAGAACCTGAAGTTTTCCAAAATATTCAATCACAGTCATCGTTCCTTGACGACAGAAGGCAAGCTCTGCCTTAATCTCTTGAATCCTCGGTCCATTTCCTTCCGAGAACCGATCTTTGATCTCCTTCCACAACTCAGTTGGATCCTCCTTGTTAGCCAAAGTTTTCCTCACCTTTGGATCAACTGTGTTCAGGATCCACAGTGTCACCATCGATTTGGTTGACAACCAATCTTCATAGTCTGTGGAATCTTCCTGTGGTTCGGATACTGTTCCATCCACATAACCAAACTTCTTCTTGACTCTCAGCGCCGTTCTTATCTCGCTTGAGCCCACTCATCAAAGTTGTCACCGTTGAATTGAACTTGTGCAATGACTGGGTTCTCCGTTGACGCCAATTGATAGATCGTCAACTTCGTTGTTTCATCTTTCTTCACGATATCCATCACGAATGTTTAATTGAAATTTTGTGTTTAGGGTTCTGATACCATGTAAAACAATATCAAGCTCTGTGAATCGTGTTGCGTTCTTTATTAGTCAATGACTCAATATATAGTACTTACAAGATCTCCTACGATCTATACAAGATATTATACGATACAAACAACTAACACAATATCTTAACAAGCTCAACGATAAGAGCAGCTAACAGCTTCCCGTGTGAATATCCTCCGAAATCCTCGCTAACAGTATCCATCCACATGATGACTAAGTGTTAGACGTAAAGATTGATTTTTTACCGCATATTTATTCTCGATGGAGAGGAGATAACGATGGTCCCAAGGTGAAGGCTCATAGTTACCGGAGCGTCGATGGAGGACATCAACAGAAACATTATCCGGCGTTGTTTTGGTCATGGATCTGCATGTGAAACGTCGAGGACGTCGGAGACGAAAATTGTGGGTAGTGGCATTTTGGTAAATTGGAGCTGAACCCATGCATAAAGTAGCCATTGGTAGAGTATTGTTTGAGACTCGACACACATACGTTTATATAGACAAGAGTTAAAACAAATTATAAACAATTTAATTCTTTTTCTCTTTAAATGATAAAAATAAATGTGAAATCTAATAAAATAATCAACTCGTAATGATAAATCATCATACTCGTCTAACTGAAACTCTTCTATTCTCACAAGTAAATATTGCATCATCTAGTTATAATAATTCACAAAAAATGTGGACGCGGATGCCATCAAAACCGAAGTCCCGGTCATGGACGAGGAGAATGTGTACAAGAACGAAGAAGAGGATTTCGTCTTAATAAATCTAACAAGAACGGACGATATAATAAGAATTTTCAAAAAAATAATATTATCCAGGAAATTTAAAAACACACCAAAAATGTTTGCTACATATGCGATATGAAGAGACATTTTGTACGTATATGTCCGTATAGATATTTGAAGACAATTCTGCATGTGTCGTCCAACTTAATAAAGTTATATCAAGAATGACAAAATAAAATATGTTTCCCCAAAATTGTTTTACTACATTCGAGAGTTCGAAAAAAATCAAGAGATCAATATTCAGTATATCCGGTTATGTGATAATGCAAGAGATTTCTTTACAAAAGCGTTTCCTACTTTAACATTTAGAAAACATGTTGACAGTATTAGAATATTCAATTTGCAAAATTTACGAACATCTATTATTTTTAGAAAGATATTATATTATTGTATTCTTTTTTCTTTGTTATGATTTTTGTTTGTTGCATTTTTCTTTTGATAAATTTTTTAACAGGCACTACAAGATACAATAATACAAGTTCAATAATGAAGGGGAAGCGTTAAAATAAATATGATGATTATCTTTTTCGAATATTTAAATAATATTTGCTCTTGTAAATAGTTAGTTACTCTTCCTTTGTAAGAACACACACGTATGAGAAAAATCAAATCTCCCTCTCTCTCCCTCTCTCTGTTATGTGAGGAATTGTTGTTGGCCTAAATGTTTGTACATTACACGTGTTAATATAAGTCTCTCTCTCTCTCTCTCTCTCTCTCTCTCTCTCTCTCTCTCTCCTCTCTCCTCTCTCTCTCTCTCTCTCTCTCCTCTCTCTCTCTCTCTCCTCTCTCCTCTCTCTCTCTCTCTCTCTCTCTCTCTCTCTCTCTCTCTCTCTCTCTCTCTCTCTTATATCAGGAATTGCCGTTGGCTTAGATATTTGTATATTACACGTTTTAATTTAAGTAACTAATCTTTGAACTGTCTCCATCTTGCTTCTCTTTCCTGAGAGCTTGGTTACAATGTCGGCATGGGTGATGGTGTTTGGGTGGAGTTCTAACCAATGTCTCCAAGGGTTGATTCAGTGTTTTTTTCTTTTCTTTTTTTTTTAGATTCAGTGTATTTACAAAACCTTTTCTCGTATGAGACTATCAATCAGAGGATTATCTAGAATGGCATGAATTCGCAAGAGGAATAAAATTATATATCAATATTTGATTGGTTTTAGAAATGTAAATTATTTTATTATTTAAGTCAGTCTGATGGGATTGGATTAACAAGCAAGGACATGACACGATCAACAGTGTTGGCTTTCTCGGAACAGTCATGACCATCGCCGTGTTGATACATGCATTGCGACATGCATGCCAGGTTCAGTGCGGCTTCCACAAAGCCTCGAGGGAGTAACGAAGAAGTGCGTGCTGTTTTTGCTTCCTAGTTCATTTCGTCCCAAGTGTCACTGATCATTTGCTGCATGTGTGCACGTGCCTCTTCATCCGATGCTCTGATCTCATGCATATAACATTGGACCGATTTGAGAACGTCACCTCTAGCCAATTTATCCTACATATAAACCAATCAAGATAACACACATTATTATATCTTTATTTAAATTACTGTAGAGAATAGCGGAATCATAAACTTAACCGCTTGCCTAGGCTTAAACAAAAACAAATAATGTTTTCTGTTAATAGTAAAATGTAATTTTACTAGGACTAGACAGCTTGCGGTTAAGAGGTGGCTTAATATAAATCGCCCCAGTTTTGGTGCTCTTTTGGAAACTAGAGTGAAGCAGGACAATATCAGTAGTATTATCAATAATCTTTTGCCAGGTTGGCAGTTTGAAGCAAATTACAGTAGCGATGCAATTAACGGTCGAGTTATAGTTGTCTGGGACTCTCTCCTTTCTGTCGTTACTTACTTTAAGTCAGATCAGATGATCATCAGTGGTGTCTTTAACCCCATAACCAGGGTCTCTTATACCGTCGCCTTCATATATGCCCGTAATACGATGGCTGAGCGTAAACATCTTTGGGCTGACTTCATTCGTTTAGTCCGGTGTACTCCGATCCGTGACTCCCCTTGGCTTCTCCTGGGAGATTTTAATCAAGTACTTTCTTCCACGGAAATGTACTCTTTTCTGCCATCGGATTATCCTCTCCAAGGTCTTCAGGATTTCAGAGATTGCTTAGACTCTGCTCAATTGTTTGATCTGACTTTCCGAGGATGTAACTTTACATGGTCAAACAAATCTCCCTCTAATCCTAAGTCTAAGAAGCTTGATAAAGCCCTTATAAATGAGGCTTGGCTCCATCAATTCCCTGATTCCTCTGCCTATTTCGACGCTCCAGGTAGCTCTGATCATTCTCCTTGTCTGGTATCCATATCTAATTCTGTGAACAGAAGGAAGGCTCGTTTCAATTTCTTCAGTTTCTTCACTTCACACCCAGATTACTCAATTCTTATGGATGATGCTTGGAATATCACTACAAAAAATGTCCTCATTCATAGCACATTACTATAGCTCGTTTTGCTAAACTGCTATCGTATATGTTTTATAAATTTCCAAACTCTATAATAGCATTGGATAAAAGCTATAATATAGTTTCCATAAGCGGGAAACTAAATTTTGTTGAACCGCCGAAGACTTGGTGAAAATTTAGTGTCGTGAACAACCCAAATCATTTTTCCCTCTTCTATTTCATTTTCTCTTTTCATTTTCCCTCTCAAGTTTCATTTTCCCTCTGCACAGAAAATCATCTCACACAAAATCTCTTGCTCTAATTTTTTCCTCCATTAGTTTACCCAAAATTTTATTGTCCTCTCTCTTCCTAAGGAGAAATCCTAGACAAAAAATGATTCAATCCTCTCGTCTCTCTTTCTAACCCTAAACGAATTGTTTTCATTTTCCCTCTTTCAATTCAATTGCAAAAACCCTTAGTGGAACAGATTCACAGAGCAAATCGAATTGTTTTCATTTTGATAACCGTTTGCAGTTGTGTTAGCCAAATAAATTGTTTGGGAGCTTCATCTACGGTAAAATTCAGCTGCTCCTTCCTCTGTATTGTTCGCCGTTTCTTTCTCTCTTCTTCGATTGAAAACCCAGCAAATGTCGTTTTTAAGTAAAATTGCACGGTTTCTATGGAGGTAAAAATCTGCGGTAGGTGGTACACAGCACGTGGTTTAAAGATTTTCCCTCAAATTTGATAAGAAAGCTGTGCCTTTTTAGATTTGGAAGGTGAAAGTGAAACATTTTTGTTGTTATCTTTTCTGGAATCTGTTCTCGGGTCAAAATTTCATTTCATGTGATTGCATAATCTTTGTAGGTTTTAAAAGCTTTCATCTTTTTGTGTTTTTCTTTTGGGTTACGAGGGTTTTGAAGTAACTTAATCCACTCGTTTGTGTTGCAGGGAGTGTAATGGCTCTTATACAATTTGGAAGTTCATGTGTTATGTAGTCGTGGCTTCAATCTCTGCTGGCAACAATGAGTTTGTGGGGAACTTGATTGCTGAAACTGTGGAAAAGATGGGCCCCGATGGCGTCATCTCCATTGAACATCTTCCTCATCAGAAACATGTGTTAAAGTTGAGGAAGGATTGAGGGTTTGTGTTTCAAACTTTAGTTGGCTGTTTTAGGAGCTTCACAATGGCAATTTCACACTTACCATCTTTAATATGATCAAACCATTGAGTTTCTGCGAATCATGAGGAATATTTTCTTTTGTACAGTTTGACAAGGGATATACTTCGCCTCATTGTCTCACTACCTCCTGTTTGAAGCAGAGTTGTGTATATCCCTCAAGCTCACAGTGAACAGGTTTGTCTCCTTCTTTTATGCTTTGGATTCTTTTGGTTACAAATACAGATTACTA
The DNA here is from genome assembly GCA_030180135.1 of Orychophragmus violaceus. NCBI lineage: Eukaryota > Viridiplantae > Streptophyta > Magnoliopsida > Brassicales > Brassicaceae > Orychophragmus > Orychophragmus violaceus. The sequence continues at coordinate 12,195,859 of CM058240.1, forward strand.
AAACTTCTAAGAACATTTTGGGATTTTTAGGTCGCTGCTTCTACCAACAAAGAAGTAAATGTTCATATACCAAACTACCTGAGCTTGCATCCGCAGCTTATCTGTCAGCTTCGCAATGCATGTGAGATTCTTGTTTTAAATGAAGCTTCTCTGTGTGTGTTTATCCTGTTTTCTTAACACAGCAGCCTCCAGCGAAAGAGTTGATGGCGTATTTGTGAGTGCTAAAAGGCTTGTCACTGGTGACTGTGATTTTCATCTGGTTAGAATCACTTCTTCAGATATCGGTTTTCTTTAATGATATTTTTGAATCTCGGAATTGGCTCATCATTTGTTGTTAACACCAGGAACGATAAGAATCAGTGACTTCCTTGTATAAGACGAGCCAATCGTCCACAAAACCAAAGTTGAAAGAACTCCTAATCTGAGAGGTACATTTTTTTTTTGTGGGCTTTTCTAACCTTTTATTCGTCAGATAATAGCTTGGTATTGTGTCTTTATTTATTTGTTTTTCCATGGAACTCCAGGAGATGACGTGAGATCCATGCTTAGCACACCATCCACACGTGGGGCAGCTTCAATTAACATAGAGATCAACTCTAACAGGTCAGAAACAACATCTATGTGTTTTTATCTGATACTAAATCCAGTAGAAACCACAAACAGGTTTACAATATAGGAAGATGATCATTGATTAATGAAACAGTCGCAGGCTCAATAGAAGAAGGCAACATTCTTCACCAAGACGAGGACTGGAACCAGTAGCGGAAGACAGACCGTGGGAGCACCGTGCTTATGACTTTGAGTTTTCAATGTTACCTGAAAAGGGCTTCTTCACAGCTGATAACGGTAATTAAAAACGTTTTTTTCTCATTGCCTCTTGATCGTATAGCCTTCAAAAACATCAACTTACTTGGCTTCTGTCTATGCTGAACTTCATGCGGATCAAGCTTGGACATGCTGAGAACTTCATGCGGATCAAGCTTGGTTACTGGATTTTTCAGTTGTTTTGCTGTTCCATTTCTTGGGTTTCTTTGTCAAGTATAACTGTCTTGTGTTTGTGTGATGATATAGGCATGAAGAGCATTGTGGGCAATGAGGGTAAGATGATAGCGAAGAAAAACTATGCTGAGAAAGCTCTCATGAAGAAAACGTAAGTAAATCAATATATTGAATCTTTACATAAGCAATCTTGTGCTATGTTCTGAGATTTTTACATACGTTTTGAACTTCCAACATAACAGATTGAAAATGCACGAGGAGAGTTCATCAAGACGAAATGTTCAGGAGGGAGCTGTTCCTGCTTATCTCCTCGATCGTGAGGACACCACTCGGGCCAAGGTTCTTAGCAACACCATTAAACAAAAGTCGAAAAAGAAAGCTGGGAAATGGGAGGTCCCTCTGCCAAAGGTGAATCTCTCTTCATGGTCTCTTATATTGTTTGTTAACGTTGTGTCAGAAACCTCTCTGGTTTTAGATAATCAGATTTCGTTATGGTTTTGGTATCTTAGTCTTCTTTGTGATATATTCCTAAAAGGTCGTCGAATCTACACAAATGAAAAGAGTTGTTGTTATTGTATCTGCATTGTTCATTTGTTCTTAACAGAGGTTGCTTCAGTTCTTCTGTCTCAAACTTGTGCCAATGTATCTTTTTGGGTTTTCCTGTGTAGACATCGAGATAAGATGAGACACAGTTTTGGCTGAAGCTGTTCAGACACTATCGAAACTCAAGGTTTTGAGCGCTCCTGTCGTAGATGTTGACGCTCCTGAAGATGCCAGCTGGATTGATCTCTACATCGGTATTGTGGAGTTTCCAGGCATTGTAGTATGGCTTGTGCATCAGGTCTTTATTCCTTCTAACCTTCTCTTTAGATCATCTGGCATTCTTCAAGAAAGATAGAAGAGTCGAGTTATATCGATTGGAATGGGGTACCGAGTGAACTAATAAAGTTCATGTCTTTGCTTTACTTTTCTATTAAATGTTGCTACAATTCAGTTTTATTTAACTCTCAGGCTGGAAACTATAAGTGCTAGAAGATGTCTCTCTTAGAGTTTTGTAATGTTGTTTAGAGTTTTGATTTTGTAATGTTTTGTGTAATACATTTTTGTGTTATTAATAAAAGTTCTAAAAGTTCAATTATATTTATTTTTGTATAAATAGAAATTTTTTTATTATATATATATATATATATATAAATTAGCCATAATTATCAATTATTATAAAAAGATATTATGACAAATAAAAAAAGCTATAACAAATAGATCTAATAGCAAAGAACAACATCGCTATCATAAGTGTTTTATATCATAGCACGAGCAAAAACGCTATTATATATGGCTGATCTATTATAGCTGGGGCAGACATAGCCATTTCAAAAACGCTATTATAGTGAACAATATTATAGCACAGACAAAAAACGTTATCGTATCTGGCCTACCTATTATAGCTGGGGCAGACATAGCATTATCACAAACGCCATCATATACATACAATGGCGTTTTTCGTGTGCTAAGAATAGAGCTTTTTCTTGTAGTGTATCAGCTGCACTTCGGAAGACCCCATGTTTATCTTGTGTCAGAAACTCCAATCTGCCAAAATATGCTGTCGCGGCATTAATCACAGCAGTTTCAGCAACATCCAGCAAAGAACAAAGGAAGCTTTTGATGCTCTGGAATCAGTTCAACGAGAAGTTCTATCCAATCCAACTCAGGCGCTTTTTGAGAGGGAAAGGATTGCTCGAGATCACTGGCTTCTTTTGGCTAAAGCAGAGGAATCTTTCTTTGGTCAAAAGTCCAGGGTTCGTTGGCTTAGATTTGGTGATGTAAGTACGGCCTTTTTCTATAAGTCCTGCATTGCAAATTTGTCTCAGAATTCAATATATGTTCTGGAAAATGGTGCCGGGTTAAGAGTAACGGATCCAGACATCATCAAATCAATGGTCTTGGAATTTTACACCTCTCTCTTGGGAACTTCGAATATCAGTGTTCACCCGATGTCGGTTAATGAAATCAAGGCGATCCATCCTTATAGGTGTCCTCAACATCTTGAAAGTAGCTTGACTACGGTTCCCACAGCAGAAGACATCAAAGCAGTTGTCTTCCGCCTTCCCAAAAATAAGGCTCCAGGCCCAGACGGTTTCACTTCGGAATTCTTTACTTCTTCTTGGGATCTTGTTGGCCCAATTCTGGTGGATGCAGTTAGATCGTTCTTTACTTCTGGGAATCTGCCTCGTCAAGTCAATGCTACAGTAATCGCACTCTTACCAAAGACTCGGGGTGCTTGCAAGTTATCTGAATTCCGGCCCATATCTCTTTGCAACACAGCCTACAAGGTCATCTCCAAAATTATAAATAGCAGACTCCGCCTCATCACAACAGAAGCAGTTCAGTCAAATCAGGTCGGGTTTGTTAAAGGCAGGCTTCTATGCGAGAATGTCCTCTTGGCTTCAGAACTAGTGGCTGATTTTAATAGAGAAGGGACTATATCAAAGGGCTGCTTGCAGATCGACATAACAAAGGCTTACGATAATGTTGACTGGGACTTTATTCTGAACATCCTGGATGCTTTCGACCTTCCACCGGTTTTCTCAAATTGGATTCGGGTTTGCATCACCTCTCCATACTACTCTATCTCATTAAATGGTGAATTATGCGGGTTTTTCCCAGGAAAGAAAGGACTCCGTCAAGGAGATTCTATCTCATCCTCTCTCTTTGTTATCGCCATGGACATTTTGGCAAAAAAATTAGATGCAGCAGCCCGTGAACTCAGGTTTCAGCCCCAACCAATGTGCACCTCTCCTCTTATTACTCACCTAAGATTTGCAGATGACGTGCTGGTCTTCTTCGACGGATCAGACTTGTCGTTGCAAGGTATATTGAGTGTCCTAGATGATTTTATTTCTTAGTGGTAATGATATAAATTGTACCAGAGAGCTTGCGAGACAGCATCACTTAGCCCATGGAGCCTTGCCAATCCGTTACCTTGGTCTTCCTCTGTCCCCTAATAAGCTTTCTCCAACGGAGTACCAGCCTCTCATCGATAGGGTGCTGTCCAAAATTTCATCTTGGACAGTGAGACATTTGTTTTTCGCAGGAAGACTTCAATTGGTTCAAACTGTTATCTATGGTATTATCGACTTTTGGTCAGCAGCTTTCCCTCTCCCTAAGGGATGTCTTGACCGTCTAAAACGTATCTGTAATGCTTTTCTCTGGAATGGTACAACTTCATCGGCGAGAGGAGCAAAAGTTTCATGGGATTCTATTTGCACTCCTAAGAAGGCGGGAGATTTAGGTTTGAGAAGACTGATGGGCACTAATTAGGTTTTTGGATTGAAACTCATATGGTTGTTATTCTCCTCGGAAGGTTCGTTATGGGTGGCTTGGGTCAAGCAACATTTGATCCGAGGACGGGTTTTTGGAACATCGATTTCACCAATGAGAGAAGCTGGATATGGAAGAGACTCATGAAGCTCAGACACCTTGCCAGACCTTTCATCTCATGCAAAGTGGAGTCCAGAAACGAGGTTTTCTTTTGGCATGATGATTGGACGGTTTTGGGCCCGTTGATAGAAATCACTGGTGAGTCTGGTCCACGGACTACCGGAATCAGTTGGTCCGCTAAAGTCTCTTCCGCATGTAACAATGGCGAGTGGAATTTATCTCAAGGAAGGTCTCCCCTTATTTCTCTCCTTAGGCAATTCATTCCTCAGCATGCTCCAATTTTGGATCCGAATCAAAGTGACTATTTTCTTTGGAGGAATCAACCATTAAGTGAGCCAGGTAAATTTTCTTCCATCAAAACTTGGAATACAATTTTTCCTTGTACCACTGTCGTTCCTTGGAATAAAGCGGTTTGGTTTAAAGGTCGGATTCCTAAACATTCTTTTCATACTTGGGTCCTTGCTAGGGATAGATTACCTACTAAGGATAAACTAAGATTTTGGGGGTATTGATGTTTCTCCAACCTGTTTATTATGCTCTGCTGCAAATGAATCCAAAGACCATTTATTCTTTAACTGTACTTATTCTGCTATTGTTTGGAAATCTTTGCATGACCGAGCTCACACTTCTCCTCCCTCCTCCTTTGACGACATATTGGACTGGTTGCCGAGATCTTCTACCATTGTCAAGTCAAAGACTATCAGCCATATCATCTTCCAAGCGGCCCTGTACTTCATTTGGAAAGAGCGGAACTCGAGACTACATGGAAACCCGTCTAAGACGGAGGCTAGTGTAGTCAAAGAGATTCAACTCATCATCCGGGCAAAACTCTATGGACTGGATTTGGATAGTTCAGTTTCAGCATCTCCACCGACCACATCTCAAAGTTCCATACATTACTCACAACAATCATATCTTCATCACTGGTTTGCTTATTTCCAAAGAGCTTGATTAGGACATCCTGACTGCTTCACTCTTGTTCCTTTTAATTTCTTTCTTTGTCTAATTGCTTTAAGCATCGGCGGCAGTTTTTAGTTTAAATAGGTCCTTTGGATCATTGTATCTCAAAACGATCCTCTGTTTTCAGAGTGGTGGGAAATATATAAAATACGGTATTTCTAAAAAAAAAATGTAATTTTAAACACCTAACTATTTGTTAGAACATATATCATCTACCGGCGAAGTTCCAAGTTCATTAGCTAGACGGAGAATGGTGGCGGAGCATCGGACGACATCTAGTCGGTGTTGAGACAAAGTATCGATGATTTGTGTCGAGATTTGGTCAAAGAAAACACAGTAAAAGTGGATCAATATTGTTGGAGCCGAAATTGAAATCCAATCATTTTGCATGTACTCTTCCAAGTTTGGCTCGTATCCTTTTTTATTCCACTTTGCTTCAACCAGGTATGTTTTACATAAATCTGCCCACTATTTTTCACCAAAAACAAAAACACAAACGATAAACTATAATAATATTAACATTTTTCCACTAATAAATGAATAATTCAACGTACCGACTTTTTAGAAAAGGGGAGGACGTTAATTTGTTTATGCCTGAGAATGTCACATCCAATGCTATTGATTTCATCGTACAATATAAGAAAACACAACCTCATGTACTCGGGAAGCTCACCAAGACGATTTACATCCCACTTGCAAAACGTCTCTTACAGTGCACATGACGTGTAAGTAATCCATGTACGAATTGTCCCGAGAATACCAACCGCCTCAGAGGTATATTGAATAACTTATTGAACTGCGACTTCATTATTCTCTCCATCTCTAACTTATGATATTTCAAAGCCAGAGATACTGTATAGCATCATGGATAATGAGCTTGAACCTGAGTTTGAACCAGAGCTAGAACCAGAGGATGAGCTTGTAGCTGAGGAACTTGGAGCTGAAGATGCATTACTTGTACCAGAAGGACCAATAACCCGGTCTAAAGCTAAGAAGCTCAAAGAAGCAATTGGAGGATTACTTTATCATATTTGGAGAGAGCCATTGCCCTTGGACTCGGTTGGATAAGTTTATCAAACCTCTATGGTTTTGGTAAAGGTCCAAGGAGATCAATGAATGAGTATATGATCCATTTGCACTCTTTTTCCCTTCTCTTTGGTTTTGTCCCACTGGATTTTCCAAAGAAAGGTTTTTAATGAGGCAAGTGAATCATGTTCCTTAGACCCATTTCATTGATTTTTTTTCTGGCCCAATCCATTTTGAAGACCATTTTCGTGGCCTAAAGAGTATGAGGAGCCAAGATTTCGAATTCAAACTTGTTTAAGTGTTTAGTCTTTGTTTCATTCCCTAAGAGTGTTTAATGCTGCTCATGCAGCCTTGTTGCTTTTTCTATTTATTTTCCTTGTACTTCATTTCAAAAACTATATAGTCTTTTTATCAAAAAACCTTCTGAAATTTCTAGATCATCTTGTTGGTGTGTAATATCCAGCAAAATCCTTGTTTTCTTTTGGTGTGTAATATCCTGAAGAGATCAAGAGATGAATCAAATGCTTTTCCACAACCTTTGTGTGACCATTCGCTACACATCCCATGAAACAATCTGATTGTTTGCAAGGCCTATCCTTTTACCAACTCTCAAGTGTCAATTTTGGGTTGATCCTGTCTAGGATCGTATCATGTGGTATCAGAGTATCATTTTAGACTTTGGTAGTTTTTGATCCTTCACCTTCTTTGATTGTTCATCTTCTATCCGAAATTTGCATTCTGTTTTTGATTGATTGTGTGTTGTTAGGGTGTTAAAATCATTTCATAGATCATTTCTAATAATCCATTTTCGTTTCTGTGATTTCTGCATCAGTTCATCATTTCGAAAATTGACCCTTCATCTTCAGAACTGATTTACATAGAACCTGTTTGGATTTGATGCTTGATAAGTGTTTTCTGTCATTGTATGATCAATTTCGTGGCATCCTTTACATACTTAGGACTGTTTGCATCAATTTTTACATTATGAAATTGTCCCTTCATATTCTGTTTCGAAAATTGCATATCAGATTGAAAGTTTGATTGTGTCTGTTTGTTTCATTTTGATCTTGCATCATTTTCGAATCATCCTTTTCACTTTCTCTAATCATAACTTGTTATATCATCATTTAGTGTGTTAAGTCTGTTCCTGCAACTTTTGTGACGAAAATTACTCTGCAATTTCATAAAATTATCCAATCATATTCTGTTTGCATATTTTTGATCAGTATTGATTGCATCTGTTATGCACTGCATTTAGAAAGCTTTCATTTCTAGTTAGAACTTGTTATTGGTTCTGTTTTGTTTATTCATTACATGTACAATGTCAGACCATGAAAAAGAGACCAGCAACAATCAGAACCACAAGCTGTTGATACAAGCTTTTGCAACTACAATAGAAAGGCTGTTAGAAACCAAGATTGATGCCTTGCGTCAAGAGCTACAACAACCTGCTTCAGAACACAATGGTTCACAGCCTAGGAGAGAACCAGAAGGAGATGGAAGAAGGAACCGTGAGCCATAAGGATCAGCTAGAGATGAAGCTATATATGCTTACTATGGACAGAGTGGTGGTTCCTCTCATAGGAGTGAAAGGAGAAGCATACATGGTAGACATGATAGAGCTCCACCACCCGACAACTTTAGAGAACTTAAGCTTAAAATTCAACCATTCCATGGAAAGAGTGATCCATATGCTTACCTAGAGTGGGAAAAGAAGATAGAGCTGGTGTTTGATTGTCAGCACTATACTGAGGTCAACCGTGTGAAAGTTGCTGCAACATAATTCTGTGACTATGCTCTCAGTTGGTGGGATCAGCTTGTTATCTCTAGAAGGAGGAATGGAGAGTATCCTGTTGAGTCATGGCATGAGATGAAGACTATAATGAGGAAGAGGTTTGTCCCAAGTCATTATCATATAGAGTTACATCAAAGGCTCAGAAGACTCACCCAAGGCAACCGTAGTGTGGAAGAGTATTATCAAGAGTTGGAGACTCTTCTGATCAGGGCTGATGTTTCAGAAGATACAGAGGCCACTATGTCAAGGTTCTTGGGAGGACTATTTAGAGAAATTGAATATAAATTGGAGATGCAGCATTATGTGGAACTAGAAGAGATGCTCCACAAAGCTGTCTTGATTGAGCATCAGCTTAAAAGGAGAACTTCACGACCTAGCTATGGAACAAGAACTGCTACAAATAAACCCAGCTATCCACGTGAAGTTAAACAAATCACAACACCAAAAGTGGAGTCTAAACCATTCATTTCAGTTCAGGAAAAAGGCAAGGGCAAGGCATAAGCTTCCACAACAAGAGCTCGTGAGGTTAAGTGTTTCAAGTGTCATGGAATAGGACACTATGCCAGTGAATGCTCCAACAAAAGAGTAATGATTCTCCTTGAGAACGGCGAGAAAGAGTCTGATGATGAGAAACTAGAATCACTTCCAACTTTAGAGGATAATGAGGATCATGAAGATAAAGCGGCTGCAGGAGAATTGTTGGTAGCTAGAAGATCATTGAGCTTGCAAAACAAAACAGAGGAGCAAGAACAAAGAGAGAACCTGTTTCACACCATATGCATTGTTCAGGGTAAATTGTGTAGCCTCATTGTAGATGGAGGAAGCTGCACCAATGTGGCCAGTGATTACATGGTTCAGAAGCTTGGATTGAAAGTAAAGAAGCATCCAAAGCCATACAAGCTTCAGTGGCTTAATGATAGTGGTAAAATTAAAGTTAATAGTCAAGTGATTGTCCCTCTAGCCATTGGGAAGTATGAGGATGAAATCCTATGTGATGTGTTACCAATAGAGGCTGGACACATACTTCTTGGTAGAGCGTGGCTATCAGACCACAAGGTAATCATGATGGCTTTACTAACAAGCATTCATTTGTGTTTAATGGAAGGAAACCACACTGGTTCCCATGACGCCTCAAGAGGTTTATAAAGATCAGATGCATCTCAAACAAAAGGCAGAAAAAGGCTAAGCAATCCAACTTATTTGTAAAGGCTGGTGAGGTTAAGAAAGCTTTGTTTTCTAGACAGCCTATGCTTATGTTTGTTTACAGAGGAGCTCTCTTGAGCTTAACTGACCTTGCACCGGTGCTGCCGAGTGAGATGATCTCTCTTTTTTCAGGATTATGAGGATGTATTTCCAGAGGACAATCCAGATGGTTTACCACCTATAAGAGGCATAGAACATCAAATTGATTTTGTGCCAGGAGCTTCACTTCGAAACCGACCAGCTTACAAGACTGATCCCGTGAAGATCAAAGAACTTCAAAAATAAGTGACTGAGCTTATGGAGAAGGGCCACATACGTGAGAGTAAGAGTCCTTGTGCTGTCCCGGTTCTGCGTGTGCCAAAGAAAGATGGTAGTTAGCGCATGTGTGTTGATTGTAGAGCAATCGACAATATCACAGTGAAGTATCAACATCCTAAATCCCTAGATTAGTTGATATGCTTGATGAATTGCACGGTTCTAGCATACTTTCTATGATTGATATTAAGAGTGGATATCATCAGATTAGGATGAAAGAGGGTGATGAATGGAAAACTGCATTTAAAACTAAGCATGGTCTGTATGAATGGTGAGTTATGCCGTTTGGTCTTACAAATGCACCTAGTACTTTAATGAGATTGATGAATCATGTTTTAAGAACATTCATAGGAGTCTTTGTTGTTGTTTACTTTGATGACATCTTAGTATATAGCAAGAACTTAGATGAGCATGTTAAGCATTTGAAATCTGTTTTGGATGTTCTTAGAAAGGAAAAGCTGTATGTCAATCTCAAGAAATGCACTTTTTGTACGGATAACCTTGTGTTCTAGGCTTTGTTGTAAGTGCATATGGAATAAAAGTGGATGAATAGAAGGTTAAAGCTATAAAGGAGTGGCCTAGTCCAAAGACAGTAGGAGAAGTGAGGAGTTTTCATGGTCTAGCTGGCTTCTACAGACGTTTTGTGAAAGATTTTAGGACCATAGCTACCCCACTCACTGAAGTAATCAAGAAGGATGTTGGTTTCAAATGAGGACAAGCTCAAGAAGAGGCATTCCAAGCCTTGAAAGAGAAGCTCACCAATGCACCTCTTTTATGCTTACCTGATTTTCTTAAGACTTTTGAGATTGAGTGTGATGCTTCTGGTGTAGGAATTGGAGCTGTCTTAATGCATGATAAGAAGCCTATAGCATTCTTCAGTGAGAAGCTTGGAGGCGCTGCTTTGAACTACCCAACATATGACAAGGAGTTGTATGCCTTAGTCAGAGCTTTGCAAACATGGCAACATTACTTGTGGCCTAAGGAATTTGTCATACACACTGATCATGTCCCTTAAGTACTTGAAAGGGCAACAAAAGCTTAACAAACGACATGCTAGGTGGGTGGAGTTCACTGAGACATTTTCTTTTGTCATCAAATACAAACAAGGTAAGGACAATGTAGTTGTTGATGCATTGTCCCAGAGGTATGTTTTACTCTCAACTCTTGATGTTAAGCTATTAGGCTTTGAACAGGTTCAACATCTCGATAGTAATGATTCTGATTTTTAAGAGATTTATAAATCTTGTGAGAAGTTTGCTTCTGGTCATTACTATAGACATGATGGATTTATCTTCTTTGATAATCGTTTGTGTGTGCCTAAATGCTCTCTTAGAGATTTATTTGTTAGAGAGGCACATGGAGGTGGATTAATGGGACATTTTGGTGTCACCAAGACTCTTAAGGTTATGCAGGATCATTTCCATTGGCCACACATGAAAAGAGATGTTGAAAGAATCCGTGAAAGATGTGTTACATGTAAGCAAGCTAAAGCAAAACTTAAAACCCACGGTTTGTACACTCCTTTGCCTATTCCTATACATCCTTGGATTGACATTTCTATGGATTTTGTGCTTGGATTGCAAGTGGGACTGGACAGGATTCTATCTTTGTTGTGGTTGATAGATTCTCTAAGATGGCACATTTCATTGCATGTAACAAGACTGATGATGCATTGCATATAGCAAACTTGTTATTTAAAGAGATTGTTCGTTTGTATGGCATGCCTAAGAACTAAGTTCCAAAGCTATTTCTGGAAAATCTTTGGTCCAAATCAGGAACTAAGCTCTTGTTTTCTACTACATGTCATCCGCAATATGATGGGAAAACTGAAGTAGTTAATAGAACAATGTCTACTCTCTTGCGTGCATTAGTTAAGAAGAACTTGAAAACTTGGGAAGATTGTTTGCCACAAGTTGAATTTTCATACAACCATTCTGTGCATTCTGCCTCTAAGTTTTCTCCATTTCAAATTGTTTATGGCTTCAATCCCTGTCTGGATCTAACCCCTTTACCTTTGAGTGAAAGAACTAGCTTAGATGAGAAAAAGAAAGCTGAGATTATTAAACAAATCCATGAGAAGGCTAGGAAGAATATTGAGGAGCAGACCAAGCTCTATGCTAAGAAGGCCAACAAAGGCAGGCGGCCTATGATCTTTGAGGTTGGAGATGAAGTATGGTACACTTGAGGAAAGAAAGGTTTCCATCAGAAAGGAAGTCTAAGTTGATGCCTAAAATCAATGGACCTTTCAAGATCACAAAGAAGATCAATGAAAATGCCTACCAACTTGATCTTTAAGGTAAGTATAAAGTGAGTTCTAGCTTTAATGTTACTCACTTGATTCCTTTCATTGCAGATGATCCAGATTTGAGGTCAAATCCTTTTCAGCTGGAGGGGGATGATGCGATACTGGATATCATCATGGATAAGGAGCTTGAACCTGAGCTTGAACCTGAGCTAGAACCAAAGGATGAGCTTGTAGCTGAGAAACTTGGAGCTGAAGATGCTTTGCTTGTACCAGAAGGACCAATGACCTGGTCTAAAGCTAAGAAGCTCAAAGAAGCAATAGGAGGATTAATTTATCACATTTGGAGCGAGCCATTGCCCTTGGACTCGGTTGGAGAAGTTTATCAAACCTCTATGATTTTGGTAAAGGTCCAAGGAGATCAATGAATGGGTACATGATCCATTTGCACTCTTTTTCCCTTCTCTTTGGTTTTGTCCAACTGGGTTTTCCAAAGAAAGGTTTTTAATGAGGCAAGTGAATCATATTCCTTAAACCCATTTCATTGATTTTTTTCTGGCCCAACCCATTTTGAAGACCATTTTCGTGGCCTAAAGAGTATGAGGAGCCAAGATTTTGAATTCAAACTTGTTTAAGTGTTTAGTCTTTGTTTCATTCCCTATGAGTGTTTAATGCTGCTCATGCAGCCTTGTTGCTTTTTCTATTTATTTTCCTTGTACTTCATTTCAAAAACTATATAGTCTTTTTTTATCAAAAAAACCTTCTGAAATTTCTAGATCATCTTGTTGGTGTGTAATATCTAGCAAAATCTTTGTTTTCTTTTGGTGTGTAATATCCTGAAGAGATCAAGAGGTGAATCAAAGGATTTTCGCAACCTTTGTGTGACCATTCGCTCCACATCCTTTGAAACAATCTGATTGTTTGCAAGGCCTATCCTTTTCACAAATCTCAAGTGTCGATTTTGGGTTGATCCTGTCTAGGATCATATCACTTATAGTGCAGTTGGCGTGTAAGTAATCCATGTACGAGTTGTCCCGAGAATGCCAACCGCCTGAGAGGTATATTGAATAACTTATCGAACTGCGACTTCATTATTCTCTCCATCTCTAACTTGTAATCTTTCAAAGCCAGAGATAATTCTACTAAATAATCTGTTTTCGAGTACGAATGGAGTTTCCTCCCTCTTGGATAGTGATTCCGAATAAACCACCTCTCCGGTAACCGAGGGTCGCACACATCGTCATCTTTCTCGAACGGTGGGATGCAGTCTTCATCAAGGTCACGTTCGTATGAGGAGCATCGAACAGAAGTCAATTATTTTTTTTATGAACGTTCATACAGTACTATAACATTCATATGTCGACTTAAAATTTGATCCAACAAAAATAATTTCATTTAAAATTACAAACAATAGAGCAGAAATCATAAAATGAACCAAAAAAACTAACATCGCACACTGTAAGATTATAAAACAGTTGGCTTTCAATTGGCAATCGAAAAAACTATTACTTACTTCAAATTCCTCCTAAGCGGCTGCAGTTGCTATAACAAAAATTCAGAAAATATTACGAAAACCTAACCGAAAACCCAAACAAACAAATCGAAACCGAATCCAAATACTTTGTTCATTTACATGCACCCATAATCGTTTACAAAACAATCAACTTCTGACCCCCATTCGTCTTTCCCGAAATTGGGAACCCCTATAACTTACACATTTAAGTCGAAAACAAAAATTAATCATAGTTTGGGACTTTCTAACCGAAATCGAAGACGGCGTCGACGTTGGTTCTCCGACTCGACATTGATTCCCACATACGATGGCTTGCTTCCTTCCGGGTGATTTCCGATGAAGTACACTTAACACTCCTATTTCTCTCCCACGAAGATGACAGAGATAAAATCGTTTCGTTTTCCAATCTGATTTTAAAATTTTCCAGTTTAAGTTTTAAGTTTTGGGCTAAAGCAAATGTAAAAGGAAAACTACCTTACCCTAGCCCACGCGCAGGTAAATCTCGATTAAAAATAAAATAAATTGGACATTTATTATTACTAACCACGCGCAGGAGAGTTGACGAGGTTGCTCCATAAAGGAATAAGCGACATTAACACGGTAGACGTATTATTTCCTTGGGGCAATTGCAAAACTACCCTCGAAATTGAAGTCAACCCTGAAACTACCATCTCCCTTCTCCTTCCTCTCCTTCGCTAATATATTTCCCTATTAATCTGGGTATTCACGGTAATGCCATTGTCAGACTTCATATGAAGTCTGATACTTTTACCAAAATACAAAAACACCCAAAAATATTTTGGATATTCACGAAAATGCCATCACCATGAATGCTCAACAACCACGACAACCACCATCACCGACGAGTTAATGTGTAATCCAGCTCGTTTTCCACCATTAAAGCTCAAGAATAGAGCTCATACGTTCTCCTGTCCGATTTTTCCCTTTTCCCCTCCGATTTTTCGATTCAAATTAAAGTAGTGAAATCTTTTATTATCTTATAAAAAAAGCAAAACATGACTCGGATTTCGGGTTTTCGGTGATATTAGACGTTATGGGCAACCAACGAACTGAAAACGGACATTGGTAAGAATTTTTGCATATCGTCGATTTTCAGATCTGAATTGTAATCTCAGACTTCTGTTTAAGTCTAATTTTTTCGTAAACTTTAATATGGTCAACGAGAGGGTAGTTTTGCAATTGACTTTCAATTGACAGACCTCTATAAAAGTCTGAGAAATTCCTTTGAAAAAAAAATTATGGTGAAGTCTAAATAAGAAGAGGGTAGTTTTGCAATTGATTCAAATATGATTTTTTAGTTAGACTTCTTATGTAGTATGGCAAGAAATTGACCCAATCTTGACTTTTTGTCATACGGAATCCGATGTTTGAAAATAAAACGGGGTAGAAATTGCAATTGACCCAAATTTTCAGATGTTGACATGAATAAGGGAAAAAATGCCGACTTCTAAATCTGTCTGAAAATAAGGGAAAAAATATCAGACAACACTAAACGTCTGAAATTCAAAAATTTTGCGAGACGGCTATAAACATCTAAAAATTGAATTTTGCTCAACGCTGGATAAACACCGAAAATGCAAAGTTTTTTTGTCAAACTTCCCTCGTTGTCCGAAATCTTGTCAGACAGCAATAGAAGCCTGTTACAAAAAAGTCAATCCCAATTTTTTTTGGTCAACCCAAAAAATACGCCCTACTTTTTGCTAGACAGCATAAGAAGTCTGGAGATTATCAGAATTCTTGGAGAAGTTTGACAAAAAGTCAAATTTAAAAGTCAATTGCAAAACTATCCTTTTTTGTTCTCAGAATGCATAAGCTGTTTGACAAAAATGTCAAAAAATTTCAAAGCAGACTGCATACGCTGTCTGATGGCTTTCAGACTGCATTCGCTGTCTGACACTTTGATTTCAGTTGCAAAAATACCTTCTTTTTCAGACTGCCATAAAGGTCTGGTTTTACTACAATCTGACTGCTATAGACGTCTGAAATGTTAAAAACTTTAAAAATGCATTTTATTGTATATTTGTGATTAATTTTGTTGATTTTAATTTTATAAATGTGTGTTAGTTTTATATGTTCCTCCTGCGTGAGTTTGAAATTCTTATGTATGGTAATTATTTTAAATCAATTTTTGAATAATATTGGCAATGTAGCTAATAGCATCAGACTTCGCAAAGAAGTCTGGCTTTTCCCAAAACATCTTTAATGTGATTTATACGTGTTTGTTTATACAGATAGTGGTTCAGTTACCTGTTAATTTTTGTGAATGGGTTGTGAGAGACCATATTTTGCATTTTGTGGTTGATAAACTCAAAGGAGGGCGGTTTATCACTTTGCGCGATGGTTCTACACATCAAGAACTTGTTGAGATGGTACAAGATGATTATATGTTGGACAAGAAAACCGACCTGGTGGAGTTATCATATCCATTGCCGGAAGAAATCTTGAAAAAATGGATCCGGATAGCCCTCCGGCTTATGTCACAAATGATAGGCAAGTAAGGAGCATGGTCGAGTTAGCTAATACGCATTTAATCCGTCTTTGTGTCTCGAGCCGATCCGGTATGGAAGATGAAGATGCGGTGAATCATGATGAAAAATATGAAGCTAAAGATGTAGACGAAGATGACAAAGAAGAAGACTGGAATGAGGAAGATGTGGGCTCTGTCTCGGATGATTCTGTTTGTGGTGGTGGTGGTGATGATGGTGTTGGTAACTTGGATGTGCCTGAGAATGTTTTCAAGAATAACGATGAGGCTTACTGATAGGTTTCTAAGTTTATCCCTATACTAAACTGCAAGTGAACAGCAATGTCAAAGTAGTATATAGGGTTATCGAATCCACAGGGACACTTGGTCTCAATAGATCAGAACAGTAGAGACTAATACTAGAAATAAGCAATATGATTGAATTGAAAGCAGTGCGAGAAAGTAAATCAGTAGCAGAGATTAACGGTTGTGGAAGCAAGTAATTAAAAGCGTCAAGCCTAGGGTATTCTCAGGAAATCAGACAAGCAGACAGTTCATTCAGCAAGGATCTAATTAAGCACAGTTCTAGAACTCAAAACACAGATATAGAATTAACCAAATTCCTTTGCGATAATTCTCTAAGTCTAAGTGCAGCAAACCAAACTTTCGTTTGCGAGAACTAACAGATTAAACTAGCATTAATTCCAAGTTTGATATGTTCACAATTATCCTAAACCAAACTTCCGTTTGCGCAAAGTTTAATTGCCCAATTTAATTAGTTCAGATTCCTAAACCCCACTTCCGTGACGTATTTAGCAACCTAAGATCTAGATTCTAATTGATCAGGTTAGAACTAGCTTTAAGCACAATTAAATTGAAGAACAGATATAGTTATGAATCCTTAACTGAATTTGAACAAGTCTAGCAAGTCATGAAATCCTATGTGAGAAACCCTAAACCTAACTAGGAATCTACTCAGACATAGATAATGAAAACATAATCATAGAATGAATAAATTGCATAAAAGAATAAGAGTAAAAGGGGTTCGAAATCTTCTCCAAATACAGATGAAGTAATAGGTTCAGATCAGCCCCAAAAGCTCTAAAAATCCTCTGCTCTTAATTATGAAAGCCGTATTGTAAAGTGTATCAAGCGTCTCTAATTAAAACACTAAAAACTCTAATATATAGGCATAATCTCGGCCAGAGGCTTCTTTGTAAATATCAGGAACTTCTGGATCAAAGTGCAAATTCTTCACTCTTCTAAACCGCCGAGTTTTTGGCCCATCTCGCTGGTGCATCGATCGATGCTAGAGTGCAACGATCGACACCTTCCTCTGTTTCGGACAGTGAACTCTATCTCTCGGCCAAACACTCCAAAAATCTCCAAAATGCTCCATTATCTCCAATTTAGCTCCAAACCTGATTATACCTGTAAAAGACTCTAAAAGAACACAAAAGACACTAAAACACAACTATATCATGGCCTAAAACTAGTAAAAACCATGATATATCACTTACCGTGACGATGCTGATTATACCCTATATGAGAAAGTGAAACAGGAAGATGTATATGTGGAAGAAGATGAAGATTATAAGAAATATGAGTTGGAGGGTACGACTAGTCGGTGTGTTTGTAAAAGGGACTTGTCCGAGAGTATCTTTCTCATCAAGTGTTTTGATAGCAAGAAAGACCTATTATCAAAGCTACGTTTGACGGCGATAATGAAGAAATTCGCATACAGGATAGAGAAGTCTGACAAGACACGTTTTGTGGCTAAATGTCATGTGGAATGATGCAAGTGGATGCTTCGAACGTCTGTGAAGAGCGAAACAAACAAGTATTGGGTGATGATCTATTCAAAAACCCATACATGTTCGGTGGTGGACCGAATGTCTACGCGTAAAAGTTATACTCCAATTTATATTGGTTGGTTGTTTACTGAATGTTTTGGTATAATTGAACAAATAACACCAAAGCATGTCAAAGTATCAATGAAGAAGCAGTTTGGGATTATGATGAGGTACACAACCGCATACATAACATTGGTACATGCTCAAAATATTGTGAGAGGAACATCAGAAGATGGGTACGAGAGACTGCATTCTTTTTGCATGGAATCAGGCAAACCAACCCGGGATCAGTAACTGCTCTTGAACTAGATGAGAAGAATAGATTTAAATATCTATTTATAGCATTTGGAGCTTCCATACATGGGTTTAAGTTTCTTCGAAGAGTCATTGTGGTGGATGGTACTCATCTTAATGGAAAGTATGGCGGTGTTATTCTAGTGGCGGCCGCACAAGACGGAAATTTTCAAATATTTCTGTTGGCTTTCGGAATTGTAGACTTTGAGAATGATGACTCGTGGGAGTGGTTTTTCACCAAGCTGAAAGAATGCATTTCAGACCAATATCCTTTGGTCATAGTCTCGGATAGATGCGAGTCGATCAAGAATGCGTGTGAAGCAGTTTTTCCTTAGGCACAACGAGGGATATGCTATTACCATCTACAAAATAACTTAGTTACCAAGTTCAGGGGAAAACATCTTCTGTACTTGGTGAAAAACACGGCTTACGCATATACGATTTACGATTTTGACCGAAACATGGCCTTCTTACGAGCGGTAAATCCTGAACTTGCTGATTACTTGGAGGAGTCGGATGTAAGTCTATGGTCACGCGTGCATTTCGGCGGAGGCATGTACTTATTTAGGTGTAAAAACTTAGAGGATGCTTCATAACTAAGTTTTATTCTCTTAGGAGATTTGAGGGGCTGGTTTTGTTCTCGAAAGAGACTTGATTTTGAACCCCAGTTCTTATTTGATTTTATGATATTTGGTTTTCTACTTATGATATCTTCTGTCCCGATGAATATGTCTGAGTAGATCACCTGTTAGGTTGAAGGATTCTCATTAAGGATTTCAGAGAATTATAGTTTAATTAATTAATAGGGATTCATATCTGCTAGTTCTTTATCTAAGTTGTTCTTAATGCTTAATCTGAAGTAGCTAATCAGAATTATGATATTAGGTTGATTAATACAGCGGAAGTTGGTTAATTTAACTAGAAATAACTTAGATGAGCAATTAAACTACTCGCAAACGGAAGTTTGGTTTAGGTTAATTGTGAACATATCAAACTTGGAATTAATGCTAGTTTAATCTGTTAGTTCTCGCAAACGAAAGTTTGGTTTGCTGCATTTAGACTTAGAGAATTATCACAAAGGAATTTGGTTAATTCTATATCCGTGTTTTGAGTTCTAGAGCAGTTATTGATTAGATCCTGATTGATTGATTGCTTGCGTTCCTGATTTCCTGAGAACTCCTGAAACCTAACCCTTTGCCCTCTTGCTTACAAACTCACTTGATTCGCTTTGTTATTACGCTTATTGCTTTCACATCTGCTTCGCTTAATTTAATCTGAATTACCAATAATCTATTGTGTGACTGAGAGTCCTTGTGGGATTCGATACCTTATATACTACGATTGCATTAACTGTGCACTTGCAGTAGAATAGGGATAAAACTACACCTATCAAGTTTTTGGCGCCGTTGCCGGGGACTCTTTGAGTTCACCAATAGATTTAGTATTAGGATTTAGACTAAGCATCCTTTTTAATTTTCTTGTTTACTCACGTTTTTGATTTTTGGATTCGCCGGGATTCGCACTGCATCGATCGTTGCCACCTTGCATCGATCGACACAAGGCGAAAACAGCGATGCTGAGATCTGAGACGTTCAATAGGTTCCGCGCCATGGAACCTGTTATTTTGATTCGCGGTGAAAACGGCGTTCTACGAGACCAAGAGGGTCACATATGCAACGCAAAAGGTCAGAAAATAGATGGGGAAGGAAACCCCATCTTACCAGATTACCATGTATTGGTTGGGCAAGTAGCTGAGATGCAGAATAAGATAGATGACATCCACGAAATATTAACTAGGGAGAGACAGTTCCGAGCAGAGGCAAAAACTGATAAATTTGCAGAGGTACACTATATGGCTGGAACTGATTTTTATGGACATACATTGGGACATCAGCAGAGACAAAGTTCTAGGCATGCTCAAGGATCAAGAGACCATAATTATACTTCCTATCTGGCACCTCCTACACAAAGGAGCAAACTAGAGATGATGATAGAACAATCAATTGAAAAGCAACAGCAGAACTCAACTTCTTTCAGCTCGAAGCTAGAGAACCTGTACACTAATTTGAATGAGAAATTT
Source organism: Orychophragmus violaceus (assembly GCA_030180135.1). NCBI lineage: Eukaryota > Viridiplantae > Streptophyta > Magnoliopsida > Brassicales > Brassicaceae > Orychophragmus > Orychophragmus violaceus. Next base: position 12,216,062 of record CM058240.1, read on the forward strand.
GAATCCCTGAACACTCGTATGAAGCAGCTGGACACACAGATGGATCAAGTTTCAAGTTCTACCGCAGGGAAGGATTCTCAAGAAGCTCATGCCAGCAACATTCCCATTCAGGATGACATACAGATGGATCATGGATCATGTCTAGCAGTTAAGGCTGTGGAATTTGTGGAAGACAGAGGGGAATTTGATGTTGAATTGCCTAAGTTTGAAAGCTTCGATGCACCTGACTCAACAGAGATTGACATGGATCTCTTGACTTGGATAGTTCAAATTGAAGTAGGACCAAGCCAAGGAGAGAAATTTGAGTTTGAGATGGCTGGAATGGACCAAGAAGCGGATAAACCAGAGATTGTAGGTGAAACACGAGCTGAGATGACAGCATCGATCGATGCTTCATACGCACCGATCGTTGTACCCCAAAAGGAACCAGTTTCACTCATATCTCAAGGACCTGCTAAAGAAAGAACCTATAAACCTCCATTACCATTCCCGAAAGCTCCCGTTACGTCTAAAGATATGGTTCAGTGCACAGTAGTGGTTGAAAAGAAGATGGTGGTTCCACAAGAGCCTATTCTAGCATCTTCAAGGCCTAAAACTACTCATAAACAAAAAGCTCCGAACATCAAAACTTTGCCAAAGGTAAAACATAAATCCTCTAAGTTTAAACCTCCTGACTCCACTGTTTTGAATGCAGGAAAGAGCGTTAAAACACCCAAGTGTCAATCTCACCCTACATTCCTCCCGACGTTCCTTGGACGACATCATGCTGCTACTGCTTACACACCACCATGGATGATAAGGCATTCACAGAGACACTCAAAGTCTCTGTTGAAACCTCCATAAGTCTGACCCCTTTCCAAAAAGTCAAGCTAATGACTTGAAACAAGCGCTGAGTGGGAGGCAACCCACTGTTAGGTTTAATTATTTTTCTTTCTCATTTTTGGTGTTTTTCTTAGGATTTCACGTTTTTAGTTGTTTTTGTTAGTTATTAGATACAGAACACAAGTCTGGAGATGTGTGACGATCGTTGCTCACATGTGCAACGGTCGTTGCATTTGGTTTAAATCGAAAATTAAGGTACATTAAGCTAAACCGGAATCAATCTGGTTCAACAAGCATCGATCGTTGCCTCTAAAGCAACGATCGTTGCACCCACGACCAGGTAAGTTACCTTAAACCCTCTTTTCTCTCCTTCTTCTCCATTTCTTTTGGTCGACACACCGAGAACCTCCACCCAAAAATCATCATTTTCTTCATCAAATTTCTTGTTTCCGAGTGCTATTTACTTATTTTTACGCTCCCAATCCATTTCTCCCACTCTTCTCTCACGAAATCAAGGTAATGCACTTCGATTTTCGGATTTTCGGATTCAATTTTTAGGGTTTTAAGAATTGGGAATTTTGGCCGAAATTGATGAATGCACGTTAAAATGGAGATGATTTAGGTTGTTAGATGATATATTGTTGCCGATTGTGTGATTGATTGCATGACTTGGAACGAATTTTGTTGACTGTTGATTGCGGCCAGAATCGCCCTGTAACGATCGCTGCCCTTGAGCAACGGTCGTTACTCGACGATTCTGGGGAAATGTTCGATTACACGGAATCGCCCTGCAACGATCGCTGCCTTAGTGCAACGGTCGTTGCACGACGATTCAACAGAGAGTTGCCGAGACTAAATTGTTCAAATTTTCTGTTTTGCAGATGGCAACCCAAAATCAACCCCGCAAGAAACGAGCACAAGCCGCAAGCGCCTCACGACAATACATTCCGCCACCGGAATGGTTGCACAGGGATTCAGATCCTCCACAGCCGTATCATTTGGTTCATGCGACCATAGGACAACCATGGCCAAGGCCAGAGAAACTTCTGATTCAGTCTGATCGCATCTGGAGTGGTTCTATTAAGAGGATGCTCGGTACGGACGATTTCACAGAGAGGCCGCTACACGAGTACTGGGACGAATACGACACTTTGTTGTATAACGGTTGGTGTGGTATGGAGATAGCGCCAACCAAGTTCGCTGATTACTCAACCTGCAAGAGTCTCGGCATAGACAAGCAGGTGATGGAGCTGTGCAGAGGCATTGGTCTGGGGACAATGCCAATGCAGCCTTACGATTTGTACCCAGAGCTTGTGAGGCAGTTGCTTGCAACGTGCAGGGTTGTATACCCAAACCCAGAGAGCAGGAATGCCCAAGGAGGCACCTTCACTTTCATGTGTCTCGGAGCAAGGTATCGAGTGCCCCTTCTCGATATCTGTAGGATCTACGGGTTCAGCACCACGCAGCCACGCACCGATTTGTCTCTTCCATGGGAACCACCAGAGGCTCGTGATTTCTGGGAGTACATTGGAGGTGGACGATATCACTCACGGCTTACACCGGTGATTCAGGTTAGGCATCCGGTTCTCAGGTATGTCTTGCGTATCTTGGGACGCACTTTATTGTGCAAGCATGAGGCAAACAAGATGCGCAAGAACGAGATGGAGATTCTATTCAGAGGGCTGAGGGAGCAGCTCAGGGGTACTGATGTGAGAAACCCGGCTGAGAAGGTAAACCTAGGAGCTGTATTTGCCCATCATCTTTGCGAGCTGCAGAAGAAGCCTTATGAAGGCGCGCGCAAGGAGACAGTAGGGAGTCTTCTCACTCCTATTTTCAGACACTGCGGGATCCCTATGAGGGATACAGAGTGCGTTACTGAGCGCGAGTTCTTGGATCTCAGTCACTTGCAGAGCGCTACGTGGCTGAAGGAGGGGCGAGTGTGGGTCTACCACGACCCTGAGGATACACAGTACGGCATCGATCTTCCTGCTGCCAGGTATACTCGGATCGATACCATTGATGCTTTGAGTTTCCACCCTCCCGCTAGCGCTCGACGTGCAGTGCCTACTATGGCTCATCCGCTGGGAGAGCCTTCTACGAGAGCGTCATCTTCCTCTACACCTGCTGCTGCACCTGCTCCACAGGACATTGGTCCATATCCAGCCCCGTCTATGCCTGTACGTGAGATGTCTGAGGGTGATTGGAGAGAGCGTCAGGAGGGTATGTTCAAGACCATTTGGGATTTCCTGCGCGGCTGCACTTGCAGGAGAGAGCCGCCAGTTCATCAGCCTGTACCCGCTTCTCGACGCAGACGACGATCACCGACTCCTCCTCCCCCGACTGATACTGATCCCGCAGCTGAGGCAGCCGATGACGATGCACTGTATGGTGGGATAGATGATGTGAGCGAGTGAGAGTGATCTCCATTTTCAGACTTTTGGTTCTGTATTCTGACTTTTTCTTTTCTTCTGCACTTTTCTCCTTTCGATTTTTAGGACTCTACTATGTTTGGATGATTTGTACTTTATTTGGTACATCTTTTGCTCTGTTTTCAGTGTTTCCAGCTTTCAGGTTTTGAAATTTGACAGATTCCAACGGACTAACCTGCTAACTTGCTGACTGATCTGATACACGCATTGCAACGATCGTTGCTGCTTTGAGCAACGATCGACACCCGACGAAAATCGCCTAGCAACTATCGATGCACTATGTGCAACGATCGGTGCTTGAGCGACAGAGGTAAAATACGAAAGGACTCAAACACATCCAACCAAATTTTTATTTCTTTTTAACCAATCCTTCGCTTGACACTACTGGGGACAGTGTGTCTTAAGTGTGGGGGAGGTTCTACTAACTTCTTTCTTTTGTTTTCTTAGTTATTTTAAATTTTTCTTAATTTTGTTTTTGAGTCAAAATTGTTTAAGTAAGAAACAGTGAATTTTTGAGAAGATTTACAAGACTTGCAGGAACTTAAGTAACCATTGGGATGAAGTTGCAGGATCTATCTATGACTATTAGAAAACCCAGACACGGATCAACCTACTAGGAACACCCACATCACTTCAGGTATCAGAGAATCCTTTTACTGACTTCACATTAATCCTGACTTAGATTTCTCACCTAAGGGCTTGGTATGCTTTATGTCGGATTCCCTGTTAGTTCTGACACATCCTGTAAACCTGTCCTATTTAGTTCCCTTCTCCCCTTCTATAAAGTAAAAAAAAAAATAATAAATAATAAACTGAGGATGAGTTAGTAACTCCGAAGTGGTCATGGGAATAGTAGCAAACACTATTATCTCTCATGTGATCCATGGAATGTGTCCAAAGTACACCCCATAACGGGAAGAACACTGATAAAAAAAATAAAATGATACCCAATGTGGGAAAAATCAGCTGTTAAAGAAGGGAAAGAGAAGAAAGGGACTAGAGAAAGATAGTATGGTGGTCTAGAGCTGATAAGGTAAGAATCCATGTGCCTTTAGATCGATACTCCTTAGGTGAGACCGCACTTAAATACTTGCAGAAGTCAGTAGGGAGAATTTGAATGCTTGAATGTGATCGTGGAGTTTACCTAGGACAGTTGCTAAGTGTGGGGGAATTACATGTTGGTCTTGATATCCTGTGATTGATTCTTTCAGTGGTTTACTAAGGGGAATCTGAGTATTGTAGCTTCTATGACAAAAAGAGTTTCTGAAAGTTTTCAAACCTCTTGACTACATTTAGTTCTTTGTCTTGCTTGAGGACAAGCAAGAGCTAAGTGTGGGGGAGTTGATATACCATGGATTTTAGGGATTTTAACCATGGTATATGTGTCATTTATCGAGTCTTTTACTATGTTTTAGAGTCTTTTCAGGTGTTTATTAGGTACAAGCACATTTGGAGCATATTTGGTGATTATGGCACTTTCTGGAGCTATTTGGAGTATTTGGCCGAGAGATAGACTTCACTTCAATATTCCAGTGAAGCAACGATCGACACACTTGTGGCAACGATCGTTGCATATGCGAGATGGGCCAAACGACGGTTTAATAAAGAATGAAGAAATTGCAGTTTTGCCCAGAAGTTCCTGATAATTACAAAGAAGCCCCAAAACGTGTTTTAGGTTATAAATAGAGTTTTTGAGCCATTGTTTAGAGTATGCTTCATAACTAAGTTTTATTCTCTTAGGAGATTTGAGGGGCTGGTTTTGTTCTCGAAAGAGACTTGATTTTGAACCCCAGTTCTTATTTGATTTTATGATATTTGGTTTTCTACTTATGATATCTTCTGTCCCGATGAATATGTCTGAGTAGATCACCTGTTAGGTTGAAGGATTCTCATTAAGGATTTCAGAGAATTATAGTTTAATTAATTAATAGGGATTCATATCTGCTAGTTCTTTATCTAAGTTGTTCTTAATGCTTAATCTGAAGTAGCTAATCAGAATTATGATATTAGGTTGATTAATACAGCGGAAGTTGGTTAATTTAACTAGAAATAACTTAGATGAGCAATTAAACTACTCGCAAACGGAAGTTTGGTTTAGGTTAATTGTGAACATATCAAACTTGGAATTAATGCTAGTTTAATCTGTTAGTTCTCGCAAACGAAAGTTTGGTTTGCTGCATTTAGACTTAGAGAATTATCACAAAGGAATTTGGTTAATTCTATATCCGTGTTTTGAGTTCTAGAGCAGTTATTGATTAGATCCTGATTGATTGATTGCTTGCGTTCCTGATTTCCTGAGAACTCCTGAAACCTAACCCTTTGCCCTCTTGCTTACAAACTCACTTGATTCGCTTTGTTATTTCGCTTATTGCTTTCACATCTGCTTCGCTTAATTTAATCTGAATTACCAATAATCTATTGTGTGACTGAGAGTCCTTGTGGGATTCGATACCTTATATACTACGATTGCATTAACTGTGCACTTGCAGTAGAATAGGGATAAAACTACACCTATCAGCGGTCTGACAATAAGTGTCAGACTTAATATTTTCTACTCAGACTTCTAATGATCTCTGATATTTTAGTCAGACTTCTCCTGCTGTCTGATTATTTATCAGACTGCAGGAGAAGTCTGAAAGCGTAAGTGTCAGACTTAATATTTTCTACTCAGACTTCTAGTGATGTCTGATATTATAGTCAGACTTCTCCTGCTGTCTGATTATTTACCAGACTGCAGGAGAAGTCTGAAAGCGTAGTATTTTTCTTAATACTTTCTAGTTCTTACTTATGTTAACCTCTTTCAAATTGTTTGAGAAAGGTATAACATAAAGGCGAGCAACATTGCCGAATCTATAAACTCCGCAGTTAAGAAGGCAAAAGGATATCCCATATCTTTCCTTTTAGAGTCATACAAGAGAAACTAGCACTACAGGAAAAATGACCTTTCTTAGCATCGGAATAACGCTATCTATCGATATCATAGCATTTTTACAAGCGATGTATCTGCTCCCATCATAATAGGTCATTCACTTTAGATTGCGTTTTTTGTTTTGCTATCATATTTCATATACTATATCGTTTCTTTGTCTGCAATTAAATACTATATAATAGCATTTTAAAATCGTTATTTTTTATCAATTGTTTTACTATAACCAAATATTTTTGTTATGTTTTGTTCATTTCAATTTTATTTGCATTCAATTTTATTTGTTTTCTATAGCATTTGAATTTGGTTAATAAATTTGGAATTTGGCTTTCTACATAAAAAATTACATTCAACAAATAAAAATGATACATTGATATGGTAAAACAAACCTACAAAGTATCAAAACTCACAAGAATAAAGTTAAGACCTTTATCTTTCTCCTATGTGTCTTAACACAGAGAAAGTATATAAGTTGCTACAAAATAAATAATAGAGGTGATTCATGACATACACTTCAGATTTTCTTTTTAGTAATGATAAGATCCAAAATGATTTCATTGACTCATACGAAGCAAAATTGATTGCAAAGGTTGGCCCAAAACCCTGGATCAGGAAAAAGATGTACCAAGAAGCAGTTAACAATCAACACACTTGGCTTGGCACACGAGAAGAAAGGAAAGCAAACGTACCATCATTGTAGCTCAAGAAATACAACACCGCCATCTTCAGCCTATCTCCAGTTTCATCCGGTCCCATTTCGTCAAACTTCTTTTTCACGTCTTCCCGTAAAACCTTCCCGTCAAAATGCTTCTTCTTGAAGTCCAAGGATCCTTGTCTCTGCCAATTGATGTATCATGGTTTTTAGGTATTTTGAGCCATGATATATGTACATAATCGAGTCTTTTATAGAGTCTTTCGAGTCCTTTAGGTGTTTTACAAGTTTTAGCACGTTTGGAGCTTATCTGGAGATTCTGGGAGCTTTTAGAGTGATTCTGCAGCATACATGAATTTCACAGAGTTCACTGGGTGCGTCTGCACTTGGTGTCGGTCGACACCACTAAATGACGAAATTCCTGCGCGTCAAAAATATAGATTTTAGAGATTTGCAAGATTTACCCAGAAGTTTCCCATATTTGCAGAAAGATCCAAATCGTGTTTTAGACTATTAATTAGGTTTTTCAGCCATTGTTTAGGCTAAGCTTTCATCTAGCAGAGATTAGGAGATTTTGGGGCTGGTCTTGTACTCGAGAGAGAAGAGATTTCGAACCCCTATTCTTACTCTTTGATTTATATGATTTCTACTTTGATTATGTCTCTTGTCATGATTGCCATGTCTGAGTAGTTTTCTTGTTAGATTTAGAGATTCTCATTAGGGATTTCATGGAATTGTAGATTGATTGATTAATTGGATTCAAGCATCTAGTTCTTCATCTAGGTTGTTCTTAACGCTTAATCTGAATTAGCTACTTTGATTATTGATATCAGATCAATTAGCGCAACGAGAGTTGGTTAATTGATTAGAAAAGAACCTAGCTGAGCAAATTACCTATTCGCAAAGAGATTTGGCTTAGGGAATTTGTGAACGAAAGAACCTGAATTAAATGCATGTTTAGAACCTTAGAATTCGCAAAGAGATTTGGTCTTCTAGGTTGTTAGACATAGTTAGCATTCACAGCGAGAGTTGGTTTGTTATATGACTGTGATTCTAGTTCTAGAACATCGATATATGAATCATGTTGATTGATTGATATGTGTTCCTGATTTCCTGAGAACTTCCCTAAGTCTAGCGCCTTCGTTCATTGATCACACATCGTTTGCTTACTTGCTTTCTTTACTGCTTTCCATCTTTCTTGCTTAGCTTAATTTGATTGCATACAATCTATCGTGTGAACTAGAGTCTATGTGGATTCGATACCCTTTATACTACGATTGCATATCTGTGCACTTGCAGTTAGAATAGGGATTAAGATTTGACCTATCAAGTTTTTGGCGCCGTTGCCGGGGACTCTTTGAGTTCGCCGATAGATTTTGTACTAGAATTTAGTCTAAGTGTTTTCTTTTCTTGTTTACTGACCTCTTTTTCGCGTTTTTCTTGTTTCTGCAGGAAAACAACGAGCAAGAGTACTTAGTGTCGATCGACACCCTTTCAGTGTCGGTCGACACCCTCCGCGGAATCAGTCTTCTTTCAGTGGATGCCCAATCGTCACACACGAAGCAACCCGGAAGAAGAGCTTTTGCACCTCAGACTTGAGGAGTTTGCTAGGCTTGAGAGAACAAACAAGAAGGCTCAAAGATCTGTAAGGATGATGAATCCGAATGTTGTTTTCAGCTTAGAGAATGACAGCTCGCAGATAGCAGGGCTGAAGAACAAAATTGACTCTCTGCATAGTCTTCTACTTGGAAGGAAGAGTGTCTAATTTTCTCAGGATTTTGAAGTATTGGATGTTGGAGAGTATGCCCAAGAAGCTGTCAACTACGTTGGAGGGAATGGATTCTACAGTCAGAAATCTGATTTTCAGAAGCCTTTCCAGCAGCAGAGCAATTCCTTTTCAAGGAACTATGGAGCTTCTTCTTATCAGAGACCTCCTGTTACTAATGCTCATGAGAGTAGATTGGAAGCTATGATGGAGCAGTTACTTGAGGGGCAGACAAAGACCACTGTGGACCTCAACAAGAAGCTTGATGATGTGTATGAAGATCTGAATGGGAAGTTTGAGTCCTTGAACACTCATATGAAGCAGATGGATACACAAGTGGCTCAGATTTCAGGCTCAATCAAAGGTAAGAATGTTCAGAATGCCCACGTCAATGATATCTCGGTTCAGGTTGAAGATAGGCTGAATCAGGGATCAGATTTTGGAGTTAAGGCTGTGGAAATCGTGGAAAACAGAGAAGAATCCGTAGCTGCAGACTCGGTGTCGCCCGACACTCCACCTCTATGTCGGTCGACACCCCTTGAAAGCCCAGAGTTCGAGAGTTTTGACGGACCGAAATCGACCGAGATCGACATTGATATTTTGACTATAGCTCTCTGTGTCGATCGACACCCTCTTAGTGTCGGTCGACACGTAGTTCTGACGGCAGTTTCGAGTTCTCATGACGAACAGAAATCGACCATGCCCGACATTGGAGGGTCGACATCACTTAGTGTCGACCGACACCACTTCTGCGTCGGTCGACGCTACGGTCGGGCAGACCCAATTTCGTCGAAATCTGATGTTTTTGCTAAGGAGAAGGTCTACAAACCTCCTATACCGTTCCCCGGAGTTCCTATGAGGTCTAAACATGAGCAGAATGTGGTCAAATGCATGGTGGTGATGGATAAGAAGCTGAATGAAACTCCACCAGCAGATGCTTTGCGAGTTCACCCTTATGTGCAGAGAAATGCGAAGAAGACGACCTCTACTGATGGAGATTTGAAAGAAGGGGTGATGATTGTATCTAAGCGAGTCAATTCTGTGCTACTGAATCAGATTCCAGATCCAGGAGCCTTTGCGCTAAATTGCTCTATCTTCGAGAACAGCTTCAAGCACTCCTTATGTGACTTGGGATCTAGTGTGAATCTCTTGCCATACTCTGTGGCTGAGATGTTGGGGTTGTTGGACTTCAAACAAACTAGGATCTCTCTAATCCTAGTTGATCGATCGAAGAGAATTCCAGAAGGAGTTCTTGAGGACATCCATATCAGAGTTGGAAATTACTTGATTCCAACAGACTTTGTGGTGCTGAAATATGATATGGAACCGGATGATCCTCTGCTACTTGGCAGATCGTTCTTAGGTACAGCTGGAGCAGTGATTGATGTGAGGCATGGTCTGATTGATCTCCATGATAGGGTTTAAGTTTTAATCCTATTCTACTGCAAGTGCACAGTCAATGCAATTATAGTATAAAAGGTATTGAATCCCACAGAGACTCTCGGTCACACGATAGATTATAGAACGTCAAGTTAAGCTAGGAGAAAGTAATGAGAAACTAAATAGCAAACAGAAAAGTAAATCAGATAGCAGGAGTGGTTTGTAAGCAATCAACTAAAAGCGCTAAGTCTAGGAAGTTCTCAGGAAATCAGACAAGCAGATCAGATAATCAGTCAGGATCAAACTAAGTTCGGTTCTAGAACTCAAACACGGATATAGATCAACTCAACACCGACACAAATGTGATTTTTAAGCTATAACTAATCCGTGACTAATTTAATTTTTAACTTTGAAAAAAACTCCATAAAAAACGCACTTGATGTAAGAAATTCCTTTTTGAAATGAATAAATTTAACATTCACTTAAAAAAAATTATAATTTGGGTCTTGAAAATTTGTACCTCAAAGTCGGTCAGGTCATCCATGAGACGGGTCTTTGCGGCTAGAACTTTGACGACGTTTGGTCTTGATCTTAGCCACTCAAAATCTTCCGTCCTACCAATCTCTCCAATTCCCATTACAGAGCAAGTTACGGTTGCATAAGAACCAGGCTCAACTCCACCACCATAAGAAAGTAATGAGAAACTAAATAGCAAACAGAAAAGTAAATCAGATAGCAGGAGTGGTTTGTAAGCAATCAACTAAAAGCGCTAAGTCTAGGGAGTTCTCAGGAAATCAGACAAGCAGATCAGATAATCAGTCATGATCAAATTAAGTTCGGTTCTAGAACTCAAACACGGATATAGAACTAACCAAATTTCGTTGCGAGAATTCTCTAAGTCTAATAGCAGAAACCCAAATTTCTTTGCAATTCCTAACAGATTAAACTAGCCTTAAGTGCAAGTTCGATTTGTTCACAATTCAATTAAACCAAATTTCTTTGCGAGTAATTCAATTGCTCAACCTAAATAGTTCAGATTCTAAATCACACTTTCGTGTCAATTTAACAACCTAGAGTCTAGATTCTAAGTGATCAGGTTAGAAACTAGTATTAAGCACAATTCAGGTTGAATAACAAATATGATATGAATCCTTAACTGAATAAACAAATCTAGCAAGTCATGAAATCCCTAACGAGAATCCCTAAACCTAACTATGAATCTACTCAGACATGATTAATGAAAACATAATCAATGAATAAATAAATTGCATTAAAGAGAGTAAAGGAACAAAGGGGTTCGAAATCTTCTCCAAAAGCAGGAAGCAATACAAGTTCAGATCAGCCCCAAAAAGCTCTAAAAACTCCCAGCTCAAAGTATCAAAGCGTAAGTAAGCGTAATGTAAAACTGTTTGTAAAAACCAAATTATATTAGCCTAATCACGTCTTGGGGCTTCCTTGTAAATACTGAAATATCTGGGCAAAAGTGCAATTTCCACATTCTTCATTAAACTCGCCGAGGAAGGCCCATCTCGCTCGTGTGTCGATCGATGCACATGTTGTGTCGATCGATGCAATCCTCTGTTTTGGACAGTGAACTCTATCTCTCGGGTTAAATCTCCAAAATGCTCCAAAATGCTCCATAATATCCAATTCCACTCCAAACGTGCCTAGACCTGTAAACACACATAAAAGACTCCAAAACATAACAAAAGACTCGATAAATAAGACATATACCATGGTTAAAAGCCCTAAAATCCATGGTATATCACTTCACCTGGGAGATAAGCCTCTGCACTTCAAGATGGATAAGCTGCACAAACCCACAATTGATGGTCAAGCCTTCAGTGTTCAGCTGGAACAAGAAGCTCAGATTTGTGATGCTACAACGTCTGATAATGGAGAGAAGAAGATGATGGTTCCTCAGGAATCTACTCTAACATCTTCAGAACCTGCAACTGCTCATAAGCAGAAAGCTCCAAACATCATACATCCACCAAAGCGAATGTATGCATCCTCTAAACTCAAACCTCCTAACCGCATTAATGTGAATGCAGGGAAACAATCTATACCACCCAAGCTTCACTCCCGCCCTGGATCCCTTCCTACGTTCCTTGGACGATCGCATGCTGATACCTCTTACACACCTCCTTGGATGAGGAGACTTTTGCAGAGGCACTCACAGCCTCTGTTGAAACCCCCAGGAGCCTGATTCTCCTAACCATAGTCAAGCTAACGACTAAAAACAAGCGCTGAGTGGGAGGCAACCCACTGTTGGGTCAGTTTTTCTTTTCTTTTTGATTTTTGGTTTTCTTTCTTTGATTTTTCTGGTTTTTGGTGTTTCAGAACGTGATGAACAGGATTGCAGACAACAGTGTCGATCGACACCGAACTAGTGTCGGTCGACACCGAACTAGTGTCGGTCGACCATAATCGAGGACGCTCGATTCAGATCAGATCTGTGTCGACCAAAGCCTTGTGTCGTTCAACACTGGATGTGTGTCGGTCGACACCAACCGCGACTGCAGGTAAGGTCTCTGATTTTCCGAGCTTTTCGCTGGTTATACCTTGTTCTCCCGAACCCAAGCTGCGATAACACTGGGGACAGTGTTGTTTAAGTGTGGGGGAGGTGGTTACTGACATCGTGTTCTCTTTTCTTAGTGTCAGTCCTTGGTTTCTTTGGTTTTTAAAATTGTTTTATTGAGTCAAAATGTGTATGAAACTATGATTTTCCGAGGAAAATTTCGCTGGAACAGGAACTAAGTGACCATTGGACAGACATGCAGTAGCTCTATGACTGTTAGAAAACCACACACGGATCAACCTACAAGGACACCCATATCTTCTCAGGTATTCAGAGGATCCACTACTAACTTCACCTCTAATCTTGACTTAATTTTCGCACTTAGGGGCTTGGTATCTCTGGATCGGATTCCTATGATGTGTTTGACACAGCCTATGATCCTGTCTGAGTATGGTTCCCTTCTCCCCTCCTTTGAAAGTAAAAGAAATAAACTGCGGATAAGCTAGTAGCTTCGAAGTGGTCACGGGAGTGGTAGAGACCCCTATTACCTCCTGTGTATCCATGGAAATATTTCCAAAGTACACCCCGAATAAAAAGGGAAGAGCACTGATAGAAAAAATAAAATGATACCCAGTGGGAAAAAATCAGTTGCTAAGGGAGAAAGAGAGAAGAAAGGAACCAGAAACCGACAGTTTGGTGGTCACCTACTGACTGGGTTGAGTCCATGTGTCCTCTGATCGATACTCCCTTTGTGAGACCGCACCTAATTGTACACAGAGATTAGTGTGGTGAATTTGGATGCTCTGTCTTGATTGTGGAGTTTACTTGGGACAATTGCTAAGTGTGGGGGAAGTACATTGTGGTCTTGATCTCTGCAGGTATGTTTTCAGTGGCTTACTAAGTGAATGTGAATGTGAATGTTCCTAAGACGAAATGAGTTTCTGAGTTTTCAAACCTCTTTCTCATTGCTTTGGTTCTTTATTTGCTTGAGGGCAACCAAAGGCTAAGTGTGGGGGAGTTGATGTATCATGGTTTTAGGTGTTTTGAGCCATGATATATGTACATAATCGAGTCTTTTATAGAGTCTTTCGAGTCCTTTAGGTGTTTTTCAGGTTTTAGCACGTTTGGAGCTTATCTGAAGATTCTGGGAGCTTTTGGAGTGATTCTGCAGCATACATGGATTTCACAGAGTTCACTGGGTGCGCCTGCACTTGGTGTCGGTCGACACCACTAAATGACAAAATTCCTGCGCGTCAAAAATATAGATTTTAGAGATTTGCAAGATTTGCCCAGAAATTTCCCATATTTGCAGAAAGATCCAAATCGTGTTTTAGACTATTAATTAGGTTTTTCAGCCATTGTTTAGGCTAAGCTTTCCTCTAGCAGAGATTAGGAGATTTTGGGGCTGGTCTTGTACTCGAGAGAGAAGAGATTTCAAACCCCTATTCTTACTCTTTGATTTATATGATTTCTACTTTGATTATGTCTCTTGTCATGATTGCCATGTCTGAGTAGTTTTCTTGTTAGATTTAGGGATTCTCATTAGGGATTTCATGGAATTGTAGATTGATTGATTAATTGGATTCAAGCATCTAGTTCTTCATCTAGGTTGTTCTTAAAGCTTAATCTGAATTAGCTACTTGGATTATTGATATCAGATCGATTAGCGTAGCGAAAGTTGGTTAATTGATTAGAAAAGAACCTAGCTGAGCAAATTACCTATTCGCAAAGAGATTTGGCTTAGGGAATTTGTGAACGAAAGAACCTGAATTAAATGCATGTTTAGAACCTTAGAATTCGCAAAGAGATTTGGTCTTATAGGTTGTTAGACATAGTTAGCATTCGCAGCGAGAGTTGGTTTGTTATATGACTGTGATTCTAGTTCTAGAACATCGATATATGAATCCTGTTGATTGATTGATCTGTGTTCCTGATTTCCTGAGAACTTCCCTAAGTCTAGCGCCTTCGTTCATTGATCACACATCGTTTGCTTACTTGCTTTCTTTAATGCTTTCCATCTGTCTTGCTTAGCTTAATTCGATTGCATACAATCTATCGCGTGAACTAGAGTCTCTGTGGATTCGATACCCTTTATACTACGATTGCATATCTGTGCACTTGCAGTTAGAATAGGGATTAAGATTTGACCTATCAAGTTTTTGGCGCCGTTGTGGCAGTGGAGTCCTGAAATCAATGCATGCTCTCGTAACCCGTATTGGATGGAAACCCCGTTAACCACAAACCAAGCTTCCTTTTTCCTTTTGATTTCAGCGGCACGCAGCAGAAGCATCCACATGGGTTGAACCTTGTGATTGCTCCGCGGCATGTGGTAAATGTGGGAGAACTGCGGATGGTTCTCAAACCATGACGTCTTCGTCGGAGTGAGATTCAATTCATCAAAAGTTTTCAAAGTTTCCTCGATATAGCACCTCGTTGGTAGCTTCACGCTCTCACTATACTGATCTGGCGGGAAGTACATTTTAAGAGGTCGCAGGGCTATCGTTTCCTCCGAGGCACCCTGCAACAAAAATACAGTATAACAAAAAACACATAGTATAACCAAGTTATTCTACTTTTACCTAGTTCAGAAAGTATTACCAAGAAATCCTAGTATTACCTAGCTATCCTAGTATTATAATGTTCTCCTAGTTTTACCTAAGATAACCTTGTAATTCTTAGTTATCCTAGTAATACATTACCACATATATTTAATTAGTTTTCCTAGTATTACTTATACTAGGGTTTTACATACCGGATTCCGACCGTCGGTCTCATCGGATTCCTCCTCCTACGATTCATCCGCCTCATTGTCTTCTCCTCCCTCTTCGTCTTCTA
Organism: Orychophragmus violaceus; assembly: GCA_030180135.1. Lineage (NCBI taxonomy): Eukaryota > Viridiplantae > Streptophyta > Magnoliopsida > Brassicales > Brassicaceae > Orychophragmus > Orychophragmus violaceus. The sequence continues at coordinate 12,231,392 of CM058240.1, forward strand.
CTTCTTCTTCTGACTCCGTGGCCTCGTCATCGTCTCCCTCCGCTGTAAAAACACCGTCGCGGCCTCCTCTGCGTTTTTTCATTTCTCGTCTCCCCCACATCTCCTTCAACACTAGGAGGAGCCGGAGCCGGAGCGTTCACCAACGCATCCAAAGCTTCTCCCATTTTTTTTCAACCGCCGCTTCTCCCCGCCGCCTCTTCTTCGGCACCCTCTCCACCGCATGACTCTTCGTCTTCGTCTTATTCGAAGCATTCCTCGTCTCCACCATCTTCGATTACTGAGATTACTTACTAAGTTGAGAGAGAGGAGCCAGGATCGTAAAATTGAGCTGGAGTAAAAATGGGAATTAGGGATTTAGGAGTAATTTTTTTTATCTCGGATAGAATCCGGAGATCCGGTTTAGATGGGTTGAATCAGGTTACGCCCGGGGTAATAGACTTAATTTTGTGCCCCTTCATTCGGTTTTTCAGTCATCTCCCATTTTCTCATATTTAATTTAAATGGAAATGAAACTCGTGTTATAACAGGGGCATGGGAGATTAACATTTTAGAGGGAGGGTCTGATATACTTGTATTTCATTGCATATAGGATATTGTTTAGCTCATGTTTTGGTTCTTTTTAGCTTCTCTTAGCTTCTTTTCCTTGCTTATTGGCATGTTTAGAGTGAAGGATCATCTATAGATAGGTTTAGGCATTCTAGGCTTGCATTTGGAGTGTTTCTTGTGCTTTTGTATGTGATTTGAAGTGCAAGGAGCAATGGTGAGTTTGGAAGTGGAGTTTGGAGCTTAAAGTGAAGGAATTTCTAGCAGTTCTAATCAGGATTAGCAACCCTAGACTGAATTCCGAGCCTAGGATCTACAGGTTCATGTAATTGAATCTATCAGATCTAGTGATTACCTGGTGATTAGCAGCGGAAGTTATTTGCAAGTAATCAAGATCTAGAGCGCCTCAGATGCTGCGCCTCTACTGGTATCCACACGCACATGAACTGAACCGGAAGGGATGCTAGTGCCTTATGAGATCGAATCTCCAGAGAGGTTTGTTTTCTGTTTCTGGTGGCTGTGAATTAGGTTAGGAACGAGTTTAGGTCGACCATATATCTTATATATGTCGACTTAAACCGCCCCGGGATTAACTAATGATTAAACCAATTTAATCCGTCAATCCGCGAGTCGTGTCGACCGACACACTCTATGTGTCGATCGACACGGCCAATCTATGTCGACCGACACTCTTAGTGTGTCGATCGACATCGCCCAGAAATGTCGATATTGAATGCATATCAAATATGCATTCACCCGATCATTACATTAATGATCATCCTCTCATGCAATGTCCAGTTTGCTTAGGTGTGTGACCCTGTAGGATCATATAACACTAGCAATGAGTTCTCAACTCATTGATCATAAGTGGCTTCTAGCAAAGCGTTATGACTACCTAGTGTCATATGATTGTCTCATCTCGACAACACGACTTTCTCTCAGAGTAAGTACAAATAGATTTCAGGACATTCCCAACAATCTCCCACTTGTACTGGAATCGTTTATTCCTTTTAAATCCCTTTGTATCCATATCTCAATCTAGCATAAGGCAAGAACTGTGTCATCCTTATTAAACTAGATCACGTTTATCGAATCCCGATTTATACTGATGAAAAACAAACATCTGACAATCAGTTCGTTTGAGCGCGGCCACGCATTTCCATTATCAAATCTTCGATAGGCCCAGAGATATTTAACTCCTGTTATATAGGAGGTACAAATCCCATCTTGTTCCATCCATGTCTCTTTTATATTTCATGATACGCCTAATCAGTGTCTTTATGATCACCAGTTACGGCTGACGTTTGACAAAGTCAAGACGAACCAATCCATGTAAAAGAGGACATGATGAACTCAGGTCTTAGGACTATACTCTATAGTCGTAATGAGAAACTCTTATGACACTCATATAACATCTTGTAGAGTTCTCATTAACGGGTCAAGTCCGATCATGTGTTCTCTAACACATATCTATGTGATTGACTTTAATACGCTTATTAATGACTCCATGAAACATAGTCATCAGTCACCTCACATACTAGTCTCACGTGGTTGTTAACGTCCCATTTTAACAACCTCGACCAGGGACCATCTATAATTTATGTCAATCTTTGATTATAGGGTTTCATGATCAAGTCACATACTTGATGACCTATAAGATATCATAAATTACTTTTGGGACAATTATTTAATAACACAATTAAATAATACTGAAACAATTTCATTAAAATAACAAATCAAATTATGTCCTACGAACATTATGTCATAACTAAAACACCAAATATAACTCCCACTGAAAACAAGATCATATCTTAAGAAATCTAATGCCTACAGCAGCAGTGTGAAACTCATGCTTGGGCCTTGGGAGGGGCTTGGTTAGTGGATCAGCAACATTCTCATCCGTCGGGACTCTGCTGATCTTCACATCTCCTCTATTCACAATATCACGGATAAGGTGATATCGCCTTTCTATGTGTTTGGATTTCTGGTGTGATCTAGGTTCCTTTGCTTGCGCAATGGCTCCATTGTTGTCACAATACAAAGCCACTGGCTCAGAAATACTAGGAATCACACCAAGTTCAGTGATGAACTTCTTGATCCAAACAGCATCCTTTGCCGCTTCAGAAGCAGCGAGGTACTCAACTTCAGTTGTGGAATCTGCTACAGTGTCCTGCTTGGAACTCTTCCAGCTGACTGCACCGCCATTCAGGCAGAAGATGTAACCAGATTGTGATCGGAAATCATCTTTGTCTGTCTGGAAACTTGCGTCTGTGTAACCACTTACTACCAGCTCATCACTTCCTCCATACACCAAGAATTTATCCTTAGTATTTCTAAAATACTTCAGAATATTCTTGACTGCTGTCTAGTGACTTTCACCTGGATCCGATTGGTATCTACTCGTCATGCTTAAAGCACAAGCAACATCTGGACGAGTACAGAGCATGGCATACATGATGGATCCCAACGCCGAGGCATAGGGAATCCAACTCATGCGTTCTCGCTCAGCAGGTGTCTCAGGACACTGCTTCTTGCTGAGACTTATGCCATAAGACATTGGTATGAAGCCCTTCTTGGAATCTTGCATTCTGAACCTGTGTAAGACCTTATCGATATAAGTATCTTGACACAGTCCAATCAACTTGTTTAATCTATCTCTATAGATTCTTATTCCAAGAATATACGCGGCTTCTCCCATGTCTTTCATTGAAAAACAACTTCCGAGCCAAGTCTTAACAGACTGTAACAACGGAATGTCATTTCCGAGAAGAAGTATGTCATCTACATACAACACGAGAAATGCAACTGCGCTCCCACTAGTCTTCTTGTAAACACATGGTTCTTCTTCGCTTCTGATGAAATCAAACTTTTTGACTGCTTCATCAAAACGAAGATTCCAACTCCGAGATGCTTGCTTCAATCCATAAATGGATCGATGAAGCTTGCATACTTTCCTAGCTGCATTTGGATCGATGAAACCTTCGGGTTGTGTCATGTACACATCCTCTTCCAGAATTCCATTAAGGAAAGCTGTTTTCACGTCCATCTGCCAGATCTCATAGTCATAATGAGCTGCTGTTGCTAGGAGAATCCGAATGGATTTAAGCATGGCGACAGGTGAATAGGTTTCTTCATAGTCAATACCATGAATTTGTTTGAAACCTTTTGCCACTAGCCTTGCTTTGTATATCTGAATATTTCCATCCACATCAATTTTCTTCTTGAAAATCCATTTACACTCAATGGGTCTTGCATCATTGGGTAAATCAACCAAAGTCCATACTTGGTTTTGTGACATGGATCCCATCTCGGATTCAGTGGCTTTCAGCCACTTTGCGGAGTCAGGGCTCATCATTGCTTCTTCGAAATTTGCTGGCTCGTCACTGTCGATGATTAACAAATCATGACAATTGGTTACGAGAAATCCATATCTCTCGGGTTCGTGACGGATCCTTTCGGATCGGCGAATTTCAGGCTCCACAGGCGCCGTTTCTACAACTCTTTGTAGATCCAACTGTTGCTCTTCCTCTACGGGTTGAACATTTTCCTGCGGTTCTCGAACTTCTTCGAGTTGTACCTTACTCCCACTGTTTCTCTTGGAAAGAAATTCTCTCTCAAGAAAAACGCAGTTCCGAGCAACAAACACTTTGTTCTCGGATTGGTTGTAAAAGTAGTATGCCTTGGTTTCCTTAGGATAACCAACGAAGTAGCATTTATCAGATTTGGGTTCGAGCTTATCTGTAATTAATCGCTTGACATAAGCTTCACAACCCCAAATCTTCAGGAAAGACACACTTGGAACATTTCCAGTCCACATCTCATGTGGTGTCTTTGCAACTGATTTTGACGGAACCCTATTAAGTATAAACGCAGACGTTTCTAGAGCGTATCCCCAAAAGGATAATGGAAGGGTTGAGAGACTCATCATTGATCGAACCATATCTAATAGAGTTCGATTTCTCCTCTCGGACACCCCATTCCACTGTGGTGTTCCAGGAGGAGTGAGTTGTGAAACAATTCCACAATCTCTCAAATGATCACTGAATTCTTGGCTTAAGTATTCTCCTCCACGATCTGATCGAAGAGCCTTAATACTTTTACCAAGTTGATTCTGTACTTCATTTTGGAACTCTTTGAACTTTTCAAAAGATTCCGACTTGTGTCTCATTAAATAGACATAGCCATACCTGCTGAAATCATCAGTGAAGGTAATGAAGTATCGAAAATTTCCTCTGGCACTTGTGCTCATTGGGCCGCATACATCTGTATGTATAAGGCCCAATAGGTCACTGGCCCTTTCATTTGATTTGTTGAAAGGCGCCTTTGCCATTTTGCCTAGTAAACAAGACTCACATTTCTCACATGATTCATAATCAAATGAGCCCAAAAGTCCATCACTATGGAGCTTTTGAATCCGTTTCTCGTTTATGTGGCCCAAACGACAATGCCAAAGAAAAGTCTGATTCGTGTCATTTGATTTGAATCTCTTGGTGTTAATGTTATAGATTGGTGCAGTTTGGTTTAAAACATAAAGCCCATTCTCTAATGGGCTGCTACCATAAAATATATCATTGTAATCAAAAGAACAACATTTATTCTTAATTGAAAACTGATATCCTTCCACATCCAAAACAGGAATGGAAATAATATTTCTGCTTATAGCAGGTACATAGTAGCAATTATTAAGCTTTAAAACCAAACCAGAAGGTAAAGACAAGTTATATGTTCCTACGGCTAATGCAGCAACTCTTGCTCCATTCCCCACGCGCAGGTCCACTTGTCCCTTTTCCAACTTCCTACTGTTGCTTAGGCCCTGCATATTTGTACAAATATGAGCACCACAGCCGGTATCCAATACCCAAGAAGTAGAAACAGAAGTAGTAACATTTACTTCTATAACATAAATACCTGAAGATGAAGTCTCGAAAGTCTTCTTCTTCTTCTTCTCTTCCAAGAATTTGTTGCAATTTCTCTTCCAATGCCCAAGCTCTTTACAGTAATGGCACTTATCAGTCTCAGATGGGCCCGACTTGGGCTTTGGGGCTGGCGCCGGCATGTCCTGGTTCTCAACCGGGACTGCCTTGCCCTTTCCCTTACCTTTGCCAAGTTTCTTAAACTTCTTACCCCCTTGTACCATAAGTACATTAGGAGTGCCCTTCTTGATATTTGGCTCAGCTGTCTTGAGCATGCCATGCAGCTCAGTCAATGTCTTTGTCAAGTTATTCATGTTATAGTTCATAACAAACTGATCATAACTTGACGGCAGTGACTGCAGAATGATGTCAGTGGCCAACTCTTGGCTAATGGGACAATCCAGCCTCCCCAGGTTATCAATATAACCCATCATCTTAATGACATGAGGACTGACTGGACTGTCCTTTGGTAGCTTGCATTCAATGAGAGATTTAACCGTCTGGTATCTCTCAGTTCGTGCCTGCTCCTGAAACATACTTTTCAGGCTAGTGATCATCTCCATGGGCGACTCCACGTTCTCGTATTGCTTCTGCAAATCCGAGTTCATGGTAGCCAACATGAGAAAATTCACATCGACCACATCATTAGAATGCTTATCCCAAGCATTCTTTTCTGCATGTGGAGCATTGGCTCTCGGTTTTTCAGGGAGAACATTTTCAAGGACATAGTCCCGCTTCTCCTGCTTGAGAACAATTCTCAAGTTCCGATACCATTCGAGAAAATTCGATCCAGTTAACTTGTCCTTCTCAAGGACGGATCGCAGGGAGAAAGAGTTGTTATGAGTGTTAGTCATAGCTGAGAACATAGAAAGGAAAAGGTTTAGTTATGATGTTCAGGAAATGAGAAATCTTAACATTTAAGAAAAACTCGCATTATATTCAATCAATGTTTCCTCAGATGAATATAATGATCCAAGACCCATATTTTACTAAATTCAAGTGAGCCACTGGCTATCACTCAACTTTAGCTATTTAGGTAAGCAACAACCTTGCTAGTTATATCCAATATAACTCTTGGTTGTGGATCGACATCTTATGTCCAATCCACCTGATGTCTCTGAGCCCAAAACGATTTTGATGGTCCAGTCAAGTGAACCAATCTCTTCAGTCATGTAATTGTTGATGTCTTGCACTGCAAGTCCATCAACACGATTACCTCTGTCTTACTCATGAAATTGTGGACATCTTGCACTGCAAGTCTATCACACAACTAAATGGGTCTTGACAGTTGACAAGATTGGAAAGACATCAAGTATCACTTGATATTTGATTGAGGAACGGAATCATTAAAACGTTCAGTTTTATTATGTTTTAATTCTTATAATTAATTGATTTATCATGCTTTGGTTCTGTGATTGCAGGCTCCAAAACCCAATCATCGAATCTGATGTCGACCGACACTACTATAGTGTCGATCGATACAGAATAACCAAAAGCAATCCGCGATAACCGATCAATCCAATTGATCCGGTTTTGAATACCGGTCGGTGTCGATCGATGCTACACTAGCATCGGTCGATACCAACCTAATCAAACCAATCGCAATTCAAACCATTTAACCAAGCTCGATAACCGGTCCAATCCAATTGAGCCGGTTCATCACTCTCGCGAGGTTTGTGTCGACCGACACAACGCTTGTGTCGATCGACACTAGGCGAAAAGTTTTATTCGGGTTATCCTTCTGTGTCGACCGATACCTGCTTGGTGTCGATCGACACAGGGCGATAAACCCTAATCGATTTTTCAAATTAAAACCCTAAACTAGTTTTAATCAAAAACGAATTTCAGCATGCTTGTATCAACTATACAGAGATCCAGATTCAACTAATCTAATCAACATGCCACAGATTCAATGGAAACCTAAAGCTCTGATACCACTGAAGGAATTTCTAGCAGTTCTAATCAGGATTAGCAACCCTAGTCTGAATTCAGAGCCTAGGATCTACAGGTTCATGTAATTGAATCTATCAGATCTAGTGATTACCTGGTGATTAGCAGCGGAAGTTATTTGCAAGTAATCAAGATCTAGAGCGCCTCAGATGCTGCGCCTCTACTGGTATCCACACGCACACGAACTGAACAGGAAGGGATGCTAGTGCCTTATGAGATCGAATCTCCAGAGAGGTTTGTTTTCTGTTTCTGGTGGCTGTGAATTAGGTTAGGAACGAGTTTAGGTCGACCATATATCTTATATATGTCGACTTAAACCGCCCCGGGATTAACTAATGATTAAACCAATTTAATCCGTCAATCCGCGAGTCGTGTCGACCGACACACTCTATGTGTCGATCGACACGGCCAATCTATGTCGACCGACACTCTTAGTGTGTCGATCGACATCGCCCAGAAATGTCGATATTGAATGCATATCAAATATGCATTCACCCGATCATTACATTAATGATCATCCTCTCATGCAATGTCCAGTTTGCTTAGGTGTGTGACCCTGTAGGATCATATAACACTAGCAATGAGTTCTCAACTCATTGATCATAAGTGGCTTCTAGCAAAGCGTTATGACTACCTAGTGTCATATGATTGTCTCATCTCGACAACACGACTTTCTCTCAGAATAAGTACAAATAGATTTTAGGACATTCCCAACATAAAGGACTAAGGAAGACCCAGCAGAAGACGGATATCGGTGTGCATATCGACCAGGAACCCGATACACACTCTCGGATTAAAGGCAGGCAGTCCATATCGATGTGCATATCGGCCAGACGGGCCGATACACTTCTTCGTGCAAAAATCCGAGAGTCCATATCGGGTTACATATCGACCAGCCAACCGATATAAACTCTCGGATTAAAATCATAGGAAGCATATCGGTTGGTATATCGGCTTTGCCAACCGATATGCTTGTTGCCCAGAAAATCCGAAGATCAATATTGGCCAGCATATCGGTTTGGCTGGCCGATACGAATCCCAGATTTCCACCATGGATCCGGGTCAATACCCGGTTTGTTCCGGGTTGACCCGGTTCGTCCCCCTTTACTATTTAAAGTCAAAAACCTGATTTTTGTTATCTCTTAAGCTTGTTTTTGATTCTAAACCTCTTTTGTAAGAACAAGTTTGATTCTTGATTAAATCTAAGTACTTCTTTTGAGATTTCTTCTTTCAATCTTTCTATTTTCTCTAATCACCAATGATTAACACTATCTCTTTGGGTTTTGTTGATCACATGATGATTAGTGAGTAGTTTCTCATAGGGTTTATGGATTAGGTAGGATTGAGTTGATTAGGGATGATTAATGGATTTCTAATGTTTATCTTTCTTATATCTCTTCTATCTTAGTGATCTTAATGCCTATTTAGCCTTGATCAAGTTGATTAGGATGTTTAGGGTTTCATGCTCACCATGTGTTCGATGAAATGCTAGTTTTAGCTTTGTGATGTGTTGTGTTTTTGAGTGTTTTTAGGCATAATTAAGAGTGTTATTTAGCTTTAGGAAAAGCATTTAGACAACATTATTGTGTCTTAACTTTAGGTTAGTGCATTTAGGCATCATTAGGTTAGGTGTGCTTTGTTTGTTCTTTTTGTAGGTGGTGGATGACCAAAAGGAGCACCAAGGAATGGTGGAGAAGGTAGGGACCAAAGGAGCACCTTGACAAAGTGGAAAAACAGCTAAGGATCGAGCTGGAACCTCACAGCGGGCTCTCGCAGCGGCCTCTCCAGGCCGCTATGAAGGACACGCGGAAGACACAATTCTACAGCGGCTGGCACAGCGGCATCTCCAGGCCGATGGGCACTCATAGCGGCCTCTCGCAGCGGCCACCCCAGGCCGCTACGAAGGACACGCGGAAGACCAATTTCTCCAGCGGCCCGCGCAGCGACTCACCCAGGCCGCTGGGCATTCATAGCGGGGTTCCGCAGCGGCCTCCCCAGGCCGCTGTGAACCTACTTTTTCACACATGCCACTTTTTCTTTTACTTTCGGCTTGTAGACCACCCCATGTGTTTGTGGTCGACCAATGCACGTTTTTGTGATCTATTTAAAGGCTCTTAGTGTCTAAGAAGAGCCATATCACATTTTGTAAACAATTCTATCCAAAGATTTCAATCTCTTTTATGCAATTTTAGTTCTTGAGTTCTTCTTCTTGTTCATCTTATTTTCTTGTTGAATCATGTTTTGTTTGATGTTTGCTATGGCTAGAGAGTAGTTTTCTTTAAGTTTCTTGGTTGAGGAAAGGTAAGGGTGATTCAAAACATGGTTTAGGTTGCTTAGAACTTGGGAGTTTGATTTCTTACTTGCTAGAAGTTCTTAATGCTAGGATTGAAGTAGCTAATCAATTCCTTGATTCTAAATGTTGCTAGCACCGAGAGGTGTAGTTTATGTTTGAATCTCTGTCAAGTGCTTTACATTCTTAGCCAACGAGAGTTGATGTTTAAGGTGTTTAGTGGTAATAAGAAATTGGTATTAATGCATATTTATCTTGAAATTGCCAGCGAGAGTTGATGTTAATGCTTGATAGATATATGGTTGCTATCATGAGAGTGGAGTAACTTTGTTTGTTGTTCTTGGCCTAAGAAATCACCCATAGTTGCTTAATGTTACTAAAAAATTAATTGATCACCCGAACCGAAACTCAACCCAAGGAGCTTATCCTTTAATCAATCGTTTTCAATCTCTTGTTGCTCTGTTTTATATTCTGTTCTAGCTCTGTTTTAATCTCATAATTGTTATTTTATCAAGTTAAATATGTTTGGAATTTGTTACTATTGTTAGTTTTAGGAATAAACTCACAAACTCATTTTGATTGCACTTAGACTAATAAAACATCTGTATTCTTAGTGCGTTTGATCACCCGAGTGGATTGACACCTCGAAAATTACATCGACTAGGTTGTAAACTTGCAACTGAAGTAGTGAAGAGGAACTAGATTTTTGCCTATCAAGTTTGGCGCCGTTGCCGTCTTGGGTGTTTAATTGAACCATTGAGATTTGGTGTTTAATTGGGACTAAGTCATTTTATTCCTGTTTTACTAATCTTCTCTACCTTTTTCTCTTGGGTTTTACAGGTGAATGAACTTGAGGAGCAGGGGACCAACAAACCTTGTGCCAAGAGTTGAAAACATCAAAGCATTGGAAAGAGAGATTTCAAGAAAAAAGAGAGCAGAAAAAAGGTTGACAGGAGAACAAATAGATATGGCTGACCCAGAACAACAACAACAAGGAGGTGGAATGAACAACGAAGGAAGAAGACCCCAACATCCACCAAGAGTAACTAGAGCCATTGGATATTATGACGAACCAAACATCAACGACTACAATTCTGGAATCACTCCACCAGGGTTCGACAACAACAACTACGAAATTAAAGCCAGCATCATCAACATGGTTGAAAGAAACAAATGCCATGGCCTACCTATGGAGGATCCACTAGACCACCTTCACAACTTCGACAGATCTTGTAGAACAGTTCGCATCAATGGAATTTCTGAAGATGCAATGAAGCTCATACTGTTTCCATTCTCACTTGGAGACAAAGCCCACAAATGGGAGAAGAACCTTCCACAAGACTCAATCACTTCTTGGGATGAATGCAAAAGACTCTTCCTGTCCAAGTTCTTCTCCAAATCAAGAACAGCAAAATTGAGGAACGAGATTTCCAGCTTCAAACAAAAAACAACAGAAAACTTTGGAGAAACTTGGGAGAGATTCAAGAGCTACACCAACCAATGCCCTCACCACGGTTTCACCAAGGAAAGTCTTCTCAGCACATTATACAGAGGCATACTCCCAAAGTACAGGATGATGCTAGACACTGCTAGCAACTGCAACTTCCTGCAAAAAGATGAAAGAGAAGCCATGCAACTAGTTGAGAACTTGGCCACCAGTGACACCAACTATGGGGAGGACTATGACAGGACCTACAGAGAAGGAGGAGACAAAGATGATTCAAGGAGAGAGATCAAAGCCCTCAATGAGAAACTGGATAAGTTGCTTAAAGCAAACAAAAGGGAAGTAAACTTTGTGGGAGAATTTGATCAACACCAAGGATACATAGAAGATGATACTGATATGTGTTTTGATGGACAGGTTGAGATGAATTATATTGGAGGACAAGGCTACAACAAAGGATTCAACCAGAACTACAGGAATCACCCCAACTTCTCATACCGAAGTAACAATGTGGAGAACCCACAAGATCAGTCTTACCCCCCATTAAAGCAACAAAACACACTTCAAGGAAACTTCCAAACAAAACCAGCTTTCAACAATGGAAACTTCCAGCAGAGGCAACCCTACAACAACCAAGGCAACTTCCAACAACGCCAACAGTACAACAACAACCAAGGTAACTATCAAGGTAACCAACATCTTCAGGGACAAGGAAGTTCAAACACCTACCAAAAAACAGATGATCAAACACAAATGTTGAAGCACTTTATAGAGAGTAACAACAAAGCCATGGCGGAAATGAAGACACAAATGGAAAACCTAGCATCAAGAGTTGGGAACATGGAGCAATCCAACAAAGCCGGACCATCATCAAACCGACCACCAGGCTTCCTCCCTGGAAAACCGGAGCAAAACCCAAAAGAGTATATCAATGCCATCACGCTAAGAAGTGGAAGAGAGTTACCATCCAAAGAAGTCATTGAGGACAATGAGAATCAAGCTGGGGGGATGGATTTTGAACTTGAAGAAGAGAAGGAAACCACTGAGAAGAAGAGGCATGATGAAGAAGAAGTCAAAGATATAAAAGGGAAAGGCAAAATGTATGAGGAAACAAAGGAGAAAGCAAAAACCGGTTCAGCCTCTACATCCAAGGAGAAAGTTTTCGTACCACCAGCCTATGAACCCAAACTCCCCTTTCCTGGAAGGTTTAAGAAGCAACTCTTGGAGAAGTATAGAGCACTCTTTGACAAGCAAATGGAGAAGATTCAGCTCACCATGCCATTGATGGATGCATTCATGCTTGTGCCTCAATATAGCAAATTCCTCAAAGATGCAGTCAAAGAAAGAACAAAAGAGATGGAAGGAATGGTTGTCCTAACCCACGAGTGTAGTGCCATCATCCAGAGAAAAACCAGTCCAAGGAAGCTAGAAGATCCGGGAAGCTTCACTCTACCATGCGCTTTGGGGCCACTCTCCTTTGAGAGATGCTTATGTGATCTTGGAGCAAGTGTCAGCTTGATGCCACTCTCAGTAGCAAAGAGCCTTGGTTTCACACGCTACAAAGAGTGTAGAATCTCACTTGTGTTGGCTGATAGGTCAGTAAGACTTCCAGTTGGTATGCTTGAAGACATTCCGGTCATGGTTGGTAATTTCGAAATACCGACAGATTTTGTGATTCTAGAGATGGATGAAGAACCAAAGGACCCTCTGATCTTTGGAAGACCTTTCCTAGCCACTGCTGGTGCCATAATTGATGTCAAGAAGGGAAAGATTGACTTGCACTTAGGAAAGAACCATATCCTCAAGTTTGACATCAATGAGGTGATGAAGAAACCGACAATTCAAGGGCAGGCCTTTTGGATCGAAACGTTGGATGCTTTGGCTGATGAATACTTGGAAGAGCTAGCCATGGAAGACTCCTTGGAGATGGTCATGACCACAAAGAAAGACGTGAGTGAGATGATCAACAAGGAAGGACATGAGTATGCAAAACTGCTGGATTCTCGCAAGGTGTTGGAAGGGAATGATCAATTCTTGGAACTTTCTCAAGAAGTCCACAGTATCAAATCCATGGAAGGAGGAGAAGCAACCAAACCAGCTAGCAATGGTGAGTCTAGCTTGGACAGTGACTGGTGTGAGATGAAGGCACCTAAGGTAGAACTCAAACAACTTCCCGAAGGGCTAAGGTACGCTTTCTTAGGACCCAACTCATCGTATCCTGTCATTGTGAGTGAAAACCTTGATGAAAATGAACTAAACTTACTCCTAAGTGAATTGAGAAAATATAGGAGAGCAATAGGTTATTCACTTGATGATATAAAAGGATTGTCACCCACTCTTTGCACCCATAGAATTCACTTGGAAGATGAAACAATGACTTCTATTGAGCACCAAAGGAGATTGAATCCTAATTTGAAAGAAGTTGTTAAAAAAGAAATTCTGAAACTCTTGAATGCAGGGATTATCTTTCCTATTTCAGATAGCACTTGGGTCTCACCTGTTCATGTAGTTCCAAAGAAGGGAGGTATAACTGTGGTTAAAAATGAAAAGAATGAACTAATCCCTACAAGAACTATAACCGGTCATAGGATGTGCATTGATTATAGGAAGTTGAACTCAGCCACCAGAAAAGACCACTTCCCTCTCCCATTCATTGACCAAATGCTTGAACGCTTAGCAAACCATCCATACTATTGCTTCCTGGATGGGTATAGTGGATTCTTTCAAATACCCATCCACCCAAATGACCAAGAAAAAACGACATTTACATGTCCCTATGGCACCTTTGCATATCGAAGGATGCCATTTGGGTTGTGTAATGCTCCAGCAACATTTCAAAGATGCATGATGTCAATTTTTTTCCGATCTAATTGAAGAAATGGTTGAAGTATTTATGGACGGTTTTTCTGTGTATGGTTCTTCGTTTGCTGCTTGTTTGTCTAACTTGTGCAGGGTACTTCAGCGTTGCGAGGAGACAAACTTAGTACTAAACTGGGAGAAGTGCCACTTCATGGTCAAAGAAGGAATAGTGCTTGGGCACAAGATTTCAGAACAGGGGATTGAAGTGGACAAAGCCAAGATAGATGTGATGATGGGGTTGCAGCCACCAAACTCAGTCAAAGGAATAAGGAGCTTCTTGGGTCATGCAGGTTTCTACCGACGGTTCATCAAGGACTTCTCAAAGATCGCAAGGCCTTTAACAAGGCTGCTGTGCAAGGAGACTGAATTCATTTTCGATGAAGAGTGCCTTGAAGCCTTCAACAAGATCAAGAATGCACTAGTGAGTGCACCAATAGTCCAAGCTCCAGATTGGGACCTCCCCTTTGAGATCATGTGCGACGCAAGTGACTATGCGGTTGGAGCAGTGTTGGGACAGAGGAAGGACAAAAAGCTCCATGTGATCTATTATGCAAGCAGGACCCTTGATGATGCTCAAACCCGATATGCAACCACAGAGAAGGAACTCTTGGCGGTAGTGTTTGCATTTGACAAGTTCAGATCATACCTGGTGGGATCAAAAGTAGTTGTATACACAGACCATGCAGCTTTGAAGCACTTGTTGGCTAAGAAGGATGCTAAACCAAGGTTGTTGAGATGGATACTTTTACTCCAGGAATTTGACCTTGAGATACAAGACAAGAAATGCATTGAGAACGGAGTGGCTGATCACTTGTCAAGGCTGAGGATTGATGAGCAGGTACCAATAGATGATTCTCTACCGGAAGAACAACTTCTCATGATTCAGAGTTTGAGAGACGGGTACAACACAGTCTTGAAGATGGAGGAAGCGAAAAGTTTAAAAGACGAGCAGTTACCATGGTATGCAGATTTTGTCAACTACCTAGCATGTGGAAGGGAGCCACCCAACCTCAACAGCTACCACAAGAAGAAGTTCTACAGGGATGTTACTCGATACTATTGGGATGAGCCATACTTATTTAAGAGGTGTTCAGACGGACTTTACAGGAAATGCGTTCAAGAAGAAGAAATGGAAGGGATCTTGTATCACTGCCACGGCTCAGAGTATGGGGGACACAACGCTTCATTCAAAACCGCTACAAAAGTGCTACACTCAGGTTTTTGGTGGCCCAGCTTGTTCAAGGATGCTCACGGATATGTGACAAGATGTGATGTCTGCCAAAGAAAGGGCAACATTGGAAGAAGGAATGAGATGCCACAGAACCCGATACTAGAAGTTGAAGTATTTGATGTATGGGGGATTGACTTCATGGGACCTTTCCCATCCTCTTATGGGAACCAATACATCCTGGTAGCAGTGGACTATGTGTCGAAATGGGTAGAGGCCATTGCAAGTCCTACAAATGATGCAAAGGTAGTTATCAAGCTATTTAAATCAATCATATTTACCAGGTTTGGCGTCCCAAGAGTTGTGATCAGTGATGGAGGAACTCACTTCATCAATAAGGTGTTTGAAAGTCTTCTTAGGAAGTATGGCGTGAAACACAAGGTAGCAACACCTTACCATCCTCAGACCAGCGGGCAAGTAGAAGTCTCAAACCGGCAAATCAAAGCTATACTGGAGAAGACTGTCGGGAATTCAAGAAAGGACTGGGCAAAGAAACTTGACGATGCTCTTTGGGCATATAGAACTGCCTTCAAGACACCTATTGGCACAACACCTTTCAATCTGTTGTATGGGAAGTCATGTCACCTACCAGTCGAGTTGGAGTACAAGGCAATGTGGGCTATCAAGCTTCTGAATTTTGACATTAAGACTGCAGCAGAGAAACGCCTCATTCAACTCCATGAGCTTGACGAAATCAGACTTGATGCTTACGAGAGCTCAAAGATTTATAAAGAGAGGACTAAGGCATTTCATGACAAGAAGATAGTCAAGAAAGAGTTCAAAGCAGGAGATCAAGTTCTGTTGTACAACTCCCGGCTGAGACTATTCCCTGGGAAGCTCAGATCAAGATGGTCAGGCCCATTCTCTATCAAGGAGGTAAGACCCTACGGAGCCATTATTCTTCTCAACAAGAATGGAAGTGAGTTCACTGTGAACGGACAAAGGCTCAAGATCTACTCAGCATCAAACCCCGTGGAAGAGGAGGTATCGATTCTTCTCACGGAACCAACCCCAACCTAAGAAAGTAAGAGAGTCAAGCTCGAGACTTAAAACAAGCGCGCTTGGGAGGCAATCCCATGTTATCCTTTGTATATAGTGTGTGAATTTTCTTTGATTTGATTTGATTGGTATGTTCTTGTGTGATTTTTATGTGTGTTTTAGTTTTGTGTGTAAGTTTTCAGGCATGTGGAAATGAACGGAGGCAAGGATGACCTTAAAGAAAAGCCGGATCAAGGAAAAGAACTCACAGCGGCTACCCACAGCGAGGTACCCAGACCGCTGTGGGGTACGTGCGAGACACCATTTTCCATAGCGGCATGCACAGCGAGGACGGCTAGCCGCTACGTTCAAAAAACACTCACAGCGGCCAGGCGCAGCGGGGTACCTAGGCCGCTGTGGGGAATTTATGCGAAAGATGAATTTTCGCAGCGGCATAGACAGCGGGGTCATCCAGCCGCTACAGGTAAGAAAAATCCATAGCGGCCAGGCGCAGCGGGGTACCTAGGCCGCTATGGAGAAAATTTGCGGAACGTGTATTTACACAGCGACCCATACAGCGAGTCATCTAAGCCGCTACAGGTAAAAGAACCTCGCAGCGGCATCCGGCAGCGAGGTACTTGGGCCGCTGCGAAGTTATTTTTCGCGAATATACATCGCGGCCCAGCCCCTCTCTCTCTCACTCTTCTTCTCAAAACTCCATTTTCGTGAAAAGCTTAAAGAATTGCGATTTCTCTCTCGATTTTTCACCAAATTCAGTGATTTCTTGTGCTTTCACTCACGGTTTTTCATCATCTTCCTATCTAGAATCATAATCCATCATCAAATCGAACCAAGGTATGAGATTTCGAATCCACTGTTCTTCATGGGAAATTTTTGGTTTCGGTTTTTATGGTCTTTGATGCCCTGAACTTGATCACTGAATGATTCTAGACACACCCATACTGTCAATTCGAAAAACTATCGGTTAAATTGCTTGAAATTCGGATTTTTCAGATTCTAGGGTTCTTGGTGCAAAAAGTTGAAATTTGGGGAAAATGTGATTAGATTGTTCCTAAGGCTTTGATAGGATATCTTGATCATACTTTGCAAAAGGAACCATGCCAAATTCATAACACATTGAGAATTGTGTGGAAAAAGAAAGAACCTAATGAAGATCATGATGAAAAACTTGAAATAATGCTGGAATTTGAGTGAAAACGATTTCTAGGTGACGTTTGGAGTTAGTAATTGCCTATATGTGGATTGTTTGAGGAATTATTGGTTGAAAACTAAAATGCTCAGATTTTAGGCATTGCTTTTGTGTTGATTAATCACTTTGAATCTGCATCTATGCAGATGGCAAGGAGCAAAAAGGCAGCTGGCCAGACGGAGGAAAGCGAACAAACTCATCGCTCGGGCAAGGAACCAGCTGTTCAACATGAGGATGATGATGAGATGCTTGAAGTCTCAACCAGTAGTGATGAAGAGATAGGGAAACAGACGAGAAAGAAAGTGCCGAGAAAACCCGCACAGAAACCAGCCAAGAAACCAGCAAGGAAGAAGAAGAAGGTTCCGAAGAGTTACAGTTTTGGGCAGATTCGGATCAAGCTGGATTCATACACATGGACCGAGACAAAGTTCGGGGATCCAGAAGTCTGTAAGAAGCTGGGTATCTATGACGACGTGATGACAATGTTGAGAGCCATGAGCTTGGAGAGTTTAATGCTGGGAGAAGTCTATCCGGTGTATGGAGAAGCGTGCTATCAGTTTATGTGTACCTTTAAGGTAATAGAATACACGGATGGATATTCCGAGGAGAATGGATATGGGCACGTAACCTTCACCTGCAGTGGGAAAAGGTACCAGATAAGTTTCAAGCAGATATCCCAACTTCTTGGATTCCGAGACATGTGGAACAACCAGCTGCCAGAGATTGGACTTCTCCCCACAGTGATGTGGAGCACGATCTCCCGGACTCCCTACGAGACCGGAAACATGAAGAATTCGGATATTGCACACCCATCAATCCGATATGTGGAGAAGCTGCTGGCTTACACCTTGTTTGCAAGGAGGGAGAACAACAAGGTATTAGAAGAAGGGCTGAGGTTTCTGGCAGTAGGTCTACAGCCGGTAATGACAGAGTTTGATGTCCCGGAGATCAACTACGGGAACTACCATGAGCTGGGTATGGTAGGGTACTTCATGAGACAATTATCAGCTATGAGGAAGAAGGCGCTGAGATCACATGACAGGACACCGGTGTTCAGGTTTGGAGGACTATTGACACCGATCTTCAGGGCATTGGGAATCCTGCTGGTCAACGGGAAAGCATCATCGAGGTTGGACGAGAGCCACCTCAACAGGACCTACTTCCTTGCTGGGAAGATACAGGACATAATCGCTTACACCTTCAAGGCCGGTCCGCAGCAAACCGCAAATGTGCTTCTCCCAAACTTGGCCATCACTTCTCTACAGGACAAGAACAACATCATGTTCACACCTGACCCGCGATACTTCCACAGCTCGGTTGTAGAACCGCTTGAGACCCTGAACAAGAAGAAGAAGAGGAAGGCAGCTGAGACCTCCTCGCAAGGTGTGGAAGCAGGTACAAGCAGCGGAGCAGGTCAAGCTACTGAGCCAGCAGAGGATACTGAGCAGATCAGGCCACCGAGTCCTGTCTACGGGACTGCCCGTTATCGCCTCCATGCTTCCGATGAAGTGATTCAGGGAGCACAGTTGAGGGAGGCTCATAGCTACATCCGGAAGCTGGAACGCTGGAACAAGCTTCAGGATAGAACCATTGGGAAGCTGGTGGAGTTGGGACGCAAAAAAAAGAAGGTGTACAAGGAGAAGACGAAGGCACTGAAGCGACAGGTTAAGTACTTGGCTTACATGGTGTCAGGGAAGAAGGGAAAGGTGCAGAAACCCGAAGGCTACTCGTCAAGCGAAGAAGAGGCAAGCTCGGAGGATTTCCCGAGGCAGAAGTACCAAGGAGAAGGTACCAGCTCATCCGGAAGAGCACCTGGTCGCGCTCCCCTTGATGAGCGACGTCGCAGAGCCAGACGCCACATCCCACCACCATCACCCGGCTCCAGCAACGAGTCCCTATCCCTAGGAGAGGAAGAGGACGACACCGCACCTCCTTACTACTGAGGTAACCACCACCACCTTGTACATAGTTTTCAGTTTATTTTTCTTTTACCATCTTTAGCTCTCCTAGTCTTGCTTTCACACCGAGACGGTATGAAGTAAGTTTGGGGGGGTGATCACCTAACCACATTTTATTTCTCTTGAGTCTTTTGAAAAAACCAAAAAAATTGAAAAATTTGAAAAACATAAAAAAAAAGCATTTAGTTTCATATTTGTCGCTTTCTTAGGATCGAGTCTAGTAGCATTCTAGGAAGTATTTGCATAGGAGACAATGATATAAATGCCTTGCAAGAAATCTAGATTTTAGAACTCAATATGATGCCCTTGTTAATCATACCATGTTGCTTAAACAGCCCTTAAAACACTTGTAAATTTCGAGCTTTGATCACACCACTCCAATACGTTTGTCAAGTAGGATACCCTCAACTTTGAAATCAACTCACTTATTGGATTTAAATGAATTTAATCTTCTCACTTATGGGTTTTAAATGCTTGATTATGGTCACTACATACACACTTGGATTATCTTTACCTCATTTTACCACTCTTTGTTAATCCAAGTGGCCATTCTCACTCTTAGAATGGTTTCCACACCTTAATACCCTACCCTTTTCTTTCAAACCTTCATTGAATTGATTGAGTGAGGCCTCTTTTTGATAATGCTAACATGTGCAAAAGGTTAAAAGTATGAGAACGACAATGATTAGCTCTCATAGGCTAGTCTAGGAGTTCACATATTGGTTTAGCATTTGGGGTATAAGCACTTGAAATGGGATTGGGAATGAGAAAAGAAAAAGAGTGAAATGGGGAGTGAAAGAATAAAAGACCAATGGCTTGTAAAAAGAAAAGGGAAACACTTGGGAAAAGAAAATGAAATGGGAAAACTCTAAGTGCAAAATGAAAAAGAAATTGAAAGATAAAGAGTTTAAGGAAATGAAAAGATTAACTTCTCAAGACCCAAAAATGAAAAAAGTCAAAATGGTTGAATTAGAGAATGAAGGGAGATTGGCTAATTGGGAATGGGAAACACTTTGGGTAAGATTATGAGAGTTGAGAATTGTATGCATGAATTGTTCTTGTCTTGCCACATTTTGCAATATGTCTAGCATTCCTTTTTCTTGAGAGTTAGCCACCAAAATAAAAGATAAAAGCCTTCCTCTAAACACCACTTGAAGCCTTTTAATGCCAAGCCAATTGATTGAGATCTAATCCCCATTTGTGAGACTTCACTTTGATAAGAAGAATGAATGTAAAAGTTGGTGGAATGTTGAGTGGTTGAATCTTGACAATGTGCTTAAGAGAATAAAATTTGGTGTGTTGATAAGCCTTGAGAAATTAGAGTGGATTAGGGAGTTTGTTTTTGCAACATGTTATCATTTCCTAAGGACATCATATTGAAGGCTAAAGTAGATTTCTTTGGTTATGAGTCTCCAACTTCAAACCTCTCCCCTTTGTTCTTATTGTTGTTTGCTTGAGGACAAGCAAGAAAACAAGTTTGGGGGAGTTGATGTGTTGTGTTTTTGAGTGTTTTTAGGCATAATTAAGAGTGTTATTTAGCTTTAGGAAAAGCATTTAGACAACATTATTGTGTCTTAACTTTAGGTTAGTGCATTTAGGCATCATTAGGTTAGGTGTGCTTTGTTTGTTCTTTTTGTAGGTGGTGGATGACCAAAAGGAGCACCAAGGAATGGTGGAGAAGGTAGGGACCAAAGGAGCACCTTGACAAAGTGGAAAAACAGCTAAGGATCGAGCTGGAACCTCACAACGGGCTCTCGCAGCGGCCTCTCCAGGCCGCTATGAAGGACACGCGGAAGACACAATTCTCCAGCGGCTGGCACAGCGGCATCTCCAGGCCGCTGGGCACTCATAGCGGCCTCTCGCAGCGGCCACCCCAGGCCGCTACGAAGGACACGCGGAAGACCAATTTCTCCAGCGGCCCGCGCAGCGACTCACCCAGGCCGCTGGGCATTCATAGCGGGGTTCCGCAGCGGCCTCCCCAGGCCGCTGTGAACCTACTTTTTCACACATGCCACTTTTTCTTTTACTTTCGGCTTGTAGACCACCCCATGTGTTTGTGGTCGACCAATGCACGTTTTTGTGATCTATTTAAAGGCTCTTAGTGTCTAAGAAGAGCCATATCACATTTTGTAAATAATTCTCTCCAAAGATTTCAATCTCTTTTATGCAATTTTAGTTCTTGAGTTCTTCTTCTTGTTCATCTTATTTTCTTGTTGAATCATGTTTTGTTTGATGTTTGCTATGGCTAGAGAGTAGTTTTCTTTAAGTTTCTGGGTTGAGGAAAGGTAAGGGTGATTCAAAACATGGTTTAGGTTGCTTAGAACTTGGGAGTTTGATTTCTTACTTGCTAGAAGTTCTTAATGCTAGGATTGAAGTAGCTAATCAATTCCTTGATTCTAAATGTTGCTAGCACCGAGAGGTGTAGTTTATGTTTGAATCTCTGTCAAGTGCTTTACATTCTTAGCCAACGAGAGTTGATGTTTAAGGTGTTTAGTGGTAATAAGAACTTGGTATTAATGCATATTTATCTTGAAATTGCCAGCGAGAGTTGATGTTAATGCTTGATAGATATAGGGTTGCTATCATGAGAGTGGAGTAACTTTGTTTGTTGTTCTTGGCCTAAGAAATCACCCATAGTTGCTTAATGTTACTAAACAATTAATTGATCACCCGAACCGAAACTCAACCCAAGGAGCTTATCCTTTAATCAATCGTTTTCAATCTCTTGTTGCTCTGTTTTATATTCTGTTCTAGCTCTGTTTTAATCTCATAATTGTTATTTTATCAAGTTAAATATGTTTGGAATTTGTTACTATTGTTAGTTTTAGGAATAAACTCACAAACTCATTTTGATTGCACTCAGACTAATAAAATATCTGTATTCTTAGTGCGTTTGATCACCCGAGTGGATTGACACCTCAAAAATTACATCGACTAGGTTGTAAACTTGCAACTGAAGTAGTAAAGAGGAACTAGATTTTTGCCTATCACTTTGATAGGACTTTCACATTCTAGCTCATGAAAATGGATGTTTAGAGTGATTGTTAGCTATTTGGAACTTGGTTGAATGCTTGCTTGATCTTAATTCACAAATGAGAATTTGTTCTTGGATTAGGATTAAGGAAAGAGATTAGCTCTAAGAGATTAGGCTAATTAGCTTATTGTGTTCCTTGCTAGGAGGTTAGCTTGTTTGAAGCTTGATTAGCATCCCAAGATCATCCCAAGTCTCCCATTCCATTGACCTTGCTCATAGACCTTATCTTTAGTATTTGATTGTCTAGTTTTATTTGCTTGCTTAGTTCTATCTTGTTTCAATTTGTTGCTTGTTTAATGTTAATTGCACCTAGAACTATTAGAATCATCATTTGAATTTGAGAATTGCTTATCTAATAGGGTTTTGTGTATTCTCGTTGATTTAATCCCGTCCCGGATTTGGTTCGATACTCTTACTACACGATAAGTAAGAGAATTGATACCTCTTTCTTTAAAACCATAGTATCAGGGTCATAACAGACGATTTTCCGAATGATGGGTAGAGATTCAGATTGATGAAGAAGATAATATTCAGAGATGTCACGAAATGAGGAGATGAGAGAAGAGAAGAAAGAGAGAATAGATCTGGCCATTGGATCAAAACTAATCAACGGTACATAATGTTATCCTTCTTTTTGTGGATTAGCCAATGAGAGATTTTCTCATTATATTTATTTTTCTGCTCAAATTTATTATTCTATCTTTTGGTAAATTTTGTAATTTGCAGTAAGTTAGTTTTACACTTTTTAATTTAATTTTTATGTTTTGAGCATAAAATTTAGTGTGTAGATTTCATATTTTAATATTTGGAATTTAAGTTTTGGGATATTGAATATTGTGGTTTTAGGATTTTAAAAAGAAATTGATTTGGTTTAGATTTAAAATTGATAAGATTTAAAATTTTAATTTTTTAATTTTGTAAAGTATTGATATAATAATTAAATTAACTTTTACAATTTCAAATTTATGATTTATGATTAAGAAATGAATATTTTTTTATAAACACTACAAGTATATATGTTTCGAAAATATATATTTGATTTGTGTATATATAAATGGTTTAAATTTTAGTTTTATGTGTATATATAAATGGTTTAAATGGGTTTGAAGGGTTATGTTTAGGCTGGTCGTGACTAACTCCTTCCACGAACATTTTCGTGGCTATTCGTGGCAAATATAGCTACGAATAGCCATGACGGGTATTTCATGGTTATTTTTTCACGGATAGTCCCAAAATTCAATTTTTAAGTTTCGTGGCTATCCATGGCTGATTTTCCATAGCCACAAAAATTTTGTGACTAGTTTGTGCCTATTTTATAATTTTCTTTTAGTGAGGGAGAGTTGGTTAATTAGCTAGAAAGAACTTATGTGAGCAATCTACCTAATCGCAAATAGATTTTGTTTAGGAAAATTGTGAACGAACGAACTTAGAATTAATGAATGTTTAGAACTCTTGGATCGCAAAGAGATTTAGATTTATAGGTTTATAGACATAGATAATTAGCGCAAAAGAGTTGGTTAATTATAATTTTGTGATTCTAGTTCAAGAACATTGTATGATTGAATCATTATTGATTGTTTGCCTGATTTATTAAGAACTTCTCACCTGACACTTCCATTAACTAATACACACCTCACTTTATTTTACATTGTCTTTACTGTTTAAAAACAATTATGCTTAACTTAATTCAATTACAATAAGTCTATCGCCTGAAATTTAAATATTTGTGGATTCGACCCTTATATATTACAATTGCTACACTTATAGCATATCACTTCCTCCTGTCGTTTTTATTGCTAAGTCTTGTTCTGTCTTTGGGATATTTAAACATCTCATAAATATTTAACTTTTGTTAGGTTTTTAGTCAAAACGTGTCGTACATACTTCTTAATAAAAAAAAATATATTTAGGGAATATTTCTCAATAACTTGGTTAAATCAAATGAGAAATATGTTTCAAAAAGCAATCATATGACTTGTCACATGTTCAAGAACTTTCTTTACCTGACGACATGTTGTGACAATATGCTCTTAAAACTCTGAACATGATGGAGATTGTTTAAAATTAATGTTTTCATGCGAAACGCAAAAGAAAGAAAGTTAAGCTTAATTTCCAGTCTTGTTGGTTTTAGCTTATCAAAGCAGCAAACATTACAAGAATAGAGAAGACTTTGAGGCAGGTTGTGTTTCTCGGTTGATGGTGCCTGACCGGTTGACACAGGGAAAGATTTGCTAAAAACCCTTTCCCTAACTTGAAGAAGAAGAACTTTGAACATGAAAGAAACCAAAATTACTTGCATTCAAAGTTCACACGAAATGGTCTTTACATAGACCTTGATCTTACAACAAAATACCGAGATTTAAGCTGCTAAATGGTCGAAACAAAGTAAAGAAAGAACTGGTCTAACTCCTACAAAATAGGAGGACTTATTCATCCTTGAAGAGGTCAAGACTTTAAACAGAAAAACATTCAAAACGCTTTAAAATGCATAGCCATTACAAGGCTTTATTCTTCAAGTCCAAACTCTAAAGATGTATTGGATCCACGAGCAAAGTGGTGATATACTCCTTGAGCATTCCTTCGCGCTTGTTGAAGAGATCATCATCAGATGTATATAGAACGTCCAATGAGCGACTGAAATTGATGACTAGGGTAAGAACTCGACGAGAGATGTGGGTTGTCTTCAAGCACTCTTCGTTAACGATCTTATTGATATCTCTTATCATCTTATCAAACTCTTTCTCAGCTTCTTCTTTGGTAACTCCATTTTGTTTTATATAATAGTTGAGTGCGTTTGCGGTGTAACCTTCACTAATATCCTCCTGATCACACCACAATTATTTACGTTCAAATCGATTATTTTTTTTTTTATAAAGACCAAATCAAAAATAAGCAAAATAATCGAAATGAACCTAAGAAGACATATTTTATGTTTTTTTTTAAAAAAATTATTTCAGTGACGACTTTTATAGTCTTGTTTATTTATTTTTCTAATAAAAAAAGCTCATATCTGGTTATAACTAATCCGTGACTAATGTAATTTTTTACTTTGAAAAAAACTCACTTGATGTAAGAATTCCTTTTTGAAATGAATAAATTTAACATTCACTTAAAAAAATTATAATTTGGGTCTTGAAAATTTGCACCTCAAAGTCGGTCAGGTCATCCATGAGACGGGTCTTTGCGGCTAGAACTTTGACGACCTTTGGTCTTGATCTTAGCCACTCAAAATCTTCCTTCCTACCAATCTCTCCAATTCCCATTACAGAGCAAGTTACGGTTGCATAAGAACCAGGCTCAGCTCCACCATACTCTATGTACTCGTCAAAGCTAGGCATGTGATCTCCTCGTGCCCATTTGAGAAGTTTGAGGTTTGCCCTAGCGACTATCTTGAACTAATTACAACAATATATATTGTTAGCAGCGAGTTAATGTGAACTAATTAATTGGTCGAGAATAGATTAATTAATTAATTAAGCTTTTGAAAGTATAATACCTCTTCTATCATCTCATCCAAGACAAATAATCTTCCTTGCGACCTCAATACTTCTTCGAATTCTTTATAAACACACATCACAAATTTGAAAGCCGTCTTCATGTGACCTTGAAGTTTTCCCATGTAACCAGGGTCCCATCTATTAATAGAACAATGCAACATTTCACTCATTATATACTAGCTTGTTGATTTATATGATGCAACCTCATAATAATGTACCTTTCTAGACAATCAACCAGATCTGCAACTTCGCCAATAGAACCATATGTATCGCAAGCATCATCTAGAAATGTGATTGCTAAGTATAACTTTGCCGACATAATTCTCCCAAGTGAAAACTGCGGCTCAAAGTAGATCATCATTGCCGCTAACCAAGTCTCGATGGTTCTCTCTCTAAATTTAGGCGGGAGTTTCGATGCGTGATCTAGCCCCCTCCACCAACTTTCAAACAAATATGTACAAATTTTTAAAATATCTGAAATCACAAAGAACACTTGCTATCTTATTTGGGAGAAAACGAGATGAATATTCACATACATGGTGATTGTTTTTAGTTCTTGAAAGTAATGTAGCTGTAAGAACTTGAAATTGAGCTTTGCTAGCTTGAGGAGCGTGTCATCATGGTTCTCTTCTTGTTCATAAAATGAAATGTACTCCCTTGCAACCAGTGCTTCCATGTTCCGGTGTTGAGGTATGTGAAGAGATTTTTGTATAAGCCTTGAAATGTGTGATGGACTTGCTAAGTGACCTGTAGCTATTGGCTCCAAGTGGCTCAATGTGAAGCTCAATGCTTCATCCAAGATATAATCCCTTGTTGTGCTGAAGTGCAGTGCTTCATAAAAGCTTAGCATACCTTTGAAATCCTCTGTCAGATATCTCTTGAACTTCCCATCATTTTCTTTGAATCTTTTGAACACATCTACTTGAAAATAACCGTGCTGTTACACTTCTCGATAATTTTTATAGGTATGCAAGATAATTTGATATTTAAATTGGTGTCTTCAGTCTTTTTGAAAAAATTTAGGTGAAAAAACATTAAAACAAATTATTCTAGTTCTTGATAGAAGTATATATATATTTTAATTAACACAAAGCATTTAATTATATGACATGTCCAAGTTTCTTACCCGATGATATGTTGTGGCCATATGTTCTGAAAACTCGGAACATGATAGAAATCGTGTACAAGTCATTCTCATCCGCGATCAATTCCTTTATCTTCTCGAAAGCAACTTTCACTATGTGTTCGATCTCATTCCCGAAATGATAAGCCAGACCAAGACTGACTAGTAAATGGATTACAAGAATTTTCCTCTTTGTCGCCTCATCATCATCTTGGGAATACAAAATGAGCATGTCCCTCACTTTAGGCTTTAGTACCTCAATTTCTTTTGCAAGATCATCAAGATCCTAATAGTTAACACAAGTCATAGATCTTTAGACAAGCATGTAATGTACAACCAATTATGCACGCACACACACACACATATATATATATATATATATATACATATATATACATATATATACATATATTAATATTTGGACTCACCGAGTCAGTGACGGTCACATTGAGGAAGTGATCACCCCATTGAGAGGGTGGCAATTTTGTAAAGTCAAAACCAGTTTCATGATCAACTTTTCTTTCTGCTTCCATATATATTCAAGAATGAGAGAAAGAGAGGTTGTGGTGGGAAGAACAAGAAAGAACACTAAAACACAGAGATGTAGCGAATGATATGATTAATTGGTTATTGATAGCAAGCAAATATATAGACAAGAGAAAACACTATAAACACATTATTTAAAAGTAAAATTAATTA
Source organism: Orychophragmus violaceus (assembly GCA_030180135.1). Taxonomy (NCBI): domain Eukaryota; kingdom Viridiplantae; phylum Streptophyta; class Magnoliopsida; order Brassicales; family Brassicaceae; genus Orychophragmus; species Orychophragmus violaceus. The sequence goes on from CM058240.1 coordinate 12,259,118, forward strand.
AATAAATTAAGTATTTTGCACATTTTAGTAAAACTATCAAACAAATTAAATAAAATAAGCTGTGAATTTTAAGATCTCTAATTAGTATACTGTAATAAAAAAAACTTAAAAGCATATTTTTATGATTAGTGTACTTCTTATGAATTGTCTTCAAAAGAATAATGTCACCTACCAGAATGTTGGTAGCCTAATGATAAAAACGAGTTGTTTTTTGTGTCCCAAATTCAAACCACCCTTAACACGAATAATTAATTTTAAATAGAAATTTCCAAATGTTGTCTTTGAGTTTGAGAGAGATTATGAATCTAAAGCCCATAACTTCTATATAATCTAAAAAATATATCACAGTTATATACTCCCTCCGTTTCATATTAAGTGTCGTTTTAGGACTAAATTTTTGTTTCAAAATAAGTGTCGTTTTACATTTTCAATGTAAATTTTTAAATACATTCTCAATTTTATCCTTGTCTTTTAGCTTATTAATGAGTGTGAACACATTATATACTGTAATTAATTAAGGGTAAAACAGAAAATTTAATTGTTTTCTTAATATGTGTGAAAAAATCTAGAACGACATTCTTTGTGAAACGGAGGGAGTATATTCTAATGATATATTTTTGAGGTTTTAATATATTAATATGTTCGAGTGAATCAAATCTGAGTTTACTATTCAAAATTATAAAATTTAAAGATTTAAAGTTGTTTTTACAGTATGTAATTTTTTACTATTAAAAATTCTGTTGATGCTTTAGTTAGCCCTTAATTAAATGATATAACAACTCAGTTGATGATTAGATGTCAGAAAAAGGTAAGAGGTTGTACAGAATAGTCAAAACATACTTGTACTTTTTCGTTGAAAATGAATTTAATATTAAAAGATGTAAAGGAAATACAAAGTCGAGATATAATCGGAGACTAAATATGAAAATATGGAAACTACGCTCTAAAATTTAAAAGAAACTGAGTTCAGTAGACAATATACAGCCGGAATTAAAACGATAGGAATGATAAATATTAAATTATAAATCTCCATATACACAAATATCAATGTGGTTTACTTGTAAAAAAAATATTGAGTAATTGTAAGAAAGTCTCATATTTAAATATTTAAATGTTTTCTAAAAAATAATAATATATTCCCTTAACAAAAAAAATATTGGAAAACTGAAGGAAAATAATTTGAAAAACTTTCAAATATACATTTTGGCTTTGAATGAAGTGTAATACATATGCAGAATAACTGCATTTATTATGGGCCATATGTTTTTTTCTTCTTCATTCTTTATTTATGCTGAACAAAATAAAATTAATAAAAATGTTTGATCTGGATATAGATAATAAATGCACAAGAATCAATGAAAGAATTAAATACATAAATAGCTTAAAATTTTATGTATTTCACCTGTATACAAATCAATTATGTTTTTGTTTTTATTTTTGTTTGATCTGTATTTATTGCTGCATTTATAGAATTGCATAACATTCAAACACATTATTAACAAAAAATGTCTTTCTAAAGTTTTGTATTAGAAATGTAGTAGTTAGGGACGGATGCACGGTATGACTTTTGTGACACGGTAATATTATAACCAGGAGACGGTTATATTATAACTAACAATTGTAATTTTTTATCAATACATAAGATTCAGCTCAATATGTTTGTAAATCGAATACAAACATACAAGTCGAAAGCCAGCTATTACTAACCGATATCGGAGCCAAGAGCCGGTGGATAAACGATAATCCTTAGAGCCAATATAAACAACACTAAAGCAAAGGACCAACACATCCACTAAAATCAACCGTAGAGACACCCTAGCAAGGAGATCCACTAAAAGACGAGAGAGAAGATAACATAGCACCCAAAGCCGAACTTTATTAGCATTAATCCACCATAACTCATTATATTGCTTCAATCCAGTTAAAGCTACGAGATACCGTATGCAGATATACCGTCGAGGGAGCACACCTATAACCACACGACGACCGATGACAATGCGAAAAGAGCCGAAGCTCCAAATCTTGACGATTAAGCCGGGAAACCTAAACCAAGAAGCAAAAAAACTGCAGGAACTGAACCATCGCAAACAAACGAAGGATGAGCACACTCTCACAAATAAGGATTCTCCCCCACCAGAAGCTAACGCACAAGCACACAACAACCCCAAGAAGAAAGATGACTGTAACCACGAAAACCTCGAAAACCCAGCTAAATACCAAACCAACCAGACAGCCCTACCCGGTACAAGACCCCCACAAGGAGTAGATAACTAGTGCACAGGATCGATCAAGCTTAATTAATGGGATGTGAAGGAACCATACAAAAACGAACACGTAAATTAAACCGACCTATCGACCCTCCTAAACCGACCCCTAAAAGCCACGGCTACAACCCATCAAATAGTCGGACAAGAAGACCATATCTAACCCGATCAAGACTCGCCGGACTACACCAGCTGCACCTTCGCCGGCACGAACCAACAATAGCACAGATCTGACGAAGCCCGAGAGGAAACCACCACAAAACGCAAACCGCCGCTACACAACAACAACCACACTCCGGATAGACCAATTCCATAAAGAGGTAGAGAAAAAGACCCACACCACCCGCAACACTGCAGAGACACCGTAGCGAAAGATGAGCAGAGAAAATGGACAGGGGAGTCCTCCCCGGCACCGACAGAGAAGCCCGGCCACCGGGGAGACGACGACAAATCAAAATGAGATGAGTGGTTGTTTCTCGAAAAGCGGACCAAGAGAGTTTTCTAGGGCGAACAGTTGAAGCAGTCAGCTCAACTGGTTTTAAGATGCTTTTTTTCTATTATTAACCTGAGTTCAAAATTCATTGTTGCCTTTTCATTTTTTACCAAAAACAAAATTCTTGTATTTTTTCCATAAATACTTGTTTACTTTGTGTTTAATATATTACGAAATCCTATACTCTGTTTAAAATTAATAAACTTTATATATATATATATATATATATATCGTATTTACAACTAGTTAAACCATGTTTTATTTAATATGTAATGAGAATTTTGTTCCGGAAAATGCTTTCTATGAGGTTTCTAATATTTATACATAAATAACAATTGGAACAAATATACTTTTTATACATATGGGATTGTTATGTACAATATAATACCACAAAATATGTGCCTTCTTTATTTTAGTTCAAATTTTAAAATTTTAAAATTTTTTAAAATAAGACTAAAATTTTAATAATTTCTTTATTTTCAGTAATATATTTTAACTACCAAATTATATTTATTTTCCCTAAATTTATATTTAATATTTAAATATAAGTGCCCGATATAGATACCGCGACACCAACACGATCTGCAAGCATTGCAACCGCAATGGAGATATGGAACCAATACTAGTTATTTTAGCTGATGGGACATAAAGAAAATCAATTAAAGAAAGCACAATGTATCTAAGATCACATCTGGTTTTGCGATCGATCTTCTATATTGAAGAAATGGAGTTAGATTTGATATCGATCGGTCAATTAATGGCTGAAAGCCGTTGTATAACACAAGTTTCTGATAACTTCATTGTAATCTAGGACTGTAGTACGAGGATGCTGACTGAAGTGGGTAAAAAGGAGAATAGAACCTTATACTTTCGAGGAATGAAGAAAGTTGCAGCGGTTCAGACCAGTAGTGATGAGACTTTTGATCTTTGGCACAACCGTATGGGGCATCCATCCAACGAAGTATTTGGTTTACTTCTGGGTGTTATTGTTTTTCATATTTCAAATAAAGCTTGCGACACATATTTTCGCGCAAAGCAATCCAAAGATTATTTTCTGATAAGCAGTAATAAGAGTTTGCAAGTTTTTGAATTGATTCATTGCGACATTTGGGGTCCATACCGTACGCCTTCATTTTCTGGGGAACGTTTTTTCCTCACAATCATCGAAATTTTTTCTCGTAGTGTTGGATATTTCTCATGGCTGCAAAACGATAAACACAAACACACTTAAATGAATTTTGTAACGATGGTTGAATCACAATTTCAAACTCTCGTGAAAACGATATGGAGTGAAAACTGTTCTGAATTTTGTGTCTCACAAAAGTGTTCAGAGAGAGTGGTATACATCATGAAACGTCATGCGTTGGTACACCAAATCAGAATGGTCGTGTCGAAAGAAAACACCGGTATATTTTGAAATGTGGCGAGAGCACTACATTTTCAAGCCAAATTACAGATATATTTTTGGGGCGAATGTGTTCAAATGAATGGATATTTGATAAACCGCACATCATCTGCGATTTTAGGAGGAAATATATCATATCATTTGCTTCATGAATCTGAGCCGAGCTACCATCATCTCAGAGTTTCCGGGTCATTGTGTTATGCACAAAATGAACACGAACATGGTGATAAGTTTGCATCAAAATCAAGGAGATGCATCTTCGTGGGTTATCCGTACGTGCAAAGAGGTTGGAGACTATATGATTTGGAGAAAAGAGAATTATCCGTCTCACATGATGTAACTTTTGTGAAACAAAATTTACTTACTCTGAAAACTCGATGGACACGGCGCATGGAGAACATCAGAACAACACGCGATTGGAGGTTTCATCGTCACAAATTGTCAGTCTTCTGGATTTGGACAGTCCTTTACCATCTAATCTTGGGTGTACTGAAAAAATCCAACCAAACCAGGCACCTTCAGTAGCTCTTGAAGTTGACGGAAACTCACCGACATCGCCAACTTCTGAAGCTACTCCGGGCTCAATTATCGGTGCAGGATCGACTTTGACGCACCATAATCCAGAGTCGACTGCTCCTCCTTCACCAGCATTGTCAAGTTTTAATGCGCCAGATTCACGGGAGATTCTAGGTCGTGGGCAGCGAAAGAAAACATCGTTTGTGATTTTGAGAAATTATGTCACTAATACAGTGACTTCGAAACCTCATATCACTTCGTCTGCGTATCCCATCACTGACTACATGAAGGACAAGTGTTCTCTATCACACATAGAGCTTTCCAGGCAGCCATACTCTCCACCACATAACAGAAATCTTATAAAGAAGCGAGTAAATACACAGATTGGAACAACGCGATGGCTAGTGAAATTGGAGCAATGGATTAAAACCAAACCTGGACAGTGACATAATTACCTCCAGGGAAGAAGGAAATCAGCTGTATGTGGGTGTACAAGCTTAAGTAAAAATCGGATGGCACACTAGAAAGACACAAAGCTCGACTAGTAGCTCTGGGAAACTGAAAAATCGAAGGGTTTGAATACGTAGAAACGTTTGCTCCTGTTGCAAATATGAATACCATCAGATTGTTGCTAAACGTAGCAGCTGGCCGTGGTTATGATGTACATCAAATAGATGTACATAACGCCTTTCTTCATGGAAATTTAGACGAGAAAGTTTACATAACATTGCCTCCTGGATTCAAATCGCCTAAAAAGAATCAGGTTTGTCGCCTACACAAATCGATTTACGGATTGAAACAATCACCAAGATGTTGGTTTGCCAAATTATGTCATGCTCTTGAGGCTTATGGGTTCACAAAATCAGCATCCAACTACTCATTGTTCATGTTCGATTCCAACTGGTTGATATTGCGGGTACTGGTTTACGTTGACGATCTCTTATTTTTGGGAGCTCGACATAAGAAATTAGTAAGTTCAAGGATTATTTGTAAACTTGCTTTCATATGAAAGATTTAGGTCTCCTTAAGTATTTTCTCGGCATCGAAGTCGCCTGAAATCCAAGCGGGTTCTATTTGTGCCAGCGTAAATATGATTTGGAGATCATCACTGAAACAAGCATGCTCGGGTCACAACCAATCACGTTTCCAATGCCTTAGAATCGCCGTGTCGCTGTCTCTAACTCACCACCTCTCGAAAATCCAGAACAATATTGACGACTTATAGGGAGACCGATCTATCTCAAGGTAACAAGTCCCGACCTCACGTATACGGTTCACACACTTGCACAGTTTATGCAAGCCCCTCGAATCGACCATTGGAATGCAGCTATTAGAGTCGTCCGATATTTGAAAAACAGTCTAAATCAGGGAATTATGTTAAAAGCTAACAAAGATTTGAAGTTATATGGTTGGTGTTATTTCGATTGGGAAAGCTTTACGATACATGACAATCAGTCACATGCTACTTCGTCCTGCTTGGTAATTCTCCGATTGCGTGGAAGACGAAAAAGCAACCAACAATGAGCCGATCTTGTGCATAAGCGGAATATCGAGCTACGTTTTTTCTCTCAGCTGAACTACGATGGCTGAAACATATACTAGCAGACTTGGAGCTCCTCACTTACGTCCGATGATGATGTTATGTGACACTAAATCAGCCACTGGCTTAGTCTCATATATACTCTGTACATATCAAGAGATTGAATACACATAAAACCTTTGAGAATTGTCTTGTGCCTCATTTACCGTAACATATATAGATAAGCGAAAACTCTATAAACACATTACTTACAAGTAAAATTAATTAAATAAATTAAGTATTTTGCGCATTTTAGTAAAACTATCAAACAAATTAAATAAAATATACTGAAAATTTTAAGATCTCTAAGTAGTATATTTTTTAGATTTTCGCTTTTATATACTGTAATAAAAGAATCTTAAAAGCATATTTTTTATGATTAGTGTACTTCTTGATGAATTATTTTCAAAAGAATAATATCACTTACAAATATGTTGGTAGTCTAGTGATAATACAAGGAGTTGTTCTTTTTTACCCCGAGTTTAAATCATCCTTGATACAAATAGTTACTTTTTAAATAAAGTTTCAAATGTTATCTTCGAATTTGAGAGAAATTATGAACTTAAAACCCAAAAATTCTATACAATTCAAAAGAATAAATAATAATATTACAGTTATATATTCTGTTAATATATTTTTGAGGTTTTACTATATTAATATATTCGAGTAAATCAAATCTGGGTTTACTATTAAAATTATAAATTTGAAGATTTAAAGTTGTTTTTAGAGTACATAAATTTTTATATTCATAAATTACAGAATTGCTTTTGAAGATGCTTTAGTTAGCCCTTAATTAAATAATATAACTCAGTTGATGATTAGATGTCAGAAAAGAGAGTAAGACGTTGTACCAAATAGTCAAAACTTGTACTTTTTTGTTTAAAATGAATTATTAACATTAAAAGATGTAAAGCGAACAAAGTCCAATATAATCGAAGACAAACTCTGAAAAAATACGGAAAACTACGCTCTAAATTCATAAGAGAAACTGAGTTCGGTATATAACATAGAGCCGGATTTAAATGATAAAAATGATAAATATTAAATTATAAATCTGTATATGCACAAATACCAATGTGGTCCTATATGTAAAAAAAATTGAGTAATTGTAAGAAAGTCATATATTTAAATGTTTTCTAAAAGAAAATTATAATATATGCCCATGAAAAAAAGATATTGGAAAACTGAAGGAAAAATAATTGGAAAACTTTCAAATATACACTTTCAAATATACATTTTGGTTTTGAATGGACTGCAATACATATGTAGAATAACTGGATTTATTCTGTATAATAAAATATATGTTTTTTCTCCATTCATCATTTATGCAAAACAAAATAATATTAATAATAAATATTTGATCTAGATGCAGATAATAAATGCAGAAAAAATCAATGAAAGAAAATAAATATATGAATAGCTTAAAAATTTATGTTTTTTCATCCATACAAATCAATTTATTTTTTGATATGCATTGATTCCTCTCCATTATAAAACTACATAACATTCAAACCTATTATTGACAAAAAATTATATTTATATAGGTTTTATATTAGAAGGATAGTAGTCAGGAGAAAACGCACGGTATAACTTTTGTACCACGTGTCACATACTAAATTAGTATTATAATCAGTAATTGTAATTTTAACAAATATACAAGATTCGGCTCAACTGGTTCTAAAATATATTTTTTTCTATTATTAACCTGAGTTCAAAATTCAATATTGCTTTTTTTGTCTTTTTATTTTTTTACCAAAACAAATTTCTTGTATTTTTTCCATAAATATTTGTTTACTTTGTTTTTAGTATATTATAAAATCTTATTATCTGTTTATAGTGCTTTTTCTTCTAGTTATGTCTTCTCTCAATAAAAAGCATATGTTTTACTCCCATAATTGATTTCAGCTAATTGTCGTATTTTCAGCTAGTTAAAACATGTTTTATTTAATGAGAATTTTATTCCGAAAACTACTTTCTATGAGGTTTCTAATCTTTATACATAAATAACAATTGGAACAAATATACTTTTTACATATGTGATTGTTATAGACAATATAATACCATAAAAAATAATATGCATTTAGAAAAAAATACGTGCCTTTTTTATTTTAGTTCAATTTTTGAAAATTTTAAAAATAAGATAAATTATTAATAGTTTTTAATATTTTCAGTAATATATTTTAACTACCAAAATATATTTATTTCCCTAAAAAGTATATTTAATATTTAAATAAAAATGTCTAATATAGATTTAAATTCTGGATCTGTCCAGTGTTGCTAAAAAGTATATATGTATTATTTATATTATTTTTTCGCCTTAACTTAGGCCTTCAAATGAAAACATATTTTGCCTTACTAAAAAAGGAAAAAAACATATTTGCCTTACCAGAAAAGGAAAAATGGATTATGGGAAGAATTAGGAAAATGTTACCAGAAAAAATCTACCCAATTAGATCTACCCAATTAGAACGGACAAAACTGCGGGGTTCCACTTTTCCCACTTGTTTTCATAAGTTTGACAGTCAGAAACGTGGCCGACATAACTGTTCAAAACAAAAGTACCTGATTCGACGAACGAAGAATCTCATCTATTAACCACGTGTTCTTATTCAAAACAGTACAAAAATAAAAAAGGATCGTTTTTTTGGTATTGGTAGTGTGTGGTTGACGGAGCTAGTATACAACTGTTAAAAGTGGATTTAGCATCTTTTTATTGTCCACTCAATAATTGAGTGGTACATAGAAAATTTAGTTTGTACAAGTCCATCAAAAATAGCTCGGTAACCATGGAAAGGCTTAGCGAAGATATTCCAGCCGACATACAAATAAAAGGATAAATATGTTAAATTTAACATATTTATCAAACAAAATGAGATAAATGCAAGTCTTAGAAAATAAAATAAAATTTATGTTAGTTCGGATTTTGTAAATAATATCAGAGAAAATCTAAGGAAAAACCCTAGATTCTCTATTATAAATATCTTTCCTTTTTGCGCGGGAAAAGACTAAGCTGAAACATCAATACTTTGTACTAAAAAACTCTAGAACTAACGATCCCCATTGATTTCGACTCTCATATAATAAAGACAAGATTTTCCGTCTATCTGTGTTATTGCATTTCATTCCTTATAATTTTATTATCCAAGTCACTCTTTTTAAAGATCAGTATATTGAATTAATCGTTGTGATTCTCTGAATAAACAACTGGCGCCGTCCGTGGGGACTTTGGATACTTTGATTAACCAAAGGAGAGATCGACGATGACAGAATCATCACCTTCGTCGCAGGAAACCGGAGGAACAAGTAATGTAGGCGACATCACCAACGTCAACAACGCAACAGGGGAAGAGCGGACCCAGTCCAATCCATCCCAGAAAGGTGAAGGAGCCCGCAATAAACCACCAAACTCATAACCACATGATAACGCGCCGCCCGCAGGAACCCGAGCGCCCTGACCGCACATGTGGCGAGATCAACTCAAACAGCAGCCGAAACTACCGCTAGGCGCACAAGTAATGTGATATCAATAGCGAGACCAACACACACAATGAACGCCACGACGTTGACCAACATAATCGGGAGTCAAAACACGATGGGGATTCTTCACATGCTTCTAGACCGGGTAGAAATCATGGACAAGGCGGCGAACGAGCGCATCACCGCGATTGCTAACCAACAAGCCTTTCTCTAAGAGAAATTGCTCGAACGCTGAAGTGCCCCCGTAGCGGAGCGAACCCCGGAGCAGATACAATCTATTAATCGGCGCTTCTTTCCTGAAGCACCTCAGACAACCATTGGAGCGACATTCAACCCGACATGTAGCATGTCCACTCCGGCTAACTCGGTGCCAATATCCAATGATCAGCTCACGACCATATGGAGCCAAACTCTAAAGTCCATCGCATAGCCATCTCGACACCAGAACTCGATCGTGTATCGGAATAGTCCCAACAGACACCTTTCACGGCCCGAATCATGAACGCAAGCGTCCCATGCATCGAAAAGGTTAAGTTTCTGTTCTACGAGGGAAAATCCGACCCTATCCAGTTCATAACAGCTTTCATGATAGCAGGAAAGAGATCCCGGGTACTGCCAACACTTTGTTGAAAACCTCATAGGGACGGCCCTCACCTGGTTTTCACGACTTAAAGTGGGGTCGATCGACAACTTCCACCATCTCTCGGAGATGTTCCTAAAGCACTACTCTCTTTACATAAACCCCCGAATCATCAAACGCTGATCTATGGAACCTTGAACAAAAGCAAGATGAGCCCTTACAAAAGTTCATCGACCGATTCAAGGAGGTCGTATCCAAGATAAACGTGGATGATAGTGCGGCTATAGGAGCACTTCAGAAAGGTTTATGCTATAACTCAGACTTCATAAAGGACCTAAAGCTTAACATGCCCACATCCTTAGAGGATGTTACACAGAGCGGTAGTATTCATCAAGCTAGAAGAAGAAGATGCCATACTCTCCTAAAATCACGCCGGTTCAACCAAGAAAGCCTCTATGGCAAAGGAAAAATAAAAATCCGATCCTCAGGACAATAACAATGGAAAAACATCTTCAACCTTCGTCGTGAGCAAAACATCACAAGGATGGAACAAGTACGTTCAAAACCATCCACGATTAGAGGACGGCAACGATGATAGACCATACTGCGAGTATCATAAAAAGCACTCCCACGACATCGCATCATGCTGAAACTTAGCCGAGTACTTGCTGGATCAGTACCATAAATGGAAAAAAATGACAATGGGAAAGGAGATCAAAGGGAAGCCCCACACAATAAGCCGAGCCGGAAGAGCATCCCAGTAAACGAAGCCTAACAGGCGTCCTCAGGACGAGGATGACGAGGGCCGAGCTGCACCGCAAGCTCGTTACAAAATTAACATGATAATGGGCGGCTTACAAATGTGCTCAGATTCGGTGCGATCGATCAAGGAGTACAGCCGAAAGGCTTCAACGACCAAGCATCACCCGCTCCCCATCGAAGAAGGCATGCCTCTTTCGTTCACCAAAGCCGACACACTCGGAGTAGATGTACCGCACAACAACCCTTTAGTAATCGATATCTTGATCGAGGAATGCGAGATCTCTCGTGTTCTAGTTGATACAAGAAGCTCGGTTGATATGATCTTTAAAGAAGAGCTTGAAAAAGCAGAGTTCAAAAATTTGCGAGTCAAGCAAAAGGTGCAACCACTAACTGGATTTGATGGCGACCAAACCATGACGATAGGCACGGTAAAACTCTCAATCTTCCTCGGCGGAATGGTAACTATGACGAAATTCGTCATCCTCGATAATACAACTATCTACAACGCGATAATGGGAACACCTTCGCAACATGCGTTAAAGGAAATCACTTTGACGTACCATCAACGTGTAAAATTCCCAACTTCAAACGGAGTCAATACGCTTAGAGGACATCAAAAAACTTCAAGGTTTAGTTTCATAAGCGAACGAAAACTCCGTCATCCCTTTGAGCCCAAAGGGAAAAATAAGATCGTACCAGGACCACCCACCGGAAGGAAAGGTTCTGAGGGAGGCAAAGGTACAAGCATGATGAATGCACCTCGGCAGGACCATGCCTAGACTCAATGAAGCCGAAACATCGCGTCTGATCTATTTTCACTGTTTTCGCGCCAAAAGACTATTACCTTGTGTAATATGAACTACGAACGGCTTGATACTCGTTTTTGAGGTACGTAGGCAACTCTACCCAGAGTGCAGGACATTTGTTGATAAAAATAAATTCTTGTCTCAAACAAACGCCGACATCCTGGCCAGATGCTTGACTCAATCATATCCGCACAACAACGTGCAAGAATATTTACCTTCACCATACGACAAAGACTCTGATCTAAATAGTGTCAGCATAAGGAAATTCAGGAATCGCACCCGTTCTCTAACTCAAACTGACTAAATAAGCCGACATGCCACGCATAGCAGTTCCCGAGTTATGGATATAAAATAAATTTCGAGCCTCGCTCGACGAATCAAAACCGAGTCCTCACTCGCGCAACCAAAATAAATCCTTTCTCAAGGAATAAATGCAAGCCGCGCTATCTCCGAGCAAACGCTCACAAAAGCCGAGCTACCAAAAATCAAAAAAATCCTTAAAAGGATTTCACAACAAAAACTTGCAAAATATACGAGTCCTTACACAAAAGCAAAATAGCTAGATTACTTCGTAAAAAAAAAACAAGCTAGCAATGATTCATAAGAACTCTAGAAACATTCATTCGGAGTATACACAATACAATTGGCTACGAGCGAAGTAAAATCCTTGTTGAAGAGAATCACAATTTATCTTAAATGATTTGTCTATTTTAAGTTTGGTGTAAGACTAAATGTTTTCTACCGACGCATGATCAAGACACAAAGAAACTTGCAAAAGTAAAACTAAATTTCATTCCAAAAGGGGGACATCGTCACCCCACAAAAATTTCTACAAAAAGTGGAGATCAAACTACCCCGAAAACAGAACGAACTACAACAACAAAACAAATAAGGCCTAAGCCATCGGAGGGTGATCTTGAGCCAGTTCAATCAAGTTAGCAGCCGAGGTCGAGGAAGGCATTACCGCGGGAAATGGAGAAGAACTTCCCGTTTCCGCAGGTAGAATGTCCTCAAGACTCTTCAAAGCCACGATCACATCTGTCGACATCACACCAACAATGGTGCCGAACTCGTCAAACAAGAAGGTATCATCGGCTTCAGGAGCGACATGAGAGGGTTGAAAGGGGCGAGGAGAAAGAGGATTGAGATCACTCACTCTGAGCAGAACTGGAGAAACCACAAAGTAGCCATCGATAATCTTCAGAGCATTGATCTGGTTAAGCTCCTCGTCACATTCATTCCTCTTCCCCTCAAGCTCTCCAAACAGCTCATCTAGAATAAGTATTCCCCTTTCATCCCGAAGTGATCAGAGATATTCGAGAGTCTCGAAGTACTGGCTCAAATGCATGTACGCGTTGCTCTGAGCGTTTTTCACAGCAAACGCCTCCTTTAATTATTGAAGGCGATATTCGTACTTCATGATAAAATGCCACATGCATTAATAAGTTCACCAACCTCCAGCGCCAAGATATTCTACTCCTTTACCTCCTTGACGCGACGAAGTTTCTCCTGTCCCAACTCGGCAGCCAGTTTCTCCTGGTTGCGGTTCTCGAGCAACTTAACGTTCTTGGAGAGAGAATCAACTTGGCTCTTTAAGTTCGCCTCTCTCACTCGAGAGAGATCTGAAGAAATGTGTATCTTCTCCAACTCCATCGTCTTAAGAATAATCTCCTTGTTGACCTCAGTGCCTTGCTTCGATAATTGCTGATTCATAGCAAAGATAACGAATTCATCAGGGAGGCTCCCTGATTAATGAAAAGAGCCAGGATAATGAAAAATACCAAAGAAAAAGAGAGAAAACAAGCAAACACACTAACATTGATGAGGAAGTGAGAGATGTCACAATACATGTCTGACTTATAAACTTGATCCACCGGACAAGGCGGGATAACATCGAAGTAGATGTTCCAGACCAAATCCACTCAGTAGCTAGCATCCGGAATTTTGAGCTTATCTCCGCAGATGACGAAGGACCTGTTCTTCCACCTTCAGAATACTCACCTGTTGGGATAGTGTCCTGAAATCACAATTGTACTCACTCCTGTGATAGTTGTGTGTCGAGATCAGACATTCGTATAATACTGGGCGTTTGCAATGCTTTGCTAGAAGCCTCTTGCAATCTGTAGGTTTTACACTTACTGCCAGTATTATATGATCCTATAGGGTCACACACCTAAGCGAACTGGAAGCTACGACATGGGAATGATCATTATGGTAATGATCATACTAATGTGTATTGGATACACATTAATATCGATATTATGGTGTTGTGTCGATCGACACAGCTTGTGTGTCGGTCGACACAGTTCGGATTTTCCGAACAGACTTTTCGGGTTATGGCTTAATTGAGTCTGGCCCGTTAAGCACGTTTAGGTCGAATAAAACTGATTAGTTTCGACCTAAACAACAGGGCCGTCCAGTTTTCTTGACAGAAAGACTAGACACACCAGAACCTTTCGATCCCCATTGATCCGGCACTAGCATCCCGTTTCCAGCGAGCGTGCGTGTGTATCTGGTAGAGGCAAAGCGTTGCGTTGCTCCACTGATCTCGTTCACCATCTCTTCCGCTGCCAAAAGGTAAGAACGAGGTTGGTTCTAAATTTCAATATAACAAACCCTAGATCCATCGGGATCCAACAGTGGTATCAGAGCTTGTTAGGGTTTAGCTATTGAATTTGTTGCAAAATAATTCGAATCTTGATGTTGTTGAATTGATTTTTGCATGTTCAAATCGTGTTTTCATATTATATTCTCGGTTTTGTTCCTGTTGAAAAGACGATGAATTGATGAAAATGCACTGTGTCGATCGACACAAAGCGTGTGTCGGTCAACACGCCGCGGAGCAAATATAAAATTTTAGGGTTTGTCGCAGGGTGTCGATCGATACAAAGCGTGTGTCGGTCGACACAGAGCGAAAACTCGCGAATAAAATTTAGGGTTTGTCGCACAGTATCGATCGACACAAAGCGTGTGTCGGTCGATACAAAGCGAAAATCCGTAAATAATTTTAGGGTTTCGATCTGAGATCGAGTACCCGTAATCGTGCTGCGTCGATCGATACACTGGGTATGTCGGTCGACACAGTCAATACGATTAGATAGATCGGTTCAATTGGATTGAACTGGTTATCTAGCTCGATTAATTTTATTAACCAAATTGATTCTGGTTTGGTCATATCGATCGACACACAGTGTGTGACGATCGACATGGACCATTAAACTGAACTGGTTCAATTGAATTGAATCGGTTGAGTAAATTCGATCCGGTCTGACCGGTTATCGAAGATCGGTTTAAATCCAGTTGCATCGATCGATGCCAATGGTTGGCGTCGATCGACACAACGTCCGCAGACTTGTTGGTTTGACCACAAATTTGCATGAACCAGAATAATCTAATCCTAAAAGTTTTAGATGAATCTAAACTTAATAAAACTGAATGTTTTGATTAAAATTTATAATTTCTTAGATATATATTAGATATAAATCAAGATAAGATTAGTTCCTTTCCTCAACTAAATATCAAGTGATCTTGATGTCTTGCCCGATCTTGTCTACTGTCAAAACTCGTGATGTTGTTGGATAACCTTGGAGTCCTTGGTATCCACAGCAAAATGAGTAATGCAGGTGATCATTGATAGATTTGCAGTGCAACTGTTAATGATCACAAGACAGAAGAGATTGGTTGTACTTGACTGGGCTGTCAGAAGTTCTGGGCCCAGAGACATCAGAGTGGATTGGACATAGTTTGTCTTATCCACGACCGGGAGTTGTACTGATTACAATTAGCAATGATTTGCTTACCTAGACAACTAAAGCTTGAGTAACGGCGAGTCGCCCACTCGAATTTTAGTAATCTAAGGATCTTGGCTCATTGTATTCATCTGAGGAAACATAGTTTTGAATACAATGCGAGTTTTCTTATTAGATAAGAATTCTCATTTCTTGTGCTATATAACTAAAATCTACCTTTTTGAATTACAGCTATGTCTGTCTCAAATCACATCAACACTTTCTCACTAAGATCCGTCCTTGAGAAGGACAAGTTAAATGGATCTAATTTCTTGGAATGGTATCGGAACCTGAGAATAGTTCTCAGGCAAGAGAACAAGGAATATGTTCTTGAAAGAGTTCTCACCGAGAGGCCACGTTCCAATGCTCCGCAGACAGAAAAGAATGCTTAGGATAAGCATTCAGCGGATGTCAAAGATGTTAATTTTCTAATGCTGGTAACCATGAACTCTGAGCTGCAGAAGCAATATGAGAACGTGTTGTCACCCATTGAGATGATTAACAGCCTGAAAGCTTTGTTTCAGGAGCAAGCTCGCACAGAGAGATACCAGACGGTTAAATCTCTTATGGATTGCAAGCTGGCTAAGGACAGTCCAGTAAGTCCTCATGTCCTTAAAATGATGAGTTACATTGATAACCTGGGGAAACTGGACTGTGCCATTAGCCAGGAGCTGGCCACTGACATGATTCTGCAGTCTTTGCCGTCGTGTTTTGATCAGTTCATTATGAACTACAACATGCAAAACATGACTAAGACATTGACTGAGTTGCACGGTATGCTGAAGACAGCAGAACCAAATCTCAAGAAGGCTACTCCCAGTGTCCTGATGGTACAAGGGGGTAAAAGTTTTAAGAAACCTAAGAAGGGTAAGGGTAAGGCCCAGGTTGTCCAGGCTGAAAGTCAGGACAAGCCCAAGCCGAAGCCCAAATCCGGGCCTTCTCCTGAGGATAAGTGCAACTACTGCAAGCAGTTGGGGCATTGGAAGAAAGACTGCAAGAAGTTCATGGAAGATTACAAGAAACTGAAGAAGACGTATGATGCGTCTGATTCATGTATTTATGTTATCGAACTTGGTATTATATCTTCTCGTTCTACTTCGTGGGTATTGGATACCGGCTGCGGTGCTCATATTTGTACTGATGTGCAGGCACTAAGAAACAGTAGGACGCTGAAGAAAGGACAAGTAGAGCTACGGGTCGGGAATGGAGCTAAGGTTGCTGCACTGGCCGTAGGCACCTGCGAGTTGTCCTTACCTTCGGGCATGGTTTTAATTTTGAATAATTGCTACTATGTACCTGCGATTAGCAGAAACATAATTTCAGTTTCCGTTTTGGATTTGGAAGGTTTTGATTTTGCTGTTAAGAATAAAGTTTGTTCTTTTAATCGTGATGGTATTATTTATGGTAGCGCCCCATTAGATAATGGGTTATATGTATTAAACCAAGAAATGCCTGCCTTTAACATAAATGCAAAGAGGTTTAAGTCCAATGACAAAAACCCGACTTTCTTATGGCATTGTCGTTTGGGCCATATCAATGAGAGACGCATCCAGAGGCTCCATCAGAATGGGCTTCTGGGCTCATTTGATTTTGAATCATGTGAGAAATGCGAATCTTGTTTGGTGGGCAAAATGGCTAGAGCCCCTTTCAACAAACCAAATGAAAGGGCCAGTGATTTATTGGGCCTTGTTCATACTGATGTATGTGGGCCAATGAGTACTGCTGCCAGAGGAAACTTTAAGTACTTCATTACCTTTACTGATGATTTCAGTAGGTATGGCTATGTCTATTTGATGAGATACAAGTCAGAATCCTTTGATAGATTCAAGGAATTCAAGAATGAAGTACAGAATCAACTTGGAAAAAGTATCAAAGTTCTGCGATCGGATCGCGGAGGAGAATACTTAAGCCAAGAGTTCATCGACTATCTGAGCGAGTGTGGAATTGTTTCACAACTCACTCCTCCTGGAACACCCCAATGGAATGGAGTGTCAGAGAGGAGGAATCGAACCTTGTTGGACATGGTTCGGTCTATGATGAGTCATTTTAATCTTCCATTATCCTTTTGGGGATACGCTCTAGAAACGTCTGCGTTTACACTAAATAGGGTGCCATCTAAATCAGTGGAAAAGACACCACATGAACTGTGGACTGGGAATGTTCCTAGTCTGTCTTTCCTGAGGATTTGGGGTTTTGAGGCTTATGTCAAACGTTTAATCTCTGACAAGCTTGCACCCAAATCAGATAAATGCTACTTCGTTGGTTATCCTAAGGAAACCAAGGCATACTACTTCTACAACCAATCTGAGAACAAAGTATTTGTTGCTCGGGACTGTTCTTTTCTTGAGAGGGAGTTTCTCTCTAAGAAAAACAGCGGGAGTAAAGTACATCTTGAAGAAATTCAAGATGCACAGGAGACTGCTCAACCTATTGAGGAAGAGCAGCAGTTGGAACCACAAAGTTTTGTGGAACCGGCGCCTGTGGAGCCTGAAGTTCGCAGATCCGGAAGGATCCGTCACGAACCCGAGAGATACTATGGATTTCTCGTGACCAGTTCAAATGATCTGATGATCATTGAAGGTGACGAACCAGCGACCTTCCCGGAAGCAATGATGGGCCCGGACTCCGCAAAGTGGCTTGGAGCCTCTAAATCCGAAATGACATCCATGTCAGAAAACCAAGTATGGTCCTTGGTCGATTTACCTAGTGGTGTAAAAGCCATTGAGTGTAAATTGATCTTCAAGAAGAAGATTGACGTGGATGGCAATGTACAGATTTACAAAGCGAGATTGGTGGCTAAAGGTTTCAAACAAATTCATGGTATTGACTATGATGAAATCTATTCCCCAGTCGCTATGCTTAAATCTATTCGGATTCTTCTAGCGATTGCTGCTCATTATGACTATGAGATTTGGCAAATGGATGTCAAAACCGCATTCCTGAATGGTATTCTGGAAGAGGATGTGTACATGACACAACCTGAAGGTTTTGTCGATTCTAAAAATGCTAAGAAGGTATGCAAGCTTCATAAATCCATTTATGGATTGAAGCAAGCATCACAGAGTTGGAATCTTCGTTTTGATGAAGCAGTAAAACAATTCGGTTTCATCAAGAACGAAGAAGAAGCATGTGTATACAAGAAGACAAGTGGGAGCAAAATTGCATTTCTTGTACTGTATGTCGATGACATACTCCTCCTGGGTAATGACGTTCCATTGCTTCAGTCTATTAAGACTTGGCTTGGAAGTTGTTTTTCCATGAAAGACATGGGAGAAGTCGCGTACGTTCTTGGAATCAGAATCTACAGAGATAGAACTAACATGCTGATTGGATTGTGCCAAGACACTTATATTGATAAGGTGTTGCACAGATTCAGGATGCAAGATTCCAAGAAAGGCTTCATACCAATGTCTCATGGCAAGAGTCTCAGCAAGAAGCAGTGTCCGGCGACGCCTGCTGAGCGAGAACGCATGAATAGGATTCCTTATGCCTCTGCAATAGGATCTATTATGTATGCCATGCTCTGCACTCGTCCAGATGTAGCTTACGCGTTAAGCATGACGAGTAGATACCAATCTGATCCAGGTGAAGCTCACTGGACAGCTGTCAAGAATATTCTCAAGTATTTGAGACATACTAAGGATAAGTTCCTTGTGTATGGAGAAAGTGATGAACTTGTGGTGAATGGATTCACCGATGCGAGTTTTCAGACGGACAGAGACGATTTCCGATCACAGTCTGGATATGTCTTCTGTCTAAATGGCGGTGCGGTGAGCTGGAAGAGCTCTAAGCAGAATACCGTAGCTGACTCCACAACGGAAGCTGAATATGTTGCTGCTTCAGAAGCGGCAAAGGAAGCTGTTTGGATCAAGAAGTTCATGACTGAACTTGGTGTGGTTCCTAGTATCTTGGAGCCAGTGGCTTTGTTCTGCGACAACAATGGAGCCATTGCTCAAGCAAAAGAGCCCAGGTCACACCAGAAGTCCAAACACGTTGAGAGGAAATATCATCTGATTCGTGATATTGTCAATAGAGGTGATGTGAAGATCAGCCGAGTTCCGACAAACGAGAATGTCGCTGATCCTCTAACCAAGTCACTCCCAAGGCCTAAGCATGAGAGTCATACGACTGCTGTAGGCATTAGAGATCTTAAGATGTAATCTTGATTCTAGTGGGAGTTTTTGGTTTTTGTTTTAGTTATAATAAGACGCTATTGTAAACATTCTTTTAGAAGTGTTTAATGAAATTTGATTTCAGCATTATTTATTGTGATCTAAATAATGGTCCCAAAATAAGTTTATGACATATTATAGGTCATCAAGTTGAGAACTTGATCATGAAACCCTATAAGTTAATAAATTATTTTGTCCCTAGTCAAGGTTGTAGAATCGGGACACTGACAACCGTTAGAGACTAGATTGTGAGGTGACTGTTGGCTAAGTTTCATGGAGCCAATGATATGATTATCGCAGTCAGTCACATAGATATATGTCAGTGAACATATGATCGGACATGACCCGCTAATGAGAAGTCTACAAGATAGTAATATCTGTGTCATAAGAGGTTCTCATTACGACTATAGAGTATAGTCCTCAGACATGAGTTCATCATGCTTTCTTGCATATGAATTGGTACATTTTGACTTTGTCAAACATCGATCCGTAACTGGCGGCTATAACGACACTGTTCAAGTTTATCATGAAGTGTGCGTTGAAACAGGGATGGAACAAGATGGAATTTGTCCCTCCTGTATAACGGGAGATAAATATCTCAGGGCCTATCGAAGATTGATTACTGAGAAAATGTGTGGCCGCACTCAAACGAACTGTAGTTCAGTTGTTTGTAATGTTCAGTATGAGATCAGGAGTTCGATAAACACGATGTTGGCTTAATAAGGATGACACAAATCTTGCCTTATGCCAAATCGAGATATAGAGACAAAAGGATTATAGGAATTGATGATTCCAGTACAAGTGGGAGATTGTTGGGATAGTGTCCTGAAATCACAATTGTACTCACTCCTGTGATAGTTGTGTGTCGAGATCAGACATTCGTATAATACTGGGCGTTTGCAATGCTTTGCTGGAAGCCTCTTGCAATCTGTAGGTTTTACACTTACTGCCAGTATTATATGATCCTATAGGGTCACACACCTAAGCGAAGTGGAAGCTACGACATGGGAATGATCATTATGGTAATGATCATACTAATGTGTATTGGATACACATTAATATCGATATTATGGTGTTGTGTCGATCGACACATCTTGTGTGTCGGTCGACACAGTTCGGATTTTCCGAACAAACTTTTCGGGTTATGGCTTAATTGAGTCTGGCCCGTTAAGCACGTTTAGGTCGAATAAAACTGATTATTTTCGACCTAAACAACAGGGCCGTCCAGTTTTCTTGACAGAAAGACTAGACACACCAGAACCTTTCGATCCCCATTGATCCGGCACTAGCATCCCGTTTCCAGCGAGCGTGCGTGTGTATCTGGTAGAGGCAAAGCGTTGCGTTGCTCCACTGATCTTGTTCACCATCTCTTCCGCTGCCAAAAGGTAAGAACGAGGTTGGTTCTAAATTTCAATATAACAAACCCTAGATCCATCGGGATCCAACATCACCGACCTTTGGATGCTTACTCGCACCCGAACCCTCGGAGCGAGTCGCTACCTCTAAAGACTTTTCTCGCCCTAGCAAGCGAAACCAATGTTCCAAAAGGTTCTGTAGCTGAAACCTGCTGAACGGAGGAAGGAGGAAGAGTTTCTTTATCGATCAAAGGAGTCACCTCGACCAGACCTGTAGACTTCGAGGTCTTCCGAATCAGTTGGGATGAAGGTTCCTCTAGCTCGTCCTCAATCGACGAAGCCCCAGTCTTCCTCTTCAGGGCATCGGCACCATCGGCCACCCTCTTCAACCTTAGCTCGGACGAGCGATTCTTTGCCTCCTCAGCCCTTTTCTTAATTTCCTAATCGGAGGCTCGGGTTTTACCTATCCGAGATCGAGATCTAGGAGAAGTGGCTTGTATAGCAGCTTCAGATCGGCTATAACCATCTGCCTTGCTACTATCATCAGGCTTTGAATTTTTCTTCGAATAAATCACCATACTGGGAATAACCTTCCTCGTCTTCCTTATCTTACTCTTTGGCTGGGATGCAACAGAAGACGATTCACGGAATAAGAACAAAAGGGAAACACCTCGAAAATTAACGAAGTGATAATAAACGCTCTGGTTTTATTCGATTTAGTTTCCTTAGTTTCAGGCCAAATTTGATGACCGAGCTAAGAAAACTTAGTGACGGCGTCGTTCAAATACTCCTGGTTGAGTCGCTTTGGGTCGAGACAATCTGAAACAAAAGGAAACCACTATCGGAATCAAGAGAAAGAAACGGTACTAATGGTTAGCCGATTGGTCAACTAATAACAAAAAGATTCCACTCGCTGACAACTAAAGCCGCGGGATCGGGAAACAATTTTTTTTGACCATGGCAAAGAAATATTTCCTCTGCCAATCGGGAGTCTTGCTGGATATAACACTAGTCTGAAACTTATATTGCGGCCGTAAACTAACTTGGATCCAGGCCGGTTTTGGATTTTACGATGTTTAACTGGCCAAAACACTCAAATAAATCAATAGTCAGCGGGATTCCAAGAGACACGCTGAGCTCGAGAAGACATGTAATATTGATGATCCCAGCGAGATTGAGCAGTGTAAAAGCGATTCTGAACCTCTCACCTAAATCAACTGACACCCTCGATAATGGGAATTGGAGGTTCCTGCGAGAAAAAATGAATCGTAAAAACAAGCGAAGTTCGGAGGACCATCCCAGGGCCGTTGCGACTCGGAAGGTAAAAGAAACTCCACGACCTCATATCCAAGAAGGGTTTTCAACGAAGCCAGTGAATCCTCGATAGAGAAGGTCGGCAACACGCCGAAGTTCTTATCCATAGCTCGCGAAGAGGTTTCTTCTTTCCCCTTTCCTTTTTAGGATGCTTTCTTTTTACTTGGACCGCGAGATGCCGCATTCAAAGCAAGAGGAACATGTTTGTCAGAATGATCGGTGGCGTCGTCGCGAAGGGATATAGCTTATCGCCGAGATAATCCCTGAGCAAGCTTAACCGAGTCGGAACTATGGGAAGAAGAAGAAGAAGAAGGGAAGCTCTCTCCGTCGAATGCACCATCACTTGCGAAGCTAGTAGATTCCTCGCTGGTTTCGGCACGGATACGCATATCGGGAAGAAGGTCAGCCAAAAGACAAAGGAAAAGGAAGGGCGAGAGATATATAAAAAAGAAAGAAAAGAAGAGAGAGTTTAGAAGGAGAGGTACCTGAAATTTACTTCTAGTGGCGGATGGTAAAAAAATCGAAAGGAGAAAGTGATATTTCTAGAAGTGAAGAGGTGGGAGACTTCTGAGGGACACAACTCTACATCTCAACGGACGCTACCCTGCGTCTTTCCAGCAAACGTTTCCAAACGCCATTGAGCGTAACAGAAGCTTGACGAGTACACAAGATATCAATGAGCCACGTGGCAGAAAGATCGACGATTTGGGTTACGGATCTCAGATCGCATGGTTCAGTTAACCAGGCCAAACCATGAAGCAAATTCGCCGAAATGGGAGGGGGATTACTTTTGGAGGTGGTTTTAGCACCCCTATATGGCCCGGCCCAATAACTGAACAGCCCGTAGGAGATCCAACTCGCACAAGAAGAAGTCGGCTTCACAAAAGTAGCTCGGCATTGATGGAAAGGCTTGGCGATGATATTCCAGCCGACCTGCACATAAAAGGATAAATATGTTAAATTAACATATTTATCAAACAAAAGGAGGTAAATGCAAATCTTGGATAAGGAAATAAAATCAATGTTAGTTTTTATTTTATAAATATACCAGAGAAAATCTAAGG
This sequence comes from Orychophragmus violaceus, assembly GCA_030180135.1. Lineage (NCBI taxonomy): Eukaryota > Viridiplantae > Streptophyta > Magnoliopsida > Brassicales > Brassicaceae > Orychophragmus > Orychophragmus violaceus. The sequence goes on from CM058240.1 coordinate 12,282,693, forward strand.
GAAAACCCTAGATCCTCTGCTATAAATATCCTTCTCTAGTGCGGGAAAAGAGTAAGCTGAAATGTACTAAAAAACCTAGAGCTAGCGATCAACATCGATTTCGGCTCTCATCTAATTAATACTAGGTTTTACGGTCTATCTCTGTTATTGCATTTTGACCTTATAGTCTTATTATCCAAATCCCTATTTTTAAAGATCAATTTATTGAATTGATCGTTGTGATTCTCTAAATCGACAACAATCAAGGGGGTTAATTAATCCATGTGAATTTTATATTTTTTTTCTTATATGTATATATGTAGTTGACATTAAATATATAGTTTGTTTGAATTAAGTAAATTTGACCCATGTAAAAAGAGAACCTGCCTCTGCCTTTGGTTGTAAGTAATTTTTTTTTTTTTTTTTTTTTTGTTTATACTACCAGTTAATATATATGTGGCGATGTTTATTATAGCCTTATTTCGTCCCAAAATTTAAAATTAAAAGAAAAGAGGAGAATTGAACCGAAAATCTTCGATTTGTTCCATAAACTAATTTTTCTATTTTTTCGTATTAAAAGATGTGGCCACAAAGAGAAAGCAAAAAAGAGAAAGGAAAGGAAATCTCTATGGAATTCCCGAACCATCAACCGTCATCTTGCAGCCGTTAGCTGATCCATAGAAGAGGAGTTCTGTTGTGTTGGTGACACAAGGAAGAATCCTCCGGGAGAATCCTTCTCGGATTTTCATCATCATTCCGTCCGTCATATTGAAATGTGATTTCCCGGAGAACCGTAAGGAGCCACGAAATGCATATTGTCGTTGGACAATCTCTGTTTCCTCTTTACAGAAAGTAATATTCGTTTATATCGGACTTACCGTTTGAAAGTTATATCCGTTTCCCAAAACGTGTTTGTGTATTGCAAATCAATAAAAATTCTATCGGGATCTGTGTTTTGGTTGGGAAAATAAGGTCCGTTTGACCCAAAAGTTTTCAGATACATTATGGACTCATGGATCTATATCCTGGTCGAAGGAGAACCGATCTGGATCTTGGTAGTATAGGAAAGTGTGTTTTCGAAGCAGTAGCTGCAGATTCTTCCAATAAGGTGGCTGTTCTTCATTGAGGCTAAGGTGAGGACCGTTCGTGAACTCTACCTCCTTCTCCCGGAAATTGCAAGACATGAATACTTTGGTAGTATCAACTTAGTGTAGAGTGTTAGATTTAGTTGTTGACTTGTGGTGATGCGATTGAAAGCACCTAGAACATTAGGTTATCAATAAACTAAATATGATTGTTTGTATTTGAGAATGTGTGCGTTTGTGATGTTGTTTTTGAATATGAGGGTTTCCCACGAATGAGGTTGTTGTAGTTGAGATAAGATCCACTACAAGAAAAAGCTCTATTCTTAGCACACGAAAAACGCCATCGTATGTATATGATGGCGTTTGTGATAATGCTATGTCTGCCCCAGCTATAATAGGTCGGTCATAAGTGATAGCACTTTTGCCGTGCTATAATATTGTGCACCTACGATAGCGATAATTTCCCTTGCTATAGTTAGATACGAGCCAAGCCGAGCCAAGCCGAGCCGTATTAATTTTTATTATTATTATTATTATTATTATTATATTTATTATTTGTATCAATTGAATTTATATAAAAGAAAAGTTTGAAACAATTGTATTAGTAAACCAAAATGTTTATACAAAGAAACTGTAGCTAACTCAGAGATTATAAGAGAAGAACAATGGAAAAAGGCACTGCTAATTTTCCTTATTAGTTTCATTCGAACCAAGATACTACAACAAATGAAAGACAAACCATCTCATTATTGTGAAAGAAACAATCACCATAGTCTGCTGCTATGCCATGTGTTCTCTTGATCCAATACGATCTTGTTTCTTCAGCATCAACCCACATTGCCTTTAAGTAACGTGTATTCTTGATCTAATACAGAGCTGTCAAAATAAACTAACACAACGATTCAGAGTCAAGTTTATATGAGAATATAAACAAAGCAAAAGACACAAGAACAAAGTGTTGTGTAGAAGTTTACACAACAACTCTCGTTAACAAACAATTAAAGCTGATATAAATATTTACATATATATATACCTGTAGGAGCATATATAACTCTCGTTAACAAATAATTGCCACAACACAAACACTAACATGTAGGAGTATATGACTTCGCTAGAGTAGATGTACCTGATTTGTCTGTTGCTAAGAATGTCTATCCTTTTCTTGAATGAATTAGTCTATATATTAACATTGATTTCAGCTGAGAAAATGTTGTACCTCAAATCCCAGATCCTAACATATCCGAAGACGATGTTCTGCGACAGAATAACACGTAAGGCGCATGATGCCGGATACGATACGACAAGGAACCACCACATCAGCCACCGTGATCAGAACCTGCAACAACGAAGCTAACAATGAAGCTGAGGACGAAACCTGTTTCAGAAACAATGCATACTTTGTGTCAATCCTACTATATAACACAAAGAATCAAGATTTAGTTGGAACTTTGTTAACATTTTATTGTTCTATCTATCATACCAAAAGCACATAGCCTCCACAATGTTATGAGGTAACCATACTCAGCTCCGACTCCGAGTATAACAAAAGGTGTCACCTGAAATCAAAGTCAAAACAATTTGTTAGGGCAAAAAAAGAAAGATTAGACACAAACATCAAAGAGACAAGAGGGATTCACTCAAAGAGTTTTAAGTAAAGAGACTAGTAAGCTAAGCATACAACAAAAATATGACCATATGATCCATACTTATTATAAATTGAACATAGTGAGAGAGAGAAAGAAGATATATACTTGTTTAGGTGAAGGAGGAGAAGCTGGACATTTTGACCATATGATCTGTACTTATCAAAAATTCATCCTGCAAAACCAATATCACCCCATATAACCATCAACTTAATCCAAAAAACAAACAACAATATGGAACGAGTGAAATCTTCAAAGTCAAATTGTGGCAAGTATTTAACGTACATGAGCGGTGGCGTCTTTCTCTGAGTTTCCTAGCTAACTTCCGATTTGGCCTCATTCTTAGATTCAGTATCAGATTCATCTCTTCATCTTCCTCTGCTTCATCTTCAGCCTGGAAACAACAATTCATACACAATGATATCAGTTCAGAACCTTGACAGAATAAACAAAGAAAGATTCTGAAATTTTAATAAATCACAAAATGACTTACATCAGATTTGGCAGGATCATTCTTGGATTCCTGTAACAACATAGAAAAAGAAACATGATGTCTTAATTTATCTTTTTTAAAAGTAACTCAAATCATTTGGTTTGTTCAAACTCCCCAACTTGAAACTAACTGTTTAGATAAGAAATCAAGAGAGATATTTGGTTGGGAAGGTGTTACCTCTTCCTCTTTCTTCTTCTCAAGCTCAACGAAGGCTGCTTTCTCTGCCTGCAATATGAGAATAGATTGCCAGTTCTGATCAGTAACAAGAAACCAACGGTTTTGTTCCTTCACATGGGGTATTTCTCAAACACGTACACATCTATAACCTGAACCTGAATTCAGCATATGATAAGCTAATTTCATATTACATAGAATTCGTGCTTCTGGCTATGCTATGGGCTATCTCGGTGAACCGGGTGAAACGAAGAGGGGGGCCCTATTGAAAGATCTAACCGCTTTTCTAGAATTGAATAATTCCTAATAGCAGATTCCTATTTTGAATTTCTGGATGGAGTGACATTTACATTCGCCGGAGTATTGACCTGTAACAAATAAGACATTAGATCTAATGGATGGATTCAAGTTCTAATCCGATAACATGAACACTGGCGGCTCATGAACTTACCGGGAACAAAATCCACCGCAGAGAAGCTCAAGTGCAAAAGGCTACAAACAGATCAAAGAACACATACAATGTCAGGCTTTGAAGACGCATTTATACGAACAACATAATCTCGATCAAAACCCTAATTTTGCAAATCGAAAACCTTAAATCTGAAAATCAAAGAGAAAAGTAACACCGATGGGGAAATAAGGAGAAGTAGCAAACCAAGATGCAGTCGTCTTTAAACATGTTGGATATTGTCTGCGACTCGAGAGCCATCACCTCTTCAACCTCGAAAAATTTGCCATCGGAGCTCTTCGACACGATCTTCTTCTGCATCTCTGTTGGGAAGGAGAAATATTTGTGAGAGAGAGATAAAGAGGGGAATGAAACCCTAAATGAAAAGGATCTCAAGCATTTGTTCTGTGAAATTAAGATTGACCATCTCGATGGAACCAGAGACGAGGGAGAGATAGTGAGAAGAGAGGAACGAATCATCTTTTTCCAAGGGATTTGTATCCATAAACGATGAAGAGAGGATAAAAATTTTGAGGGAAATTTTCACAGAAAACCCAAAAAATTATTTGGCGCTTAAGAGTAAAAATTGGGCTCCAAAGTCCATTTTTTATTCCCGCTCATTAAAATTTCAGTTTAGCATTTTTCAAATGCTATAATAGTGTATCAAAATTAAAAATATCTTCTATAATAACACTTACGGAAACCGTGCTATCTTAATGTGCTATCAATGCCAGTTATTTTTGTAGTGATCCTATGAGGGGTTGATTAGTTTTCAGGCGTGTGCTGGTTTGGGCATGTCATCTGCTGGGGGGTTTTGGCAAACCAAAGTGTGCCGGTTGGGCAGTTTTGACCACAAGTGTCCGAGTGGTTGGCCTTGGGACATCATTGGAACCCACGGGGTGTCCGAGCGGTTGACCTTGGGACATCATTGGAACCCATGGGGCTGTCTGGGCGGTTGGCATTGGGGCATCAACGGGATGTTAAGGACCACATGGCATCCAGGCGGTTGGCCTTGGGGCATCAGTGGGGGTGTCTAGTAAAAGTATATGTCGTATTTCAGCGCGTCTTTTGGGGTGATGTTTGTGAGGTGATATTATCATTGTTTTTTTATTTTTGTTGTTTATGGTGAATGCGATGAGTTCGTGGGTCCCTAGGACCTGCACTCACTGGGTAATCCAAATTACTCATCCCCCTCTTTTTTTGCACAAAATTCTGAAGAGTTTCAGGAGTAGATGATCGGATGTTGTTCCATGTTTGGGAACTGATAGCGAGGTTTTCACTACAAAAAAATTTGCAACAAAATTTAGTGATGTTTTCAGGTCGTCGTTAAATCGCGAGTTATTAACGTCGACTGAACTACGAAATTCCATTTCGTCGTTAGTTAGCCGTTTCACAACAACGAAATGTAATTGATGCTAGGTTACATCGTGAATTCGTCGTTGTGTCAATAACGAATTAAGGACGAATGTTTTCGAAGTATATTACTACGAAGTAACGAAGAAAATAAGCTTAGTTATGTGGCAAATAGCCACATTATTAATAAGGTATACCGGTTTATCACGACCGAATTAGACGTTATCTTTCAATGGGAAATCGTTGGTAAATCGTTGTAAAAATAATCGTTGCTAAATCGATGGTAATATTCGTCGCAAATTTGTTGGTACCTGCAGAAAAATTTCTATAAATACATTATAGTTCTACGATAGATTTACAAAACAAAAACAAAAACCTCTAAAATAGTCTCATTATAAAATCTATATACGAATTACGGAGGTGGATGTAGGAAGTTCTCGGGAATTATGCAATGCTAGACACTTAACTAACCGGATTCAGATTAAACACATGTTCAAGAACTAGAAACACAATGCTAAACAATCCAACTCTCGCTGAGATTATTTCTATATCTAGCAACCTAGCGATCCAAATCTCTTTGTGATCCTAGAGTTCTAAACAAGCATTGAGAACAAGTTCTATCGGTTCAAAATTCTCCTAAACCAAATCTCTTTGTATCTAGTCAAATTGCTCACACTAAGTTTATTCAGATTATAACTCACACTCTCGTGCTATTGTCAATTATCTCAGATCTAAACCCTAGGTGATGATATATCATTGTTTTTATAGGTTTTCAACCATGATATATTTGTATATATTGAGTCTTTAACCTGGTTTTTAGAGTTTATTGAGTCTTCTACAGGTAGACTTGCGTTTGGAGCAAAGGATATGATTATAAGACGTTTCTGGTGATTTGTGCAACGAGCTGAAGTTGGTGTCTCGACCACGATTGAGTGTCGACCGACACTTACTTGGATGTCGGTCGACATTGAGCACGACAGAACAATACCCGAGAGTTAAAGACAAGTTTTGAAGATTTGCAGAATTGCCCAAAAGTTTTCCTTAATTCTAAACTGACCCCAAAACGTGTTTAGAGAGTTTAATTAGGTTTTCAGACTCATTCTACCTTTTATCTTGTTTTTAACTTTGTTCTTGCTTTAGAGATTTCGAAGGGCTGATTCTTGCTAGTTGTAACATTGAGAGAAGAATTTCGAACCCTTTTTCTTTATCTATTCAATCTTTTGGTTTTCTATTCATGATGTGTTGTTTGATTACTAATATGTCTGAGTAGTAACCTAGTTAGATTTAGGAATTCTCACAAAAGTTTTATGCTTGTTTGATAACTGATTAATTAGGATCCACCATATATTGTTCATCACCTAAGTGTGCTTAATACTGAATCCTAGACTGTTCACCTAGAGTTTAGATCTTAGATAATTAACAATAGCACGAGACTGTGAGTTATAGTCTGAACAAACTTAGAGTGAGAAATTTGACTAGATACAAAGAGATTTGGTTTAGGAAAATTATGAATCGATAGAACCTGTTCTTAATGCTTATTTAGAACTCTAGGATTACAAAGAGATTTGGATCGCTAGGTTGCTAGATATAGAAATAATCTCAGCGAGAGTTGGATTATTTAGCATTGTGTTTCTAGTTCTTGAACTTGTTTTAATCAGAATCCGGTTAGTTAAGTTTCTAGCATAACATAATTCCCGAGAACTTCCTAAGTCTGACGCCTTTCTCTATTGAATAACCTTCCTCTTTACTTGCTTTTATTTACTGCTTTCTCTGGATTTGATTTAGCTTAACTTGACAGCATATAATCTATCGTGTGACCGTGAGTCTTTGTGGATTCGATACCCTATGTACTACATTGCATAACTATGCACTTGCAGTAGAATAAGATTAAAACTCTGAGCCTATCAAGTTTTTGGCGCCGTTGCCAGGGACTCAACTGAGTTCACCAATAGATTTTGTTTTAGAGTTGAGTCTAGGTCGTTTTTATTTAGTTTGTTACTGATTTTTCTCTTGTTTGGCTTGTTTTTGTTGCTGCATGATTCGACAGACGCATTCAGTGTAGAACGATTCCTTCTCCAGTGTCGCTCGACATCGACCTCGGAGTAGTGTTTTGAGATCAGTGTATGCCAAGTCGACACACCCGAAGCAACCAGAGCGAAGAACTTCTAAACCTCAGACTTGAGGAGCTTGCTAGACTAGAGAGAACGAACAGAAAGGGTCAAAGAACAAGAATGATGAACAATCGTTTGATTTTGAGACCTGATGCTGGGGGTGTTCTGAGAGACCAACAGAACAACTCCTACAATGATGACGGGCAAAGGATTGATGCCCAAGGGAATGTAATCCCTGAACCTGCGCCTGAACAACCTCAAGGTCAGGGGCAGATGGTTGTTGCTGAGAGGACTCTTGCTGACTACAACCGTCCGTATGAGTTTTATGCTAACCGGTCAGCAATTGTTCCTCCTTCTTTTGAGAGGAATGACTTTGAGATCAAGACTGTCTACTACTCTATGCTGAGACAGCACCCCTTCCATGGTCTCCCACGTGGCAACCCATGGACCACATTGAGGATTTTGAAGCCTTCATCACTGGAATGAAGTACAACGGGGTGGATTATGACTTCTTGTATCTGAAGCTTTTCCCATACTCTCTTGCTGGAGAGGCTGCTGCTTGGATGAAACAACTTCCACCTGGGAAGTTGACTACTTGGGATGTTGTGAAGAGAGAGTTTATGCGACACTTTTATGATGATGCTCGCTCAGATCAGCTCAGACAGGATATTCTGACATTTTTTCAAGGTCCTACAGAGCCTCTTAAGTCTGCTTGAATGAGGTTTTAGATGTACCAACGTGACTGTCCTCATCATGGATTCACTGAAGTGACGCTGCTGGGCATATTCTTCAGAGGGATTGATCTCTACTACCAGTCTGCATTGGATTCTGCCAACAATGGCAACTTCAATACCAAGACTCCTGAGCAAGCGAGATTGCTGATTGATAACTTGGTGAGTAGTAACAGCACCAAGACTGCTGATAGGAGAATGAAAGAGTCTGGTGAAAAGATTGATAATCTAGAGATTACTGATATCAGGAACAAGCTGAACACTGTTCATAGCTTGTTGACCGGTAAGAAAGCTGTCAACTTTGCTCAAGAAGTTGAAGTTTTGAAGCTGAAGAAGACTGCCAAGAAGAGGATGTGAACTACATCAGTGGCTCTGGATTCTAAGGAAACAAGTTTGGAAATCAGCAAGGTAACAATTTCTTTAATGGTGGACAGAAGAGTGCTTTCACAAGCAACCAAAACTCTTCTGGATATGGTCAGAATGCTGGTTATCAAAAACCTTTTCAGCAAGGTAATTCTTATCAGAGGACTTATGGATCATCTTCCTATCAGACACCTCCTACTGCTAATACTCATGAGAGCAAGATGAAAGCTATGATAGAGCGGTTTCTGGAGGGTCAGACGAAGGTCACTATGGACTTCAACAAGAAGCTGGATGATGTGTATGAAAATCTAAATGGGAAGTTTGAGTCTTTGAGTACTCACATGAAGCAATTGGACACACAAGGGACCCAACTTTCAAACTCAGTCAAGGGAAAGAGTGTCATGGACACCCACATTAAGGCTTGGTCAGTTCAGATTGATGATGGGTCAAGTCAAGGAGAGAATTTTGAGATTAAGACTGCTGAACTTGTTGAAGATGCTGAAAAACCCGAGACTGAAATCCCAGTGTCGATCGATTTCGACTTTGATGTCGGTCGAGATCCACTTTCAAACGGGATTTCGAGTTATCATGACGAATGGAAATCGAGCATGGTCGATTTCGGAATCGACATCAGTAGTGAGTTGACTAATGTCGACCGACATCAGTTCAACGTCGGTCGACATCAAGAGCGTAAGGAGCAGGATTTACCAACATCTTGTGCTATTGCTAGAGAAACAGACCATGAGCCTCCTGTACCTTTCCCTAAGGTACCAATGAAGTCTCAAAAAGAGCTTGATGAAGCTAAACAGATGGAAGTGATGGATAAGAAGTTGAAGGAGGATCCGCAAGTTGACACTTTACCCTATCATCCTTGTGTACAAAGGTACTTAGTGATGATGCTGCCTATGGATGAGGTACTGAAGGAATGGGTGGTAGTACTTCCTAAGCAAATCAGTGATGTGATGCTCAATCAGGTCCCCAAGAAGCTACCAGATCCTGGTATATTTGTGCTGAGTTGTTCCATCTTTGAGAATGGCTTCAAGCGCTCCTTGTGTGATTTAGGAGCTGCTGGAAATCTCATGCCATACTCTGTGGCAAAGAGACTGGGGATGACAGATTTTTTCACACACTAGGATCTCTCCGGTCCTAGCTGATCAGTCAAGAAGAATTCCGAAAGGAGTTCTTGAGGATGTCCCAGTCAGAGTTGGAAACTATCCAATTCCAACAGACTTTGCGGTTCTGAAATACGATAGTGAGCCGGATGAATCCCTGATACTGGGAAGACCTTTCTTAGCCAAAAATGGAGCGAAGATTGATGTGAGGCATGGTCTGATTGATATCCACCTGGGAGATGAGCCTCTACACTTTGAGATGGATATGCTGCGAAGGCCAAACATCGATGGTCAAACCTTTAACATTGAGGATGAACAGAAAACTCAAACTAGAGAGGTTCCAGTTTCTGATCCTGGAGAAGATAAAATAATGGTTTCTCAAGATTACACTCTAGCATCTTCAGTGCTTGTAACTGCTTCTAAGCAAAAAGCTCCAAACATCAGAACCTCACCAAAGCAAAGGTGCGCGTCTTCCCAATTCGATTCTACTGATTTCACTGCTATGACTGCAGGGAAACACTCTGGTCCTAATCTCTCGTTCCTTGGACGAGTTCACGATGACAATGCTTACTCTCCACCTTGGATGAGGAGACTTTCGCAGAGGCACTCGCAGTCTCTGTCGAAACCACCAGGAGTCTAAGCTCCCATCAAAGTCAAGCTAATGACTTAAAACAAGCGCTGAGTGGGAGGCAACCCACTGTAGGTTAGTTTTCTTTTCTTTTTGGTTTTCATCCTTGTATCTTTTGATTTTTCTGGTTTTTGTATGTCAGAGCCGTGAAGAACAGGTCTGCAGACAGCAGTGTTGGTCGCTACTCACTAGTGTCGGTCGACATCGAAACTCGAAACACAGACAGAAATCGATCACGCTCGATTAGGAGTAAGTTGATGTCGACCAAAGCTTGGTGTCCCTCGACACAAGCCGGGTGTCGGTCGACACCAACTGCGACCACATGTAAGGTTTCTGTTCCAAGTCTCGGTTCTCTTCCAATTTGATTTATACCGAGCTCATGCTACAATTGCACTGAGGACAGTGCAGTTTAAGTGTAGGGGAGGTGGCTACTGACATTGTGTTTTGTTTTCTTAGAGTCAATCCCATGTATTCACTAGTTTTCAAAATTGTTTTATTGAGTCAAAACTTGTATGAAACTATGATTTTTCGAGGAAATTTTTCGCTGGAACTGGAACTAAGTGACCATTGGACAGACTTGCAGGACCTCTATGACTATTAGAAAACCCCAAATGGATTACCTTACCAAGGACACCCATATCTAACCAGGTATTCAGAGGATCCATCACTAGTCTCACGCTTAAATCTTGACTTTAATTTCTCACCTAGGGGCTTGGTAATCTTTGGGTCGGATTCCTTTGATGTGTTTGGCACAGCCTATGATCCTGTTCTAAAGTATGGTTTCTGATTTTCCCCTCCCTTGAAAGTAAAAAAAAAGAGAGATAAAAACCGAGGATAAGCTAGTAGCTTCGAAGTGGTCACGAGAGTGGTAGAGACCCCTATTACATCCTGTGTATCCATGGAAAGATCCAAAGTTAAACCCCAATAAAAAGGGAAGATCACTGATAGAAAAAATATAATGATACCCAGTGGGGAAAAATCAGTGCTAAGGGAGAAAGGAAAAGAAAGAAACCAGAAACCGACAGTTTGGTGGTCAGATACTGAATAGGTTGAGTCCATGTGTCCTTTGATTCGATACTCCCTCTGTGAGACTGCACCTAATTGTATACAGAGGCTAGTGTGGTGAACTTGAATGTCCTAACTTGATTGTGGAGTTTACTTGGGACAGTTGCTAAGTATGGGGGAAGTATATTGTGGTTTTGAGTTCTGTAGGAAAGTTTTCCGTGGTTTACTAAGTGAATGTGAATGCGAAAGTTCCTAAGACGAAATGAATTTCTGTGTTTTCAAACCTCTTTTCTTATGCTTTGGTTCTTTACTTGCTTGAGGGAAAGCAAGAGCTAAGTGTGGGGGAGTTGATATATCATGGGTTTTCTAGGTTTTCAACCATGATATAGTTATATATATTGAGTCCTTAACCTGGTTTTTAGAGTCTATTGAGTCTTCTACAGGTAGACTTGCGTTTGGAGAAAAAGATAGGATTATATAAGACGTTTCTGGTGATTTGTGCAACGAGCTGAAGTTGGTGTCTCGACCACGATTGAGTGTCGACCGACACTGACTTGGATGTCGGTCGACACTGAGCGCGACAGAACAATACCCGAGAGTTAAAGACAAGTTCTGAAGATTTGCAGAATTGCCCTGAAGTTTTCTTTAATTCTAAACTGACCCCAAAACGTGTTTAGAGAGTTTAATTAGGTTTTCAGACTCATTCTACCTTTTATCTTGTTCTTAACTGTGTTCTTGCTTGAGAGATTTCAAAGGGCTGATTCTTGCTACTTGTAACATTGAGAGAAGAATTTCGAAACCTTTTTCTTTATCTATTCTATCTTTTGGTTTTCTATTCATGATGTGTTGTTTGATTACTAATATGTCTGAGTAGTAACCTAGTTAGATTTAGGAATTATCACAAAGGTTTTATGCTTGTTTGATGACTAATTAATTAGGATTCACCATATATTGTTCATCACCTAAGTGTGCTTGATACCCAATATTAGACTGATCACCTAGGGTTTAGATCTTAGACAATTAACAATAACACGAGAGTGTGAGTTATAATCTGAACAAACTTAGAGTGAGCAATTTGACTAGATACAAAGAGATTTGGTTTAGGAAAATTGTGAACCGATAGAACCTGTTCTTAATGCTTATTTAGAACTCTAGGATTACAAAGAGATTTGGATCGCTAGGTTGCTAGATATAGAAATAATCTCAGCGAGAGTTGGATTATTTAGCATTGTGTTTCTAGTTCTTGAACCTGTTTTAATCTGCATGGTTAGTTAAGTTTCTAGCATAGCATAATTCCCGAGAACTTCCTAAGTCTGACGCCTTTCTCTATTGAATAACCTTCCTTTTTACTTGCTTTTATTTACTGCTTTCTCTGGATTTGATTTAGCTTAACTTGACTGCATATAATCTATCGTGTGACCGTGAGTACTTGTGGATTCGATACCCTAAGTACTACATTGCATAACTATGCACTTGCAGTAGAATAGGATTAAAACTCTGAGCCTATCAGGTGATCAGTCCAGAATTCAGTATTAAGCACAACTTATGAGAATTCTATTGAATCAGTTGTCAAACAAGCATAAAACCCTTATGAGAATTCCTAAATCTAACTAGGTTACTACTCAGACATATTATCAATCAAACAATACATCATTGAATAGAAAACCAAAGATTGAATAGATAAAAGTAAAGGGGTTCGAAATCCTTCTCTCAAGGTTACAAGTAGCAAGAATCAGCCCCTAGCCAAAATCTCTCAATCTCCAAAGCAAGAACAAAAGAACAAAAGTAGAAGATAGAATAATATGAGTCTGCTCTCAAAAACCTAATTAAAATCTCTAAACACGTTTTGGGGCTTAATTAGAATTAGGAAAACTTCTGGGTAATTTCTACAATTCTTCAAAACTGTCTTCAACTTTCAGTCGCGCTCAGTGTCGACCGACGTCCAGGTTAGTGTCGGTCGACATCCACTCATGGCCGAGACACCAACTTCAGAATGTTGCACAAGTCACCAGAAATGTCCTATAATCCCATCTTTTGCTCCAAACGCAAGCCTACCTATAAAAGACTCAATAAACTCTAAAAACCAGGTTAAAGACTCAATATATAAAACTATATCATGGTTGAAAACCTATAAAAACCATGATATATTAACTCCCCCACACTTAGCTCTTGCTTGCCCTCAAGCAAGTAAAGAACCAAAGCACTAGAAAAGAGGTTTGAAAACACAGAAACTCATTTCGTCCTAGGAACTTTTGCATTCACCATCACTTAGTAAACCACTGAAAACTTTCCTGCAGAGCTCAAAACCACAGTGTACTTCCCCCACACTTAGCAATGTCCCAAACAAACTCCACAATCAGATTAAGACATTCAAGTTCGCCACACTAGCCTCTGTATACAATTAAGTGCTATCTCACAAAGGGAGTATCGAATCAAAGGACACATAGACTCAACCCATTCAGTGTCTGACCACCAAACTGTCGGTTTCTTGTTTCTTTCTTTTCCATTTCTCCCTTGGCACTGATTTTTCCCCACTGGGTATCATTTTATTTTTTCTATCAGTGCTCTTCCCTTTTTTTATTGGGGTTTGACTTTGGATCTTTCCATGGATACACATGAGGTAATAGGGGTCTCTACCACTCCCGTGACCACTTCGAAGCTACTAGCTTATCCTCGGTTTTTATCTCTTTTTTTACTTTTACTTTCAAGGGAGGGGAAAATCTGAAAGCATACTTTAGACATGATCATAGGCTGTGCCAAACACATTAGAGGAATCCGACCCAAAGATTACCAAGCCCCTAAGTGAGAAATTAGAGTCAATATTAGAAGTGAGACTAGTGGTGGATCCTTTGAATACCTGGTTAGATGTGGGTGTCCTTGGTAAGTTGGTCTGTGTGGTGTTTTCTAATAGTCATAGAGCTCCTGCAAGTCTGTCCAATGGTCACTTAGTTCCTGTTCCAGCGAAAAATTTCCTCGAATATCATAGTTTCATACTGATTTTGACTAAATAAAACAATTTGAAAAAGAATGAAAATAAAGGACTGAATCTTAAGAAAATAAAACACAATGTCAGTAGCCACCTCCCCCCACACTTAGACTGCACTGCCCCTAGTGCAATTGTAGTATGATATCAATACAAATTAAACATAAGTAACTTAGAACTTGAGAAACAGAAACCGTACCTGCTGTCGCAGTCGATGTCGACCAACATCAATGCTGATGTCGGCCGACATTAACCCTTAGTCAACATCGATTAACTTGTAATCGAGCGTGGTCGATTTCCGTCCGTGTTTCGAGTTTGGTGTCGACAGACATCAATGGTGATGTCGACCGACACTGATGTCTGCAAACCTGTTGTTGCAGCAGCGGATAAAAGAGATAGCTAAGCGTAGAAGAATCCGAAGATGTCTAAGAGCTTAGACGAGAATCGGCGAGCACAAGATTTGTGTAGCGATTATCGGTTTGTTTAGAACGAATGTTCTTATTGTATTTGCATAAAACGTGATCCCAAATAGGGTTACAAGCGAGGTATTTAAACAACTCTTAAAAGATAAAACCCTCCTAAAGATAACACCAAATCTTAACTAGATAAATATAAATAAAACTTATCCTAATCTTTAACACCAATTCAAAAGGCTCGTTGGAAGGAGCTTATTATTCGAACTAGATGATAGCGTGAACTATGCTACATCAGGTCGCCCGTCATTAGAAAAAATTCGACCCGAATTTTCCTGCACGTCATCTCCCAAATAAGGCACCAAATGCTTAACGTTAAAAACGTCCGTCGTGTTCATGTGAGGAGGGAGGCGCAGCCTATACGCATTGTTGTTTATCTTCTCCACAATCTCCAATGGGCCGATCTTTCGTGGCTTCAGCTTGTTATACGTCCCAACAGGAAAACGTTCCTTAGTGAGAACAGCCCATACAAAATCTCCAACGCCAAACTGAAGGTCACGCCTGCGGTCATCCACAGCCGCCTTGTACTTAGCTGTTGCCGTCTCAAGATTAGCGTGTACTTGCTGATGCAGTGTCGTAAAGTCATCAACGAAGTCACACGCTCGTCCGTGATGTCGAGTACGATCAGGAGCTAAACTAAGATCAGTTGGGCCACAAGGATTAGCTCCATAGACAATGTGAAATGGACTGAACCCCGTACTACGATTGACTGCCCTGTTATGTGCAAATTCATCTTGACACAGAACAGTATCCCAAGAACGTATGTTGTCGCCGACAAGGCAACGCAATAAATCTCCGAGCGCCCTATTCGTTACCTCTGTCTGACCATCGGTTTGTGGATGGTAAGCGGAGCTCATGTCCAAGCTAGTATGCAACAAGCGCCATAAGGATCGCCAAAAAAGGCTAAGGAACCGAGAGTCGCGATCCGAGACAATAGAAAGTGGCAGTCCGTGGAGTTTATACACCTCTCGGAAGAACAATGTCGCAACTTGGACAGCATCAGTTGTCTTCTTACAAGGGACAAAGTGAACCATTTTTGAAAAACGATCGACAATGACAAAGATAGAATCATGACCTCTTTGAGTGCGGGGCAAGCCAAGGACGAAGTCCATGCTTATATCTGACCAAGGTTGGGTTGGGATAGGCAGAGGCAGATATAACCCAGCGTTTGAAGCATGTCCTTTAGCTGATTGGCACGTACTGCAACGAGAAACAAACCGAGAAACATCGCGTCGTAAGCTAGGCCAGAAGTAAGATTCGGAGACTAGCTTCAGTGTTCGATCACGTCCAAGATGACCTTCAGTGTGCAGCTCTTTAATAATCTGAAGTCTAAGGCTGCATTCGGGGATGCACAACCTGTTGCCCTTGAACAAAAACCCCTCAAAAAGATAGAATTCTCCGGTATTGGACAGCTCCACCGCAGACCATATCTTGGCAAAGTAAGGGTCAGTGGCATATAGCTCGGGTAAAGAGCCGAATCCCAGGACAGACACATGGAGTGTCGTCAAAAGACCATGTCTGCGACTAAGGGCGTCGGCCACCTTGTTCAAATGACCAGCCTTATGCTTGATCACAAAGGTAAATTGCTGTAAATACGAAAACCAGGAGGCATGACGGGAAGATACCTTCTCCTGCGATCCCATGTGTTTCAAGGCGTCGTGGTCAGTAAACAACAC
The DNA here is from genome assembly GCA_030180135.1 of Orychophragmus violaceus. Taxonomy (NCBI): domain Eukaryota; kingdom Viridiplantae; phylum Streptophyta; class Magnoliopsida; order Brassicales; family Brassicaceae; genus Orychophragmus; species Orychophragmus violaceus. Next base: position 12,298,950 of record CM058240.1, read on the forward strand.
AAACTCCTTATGGAACAGGTAGTGTCGCCAGTGCTTGACCGATTGAAAGACAGCGTAGAGCTCGACGTCATAGGTGCTATACCGAAGGCGAGAACCCGCGATCTTCTCGCTATAGAATGCCACTGCTCGTCCAGCTTGACTTAAGACGCCGCCAATACCAGCTTTGGAAGCATCGCACTGCAACTCAAAAGCCATCTCAAAGTTCAGAAGTATGAGTACCGGAGCAGAGGACAACTTAGCCTTGATCAACTGGAACGCGGATTCAGCTTCAGGAGTCCATAAAAACGGAACATGTTTAATACAATCCGTGATGGGTGACATGATTGTACTAAAATGGCTGATGAACCGTCGATAAAATGAGGCCAGACCATGGAAACTCCTAACATCCGTGATAGACGACGGTGTAGACCAGGTCTATATGGCTGAAACCTTTGCGGGATCAACTTCCAAACCACGCACAGAGACTATGTAACCTAAGAACAGAACCTGTTCAACGCCGAAGGCACACTTCTTTGCGGTTGCAAACAGTTTCTCACGCCGTAGAACCAACAAAACCTCGTGCAGGTGCTGGATGTGCTCGTCCAAAGAAGCACTGAAGATGAGAATATCATCGAATTAGACAACCACACAACGACCGATGAAGGGTCGCAGAGCCTGGTTCATCACACGCATAAATGTACTCGGTGCATTGGAGAGGCCAAAAGGCATGACCAGCCATTCAAACAAGCCTTCACGAGTTTTGAAAGCCGTTTTCCATTCGTCACCAGGACGAATACGAATCTGGTGGTAGCAACTCTTAAGATCCAGCTTTGTGAAAATGGAAGCAAGCCCAATCTGATCGAGAAGATCGTCCAACCGAGGGATAGGAAAACGATACCGGATGGTGATGCGATTGATCGCTCTACTATCAACGCACATTCGCCAAGAGCCATCCTTCTTAGGAATCAGTAAGGCTGGTATGGCACAAGGACTCAAACTTTCCCTTACGTAGCCTTTACTTATCAATTCTTCCACTTGACGTCGAAGCTCGTCATGTTCCTGAGGACTTATTCTGTAATGAGGGCGATTTGGAAGTGAAGCATGTGGAGCCAAGTCGATGCAATGCTGAATGTCACGTAAGGGTGGTAAACCCGCCGGAAGGTCTGAGGAGAAAACGTCAGCAAACTCTGTCAAGAGCGGCTGAAATGCCGGTGGTGCAGCTGAGATTGGTGTCTCTGCAGGAAAAGAGACCACGAGCACCAAGACGCAGGAGGCCGAGACCATTTCACTTTCGAACTGTGACCGGCTGATAAAGAGCACAGAATTGTTGGGTGTATTCTTAACCGTGCTGACATCAGATTTGCAAGGTGGCGAAGCAGGAGTTGGCGGAGACGGTAACAACGTGATACGTTTGTCCTCAAAGACAAACTTGTAGGTGTTAGCAAAACCATCATGGTGAGTACGACGATCGTATTGCCAAGGACGTCCCAAAAGGAGATGGCAAGCGTCCATTGGTATCACGTCGCAACAAATCAGATCTTTATAGTTACTGCCAATAGAGAAAGGCACACGACAGCGCTTTGAAATCCACAAGTCAGTCTTGGAATTCAACCAAACGAGCTTGTACGGTTGCGGGTGTGGTTCAGTAAACAATGCGAGCTTAGAGACCGCTTCCTCGGAAATAACATTGGTGCAACTTCCCGAATCGATCATGAGTGTACAAACTTTCCCCGGAATCGTGCAAGTTGTTTGGAAGATATTAGCGCGCAACCATGGTTCCTCGATTCCTTGTGGAAGAAGGAAGTTGCGGCGAATCACAAGGTTAACTCCCGTATCTCCAGACACAAGGTCATCTTCCAATTCCAAGTCAGGTGCATCCGCATCATCATCATACACAGGCGCATCATTGGTGTATAGACCACGACGTCCCTGTTTTGGACAGGCCGCTTGGCGATGGCCAGTTTCTCCACAACCGAAACAACGAAAGCCTGCAGGTCGCAGTTGCCGTGTTCTTGACGGTTCCACCGGATCACTTTGTTTACCCGTCGGTTGTGTCTCCAAAGCACGTTGATCCCCTGCTTCAGGTAACGCACCCAACCACTGACGACCAGCATTCCACGATCCTGATCCTGAGCGAAGCTGTTGTTCAATAAGTAATGCCCGCTGGTGAGCTTCGGAAACCGAACGCGGATCAAATTGAAGCAGTGAATTTTGGATCTGTAGACGCAGTCCACCCATAAAACGAGAAACAACTTGGTCGTCCGACTCAGTCAGTGTATTCCGAGCTATTAAGGCGAAAAACTCTGAAGCATAATCATCCACGGATTTGTTCCCCTGTCTCAAATTCTGGAGCCGAGTGTAAAGTGTACGCGAGTAGTTATACGGTAAGAAGGCTGTACGCAACTGTCTTTTGAGTTTTTTCCCAAGATGAGATGCGAGGTTTGCCTGCTCGAGCTCGTTGTTCCTTAACTTGTTGCCACCAAGCTGAGGCACGTCCTTTGAAGCGAGTAGCAACTAAAGGGATGCACATATCAGGAGGCACTCGTTTGAAAGCCAAAGTCTCTTCCACCGAACTGATCCAGTCGAGCAACTCTTCAGGTTGAAGACCGCCGTTAAAGTCCGGCAGATCCATCTTAAAACCTGACTCCCACTTCCGATTGTCCTCTCGGACATTAGGTATGACAGCTTGTTGTGGTTGTGCATTGAATTGGGCGAACGGGTTGTCAACTCCTCCACCATCGTCACTATCTTCGTCAAACAGTGGATTATCTGCGAGATTCATACCCGGAGCTTCGTTGCGAACCTCCAAGGCCGTACGAACCGCTGTCTCCACAGCCTCACGCATTGTATCGCGCAAATCATGATGAAAGTCTGTGAGGACCGTACGGAAGACCTCCGTTTTTTCCTCCAAAAGTTGTTGGACACTTTTCTTTGGTGGCATGGTAGGATCGTTTGAATCTGATACCAACTGTTGCAGCAGCGGATAAAAGAGATAGCTAAGCGTAGAAGAATCCGAAGATGTCTAAGAGCTTAGACGAGAATCGGCGAGCACAAGATTTGTGTAGCGATTATCGGTTTGTTTAGAACGAATGTTCTTATTGTATTTGCATAAAACGTGATCCCAAATAGGGTTACAAGCGAGGTATTTAAACAACTCTTAAAAGATAAAACCCTCCTAAAGATAACACCAAATCTTAACTAGATAAATATAAATAAAACTTATCCTAATCTTTAACACCAAATCAAAAGGCTCGTTGGAAGGAGCTTATTATTCGAACTAGATGATAGCGTGAACTATGCTACATCACCTGTTTCTGACGGCTCTGACATACAAAAACCAGAAAAATCAAAAGACTCAAGGAAAAAGACTCAAAAAGAAACGAAAACTAACCTACAGTGGGTTGCCTCCCACTCAGCGCTCGTTTAACGTCAATAGCTTGACCGTAATGCGATCAGGCATTTGGTGGATTATCTAGATGGACAATGTTGCCTTCTGGAATCTCTGCTTTCGCCCAGTAATGTTTCACCCTATGCCATTGACTGTGAACTCCTCGCCATTGGAATACATCAAGACGACAGCTTTGTGCGGTCTAGCCTCTTTAACGGTGAATGGAACTGACCAACGAGAATGCAACTTCCCAAGAAACAATGTTAGACGAGAGTTGTAAAGAAGTACATGATCATTCGGTTCGAAGTTGCGTGAGATGATCTTCTTATCATGATATGCCTTCGTACGCTCCTTGTATAGCTTTGAATTCTCATAGGCATGATGGCGAATTTCATCTAACTCATTCAGCTGTATCAAGCCTCTCAACTGCAGGTTTGAGATCATAGTTTATATGTTTGACAGCCCATCTAGCTTTGTGTTATAGCTCCACTGGAAGGTGACAAGCCTTCCCATAGATTAGATGGAATGGTGTAGTACCCAGTGGCATCTTAAACGCCCTCCTCTAGGCCCACAATGCATCTTCTAGCTTAGTAGACCAGTCCATCCTAGTCTTTCCCACTGTCTTTTCCAGAATTTCCTTGATCTGTCTGTTAGAAACTTCTACTTGTCCACTAGTCTGAGGGTGATATGGAGTATCCACACGATGATTAACACCATGCTTTTTAAGCAACTTCTCGAAGACTTTGTTGATAAAGTGAGTTCCACCATCACTTATCACAATCCTAGGTACTCCAAATCTGGGGAAGATAATAGTCTTAAACAACTTAAGAACTACTGAAGAGTCGTTGGTCGGACTTGCAATCGCTTCAACCCACTTAGATACATAGTCCACAGCAACCAATATATATTTGTTCCCATAGGAAGATGGAAACGGACCCATGAAATCGATGCCCCAACAATCAAAGACTTTAACCTCAAGGATGAAGTTCTGTGGCATCTTATGTCTCTTGCTTATCTTTCCCCTCCTCTGACACACATCACACTGAGAGATGAATAACTGAGAATCCTTGAACATTGTAGGCCACCAGAATCCTGCCTGAAGAACCTTAGACACTGTCTTGAATATAACAATGTGTCCAGCATACTCAGAACCATGGCAGTGGTATAACACATCATCAACTTCACACTCAGCAATGCAACGTCTGTAGATACGATCAGAGCAGTGTTTGTACAAGTAAGGCTCATCCTAGTAATAGCGCCTAATTTCCCTAAGGAACTTCTTCTTATCATAGCCATTAAACACTTCAGGCTCATCATCTGCAGCAAGGTAGTTGGCTATGTCAACGTACCAGGGTCTAGTGGAAATCAAACCTTGGGTGACTGCAGTTATGAACGTGTCCGCTTTGTCGTCGAGAATTGTAGCCTGCGATCGCAGCTGGTGTCGACCGACATCAGCGTTGATGTCGACCGACATCGTACCTAATCGGCCAATTGGTGTCGAGGTTGATCGATTATCGTCCGCTTTTTCGAGTCGGGTGTCGACCGATATGAACTGGGTGTCGACCGACACTGACTCTGCAACCCGTGTAGAAAGTAGTGAACTCGCAGAAACAACCTGAAAACTTGTCTCAACTTTATCGATGTTCTCTTCTGGTAGAGAATCATCTATAGGAACATCCTCATCGATCCTAATCCGTGACAATTGATCAGCAATACCATTCTCTACTCCTTTCTTGTCTCTCACTTCTATGTCAAACTCTTGGAGCAATAGAATCCATCTCAACAGCCTTGGCTTAGCATCTTTCTTCTGCATCAGATACTTAAGCACAAAATGATCAGTATGTACGACTACCTTGGATCGAATCAGGTAGGAACGAAACTTCTCAAATGCAAACACAACTGCCAACAGTTCCTTTTCGGTGGTTGCATAGTTCCTTTGAGCATCATCAAGAGTTCTACTGGCATAATAGATAGCGTGAAGCTTCTTATCCTTCTTCTGCCCAAGCACATCTCCTACTGAAAAATCACTAGCATCACACATCACCTCAAAAGGAAGACTCCAGTCCGGAGGTTGCACAATTGGAGCAGAGATCGAAGCTTGTTTCAGCTCTTTGAATGCAGCATGACACTCATCTGTGAACTCAAACTTCACATCCTTGCAAAGAAGTGTTGTGAGTGGTCTAGCTATCTTGTTGAAGTCCTTAATAAACCTTCTGTAAAAACCAGCATGCCCAAGAAAACTCTTAATTCCTTTCACTGAATCTGGTGCTTGCAGTGCTGTCATTACCTCAATCTTAGCTCTATCCACCTCAATTCCTGCCTCAGAGACTCTATGCCCACGTACAATGCCATTCCTGACCATAAAATGACATTTTTCCCAGTTCAAAACCAGGTGCTTTTCCTCACAGCGAGCTAGCACCTTGCATAGATTATCCAGACATGCATGGTAAGATGGTCTGTAGACAGAAAAGTCATCCATGAAGACCTCCATGAAATCCTCTATCATGTCCGTGAAGATGGACATCATGCACCTCTGAAACATCGCAGGAGCATTACACAGTCCAAATGACATTATGCGGTATCCAAAGGTGCCATAGGGACAGGTAAATGTGGTCTTCTCCTGGTCCTCTGGGTGGATAGGGATTTGAAAGAAACCAGAATAGCCATCCAAAAAGCAGTAGTATGAATGGCTCGCCAACCTCTCCAACATCTGATCAATGAAAGGAAGTGGGAAGTGGTCTTTCCTGGTGGCTGCATTCAATTTCCTGTAGTCTATGCACATCCTGTGGCCAGTGATTGTTCTTGTAGGGATCAACTCATTTTTCTCATTCTTCACCACAGTGACTCCTCCCTTCTTAGGAACCACATGAATCGGGCTGACCCAATTACTGTTGGAGATAGGATAGATGACCCCAGCTTTCAGCAGCTTCATGATCTCCTTCTTCAAAACCTCTTTTTGGTTGGGATTTAAACGCCTCTGATTCTCAATTGACGACATGCTCTCATCCTCAAGGTGTATCCTATGCATGCACAAGTCAGGAGAGATACCTGAAATATCATCAAGAGAATAGCCAAGAGCTTTGCGATGCTTGTGCAGCTTGCTTTGCAGTAAGGTGAGTTCTGCGTTATTCAAATCAGCATTGACTATAACAGGATAAGTGGAGTTTTTACCTAGGAATGCATACTTGAGGCCCGCAGGTAGCTGCTTCAGCTCGATCTTTGGAGCTCTCTCCTCGCTCCAATTTGTCGCAACTGGTGTCGACCGATTACCCTGTGGTGTCAGTTGACACTGTATGTCATCAGCGACTTCCAAGTTCATCACTTGTTCGGTAACGTTCATCAGCCTCAAATACCCAGCAACAACATCATCCTCCAGCTCCAAATCACACCCAGAACTCATCAGAGCTCTCTCTAAGGGATCAGCACGATGCATTTGATTGAGGAATTCTGCAGCCAGATTCTCAATCGTATCAACATAAAAGGTCTGCCCATCAATGGTAGGGTGTCTCATCAGCTTATCCATGTAAAAATTCATCACCAGATCACCCACATTGAGACCAATCTTCCCTCTTTTCACATCAATGATAGCACCATCTGTAGCTAAAAATGGTCTACATAGGATAAGAGGATCCTTTGGCTCATCATTGTACTGTAAGACCACGAAGTCAGTTGGGATAACACATTCACCAATCTTTACCGGTACATCCTCCAAGAGGCCCTCAGGAATCCTGATGGAGCGATCTGCTATAATCAAGGATATCCTAGTAGGTGTGAAATCTGTCATTCCCATCTGCTTAGCAACTGAATATGGCATCAGATTGACGCTTGATCCCAAATCACACAATGATCTCTCAAATCTGTCTCTGAAGATTGTACAATCCAAGACGAAGATCCCTGGATCCTTTTGCTTCTCGGGAACTCTGTTTAAAATGACAGCACTACAGACCTCAGTGATCATCATCTCACACTCGTCAACCCCCATATCAGAAGTCAACATCTGCTTCAAACACCTCTTCAAAACAGGGTTATTGCTAACAACATCCATTAATGGCATTGGAAGAGTCAGCTTGCTCAGCATAGCCATGTACTTAGCCTTGAACCGTTCAAACTTAGATCGCTTTGGGTTCCTCGGGAAAGGTACCTTGGGTTTGTACACCTTCCCAGCAGCTACAGGAGTTTTCGTCGGAATTTTCGTTTCTGTACGGTCCTGGTGTCGACCGATTTCAGCTCGGTGTCGTTCGACATCGGTTGGTTTCATCCTGTTATCGACCTCAAAATCAACCTCGGTCGATTTCCGTCCGTCACGGGAACTCGAAGAAATAGGTGTCGCCCGATTACAAATGGTAGTGTCGGTCGACGACTGCTTCGCAGCTTCATATTCTTCTTCAAATTCCTCTATCTCTTTGATCTACTTATCAGTGATCTGCCTAATGGGGATGGTAGCTCCTTCCCATTCCTCAGTGATATAGCATTGCAGTGATACTTGGGATTGGTATATGTACTCCCAGGGAGAAATCCGGCTTGCCTCTTAACAGCTCCAACATTTTGAGCAACTTGAGAGTCTAATTGCTTCATGTGTGTGCTCAAGGACTCAAACTTTCCATTAAGCTCTGTGAAGACAGCATCTAGCTTTTTGTTGAAATCCACAGCAGTGCTTGTCTGACCTTCCAACAACTGCTCCATCATAGCTTCCAACTTACTCTCACGAGCCTTGGTAACAGGAGGTGTCTGATATGACGATGATCCGTAGGTCCTCTGATAGGAGTTGTTCTGCTGAAAAGGCTTCTGGTAACCAGCATTCTGACCATACCCAGAAGAGTTTTGATTGCTTGTGAAAGCACTCTTCTGTTCACTATTAAAGAACATGTTGCCTTGCTGATTCCCAAACCTGTTTCCTTGGAATCCAGAACCATTGATGTAGTTCACATCCTCTTCAGTGCAGCCATCTTCAACCTCAAACACTTCAACGTCTTGAGCAAAGTGAACAACTTTCTTACCAGTCAACAAGCTGTGAACACTATCCAGCTGCTTCGTAATCTCAGAAATCTGCATGTGATCCATCTTTCCGCCAGATTCTTTCCTCCTCTGATCTGCAGTCTTAGTGCTGTTACTACTCACTAAGTTATCAATAAACACTCTAGCCTGCTCGGGAGTCTTTGTGTTGAAGGTACCATTGCTGGCAGCATCCAACGCAGACTGGTACCAGAGATCCACACCTCTGAAGAAAATGCCCAGCAGCTGAACTTCAGAGAATCCATGAGGACAATCTCGTTGGTACATCTTAAACCTTACCTAAGCTGACTTAAGTGGCTCTGTAGGTCCCTGAGTGAATGTTAGAAGATCCTGTCAAAGCTGAGCTGATCTAAGCGAGCATCATCACAGAAGTGTCGCATGAACTCTCTCTTCACACCATCCCAAGTAGTCAACTTCGATGGTAATATTCGTCGCAAATTCGTTGGTACCTGCAGCAAAATTTCTATAAATACATTATAGTGCTACGATAGATTTACAAAACAAAAACAAAAACCTCTAAAGTAATCTCATTAAAAAATCTATATATAAATTACGGAGGTGGATGTATCAACATAGGAATGCGGAAGGAGCGGTGACACAACAGTTTTAAGAAGGGTTCAAATATTCATGTATCAAGCATGCCTAACATAAATAACTATGGAAAGGAGTAAGATGTTATGTGATAGGTCAAGAATTATCCCTATTCTATTGCAAGTGCACATATATGCGAATGTAGTACTTACGGTATCGAATCCACAAGGACTCACGGTCACACGACAGATTATATGTGGTCAAGTTAAGCTAAATCAATTCAAGAAAGCAGTAAACTAAAAGCAAGTAAACAGGAAGGTGAATTCAATAAGAGAAAGGCGTCAGACTTAGGAATTTCTCGGGAATTATGCAATGCGAGACACTTAATTAACCGGATTCAGATTAAACACAGGTTCAAGAACTAGAAACACAATGTTAAACAATCCAACTCTCGCTGAGATTATTTATATATCATTAAGAACAGGTTCTATCAGTTCACAATTCTCCTAAACCAAATCTCTTTGTATCTAGTCAAATTGCTCACACTAAGTTTATTCAGATTATAACTCACACTCTCGTGCTATTGTCAATTATGTCAGATCTAAACCCTAGGTGATCAGTCCAGAATTCAGTATTAATCACAACTTAGGTGATGAACAAACATATGGTGAATCCTATTGAATTAGTTGTCAAACATGCATAAAACCCTTATGAGGGTTCGAAATCCTTCTCTCAAGGTTACAAGTAGCAAAAATCAGCCCCAAGCCAAAATCTCTCAATCTCCAAAGCAAGAACAAAAGAACAAAAGTAGAAGATAGAATAATATGAGCCTGCTCTCAAAAACCTAATTAAACTCTCTAAACACGTTTTGGGGCTAAATTAGAATTAGGGAAACTTCTGGGTAATTTCTGCAATTCTTCAAAACTGTCTTTAACTCTCTGTCGCGCTCAGTGTCGACCGACGTCCAGGTTAGTGTCGGTTGACATCCAGTCATGGCCGAGACACCAACTTCAGAATATCGCACAAGTCACCAGAAATGTCCTATAATCCCATCTTTTGCTCCAAACGCAAGCCTACCTGTAGAAGACTCAATAGACTCTAAAAATCAGGTTAAAGACTCAATATATACAACTCTATCATGGTTGAAAACCTATAAAAACCATGATATATCATTATGTCCTTGTCAAAAATGCATGAATAGGAAATTTAGTCTAGTTGAGATTGTTTGACATCACTTGTTGAGGAGAATCAATTTGGAAGTGGAGGATCTACTATGGCATGGTAATGGAAAACCATTGAGGAGATTTTAATCATTTCCTAATTTAAAATCACAATATAGCATACATTTTAATCAATCATAAAACTATCAAGCAAGCTTAATCCTTTAGTTAAGAACACTGTTAAGACTAATCATATCTCTAGGCATGAATCCCTTTGATAAATTTCTAATCAAGAACAATATCTCAATTGTGATTATGAGACAATCAAGCTGATAGAGCAAAATTTATCCCTATTCTAATTACAAGTGCACATATATGCAATCGTAGTATAAAGGGTATCGAATCCACATAGACTTAAGTTCACGCGATAGATTGTATGCAGTCGAATTAAGCTAAGCAAGACAGGTGAAAGCAGTAAACAGAACAAGTAAGCAAACGGTGTGTGATCAATTAACGAAGGCGCTAGACTTAGGAAAACTCTCAGAAAATCAGAAACACAGATCAACCAATCAACATCGATGTTCTAGAACTAGAATCACAATCATATAACAAACCAACTCTCGCTGCCAATGCTAACTATTTATAACAACCTAGAAAACCAAATCTCTTTGCGAATTCTAGAGTTCTAAACATGCATTAAATTCAGGTTCTTTCGTTCACAAATTCCCTAAGCCAAATCTCTTTGCGAATATGTAACTTGCTCAACTAGGTTCTTTTCTAATTAATTAACCAACTCTCGTTGCGCTAATCAATTTGATATCAATAATCCAAGTAGCTAATTTAGATTAAGCGTTAAGAACAACTTAGATGAAGAACTAAATGCTTTGAATCTAAATTAATTAACCATTCTGTAATTCCATGAAATCCCTAATGAGAATTCCTAAATCTAACAAGAGAATTACTCAGACATGGCAATCATGACAATAAACATAATCAAAGTAGAAATAATATAAATCAAAAGAGTAAGACACAGGGGTTCGAAATCTCTTCTCTCTCGAGTACAAGACCAGCCCCAAAATCTCATAATCTCTGATAGAAGAAAGCTTAGCCTAAATAATGGCTCAAAACCTAATTAATAATCTAAAACACGATTTGGGTCTTCTTGTAAATACAGGAAACTTCTGGGTAAATCTTGCAAATATCCAAAATCTGAATTTCTAACGCGTATGAATTTCTTCCTTTAGTGGCGTCGACCGACACTAATTTAGTGTCGGTCGACACTAAGTGCAGACGCACCCAGTGAACTCTGTGAAAATCCATGTATGCTGCAAAATCACTCCAAAAGCTCTCAGAATCTCCAGATAAGGTCCAAACGTACCTAAACCTACAAAGGACTTAAAAGACTCCAAATACAAGGTTAAAGACTCAATATATACACTCATATCATGGTTGAAAACCTAGAAAAACCATGATATATCACAAGCATGCAAAACAAGTTCTTTTAAAATTAAACACCTTAGACATCAATTCTCATCGGCTAAATATGCATAATCTCTAATTAGGTTCTTTTAAGCATTTCATAAAACACCTTGTGTCAAAGAAAAAGCATATGATCTAAATTAAAAATTTCTTACAAATTTAGCATAGAAAACAAGCTAATAGAAAAGATTATCATAGATTAAGCACTAAGCACAATAGATCAACCATAATCACATCTTAATCAATCCCATCCATGAGAACCCAAAGCTCAACTCTCTAATCAACATGTTCTTAATAAAACCCAAAGATATAGTGTTAAGAATCATGATTAAAGAGAGGTAATAAGAAGACATTAAGAGAAACAAGAAGTACTTAGATTAAATATTAAAACTTGGTTTCTACAACTTAAGAATCCTAAAAATAGTAAAGGAAAACTTAGGAGAATAGAAAACTATGCCTACTTAGCTTATGGTTTTAATTTCCCTTAGAAACATATTTATAGAAGGCTAATTCCGAACCAGGTCGACCAAAAAAACATGGGTCGACCCAATTGGGTTTGGGTAAAATGATGTTTTTGTCGCAGAGTGGTATATGCAAACCGCTGAGGAAGCAGCTCTAGATTGCTCCGCGGCCTTCAAGAACCGTGGTATATGAAGTTTTTAGATTCTTGTAGCCAATTACTCAACCTACAAGAGAAATGCCATTGTATTATACGTTGAGGTTGTCGAATCCTAATTGGGTAGAGTTTAGAACAAAATAATGTATACAACTTGTTAAGCTAAGCCAAGCAAAATTAGTTTTTGAAACTAACAAACTAATTGATCAAGAAAATAGCAAACACGATAACAATAAGATAAGAACTTATACAATGATTAAATGAGGGTCTAAGATGATGTCAATGTATCAAGGCTATCTAAAGATGATCAATGGTGATAATCAGTCATTCACACAAGAAAAAGATGGCTAAAGACTCATAACTTAGCTAACCACACTTTCATGCTCTTAACACTATTTTAATTATGTAATAATCCATTTATCAAGTTCAAATCACACTTTAACATGCATTCAATCTAAATTACAACACCATCGAACAAGGTCAATCCTTAGTCAAGAAGACAAGTCTAGATCAATCCTACTTCTAGGAAAAAGTTACTTTAATCAACTCTTAATAAAGAACAATATCTCAATTGTGATTAAGAATCAATTAAGCATGAAAAAGTTCATATGACTATTAAACACCTTAGACATTAATTCTCATTGGCTAAGCATGTAAAATCTCTAAACAAGTTCTGTTGGGAATGTCCTGAAATCTATTGTACTTGCTCTAAGTGATAGTTGTATTGTCGAGATGAGACAATCATATAATACTAGGTAGTCATAAAGCTTTGCTAGAAGCCACTTATGATCAATGAGTTTAGAACTCATTGCTAGTGTTATATGATCCTACAGGGTCACACACCTAAGCAAACTGGACGTTAAAGACGAGGTTGATCATTAATGTAATGATCTAGTGAATGCATATTTGATATGCATTCGATATCAATGTTCTGGGACTGCATCGATCGATGCATATAGTGCAACGATCGATGCAACTCGCGAATTGCCAGATTAAAATCGGTTTAATCGTTGGTTAATTCGGTTGTGGTTTAAGTCGACATATATAAGATATATGGTCGACCTAAACACAATTCTAACCTAGTTTACAGCCACCAGAACACAGATAGAAACCTCTTAAGAGATTGGATCTCTATAGGCACTAGCATCCCTGCTGTTCAGTTTGTGTGCGTGTGGATACCAGTAGAGGCGCAGCATTTGAGGCGCTCTAGATCTCGATTATCTGCAAATCTTCCGCTGCTAATCACCAGGTAATTTTGAGATCCCAATGATTCAATTATATGAACCCTAGATCCTAGGCTTGGAATTTAGACCAGGGTTGCCTAATTGGATTAGGAACTGCTAGAAATTCCTTCAGTGGTATCAGAGCTTTAGGGTTCCATTGAATCTGTAGCATGTTGATTAGATTAGTTGAATCTGAATCTGTGTATGGTTGATACAAACTTGGTAAAATTCGTTTTCATGAAAAACCTAGTTTAGGGTTTGTTCGAAAAACGTCTTAGGGTTTTTGCATAGTGTCGATCGTTGCCAATCCGGCATCGATTGACACAGGGCGAAAACCCGAATAAAATTTAGGGTTTTTCGCATGGTGTCGATCGATGCCAATCCGGCATCGATCGATGCAGGGCGAAAACCCGAATAAACCTTAGTTTTCGCCTAGTGTCGATCGACACAAACCTCGCGAGATTGATGAATCGGTTCAATTGGATTGGACCGGTTATCGAGCTTGGTTATGATGGTCGAACACTGTGAATGGTTTAATTGCGATTGGTTTGATTAGGTTAGCATCGACCGATGCTAATGTAGCATCGATCGACGCTGACCGGTATTCAAAACCGGGTCAATTGGATTGATCGGTTATCGCGGATTTCTTTTGGTTATCCTGCATCGATCGACCCTATAGTAGTGTCGGTCGACATCAGGTTTGATGATTGGGTTATTGAACCTGAAATCACAGAACCGAAGCAAGACAAATCAATTAATTATAAGAATTAAAACATAATAAAACTGAACGTTTTAAATGGTTCTGTTCCTCAATCAAATATCAAGTGATACTTGATGTCTTTCCAATCTTGTCAACTGTCAAGACCCATTTAATTGTGTGATAGACTTGCAGTGCAAGATGTTCACAATTACATGAGTAAGACAGAGGTAATCGTGTTGATGGATTTGCAGTGCAAGACATCGACAATTACATGACTAAAGAGATTGGTTTACTTGGCTGGGCCATCAAAATCGTTTTGGGCTCAGAGACATCAGGTGGATTTGACATGAGATGTCAATCCACAACCAAGAGTTATATTGGATATAACTAGCAAAGAGTTGCTTACCTAGATAGCTAAAAGTTGAGTGATAGCCAGTGGCTCACTTGAATTTAGTGAAGTATGGGTCTTGGATCATTATATTCATCTGAGGAAACATTGTTTGAATATAATGCGAGTTTTCTTAATTGTTAAGACTTCTCATTTCTTGAACATCATAACTAAACCTCCCTTGTTTTTCAGCTATGTCTAGCACAAACCATCGTAACAATTTCTCCCTGCGATCTGTCCTTGAGAAGGACAAGTTAAATGGATCCAACTTTCTTGAATGGTATCGGAACTTGAGAATTGTTCTCAAACAGGAGAAAAAGGACTATGTCCTTGAGAAAGTTCTCCCCAAGAAGTACCGAGCCAATGCCTGGCAGTCAGATAAGGATGCTTGGGATAAGCATTCTAATGATGCGGTGGATGTGAGTTGTCTCATGTTGGCTACCATGAACTCGGAATTGCAGAAGCAATATGAGTACGTGGAGTCGCCAAAAGAGATGATCACTGGCCTGAAAAGTATGTTTCAGGAGCAGGCACGAACTCAGAGATACCAGACGGTTAGGTCTCTGATTGAGTGCAAGCAACCAAAGGGCGAACCAGTTAGTCCTCATGTCATTAAGATGATGGGTTATATTGATAACCTGGGGAAACTGGATTGTCCCATCAGTCAAGAGTTGGCTACTGACATCATTCTACAGTCACTGCCGTCAAGCTATGATCAATTTGTTATGAACTGTAACATGAACAACTTGACGAAGACGTTGACTGAATTGCATGGGATGCTTAAGACTGCTGAACCTAACATCAAGAAGGACACCCCAAATGTCCTTATGGTACAAAAGGGTAAGAAACTTGGTAAGAACAAAGGTGATGGCAAGAAGAGCTCGATTGTGAATCCAAGTGAGTCTGGCCATGTTCCTAAGGTTAAAACCGGTCCTTCTGAAGATGTTAAGTGCCGTTATTGTAATGGTTATGGGCATTTGAAAAGAAACTGCAATAAATTCTTGGAAGATTATGAGAAGCTGAAGAAGACGTACGTTCTTCAGGTATTATGTTATAAAAGTAAATGTTACTTCTTATAATCCTACTTGTTGGGTATTGGATACCAGCTGTGGTACTCATATTTTGTGAAAATGTGCAGGGCCTGAGCAAAAGTAGGACTATGGAGAAAGGACAAGTGGACCTATGAGTGTGAATGGAGCAAGAGTTGATGCATTAACCGTAGGAGTATTTCATTTGTTTTTCCTTTTATGGCATGTTTTGAACTTAAAACTGCTACTATGTAACTGCTATGAGCAGACAGATTATTTCTAATCCTTGTTTGGATATGGAAGGATATCAGTTCTCAAATCAAGAATAAGTGTTATTCATTTGATTAAAGTGATATATTTTATAGTAGCAATCCATTAGAGAATGGAATTTATGTTCTAAACAAGAATGTGCCTAACTATAACATTAATACCAAGAGATTCAAGTCAAATGATACGAATCAAACTTCTTTCTAGCATTGTCGTTTTGGGCCAAATAAATGAGAAACAGATTCAGAAGCTCCATAGTGATGGGCTTTTGGGCTCATTTGATTATGAATCATAATGAGTAAAGTGAATCTTGTTTATTGGAAAACGACAAGGTCCCTTTCAACAAAGGTAGTGTCGATCGATGCATGTATGCAACGATCGATACAGGTTGCGAACGAACGGATAAAATGAATGGGCCAGAGGATTATTGGGCTTTATACATACGGATGTACATAGCCCGATAAGCGCAGATGCTAGAGGAAATTTTCAGTGCTTCATTACCTTTACTGATATTTTCAGAAGGTACGGTTATGCCTTATTTATAAGGCATAAGTCAGAATCTTTGAAAAGTTCAAAGAGTTCCAAAATGAAGTACAAAATCAATTTGGCAAAGGTATTAAACCTCTACGATGAGATCATGGAGGTGAATACTTAGGTCAAGAATTTAGTGATCATCTGAGAGATTGTGAAAGTGTTTCACAATTCACTCCTCTTGTATCGGACTTTATTAGATATGGTTCGATCAATGATGAGTCACTTAGATCTTCCATTATCTTTCTAAGAATACGCTCTAAAATGTCTGAGTTTACTTTAAATAGAGTTCCATCAAAAATCAGTTACAGAGATACCACATGAGATGAGGAATGTAAATGTTTCTGATTTATCCATCATGGAGATTTGGAGTTGTGAGACTTATATAAAACGTTTAATCTCTGATAAGCTCACACCCAAATCTGATAAGTGCTACTTCATTGGTTGTCCTAACAAAACCAAGGCATGTTACTTTTACAACCAGTTCGAGAACAAATTGTTTGTTGCTCGGAACTATGTTTTCTTGAGAAAGACCTTCTTTCCAAGAAGAACAGTGGGAGTAAAAGTACAACTCGAAGAAATTCGAAAATCACAGGAGACTGCTCAACCTGATGAGGTAAAGCAGCAGTTGGATCTACAAAGAGTTGTAGAACCTGCACCTGTGGTGCCTTGAGTTTAAAAGGATCTGGTGAATGTATATTCGATATACATTTAAATGGCGAGTTTCTGAAGAAGTGTCGATCGACACAAAAGTTGCATCGATCGACACAGATCGCGAACCAAATGTTGATTTTGGTTTATGACTTAATTAACTACGGTTTAAATCTTGGTTAATTAGGTCGTGGTAAAAGTATACATATGAGATATGTGTGCGCGACTTTTACAGAAAACTGAAGCTCGCAGATCCGAAAGGATCCGTCACGAACCCGAGAAATATGGATTTCTCGTAACCAATTGCCGTGATCTACTGATCATTGAAAGTGACGGGCCTGTGAATTTTGAAGAAGCAATGATGGGCCTTGACTCCGAAAATGGCTGAAAGCCGCTGAATCCGAAAATGGTTATATTCAGATATACAAAGCTAGGTTGGTGGCAAAAGGGTTTCAAGTAAATTCATGGTATTGTCTATGAAGAAACCTATTCCCAGACACCATGCTTGTGTCCATTCGGATTCTCCTAGCAACCGCCACTCATAATGGTTATGAGATCTGGCAGATGGATGTGAAAACAGTTTTCCTTAATGGAATTCTGGAAAAGAATGTGTACATGACATAATCTGAAGTTTTCATTGATCCTAATGAAGCTAGGAAGATATGCAAGCTTCATCGATCCATTTATGGATTGAAGCAAGCATCTCGGAGTTGGAATCTTCGTTTTGATAAAGTAATCAAAAGGTTTGATTTTATCAGAAATGAAGAGGAACCGAATGTTTACAAGGTGACTAGTGGGAGCGCAGTTGCATTTCTGGTATTGTATGTTGATAACATACCACTTCTCGGAAATGAAGTTCCATTCATTCAGTCTGTTAAGACTTGATTCGAAAGTTATTTTTCAATAAAATTATGGGAGAAACCGTATACATTCTTGGAATAATAATCTATAGAGATAGATTGGATAAGCTAATTGGATTGTGTCAAGATACTTATAGTGATAAGGCCTTGCACATGTCCAATATGCAGGATTCCAAGAAGGGCTTCGTGCAAATGACTCTTGGTATTACTCTTAGCAAGACGTAGTGTCTTTCGACACACGCTGAGCAAGGGCGAATGAGGGTCAGGCTACTGCTAAAGGCATTAGATGTCTTAAGATGTGATCTTAATTTTAGTGGGAGTTATTGTTATTAATTTTAGTTATGATATGATGTTCGTATAAACATAATTTGATTATATTATTGAAATCTGACATCTGTATTATTTAATAATGGTTATTAAATAATAGTCCCAAAGTAATTTATGACATTTTATAGGTCATCAAGTATGTAACTTGATCATGAAACCCTATAGATAATAAATGACATAAATTATGATTGGTCCCTAGTCAAGGTTGTTAAAATGGGACATTAACAACCGCGTGAGACTAGTATGTGAGGTGACTGATGACTAAGTTTCATGGAGTCATTAATAAGAGTATTAAAGTCAATCACATAGATATGTGTTGGAGAACACATGATCGGACATGACCCACTGATGAGAACTCTACGGGATAGTTATATAAGTGTCATGAGAGTTTTCATTACGACTATAGAGTATAGTCCTTAGACCTGAGTTCATCATGTTTTCTTACATATGAATTGGTCCGCTTTAACCTTGTCAAACGTCAGCCGTAACTGGTGACTATAAAGGCATTGATTGGGCGTATCATGAAGTGTGTGAAGAAACAGGGATGGAACAAGATGGGATTTGTCCCTCCTATATAACAGGAGATAAATATCTCAGGGCCCATCGAAGATTTGATACTGAGAAATGTGTGGCCACACTCAAACGAAGTGATTGTCAGTCGTTTGTCTTGTCAGTATAAATCGGAGTTCGATGAACATGATCTTGGCTCAATAAGGATGACACAGTTCTTGCCTTATGCTAGATCGAGATATAGTGACGAAGGGATTATGGGAATAGATGATTCCAGTACAAGTGGGAGATTGTTGGGAATGTCCTGAAATCTATTGTACTTGCTCTAAGTGATAGTTGTATTGTCGAGATGAGACAATCATATAATACTAGGTAGTCATAAAGCTTTGCTAGAAGCCACTTATGATCAATGAGTTTAGAACTCATTGCTAGTGTTATATGATCCTACAGGGTCACACACCTAAGCAAACTGGACGTTAAAGACGAGGTTGATCATTAATGTAATGATCTAGTGAATGCATATTTGATATGCATTCGATATCAATGTTCTGGGACTGCATCGATCGATGCATATAGTGCAACGATCGATGCAACTCGCGAATTGCCAGATTAAAATCGGTTTAATCGTTGGTTAATTCGGTTGTGGTTTAAGTCGACATATATAAGATATATGGTCGACCTAAACACAATTCTAACCTAATTTACAGCCACCAGAACACAGATAGAAACCTCTTAAGAGATTGGATCTCTATAGGCACTAGCATCCCTGCTGTTCAGTTTGTGTGCGTGTGGATACCAGTAGAGGCGCAGCATTTAAGGCGCTCTAGATCTCGATTATCTGCAAATCTTCCGCTGCTAATCACCAGGTAATTTTGAGATCCCAATGATTCAATTACATGAACCCTAGATCCTAGGCTTGGAATTTAGACCAGGGTTGCCTAATTGGATTAGGAACTGCTAGAAATTCCTTCAAGTTCTTTCAAACATTTCATCAAATACCTTTCGGGGCAACAAAAAGACTAATATATAAATTCAACAATTTCTTGCAATCTAGCCTAGAGAAGAACCTAATAGAGAAATATTAACATTAATTTAGTACTAATCAGGTGTCGGTCGACACGTATCTCGGGCATAATGTTTTGGCCGATTAATGAAGACTTTGAAGAATCTTCAAATTACCCCAGAAGTTTCTCATAATTACAAAGTGACCCAAATCATGTTTTAGCTTTTAATTAGGTTTTTCAGCCATTGCTTAGGCTAAGCTTTCTTTTATCAGAGATTAGGATATTTGGGTCTGTTCTTGTTCTCTCTCGAGAGAAGATTTCGCACCCCTGTTCTTACTCTTTTTGATTCATATATGATATCTATTTTGACTATGTTTTCTGTTATGATTTCTATGTCTGAGTAGATCTCTTGTTAGGTTAGGGATTCTCATTAGGGATTTGAAGGAATGTTATAATAACTGATTGATTTGGATTCATTATCTAGTTCTTTATCTAAATTGTTCTTAACGCTTAATCTGAATTGGTTGTTTAGATTATTGATATTAGGTTGATTTCCGCAACGAGAGTTGGTTAATTTGCTAGAAAGAATTTAGGTCAGCAACTCATCTATTCGCAAAGAGATTTGGTTTAGAGAAGTTGTGAACAAACAAAATCGGAATTAATGCATGTTTAGAAATCTAGGACTCGCAACGAGAGTTGGTCTACTAGGTTGTTAGATATAGATAATTATCGCAGCGAGAGCTGGTTAGTTATATTTCTGTGATTCTAGTTCAAGAACGCTAATAGATTGAATCTTGATTGTCTGATATCTGATTTCCTGAGAACTTCCTGAAACCTGACGCCTTCGTTAATTTCCTACATTCACCTCATTTCATTCGTTTACTTGCTTTCTTGTTTACTGCTTTACAATCTGCTTCGCTTAGCTTAATTCGATTACTCATAATCTATCGCGTGAAACTAGAGTCCTTGTGGATTCGATACCCTAAGTACTACATTCGCATCACTGTGCACTTGCAGTAGAATATGGTAAAACTCTGCGCATATCAAGTTTTTGGCGCCATTCCGGGGACTCTTTGAGTTCACCGATAGATTCAGTATTAGAATTTAGACTAAGCATTTTTATTTTCTTTTCTTGTTTACTCACGTTCTTGTTTCTTGGATGTTGCAGGAATCGCTTAGTGTCGATCGACACTAGTCTTGAATCGATCGACACCAGGCGTGACCAGAGATACCAAGCGCTTGAACACTTAGTAGGTTTTTCTCTATGGAATATGTGATTCTGATTCGCGCTGAGGACGACACCTTACGAGACCAAGAGGGTCATATATGCAACGCAAAGGGTCAGAAACTGGATGGGGAAGGAAACCCCATCATGCCAGATGTTGCCGTGAGCGCGGAACATGCACAACAGGAAGCTGGTCACACGAAGACACTTGCTGACTATAACAGACCATATCAGTTCTATGCTAATCGGTCTGCGATTCGACCACCTCCATTTACCAGAGCTGAGTTCAGGATGAAATTAGAGTATTACGCATTGGTTGGGCAGCATCAGTTTCATGGTCTCTCTAGCGAGCATCCTATGGATCACATAGAGACTTTAGAGGAATTGGCTAGCAGTATTAAGGCCGAAGGAGTCTCATTTGATTATCCTTTCTGCAAGCTCTTCCCATTTTCTCTCAATGGAGAAGCAGCCTAGTAGTTGAAACAGCTACCACCAGGATCTTTGACTACTTGGGATGCGGTCAAGAAGGAGTTCCTTCGACACTTTTATGATGATGCTAGATCCGACCAGCTTAGAAAAGATATTTTGACATTCAAGCAAGGACCTACAGAGCCTTTTAAAACTGCTTGGGTGAGGTTCAATAGGTACCAAAGAGATTGTCCACACCATGGTTTCTCTGAAGTACAGTTGTTGTGTGTCTTCTTTAGAGGAATTGATTTGTGGTATCAGACGGCTATGGATGCTGTAAGTAATGGGAACTTCTATACCAAAACCCCAGAGGAAGCTAAGGAGCTTATTGAGAACTTGATAACTAGCAATAGTGTCAAGAATGCTGACAAGGAGAGGCAGAGATCTGGTGGCAAAGACAATAGCTTGCATATGGTCGACATGAAGGACAAGATTGATTATGTCCACAACGTCCTACTTAGGAAGAGGCAAATCTGATCTGATGCAGAAGCTGAATAGTTTGCAGAGGTGAACTATATCGCTGGGACTGATTATTATGATCAGACATATAGAAATCAGCAGAGACAAACTTCTGGTTACACACCAAGATCAAGGGACAATGGTTATTCATCTCACCAAGTTTCTCTCACTAATGAGCAGACAAAGATTGAGTCCATGCTTTAGCAGTTTCTTCTTGGGCAGAATAAGATGACAGGAGATCTGAATGGAAGGCTGGATTCCATGTATCAAGATCTAAGTGGGAAATTGGAGGCTTTGACAATTAGAGTTGATAATCTGGATACTAGGATGACACAAGCAGAAGTTGGTATTAATGAAAGGATGACTCAATCTCAAAAAGAACATGTTAACACGGTTTTGGTAGAGAACGAAGCTGAGCAGAATTATGATATAAATACTTTGGAGCTGCAAAATTCGAGTGATTCTAGAGATAAAGATCTTGTGTCGATCGACACACAGCTGTGTCAGTCGAAACCAGTTTCGAATCTTCATGACGAACCGAAATCGACCCACCTAGACATCAAGGTCGACTCGAATCGAGTTAATGTCGATCGATTTCACTTGAGTGTTGATCAACACCATGGGAAAGAGCGACCAGTCTGCATAGAGAAACCGAATGCGGTCAAAGAGAGAGAGTCTACAAACCGAAAATTCCTTTCCCTAGGAAGTCCAAACAAGAGATTCTGTTGGAAATGTACAAGAAGATAATGAGAGATAAGCTAACTGAAGTCCCATTGATAGATGCTACTAAGACCATTCCTGTGGTGACGAGATGTATTACAGACATTCTTTCTAGTAACATGCTTGACGAAGAAGGTGTCTTGATGGTCTCTGAAGTGTGCGATGCCGTTATTCATGGAAGGATTCCTGAGAAACTAAAGGATCCAGGGAGTTTCATGATAGATTGTTCTATATACAAAGACATATTTATGAGGTCATTATGTGATCTTGGCTCAAGTGTGAATCTCATGCCATACTCTGTGGCTATGAGATTAGGACTGTTGAACTTCTAGCCCACTAGGATATCTCTTGTCCTAGCTGATCGATTAAAGAGGTATCCAGAAGGAGTTCTTGAGAACATCCCTCTCAGTGTTGCAAATTACTTGATTCCAACGGACTTTGTGGTGCTGAAGTATGAGATTGAGCCTGATGATCCTCTACTACTCGATAGATCCTTCTTAGCCACTGCTGGAGCTGTAATTGATGTGCGACATGGTCTGATTGATCTCCACCTGGGAGATAAGCCTTTGCAGTTCAAGATGGATATGTTGCAGAGATCCACCATTGATGGACAAAGCTTCAGTGTTGAAATAGAACCAGAGACAGAGATTGGAGAAGGGAAGATGGCAGTTTATACTGAGCCTGCTCTAACATCTTCAAAACCTATACCTGCTCTTATGCAGAAAGCATCAAACATCTCACCTGAGCCACTTCTGATAAAGCCAAGGTATGCATTTTCTGACCTTAAGTATGCTAACTCTGATGCTGATTTTGCAGGGAATAGAGTCAGGAAACGAAATGTTCCACCTGACCTTGCTGTGATTCTCAGTCTCATGCACACGATGCATATACGCCACCATGGTTAAAGAGAGTTTCGCAAAGGCATGCTCTGCCTTCAGCGAAACCACGTGACATCTGACCATCTGCCATAGTCAAGCTAATGACTTAAAACAAGCGCTGAGTGGGAGGCAACCCACTGGTGAGTCTGTACATATGGGTTTTTAGTCTAATTTTTCGTTTTTGCTTTCCTTGAGTCTTTACAGGGAAGCTAGCGACAGGAATGCATTGTGTCGATCGACGCAAGCAATGAATCGATCGACACAGAGAACAAAAGGGTCGATCCAGCATTTTGGGTCGATCGATCCATTTTTCGCGAAATCGAGGTTTGACCTCGGTTAGACCACGCTGACCGGTTCAAATTTCAAAACTCGTGTCGATCGACATGTTTTAACTGGATCGATCGACACCAAGCGAATCAAGGTAAGTATTTCTTTTCCCTTTCGCGTCTGTTCTTATTCAAACCCAAAACTCCATCGCCAAAATTTCTCTCAAAAACTCGTTCTCCCTCGTTTCTTCACCAAATCCATCGATTCAAAAGCCTATCTTGGGTGAAATCTCACCCTCTATCAATATCTCTACTCCATTTGTGTCGAAAACAAGGTATGAACTCTTAATCTCAACTTTTCAGATTCGGTTCCAAGGGTAAAACTCCGATTTTGGCTCTCATTACTTAAATCCCGTGATGAATTAGAACTGATTTAGGTTGTTTGGTAGGGGAATGGTGATGCCTAAGTAGTTCCCATGATTGATTTGCAAGTTTCTGAAAATTTTGGTTTTGGGATGGAACTTGTGAATTTGTGCAAAAATGACAGAAATAAATCATGAATGAACTGCTACAGCTGCTCTGTTTGATGCTGGTTTCGACGCTGATCATGCGGTTGTTGAGGTTTTGATGAGTTGTTTCTGATTTTCAACTAATATCAGTTTCTGTTATGATTTTTGCTCACAGATGCCTCCTAGGAAGAAGACCCGCACAGACGAGGAAAGTTGATATGGGTCAGCACCAGCAGAACCACCTCCACCTATGACTCCTCAGTCTCCTCCGGGTTCTCCACAGCTACCTGCAGAGTTTCCTACACACCCATGGCCTAGAGATAAAAGAGTGAAGATATTCACAGAGAAGGTGTGGAATAAGCCAGCCAGGCTGATTGTGATAAGTAATGATTGTCTGCACAGAGAGGTGTTGGAAACCTGGGATGAGTATGACACCATGTTGTACAATGGGTGGTGCGATGTTGATATTGAGCCTACGAAGCTGGTAAGCCCTGACTTTCTGAGGATGACTGGTATGCGAGACTAGGTTGTGCTGTGTTTGAGGATGATGGGTTTAGGTACCATGCCTTATGTCCGGTATGCTCTGTATCCGGAGTTGGTACGTCAGTTTATGGCTACAGTGCGAGTCACGTACATGGACTGGAACGCTAAGAATGCGCAGGAAGGTAATTTGTGCTTCATGGTACATGGCAGGAGATACAGACTGCCAATGCAAGACCTCTGTGCTATCTATGGGTTCAAGAAAGGCTACACACGAGCTACGCTCCCAGAGGGCTTTCCTGACCTTGAGACGTTTTGGGGTAACTTCGGTTCTACGCCTTATTCGCCAAGGATACGAAGATGAAGGATCTACGACATCCGGTTCTGAGATACGTCGTACGCGTCCTGGCCACTACTCTCTTGTGCAAGATGGAGAAAAAAAAGATGAGGATGCATGAGTTGGTATTACTTCATCCAGCAGTGGGACATCTGTGTTCCCAC
This sequence comes from Orychophragmus violaceus, assembly GCA_030180135.1. Classification (NCBI taxonomy): domain Eukaryota; kingdom Viridiplantae; phylum Streptophyta; class Magnoliopsida; order Brassicales; family Brassicaceae; genus Orychophragmus; species Orychophragmus violaceus. The sequence continues at coordinate 12,324,111 of CM058240.1, forward strand.
GAGTATGAGCACGATGGTCCCTACGAGAGGACCAACCTGAGTTTGGTGTTTGCAGAGCATTTGGTCACGTTACAGGCGAAGCCATTAAGAGGTTCTAGGAAAGTCAAGACAGAGTTAGTGGGCAGTCTTTTGACACCTATTTTCCAGCATTTCAGGATACCATTACATGAGTATAGATGCGAGCAGTCTTTTCCAGAGATCGATGAGTCACATTTGTTGAGCGCAGGCTGGCTGAAGCCAAATTTGGTCTGGTGCTTCAGAGATGGCGTGGAGGAGCGCACAGTTGACATACGACATGCACCGCTGTCGATAGATACGCAGGATGACTTGCGTTTCAGACCTGATCCGAGAGTTGAGAGGCGGGCACCTCCTGCTCGTTCCCGCAGAGGAGCTTCTTCCCAGGCTGCTCCTACTCCTGCCGAGAACGAGCCTGTTCCTGACCCTGCTGGGGGTCCACACCCACATCCACATTGGGTTCTTCCACTGGATGCTCCTCCACCACATTCTGGTTACGATGCGGATCCACACATGAAGTACTTGGTAGACACAATTCGATCACTTTGGGGTGGTATTGCTAGAGCTTTCAGCTGTACCTGCGCTTGTCCCTCTCACGGTCGCAGACGTCAGAGATCACCTACACCACCAGGGGCAGAGGACGATGATTCTGATTCTTAGTTCCTCCGTGATCCTAGCATTTCCCTGAGTTTGCTTTGCTTTTATTTTTCACTTTTCTTGAGTCAGTTTTGATTTTGTTTGAGTCAGTTCGTCATGTTTCCTTTGGGTTGAACTTTGTGGAACTCTGTTATATTTACCCTGTTGCTTTTGACTTTTTTTTCTGCGTGATCTGACAGTGTTGACATTGGATATTTTCTGTGACTAACACAACTAACTCGGATCCTGTTCAAGTCTGTGGCATTGGTACTGAAATACGCGCAGCGTGTCGACCGATTCAGACTTTGTGTCGGTCGACACAAGATGAATGTTGCGGCGATCGATCTGGTACACGCCAAACCATGGGTCGACCTAAGCTTCGAATCGATCGATTCAAGATTTATGTCGGTCGACACCATCTACGACAGAAGGTAAGAACACTATTTTCCTAAATTCTCACAAGTTTTGACCAAATTTCACCTACTCTAGACTCGGTAACACTGGGGACAGTGTTATTCAAGTGTGGGGGAGGTGGTTACTGACATTGTTTTCTCTTTTCTTAGAGTTATTAGTTGTTTTCAAAATTGTTTTATTGAGTCAAAATGTGTATGAAACTATGATTTTCGAGGAAATTTTTCGGTGGAACAGGAACTAAGTGACCATTGGACAGACCTTCAGTAATTCTATGACTATTAGAAAACCCCAGACGGATCAATTTACCAAGGACACCCATATCTAACCAGGTATTCAGAGGATCAATCACTAACTTCACCTCTAAACTTGACTTGATTTTCTTACTTAGGGGCTTGAGATCTCTGGATCGGATTCCACTGATGTACTTGACACAGCCTGTGATCCTGTTTAAGTATGGTTCCTGATGTTCCCCTCCTTTGAAAGTAAAAAAAAAAGAGAGATTAAAACCGAAGATAAGCTTGTAGCTTCGAAGTGGTCACAGGAGTGGTAGAGACCCCTATTAACTCCTGTGTATCCATGGAAAAATCCAAAGTTAAACCCCAAGTGGAAAGGGAAGAGCACTGATAGAAAAAATAAAATGATACCCAGTGGGAAAAATCAGTGCTAAGGGAGAGAGGGAAAAGAAAGGAACCAGAAATCAACAGTTTGGGTTGTCAGTACTGACTGAGTTGAGTCTATGTGTTCTCTGATCAAAACTCCCTTTGTAAGACCGCACCTAATTGTAGGCAGAAGTTAGTGTGGTGAACTTGAATACCCTAATCTGATTGTGGAGTTTACTTGGGACAGTTGCTAAGTAGGGGGGAAGTATATTGTGGTCTTGACATCTGCAGGAAAGTTTTCAGTGGCTTACTAAGTGAATGTGAATGCGAAAGTTCCTAGGACAAAATGAGTTTCTGAGTTTTCAAACCTCTTTCTTATGCTTTAGTTCTTTTACTTGCTTGAAGGCAAGCAAGAGCTAAGTGTGGGGGAGTTGATATATCATGGTTTTTAGGTGTTTCGGGCCATGATATATGTATATAATCGAGTCTTCTATAGAGTCTTTCGAGTCCTTTCAGGTACTTTACAGGTTTTATCACGTTTGGAGCTTACTTGGACATTATGGCGCATTCTGGAGCTTTATAGAGCATTCAAGAGATTGCAGAAGAGTTGATATGATCGTTTGGATTTGGTGTCGATCGACACCACTCAGGTGTCGGTCGACACGTATCGCGGGCATAAGGTTTTGGCCGATTAATGAAGACTTTTAAGAATCTGCAAATTAGCCCAGAAGTTTCTCATAATTACAAAGTGACCCAAATCGTGTTTTAGCTTTTAATTAGGTTTTTCTGCCATTGTTTAGGCTAAGCTTTCTTTTATCAGAGATTAGGAGATTTGGGGCTGTTCTTGTTCTCGAGAGAGAGAAGATTTCGAACCCCTGTTCTTACTCTTTTTGATTCATATATGATATCTATTTTGACTATGTTTTCTGTTATGATTTCTATATCTGAGTAGATCTCTTGTTAGGTTAGGGATTCTCATTAGGGATTTGAAGGAATGTTAGAATAACTGATTGATTTGGATTCATTATCTAGTTCTTCATCTAAATATTTCTTAACGCTTAATCTGAACTGGCCATTTAGATTATTGATATTAGGTTGATTTCCGCAACGAGAGTTGGTTAATTTTCTAGAAAGAATTTAGGTCAGCAACTCATCTATTCGCAAAGAGATTTGGTTTAGAGAAGTTGTGAACAAACGAACTCGGAATTAATGTATGTTTAGAAATCTAGGACTCGCAACGAGAGTTGGTCTACTACGTTGTTAGACATAGATAATTATCGCAGCGAGCTGTTTAGTTATATTTCTGTGATTCTAGTTCAAGAACGCTAATTGATTGAATCCTGATTGTCTGTTATCTGATTTCTTGATTTCCTGAGAACTTCTTGAAACCTGACGCCTTCGTTAATTGCTTACATTCACCTCATTTCATTCGTTTACTTGCTTTCTTGTTTACTGCTTTACAATCTGCTTCACTTAGCTTAATTCGATTACTCATAATCTATCGTGTAAAACTAGAGTCCTTGTGGATTCGATACCCTAAGTACTACATTCGCATCACTGTGCACTTGCAGTAGAATAGGATAAAACTCTGAGCCTATCATAAGGCTTCTCCATTTTTTCACAAAGTCTTGGGGGTGAAGAATTGTCCACTATCTCACAATTACCCACATACTTAATTTCCTTAACACTATTTCATCATTCTCATCAAGAAAGTTGTCCTATCTTTAGAAGATTGCACTACAATACTACTTGGGACTTGATTCAACCTCACCCTCTCTTTCATCAATGGGTGTTCTAATAAGAGCACAATCTAGAGAAACGTGATAAGTGGTTGAGCATAGTAGATAAGTTTTCGATTCTAGTGTAGAGATCATGTTGAGAATATATCACCTTAGTGTGAATGTTGTCAATTGTTTGTTCATCTCAATGGGCTCACAATGTTTTCCCTTTAATATTTTTTGGAGCATCCTTTACATGTCAAAATTGTTACTTCTAGTTGTTTCTCCATTCATTTGTTGTTCAAAAACCTCGTTGCTGAATGTTGTACCCTTTACTCTCTTCCCTCACAATGGTAGATGACTCTTGAGTAGCTTGTAATACTTCATATAAAAGCTCATTAAGAGCTTCCAACTCCTTACTCTCTTATTCCTTATTGTCTCGATTGTCCATTGGAACTTTCTCAACCCCACCAACATAGTTCTCCTCCCTTTTGGCAACATTCTCAACAAGTATTTCATATTGATCCATGATGAGTCTCACAAACCTTCCTTTGCTAGCTGTATCTAAAGTCCATTGGTGCTCTTTAGCCACTTAATGATAGAAGATACTAAGGATAGCTTCTTTATTGAACCCATGGTGGGGACAATCATGAGTGCTACCTTTAAGTATCTCCCATCCTTTATGAAAAGTCTCATGATAGTCTTTTTTGAAGCTCTAGATGTCTTTTCTAGCTAGCTTGGATTTTTCTTTGTGTAGAGTAGAAATTTAGGAGGAAGATCATCTTGCAATCATCCCAAAAATTCACCAAGTGAGATGGTAATGATATCTCCCATTGGCTAGCTTCATCTCCAAGTGAAAATGAGAACAAAAGGAGCTTGGCACTATCATCATCCACATCTCCAATCCTAAATGTGTTGCACAACCTCTCAAAGTAGTACAAGTGATGATAATGATTTCCCACTCTTGTCCCTAAGAACTTGGGATCTTGAATCAATTTAATCAAGCTTCCCTTGATCTTCTAAGAATTGGCTTATATAGGAGGAAGATGGATCCCATAGCTCATGTGACGTTGAGGAGTGCCAAATATTCCATGTGTTGGCTTCTACTCTTGGGTTAGAGTGGGTTTTAATGGGAGTGTCAAGTAAGCTTCTTGAGGTTTAGGTTGTGGTGAAGCTTCTTGCGGTTCTGGAGCTTTAGTGATACTTCTTTGATTGTCAATCTCCAACACCTCAAGTGAACTTGTCTTTCCAAGTCTCTTTCCATTGTTTTGGTTCCTTTGAAAGCACAAAAGAATCAAAGAAACCAAGTTAGTAACAACAATTAGAGAGAAGTTCATCATCTTAATTATAGATAAATGAACCAAAGCAAAAATAAAAGCTTGGTCTAAAAAAATTAATTAAAATCCTAATGACTAACGCTAAACCAAATTGGCAACGACGCCAAATTGATATATGAATATTTTAGATTATTGTAGTAAATTACTCAAACTACAAAACAAATGCCATTGTAGTATAAGTTGAGGTTGTCAAATCCTAATTGGATAGAGTTTAGAACAAAAAGGATGCATACAACTCATTAAGCTAAGCCAGGAAAAATGGTTTTTGAAACTAACAATCTAATTGATCAAGAAAATAACAAACAAGAAAGCAAATAAGACAAGAATTTAAACAATGATTAAAAGAGGGTCTAAGATGAGGTCAATGTATCGAGGCTATCTAAAGATGATCAAGAGTGCTAATCAATCAATCACATAAGAAAAAGATGGCTAAAGAATCATAACTTAGTTAATCACACTTTCATGCTCTTAACCTTATGTTGATTATGTATTAATCCATTTCTCAATTTCAAATCACACTTTAACATGCATTCAGTCTCAATCACAACACCATCAAGCAAGCTCAATCCTTAGTCAAGAACACAAGTCTAGATCAATCCTACTTCTAGGCAAAAATCACTTTAATCAACTCTTAATCAAGAACAATCTCTCAATTGTGATTAAGAACCAATTAAGCATGCAAAACAAGTTCATATGATTATTAAACACCTTAGACATCAATTCTCATTGGCTAAGCATGAAAAATCTCTAAACAGATTATTTCAAACATTTCATCGAACACCTTTCGGGCAAGAAAAAGCCTAATATCTAGATTGAAAAATTCCTTGCAATTTAGCCTAGAGAACTAATACAGAAATATTAGCATTAATTAACACTAAAAGAAAACACCCCTTTAACGGCTGCCCATTTCATTGCAATTTTGTAGCAACACTGTCTTTCCAAAGTCTTAGCGACGAAAAACAAATCATCGTTATCGTTAACTGATCGTCGTAATAGACAAATCATTGTTAAATAGTCACAATTTGACGACTACAAAAACCGTCGTTAATTCATATTAAACTATTTTTTGTTAGATCGTTGCAATATTTGAAACATTTAAAAGATAAAATATATTTGTTGCAATTTCATCGTATATTCGTTGGATATTTACCAACGGATCAACATCTAAGTACTTACGTGTATTAAAATGATGGTATCGTCAAAAAATCGTAGTTAAGAAAACGTCGTTAAATCGTTGTTAAGAAAATGTCGTTAAATCGTTGTGAACCAAACGTCGTTAAATCGTCGTTAACAGAGCGTCGATAAATCGTCACAAATAAAATCATCTCTATTTCATCGTTTATATAATTAAAAATAATAATATCAAAATTTTATATTATAATATTAGAATATAATTATATATTTACAAAATTTATAAAAAATAAAACACAAAATATATTATAATATTAAATATTTTACAAAACCAAAAATATATTTCTGAAACTGAAATACAAAATATAAACTAAAATAATCCTAGTAGTTAAGCTCGATATCAGTACCGTTGAAGAACTCTAGGCCTGTACTGAGGTTTCCCGACTCTGGTACAACAGTTGAAAGAACTTGGCTCGGTCCCAATGCTTGACTCCTCTGTCTCGCCAAAGCCCCTGCAAAGATGAAATTATCATCTGCTGATAAATCGAACAAGCTGTCTTGTTGTGCTTGCTTCTCTTCTAGTTGTGTCTGCTTGGTCTTCAAGTCGACCATGATTGTGCGCAGAATGGAGCTCCGTCCGTAAAACTGCGGGGTCTCGTATGGCTCTCATGGAAATAATGTGTCGGCGACTGGAGTCTACATGACCGATCCCATACCTATGATCCATCCTTTTTTCTTCGGATCGACCTACAAAACCGAACTGGTTTATTATAATATCAAATTAATTTAAAATAATTAAAATAATATTGTTTTAATTACCTCGGTATAAATCTTGTCAATCTCCCGAGTGGTCAGCTTGCCGCGGAATGGAGTACCTCCCGGTGACAGCTGATGAGAGAGGGAGTTGCGTCTCACGCTCCGTAACTCTCGAAGTCGCCTCGTTATAGAATTGCTCGGCCTGAGAACTCAAAAACACACCATTTTTATTCTGGTGACATGCCTTAAAGAGGTCCGAGAGCGATGGAAGCTCTCCGTCCTTAGCCTAAAAGAGTTTAAATTTGTTTTTTAAGTTTTGAAATAAGAAAAGCATTAAATATAAATAAATAAATAAAATTCTATTTATACCATCTGTAAACATCGTCCTGCGAATGGTATTTGGCCGGAGGTATGAGGCATCGGCCGGCGACCATCTGGTCCAATGGTGTTCTGAGATGTGGAACACCGTCTGGAAACGACGATGGAATGTGGGTCTCTCCAGTAGGTCACTAGTCCGTTCTAAATGTAAAGGGATATGTAAAACGGTTGTGCAGCATCGCTCTCGATCATTGATCCCTTAATCTTCCAGTCGCATATAGCACCACTGATTTGGAGCTTCGCTTTTCCTTTGGAAGCCGTTTTCACCCGCTCATGATGGACTACCTTCCAGTGCCATTTTTGCTGAAATTAACAAATAATTAATTATATGAATAAAATTATAATTATGTTATAAAATGTAAAATGCAATAAATAATATTTACCTCAAAACATGTCAGCCACGTGTAGCTAGTCGTCATAACTACTTCGCCTCTTAGCGACAAATTTTCGTCGCTAAAATTCTTTGCTAAAGCGTTGTTTTCTTGTAGTGTAAGCACTAATCACCTTAGATTATCCCAATCCCTAATCTATCTCATCTCAAATACCGAAAGTGACTACTCACTAATCGTAGAGATTCCCACAAAATCCATAGAGATAATATGAGAAATCATGATTAGGAATAAAGATAAAGAAGAAATTAAGATTTAAAGAAAATGTACTTAATTAAACTTGAAATCAAAGAGTTTACAAAGTTAAGAACCCTAAAATGGGTAAAGAAAAAGCATAAGAGAGAAGAGAGAGTTTTAGGCTTTTGCATTATAAAATTATTTATAGGAGGTTACAAGGAAAATCAGGGTATAAAGCCAAGTCAAACCCAAAGGTTGACTTTTTCTGTCCACGACGGTTTGGGTAAACCACTCCACATGCCGCTCCAGCATTCGCGTCGTTCACAGAGACCTTCGACAACCGCTGGCCATCCCGCTCCAGCTGATTTATCTCGCTCAATGGCCTGTCAAGACCGCTCCAGAAGCCGCTCCAAAGCTCGTTCAATTCCCAGCAGTTTGCTTAAACTTCTCTGGTGCCCGCTCCAACTCGTTTCTTCATGCCTCTTTGCTCCAAAACAATTGCAAATGCCTCCAAATCATCATAAAAGCTTCCAAATCATCCAATCCACAACTCCAACAACTAAAATAAACAAATGCAAGTATATACACACACACATAACCATGCTTAAGTGAAATAATTACACAAATATGCTAAAACGATGATGTTAAAACACTAAAAACTCAGTATATCAAACCGCTGCCTAGGACGATCCATCTTCCGCGTAAATTACAGCGGCGGGCTGCTACCGCTGAGCTCCCCGCTGTGCACTCCGACTAATCTTCAGCGCATATACGATGTCGCTCTCGTGGACGCTCCACGCCTCTCTTCATGCATATTTTCTCAAATCAACTCCTAAACACTTCTAATGATCCATGGCTCAATCTCCGATCACTAAAGACTCCAAACAAGCTCCAAATGTACCTAAAACACTACAAACATGCAAAGAAATCCAAAACTCTATCCTAGACACGTTAGGACTCTAAATGGATGCATTCCTAAGAATATTCCTAAGAAAGAATGCAAAACACTAGAAAACTACGAAAAGAATGCTAAAAACCTCTAAATTATGGTACTATCAATTCTCCCAAACTTATCATTTGCTTGTTCACAAGCAAAAAAACTAAGGACAACAATAGAGAGAGAGAGAGAGAGAGAGAGAGAGAGAGAGAGAGAGAGAGAGAGAGAGAGAGAGAGAGAGAGAGAGAGAGAGAGAGAGAGAGAGAGAGAGAGAGAGAGGTTTGAAAATGGGAGATGAAATCCAAGAATGTCAATAAAAGAATTCAATTCAATGCCCTTCAAAATAGTTGTAAATGCACAAACAATCTCTACTCTAAAAGAGTTAGACATGCTCATCAAACATTTTCTCTAATGATCAAACCATCAATGTATCCACAAGAAACCAAAGAAACACAACTCTTTAACATTCAGTTAGGTGACTTGTGGACTCTCTACTTGGAACATGAACCACTTCCCAAAGGGTATGGTGCTAAAGAGGCTTAGTATGGAATTTTGGTGAAGTTTACAAGTGTTTAATGGCTTATCTTAAGAAAAGAAAAAAAACACAAGACTTTATGAAAAAGTAAGGAGAAATAGAATAATACATGTATACAAGCATTCACTTCCATGTTCCACACTTCCTTAGCTTCAATCCTAAGATCTAATGATAAACTCAATTCCAAACTCGCTCGTGATCTTTAAACTCAAACCCCACTCTTTTTACAACTTATGAAGTTTTTTATTCCACACTAAGCTCTTTTTATTTTCTCTTTGCTATCCTCTTTTTTCTTTTTTTCACTTTGTTTTTCTCCTTGATTTTATATTCTAAAGGATTCATTTGCTTATAAAGTTTGAGCTATTAATTCTTTCTTTCTACTTCCAAAGTTTTTCTTTAAACACTCATGCCTCATGACTTTTTCTTTACTTTTCTTGCTCTCAAATCACTGATAGGTTCAAAGTTTTATCCCTATTCTACTGCAAGTGCACAAATATGCTATTGTAGTATTCAGGGTATCGTATCCACAAGGACTCAAGATTTCACACGATAGATTATGAGTAGTCGAACTAAGCTAAGCGAAACAAATTGTAAGCAGTAGACAAGACAGCAGGTAAACGAATGAAGTGAGGTGAATGTAAGCAATTAACGAAGGTGTCAGGTTTCGGGAGGTTCTCAGGAAATCAGGATATCAGATAACAAACAATCAGAATTCAATCTATTAGCGTTCTTGGACTGGAATCACAGAAGTTAAACTAACCAGCTCTCGCTGCGATAATTATCTATGTCTAACAACCTAGCAAGCCAACTCTCGTTGCGAATCCTAGAGTTCTAAACATGCATTAATTCCAAGTTTGTTTGTTCGCAATTCCTCTAGACCAAATCTCTTTGCGAATAGATGAATTGCTCACCTAAATATTTTCTAGCTAATTAACCAACTCTCGTTGTGAAAATCAACCTAATATCAGTAATCTAAATGGCCAGTTCAGATTATGCGTTAAGAACGATTTAGATGATGAATCCAAATTAATCTGTTACTCTAACAATTCTTCAGATCCCTAATGAGAATTCCCTAACCTAACAAGAGATCTACTCAGACATATCAATCATAACAAAAGACATAGTCGAATAGATATCATATATAAAACCAAAAGAGTAAGAACAGGGGTTCGAAATCTCCTTTCTCTCGAGAACAAGACCAGCCCCAAATCTCCTAATCTAATTGAGTAATCTCCAGAATAAAACGTAGCCTAAACAATGGCTGAAAACCCTAATTAATAGTCTAAAACACGATTGAGACTTCTTTGTAATTATGAGAAACTTCTGGGCTAATTTGCAAATCTTCAAAGTCTTCATTAAACCAGCGAGAACTCGCTGATCACGATCCGTGTCGACCGACACTGAAGATGTGTCGATCGACACCCGCCTCAGACGATCATATCAATTCTTTGCAACCGCATGAATGCTCTATAAAGCTCCAGAATGCGCAATAATGTCCAACTAAGGTCCAAACGTGATAAAACCTGTAATGTACCTGAAAGGACTCGAAAGACTATAGAAGACTCGATTATGTACATATATCATGGCTCAAAACACCTAAAAACCATGATATATCAATCACTCTTTTCTTCTCACTAAATCAAGAAATGATCTCATACAACAAAAATCATCAAATGAAAAACAAAAACCCATCCCAAGTAATATCCTAGTCTAGCCAATCAATGCAATTGGCGCATGGAAGTGAGTCCTTGTCATTCTCCTATCAATTCGAGTTTTGCACAAGTTTGCATTATCAAGAAGAGACCTCACTAAACCAATAACAAGAGGAAAAGAAAAATGGGTTAAGGTTCAAGGTGTAGAAAAGATTCTTTTGATGCAAATAGCCAATAAATTTTGTAAGAATGTCAAAAAGGATAAGAAAACTTGATTGTTTTAAAGTTACAAATGGTGAGAAATCCTAGTTCTAAGAGAGAGAGTAATTGAAAGTCCAAATTAAGTCCAAGTTCATTAGAGTTGAGTTACAAAGGAAAAAATGTATCAACAATGAGATCTAACTTTCAAGCAACTAATATCCAAACATGTTGCATACTTAACTTCAAATTCACTCAAATGCATTATACAAATCCTGAAGGGGCATTAATTCAAACTATGAGTTGACACTCAAATGGAAGTTACATCATAACTCCTTATGAAAAATGCAATGCAATCCTAAGATGTTATTAGACTAATTCCTAAAGATGTAAATGCAACTAGATGCTTCTTTTTGTTCAAATTTTTATGGATTTTCTATGCAATAAGTGAATGGATGAGACTCAAGAGATGAAAAAGAGAAAATAAGATCATAAAACACACCATTAGCAACTAGCCTCTCCCACCAAAATTAAATTACAGTCTCTTGTGTGATAAAAGTGAGGTTATAGAGACGAAAGACTAAATCAAAAATGCAAATCAAAAAGACAAAAATTGGAGTGTTACTTGGAGATGGAGTGAGAGTAGGATGGAGAGAAGGAATGGAAGGTGGAGGCATATTTTAATGTGACACGAGTATCCCCCAAACTTAGGTCATGGCATAGGCTTCTTCATCCTTTGATTTGGCATTGAAGTTTCTTTGCTCGGTCCCAAAACCCTTTCCCCTCTTTTTTTCATTGATTCCAAAGCTCCCAAACAAGGATAGATACGGGACTTCCTCCCAAGTGAGCTTGTTTTAAAGTCACTACCTTGACTATACCTTAACTTATTTTAGTTAGGAATATGGCATAAGTTGGGATCACTGGGATCATACTCATCATAGAACAATCCTCTAAACTCCTTCATCTTTATATCCTCAAAAAGGATATTCCTTGTGTTGGATCTCCTAGGATCTAGGGTTCGTTATATTGAATCACCAACCTCGTTCTTACCTTGTTACTGGCAGCGGAATGATTGGTGAACGAGATCAGTAGCGAATCAAGTGCTTCGCCTCTACCAAGCATACACTCACACAACCTGGAACGCCGGGATGCTAGTGCCGGATTCAGGGATGAGTTTTCGATGTCTCTGCTTTTCTCTCTGAGAATTCCAGTGACGGCTTGGGTCCAGGTCGACCATATAAGCCTTTATATATCGACCTGGAATTGACATCAGTAAACCTTCGGAGAAACCCGACTCGTTTATGTCAAAACCCGATATGCATCGATCGACACACTTACTGTGTCGATCGACACACCTTCTCGAAAAGCCTGCATCGATCGACACACTCATGTATCGATCGACACATACATCATAAAACTCCATGTCAATGTGCATCCAATACACATCAATGTGATCATTATCAAATGATCATTCCCATATGTTAGCTTCCAGATTGCTTAGGTGTGTGACCTTATAGGATCATATAATACTGGCAGTAAGTGTACAACTTACAGATTACAAGAGGCTTCTAGCAAAGCATTACAATCACCTAGTATTATACAAACGATTGATCTCGATACACAACTATCCACAGAAGTGAGTACGAGTGTGATTTCAGGACACAATCCCAACAATCTCCCACTTGTACTGGAATCATCAATTCCTACAATCCTTTTGTCTCTATATCTCGATTTGGCATAAGACAAGATTAGTGTCATTCTTATTAAGCCAATATCATGTTTATCGAACTCCTGATCTATACTGAACAAAACAAACAATTGAACTACAGTTCGTTTGAGTGCGGCCACACATTTTCTCAGCATAAAATCTTCGATAGGCCCTGAGATATTTATCTCCCGTTATTCAGGAGGGACAAATCCCATCTTGTTCCATCCCTATTTCAACGCACACTTCATGATACACCTGAGCAATGCCTTTATAGCCGCCAGTTACGGATCGACGTTTGACAAGGTCAAGGTGCACCAATTCATATGCAAGAAAGCATGATGAACTCAGGTCCAAGGACTATACTCAATAGTCGTAATGAGAACCTCTCATGACACAGATATAACTATCCTGGAGACTTCTCATTAGCGGGTCACGTCCGATCATATGTTCACCAACATATATCTATGTAACTGACTGTGATACTCATATCATTGACTCCATGAAACTTAGTTAACAGTCACCTCACAAGCTAGTCTCTCGCGGTTGTTATTGTCCCACTTTAACAACCTCGACTAGGGACACATCATAATTTATGTCATTTGTTATTTATAGGGTTTCATGATCAAGTCCTCAACTTGATGACCTATAATATGACATAAACTTATTTTGGGACCATTATTTAATTATCCAATAATCAAATGATGTTGATGTCAGTTTTTCATAACTCCCACTAGAATCAAGACCAAGTCTTCAGATATCTAGTACCCACAGCAACAGTATACAACTCGTGCTTAGGTTGTGAGAGATACTGCGGTGTTCTTGCTTGGAAACCATTCCAACAAACCACACCGCTATTCTTTAATGAGCACTATTCTATGGTCCTCTGCTTGGAAACCTTTCCAACAGACAGCACCGCTACACAGGCAAAAGACATAACCAGGTGAGAACCGGGAATCATCTTTGTCCGTCTAACTACTCATGACTGATTCGTCTATTTATCAGTTGTACAAGAGCCTATCCCTAGTGTTCAAACATTTGGGGATATTCCTTACAACTGTCCAGTGACTTTTACCGGAACATATTGGTATCTTCTCGTCATGTTGTATGCGTAAGCTGCATCTATACGAGCGCACAACATGGCATTTATGATGGATTCTATTGCTTAAGCAAAAGGAATCACACTTATAGATACTAGCTCAGCCAGTGTCCAAGACACTTCATCTTGCTAATATTATTGCCATAAGACCTTTGGTGTGAAGCCATTCTTGGAATCATGCACATTGGAACTGTCCAGTACCTTATAATCATAAGGATTCTGACACGATCCAATTAGCTCTTCTGATCCATCTCAATGGATCCATATTCCAAGAGCTTACACGGCTTCTCCCATGTCCCTCGTTGAATATGACTTCTGACCCAAATCTTGACAAGACTTTAGCGTCGGAACGTTGTTTATGAGGTTAAGTATGTTCTAAACATACAGTTTTGAGAATTGCAACTACGCTCCCACTAGTTTACTTGTAAACGCACGGTTTCTATACGTTCCTGATCGAGTCAAAGCCTTTGACCGTTTTAACAGAACATAGATTCCAACTCCAATATGTTTGCTTCAATCTCTAAATAGATTGGAGAAGCCAACATGCATACCCAGCCTATTTTCGGAGTTGGGGCTCACCATCGCTTCTTTGAATTTCGCATGCTCGTCACTTTTCAATGATCAACAGATCACGGCAATCGGTTACGAGAAATCACTCTCGGGTTAGTGACGGATCCATTAGGATCATCGAATTTCAGGCTCCACAGGTGTCGATCCTACAGCACTCTGTAGATCCAACCGTTGCTCTCCCTCAACAGGTTGAACAGCCTCCTGTGTTTCTCGAATTTCTTCGAGCTGTACTATTACTCCCACTGTTTTCTTGGAAAAACAGAGTTCCGAACAACAAAGCTTTGTTCTCGGATTGGTTGCAAAAGTACTAAGCCTTGGTTTCCCTAGGACAACCAGCGAAACAGCACTTATCAGATTTGGGTTCAAGTTTGTTTGTTGACAACTGCCTTACACAAACCTTGCAATCCCAATTAATCAGAAAAACATATTTGGAAATCACCCAGTCCACATCCAATGTGGTGTTTTTCACTGATTCTGATAGAAAACTTATCTGCGTAAACATATTCATTTTAGAGCGTATTTTAAAAGATAATGGAAGATTCATGTGACTCATCATTAATCGGAGCATATCCAATAAGATCCGATTCATTCTCTCAGAAACACCATTCAAGGTTTTCAGGAGAGATGAACTGTGAAGCGACTTCACACTCACTCAGATGATCACTCAATTCTTGACTCAAGTATTTTCCTCCGCGATCTAATCGAGAGATTCTAATACTTATGTCATATTGTTTCTATACTTCATTTTGGAACTCCTCAAAGGATTCGAAGACGTGTCTCCTCAAAAGAACACAACGATACTTACTGATGCCATCAATAAGTTAGTGAAGTACTGAGGCCTTCCTTTGGCACTGATGCTCATCGGGCCGCATACGTCAGTATGTGAAAAGGCCCAATAAGCCTCTGGCTCTTTTCTCTAGCTCTGCTAAAGAAGCCTTAGTCATTTTGGCCCAGCAAGCAGAATTCATGTCTCAATTGATTTATAATCAAATGAATCTGAAGCCCATTACTATGGAACTTCTGAATCTGCTTCACTTCTATGTGGTTTAGATGACTGCTAAGGAAAGATCGAGTTCAAGTCATCAGACTTAAACTGTTTGGTATTTATGTTATATTCTGGTGTATTTTGGTTTAAGACATAAAACCCATTTATCAAAAAGGGATGCTACCATATAATATTTCATTATGATCAAAAGAGCAAAACTTGTCTTTTATCGGAATGAAAAACATCCAAATTCTTACAAGAAAATGAAAGATATCTTTGCATATAACAAGTACATGGTGGCAATTACTTAATTTCAAAAACCAAGTTTGAAAGGCTCCTACAAGTAGAGAATCTCTACGGCTCATGCAGCAACCATTGCTCCATACCAGACACGCAGTTCCACTTGTCCTTTCTTCAATGTTCTACTGTTGCTTAGGCCCTGCATATTTCCAAAATATCAGTACCACAACTAGTATCCAATACATATGTAGAACTTGAATTAATAACACAATACCTGAAGAAGAAGTACCATACATCTCCTTCATCTCTTGTGAATCTTCCAAGAATTTAATGCAATCTCTCTTCCAATGCCCTGACTCATCGCAGTAGAAGCATTTTCTAACACCAGATGGGCCTGACTTGGGCTTATAAGATGACACAGGCTTATCCTGATTCCAAATCTGGACTGTCCTGCCTTTACCCTTGCCAACACAAGATTTCTCAAATCTTTTACCCTTTATGATGTCTTGCTCTGCTGTTTTGAGCATGCCATGCAGCTCAGTCAACGTCTTCGTCAAGTTATTCTTGATATAGTTTTTGACAAACTTATCATAACTAGACGGCAGTGACTGCAGAATGATGTCTGTAGCCAACTCTAAGCTGGCAGAACAATCCAGTTTCCCCAGGTTATCAACGTAACCCATCATTTTAATGACATGAGGACTCACTGGAGCATCCTCTGGTAGTCTGCACCCAGTCAGAGACTTAACCATGTGGAATCTCTCAACTCGTGCCAGATCCTGAAACTTCAGTTTCAGGCTGGTGATCATCTCTATTGGCGACTCCATGTTCTCGTATTGACTCTTTAAGTCCGATTCCATGGTAGCCAATATCAGACCACGCACATCTACCACATCAATATAATGCTTATTCCAAGCATTATATACTGCATTCGAGCGATTGGCCCCAAGCCTTTCTGGAAGAGCTTTCTCAAGGACATATTCCTTACTCTCCTGCTTGAGGATTAATTTCAAATTGCGATACCAATCCAGAAAATTTGACCCATTTAACTTGTCCTTCTCAAGGACGGGTCGTAACGAGAAGGTAGTTTTAGACATAGGCTGAAAATTTTAATCAAAGAAAATTTTAGTTATGATTTCAGGAAATGAGGAATCTTATCCAATAAGAAAACTCGCATTATATTCAAACAATGTTTCCTCCATGAATATAATAATCCAAGATCCATACATTACTAAAATCTGAGTGGACGACTCGCCATTACCCAAACTTTAGTTATCTAGGTAAGCAAATCATTGCTAATTGTACTCAGTACAACTCTTGGTCGCAGATAAGACAATCCATGTCCTATCTACTCTGATGTCTCTGGGCCCAGAACTTCTGATAGCCCAGTCAAGTAAAACCAACCTGTTATGTCTTGTGATCACTAATAGTTGCACTGCAAGTCTAATAATAATCACCTGCATTTCCCACGTTGCTGTGGATACCAAGGACTCCAAGGATATCCAACAACAACACGAGTCCTGACAGTAGACGAGATCGGGCAAGACATCAAGATCACTTGATATTTAGTTGAGGAATAGGAACTTTAAAAGATTAGTGATTCAATCTCTTAGGTCACGTAATTGTAGATGTCAAGCACTGCAAGACCATCAACGCTACTATCTGCCTTACTCATGTAATTGTGGACACCAAGCTCTCGGCAAGAGTATCACAATAACAAAGTGAGTCTTGACAGTTGACCAGATTGAATAACTAAGCTTCGATCTAACACACATTCAATGTGTATTAGATAGGTTTAGAACATTTTAACTTTTAATTTTAATTAAGTTTTAATCGTTCTAATTTCAGTGGGTTAGGTCATTCGTTTCGTTTCTTAATCATTTGGTTCAAAAACCAAACGATTACGGTTCGCATTGTCACCATATGCGTCGACTGGCACACTTGGTTGACTCTTGATATGCAACCTTAAGATCATTCGAGATAACCGGTCAAGTCCAATTTAACCAGTTCATCTAGTCGAACCGATTCAATCAGTTTTAACTAATCGCGATAACCGGTTCAATCCAATTGAACCGACTTATCCAATCAAACTGATCTTAACCAATTAAATCGGTTTATTCTGATTGAGATAACCAGTTCAATCCAATTGAACCAATTCATCCAATTTAAACCGATCTTATTGCCTTAACCAAGCATGATAACCAGTTCAATCCAATTGAACCGATTCAACCAATCGTAAGGCTTGCGTCGACCGAAACTTTACCTGTGTCGATCGATACAGTAGGGTTTCAGGGAATTTTTAATCGAATTAAACCGACATAACCATGTGAGATAACCGGTTCAATCCAATTGAACCAATCTATCCTTTCGCACAGCCTGCGTCGATCGATGCACCCAGTGTGTCGATCGACACAGTGCGATTTCTAAATCGAAAACCCAAATTTCAATAGGCGAATTCGCGAACTCCTTCATCTTTATATCCTCAAAAAGGATATTCCTTGAGTTGGATCTCCTAGGATCTAGGGTTCGTTATATTGAATCACCAACCTCGTTCTTACCTTGTTACTGGCAGCGGAATGATTGGTGAACGAGATCAGTAGCGAATCAAGTGCTTCGCCTCTACCAAGCACACACTCACACAACCTGGAACGCCGGGATGCTAGTGCCGGATTCAGGGATGAGTTTTCGATGTCTCTGCTTTTCTCTCTGAGAATTCCAGTGACGGCTTGGGTCCAGGTCGACCATATAAGCCTTTATATATCGACCTGGAATTGACATCAGTAAACCGTCGGAGAAACCCGACTCGTTTATGTCAAAACCCGATATGCATCGATCGACACACTTACTGTGTCGATCGACACACCTTCTCGAAAAGCCTGCATCGATCGACACACTCATGTATCGATCGACACATACATCATAAAACTCCATGTCAATGTGCATCCAATACACATCAATGTGATCATTATCAAATGATCATTCCCATATGTTAGCTTCCAGATTGCTTAGGTGTGTGACCCTATAGGATCATATAATACTGGCAGTAAGTGTACAACTTACAGATTACAAGAGGCTTCTAGCAAAGCATTACAATCACCTAGTATTATACAAACGATTGATCTCGATACACAACTATCCACATAAGTGAGTACGAGTGTGATTTCAGGACACAATCCCAACACCTTGGACCATGAAAGATCAATGGTGTGGTGGAGAGTATACCAAGAAACTTGTTGAAGTGTTGTGCTATTGGAGACCATCCTTCTTCACCCTCCTTGGAGGCTTCTTCAATAAGACCATTTTGCTTCTCCATAGGCTCTTCACCAATTGACTCTTACTTGGAATTTGGTTGCTCATGCAATTCTTCCATATATAGGTGAAGGCTCATTTTGGATTTAGCTTTCCTTTGTGATCTCCTTGAACTCCACAACCAAACCAACTTCACAAGGATCTTCAAAAGTTCTCACAACCTTTTTTGTTGCAATTGGTTGAATGACTCATGCTTGTCTCTTGGAGATTTTCTTCTTCATATCTTATCACAATATTCACAAACAGTGCAACCAAGAAGTAATTCAAATTTCTTGATAGTCTCTTCAGCTTCTTGTAAGAACCCATCTTAGACTTGAGCATTCTCCTTTGGCTCAACAATGCTTGCATATTGAGGCGAAGAAGCAAAATCAGTTTTGATCATCCTTATGCTCTCATTGAACCTCTCTTGTCCTTCCAATGCTCACCTTGCCATGTTGAGAATCTCTTCCTCATATAAGATTTTGGAAGAGTAAGTTGCTTCATGCTCATGCTCCATGCTCCAAGATTGGACTCCATCACCATATCCTTTTGTTACTCATGATAAGAGTATCAATTTGGGAGATCACCTTCATAAGTGGATGAGATTTTAAAACCATGATGACTTGTAGGGTCCCAAGCGATCTCTCTTTCTTGAGCTTATAGTATATCCCTCATCATTGAAGCTATATCTGAAGTCATACTCTTCCTTGTGATTGTATCTTGTAAAACAAACAAACATTTGAAATAAAGTTAGCATCCAGATAAACAAAATCAAAATAAAAGATTAGTCTAAAGTAGAATCTAAATCCTAATAGTTATTGCTACACCTCCCCGGCACCAGTGCCAAAATTATAGCTAGGTTTTTCGGTTCATAAGTAATCAATTCCTCAAAGCTCTACACATGTCGATTTAGTATTTGAGGTCTCAATCAAAGGAGGTAAGAATAACAACACTCTAAGAATGCAAGAAACTACTTAATCTAAGCAAAATAGATAAAAGAGGTTTATACTAACAATCCTAAAGATAATGGGTTTGATTTGTGTACCTACAGTAAAAATGTTAGAGGCATACCGCTTTCTTTGTTACCAATCACGAAAACGTTATCAAAAGCTACAGTATAAACGGTTACTCTCAGTTTTTTTTTTGTTACCGCTTTCGCTAACAGCTTTCATTTACAGTTTTGTACTATTCAACCACATACCACTTTCGCTAATCGCTAATATAACCGATACGCTTTTGTTCACCAATCGGACCTAATAGAAAGTAACAAATTAAAGAAAGAAAGCACACAACAAATGTTAACAAATGGTCAACAAAAAGTCAACAAAATCTCAACAAAAGTCAGCTAAAATATAATTGACGAAAATGCGTAAGCAAAGTTGAAAACAAGATAAAAGATAGGTCTTAGGATGGGTTAAATGACTTTGTATGACTGTTGAATCAGAGATTTTTTGGAACTTGGGCCATTCTATCATCAGATTGAATCCTAACTAGTTCCAGATAGCCTAGGATCTAGGGTTTAGTTAATTGAATCATCAGGAATGATCTCGTGTTTACCTGGTGATTTGCAGCGGAATGATGAACAGGTAATTGAGATCAAGAGCGCCTCAGATGCTGCGCCTCTACTGCAGTCCACACGCACACAAGCTGAAATCCGCCGGGATGCTAGTGCCGGGAATCGGATCTCCTGGGAAGCTCTGGGTTTAGAGAGGTGGCTGTCAAAGAACCAACGAACCGGGTTCCAGGTCGTTCATATAAACATATATATAGACCTGGAATGACTAAAACCGATAATTGGACTAAACCCAAAACGTTTAAGTCATAAACCGAAACATCAGTTTTGGGACCAGCCTTGTGTCGATCGACACACCTCTTAAAACTCGAATTCAATGTGTATCCAATACACATTGACCAGACCATATACCAATGATCAATCCCATACAAAGTGTATCCAGCTTGCTTAGGTGTGTGACCCTGTAGGTTCACATAATACTAGCAATGAGTTACAACTCATTTGTCATAAGCGGCTTCTAGCAAAACATTATGACCACCTAGTATCACATGAATTGTCCGATCTCGACAATACAACTATCATGCAGAGTAAGTACAATATGATTTCAGGACATAATCCCAACAATCTCCCACTTGTAATGGAATCATCTATTCCCATAATCCCTTTATCGCTATATCTCGATATGGCATAAGGCAAGAAATTGTGTCATCCTTATTATAGCCAACATCATGTTCATCGATGGGCCATGCATTTTCTCAGTATCAAATCTTCGATGGGCCCTGAGATATTTATCTCCTGTTATATAGGAGGAACAAATCCCTTCTTGTTCCATCCCTGTTTCTACACACACTTCATGATACCTAAGCAATGCCGTTATAGCCGCCAGTTACGGAACGACGTTTGACAAGGTCAAAGCGCACCAATTCACATGCTAGAAAGCATGATGAACTCAGGTCTAAGGACTATACTCTATAGTCGTAATGAGAACCTCTTATGACACTGATATAACTATCCTGTAGAGTTCTCATTAGCGGGTCATATCCGATCATATGTTCACCAACATATATCTATGTGATTGACGTTGATACTCATATCAATGACTCCATGAAACTTAGTAATACGTCACCTCACATACTAGTCTTAACGGTTGTTAGTGTCCCACTTTAACAACCTACGACCAGGGACAAACATAATTTTATGTCATCTTTCACTTATAGGTTTTCATGATCAAGTCCTCAACGTGATGACCTATAAAATGAACATAAAATACTTTGGGACCATTATTTAATTATCCAATAATCAAATAATGCTGATGTCAGTTTTTCATAAACATGACCATAGCATGTCTATGTGATCATCATAACTAACATAACTCCCACTAGAATCAAGACCACGTTTTCAGATATCTAGAACCTACAGCAACAGTGAAAACTCGTGCTTAGGTTGTGAGAGAAGCTGTGGTGTTCTTGCTTGGAACCATTACAACAAACCACACCGCTATTCTTTAATAAGTCCTATTCTACAGTCCCCTGCTTGGAGCCCTTCCAACAGATAGCACCGCTACACAGACAAAGAGACATAACCAGGTGGGAACCGGGAGTCGTCTTTGTCCGTCAAACTACTCTTAACATATTCGTCACTTCCTCAGTTGAACAAGAACCTATCCTTAGTGTTCCTCAAACACTTGGGGATATTCCTTACAACTGTCCAATGACTTTTACCGGAACATCTTGGTATCTTCTCGTCATGCTTTATGCGTAAGCTGCGTCTAGACGAGTGCAAAATATGGCATTCATGATGGATTCTATTGTAGAAGCATAAGGAATCACACTCATAAATACTAGCTCATCCAGTGTCCAAGACACTTATTCTTGCTAAAATTATTGCCACAAGACCTTTGGTGTGAACCCATTCTTGGAATCATGCGTATTGGAACTGTCCAATGCCTTATCAACATAAGGATTCTGACACGATCCAATTAGCCTACCCCAATCCATTTCAATAGATCCTTATTCCAAGAACTGACGCGGCTTCTCCCATGTCTATCGTTAAAATGACTTCCAACCCAAGCCCTGATAAGACTTAAGCGACGGAACGTCGTTTATGAGATTAAGTATGTTATATACAT
The DNA here is from genome assembly GCA_030180135.1 of Orychophragmus violaceus. NCBI lineage: Eukaryota > Viridiplantae > Streptophyta > Magnoliopsida > Brassicales > Brassicaceae > Orychophragmus > Orychophragmus violaceus. Next base: position 12,346,511 of record CM058240.1, read on the forward strand.
ACAGTGTGAGAAATGCAACTACGCTCCCACTAGTCTACTTGTAGACGCACGGTTCCTATTCGTTCCTGATCAAGTCAAAACTTTTGACCGTTTTAACAGAACGTAGATTCCAACTCCAAGATGTTTGCTTCAATCCAGAAATGGATCGGTGAAGCTAACATGCATACCTAGCAAATTTTCGGAGTTGGGGCTCACCATCGCTCCTTGAATTTCGCAAGCTCGTCACTTTTCAATGATCAACAGATCACGGCAATTGGTTACGAGAAATCACTCTCGGGTTAGTGACGGATCCATTTGGATCTGCGAACTTCAGGCTCCACAGGTGTAGGTCCTACAGTACTTTGTAGATCCAACTGCTGCTCTCCCTCAACAGGTTGAGCAGCCGCCTGTGTTTCTCGAATTTCTTCGAGTTGTACTTCTAATCCCACTGTTCTTCTTGGAAAGAAACTTTCTATCTAGAAAAACAGAGTTCCGAACAACAAAACTTTGTTCTCGGATTGGTTGCAAAAGTAATAAGCCTCGGTTTCCCTAGGACAACCAGCGAAGCAGCACTTATCAGATTTGGGTTCAAGGTTGTCTGTTGTCAACTGCTTTACATAAACCTTGCAATCCCAATTAATCAGGAAAACATACTTGGAAAACTCCCAGTCCACATCCAATGTGGTGTCTTTCAACTGATTCTGATAGAAACCTATTTGGCGTAAATACATACATCTCTAGAGCGTATTCCTAAAAAGGATAATGGAAGATTCGTGTGACTCATCATTAATCGGAGCATATCCAATAAGGTCCGATTCTTTCTCTCAGAAACACCATTCAGGTTTTCCAGGAGAAATGAGCTGTGAGACGACTTCACACTCACTTAGATGATCACTCAATTCTTGACTCAAGTATTTTCTTATGCAATCTGATCGAGGATCTTTAATAATTTTGTCATATCGGTTCTATACTTCATTCTGGAACTCCTTTGACCATTTCAAAAGATTCTGACTCGTGTCTCATCAAATGAACACAACCATACTTACTGAAGTCATCAATAAAGGTAATGAAGTACTGAAGATTTCCTCTGGCACTAATGCTCATCGGGCCACATACATCAGTATGTGTAAGGCCTAAGCAGAATTCATATCTCATATGTTTTATAATCAAATGAGCCCATAAAGCCCATAACTATGGAACTTCTGAATCCGCTCCACTCTATGTGGTTGAAACGACTATGCCAAAGAAAAATCGAGTTCGAGTCATCAGACTTAAACCGTTTGGTATTTATGTTATATACTGGCGAACATTGGTTTAAGATATAAAACTCATTTTTCAAAAAGGGGGTGCTACCATGGTATATTTCATCAGGATCAAAAGAGCTAAACTTGTCTTTTATCAAAATGAAAAACATCCAAATTCTTACAAGAAAATGAAAGACATCTATGCTTAAAGCAGGTACATAGTAGCAATTACTTAATTCAAAAACCAAGCTTGAAAGGCTCCTACAAGTGGAGAATCCCTACGGCTAAGGCAGCAACCATTGCTCCATTCCAGACTCGCAGTTCCACTTGTCCGTTCTTCAACGTTCTACTTGTTTCTTAAGTCCTGCATATTTCAAAAAATATCAGTACCACAACTAGTATCCAATACCTTTGTAGAACTTGAAGTGATAACACAATACCTGAAGAAGAAGTTCCGTACATCTCCTTCATCTCTTGTGAATCTTCCAAGAATTTAATGCAATTTCTCTTCCAATGCCCAAGCTCTTCAGAGTAGCAGCACTTACCAACATCAGATGTGCCAGACTTGGGCTTATAAGATGACACAGGCTTATCCTGATTCCAAATCTGGACGGCCTTGCCTCCACCCTTGTCTATACAAGATTTCTCAAATCTTTTACCCTTTATGATGTTTTGATCAGCTGTCTTCAGCATGCCATGCAGCTCAGTCAACGTCTTCGTCAAGCCATTCTTGATGTAGCTCATGATAAACTTATCATAACTTGACGGCAGTGACTGCAGAATGATCTCAGTAGCCAACTCTAGGCTAACAGGACAATCCAGTTTCCCCAGGTTATCAATGTAACCCCATCATTTTAATGACATGAGGACTCATTGGAGCATCCTTTGGTAGCTTGCACCCAATGAGAGACTTAACCATCTGGTATCTCTCAACTCGTGACTGATCCTGAAACATCAGTTTCAGGCTGGTGATCATCTCGATTGGCGACTCCATGTTCTCGTGTTGACTCTTTAAGTCCGAGTTCATGGTAGCCAACATCAGACCACACACATCTACCACATCAATATAATGCTTATTCAAGGCATCATATACTGCATGCGAGGCATTGGTCCCAAGCCTTTCGGGGAGAGATTTCTCAAGGACATAGTCCTTACTCTCTTGCTTGAGAATAAATCTCAAGTTCCGATACCAATCCAGGAAATTTGATCCATTTAAGTTGTCCTTCTCAAGGACGGATCGCAACGAGAAAGTAGTTTTAGACATAGGCTGAAATCTAAGAAAAGAAAATTTTAGTTATGAAGTTCAGGAAATGAGAAATCTTATCTAATAAGAAAACTCGCATTATATTCAAACAATGTTTCCTCTTTGAATATAATGATCCAAGACCCATACTTCACTAAAATCTAAGTGGACGACTCGCCATCACTCAAGTTTTAGTTATCTAGGTAAGCAAATCATTGCTAATTGTACCCAGTACAACTCTTGGTCGCAGATAAGACAATCCATGTCTTATCCCCTCTGACGTCTCTGGGCCCAGAACTTCTGATAGCCCAGTCAAGTAAACCAATCTCTTCAGTCTTGTGATCATTGACAGTCGCACTGCAAGTCTATCAATGATCACCTGCCTTACTCATGTAATTGTGGATACCAAGGACTCCAAGACTATCCAACAACGAAATGAGTCTTGACAGCAGACAAGATTTGGGCAAGACATCAAGGTCACTTGATATTTAGTTGAGGAAACGGAACTTTAAAAGGCTAGTAAATCAATCTCTTAGGTCATGTAATTGTTGATGTCAAGCACTGCAAGACTATCAACACAACTACCTGCCTTACTCATGTAATTGTGGACACCAAGCTCTTGGCAAGAGTATCACAACAACGAAATGAGTCTTGACAGTTGACCATATTGACAACTAAGCTTTGATCTAATACACATCCAATGTGTATTCAATGGGTTTAGAACATGTTTAACTTCTAATTTTAATTGAGTTTTTAATTGTTCCAATAAGTGGGTTAGATCGAGTTTGGTTTTGCAAATTCAAGGTTCAATAACCAGAATTGTCAGCACTGTGTCGATCGACACAGACCATGTCTGTCGATCGATGCCACCAAACAAACCGGACTTTAATAACCGGTTTAACCAATTGCGATAACCGGTCCAATCCAATTGAGCCGGTTCATCCAATTAAACCGATCTTAACCAATCAACTCGGTTTATACTAATTGAGATAACCAGTTCAATCCAATTGAACCAATTCATCCAATTTAAACCGATCTGATCTAACTTAACCAAGCATGATAACCAGTTCAATCCAATTGAACCGATCAACCAATCACAAGGCCTGTGTCGACCGATACTCAACCTGTGTCAATCGACACAGTAGGGTAACAGGGAACTCGATCTCTAAGATCGAAACCCTGAAATTTTATAAGCGTTTTCACGGTGTGTCGACCGACACAAGATTAGTGTCGATCGACATTGTGCGAAAACACAAGTTCATCGTTTTTGATACGAAACAAAATCCGAGATTATTTTCATCAAAACGAAAACCAGCAAGCATTAACCTCTTCAAATAAATCATTATTCGAATTACATGCTTCAGATTCAATGATTAAAACCCTAAGGCTCTGATACCACTGTTGGAACTTGGGCCATTCTATCATCAGATTGAATCCTAACTAGTTCCAGATAGCCTAGGATCTAGGGTTTAGTTAATTGAATCATCATGAATGATCTCGTGTTTACCTGGTTATTTGCAGCGGAATGATGAACAGGTAATTGAGATCAAGAGCGCCTCAGATGCTGCGCCTCTACTGCAGTCCACACGCACACAAGCTGAAATCCGCCGGGATGCTAGTGCCGGGAATCGGATCTCCTGGGAAGCTCTGTGTTTGGAGAGGTGGCTGTCAAAGAATCAACGAACCGGGTTCCAGGTCGTTCATATAAACATATATATATAGACCTGGAATGACTAAAACCGATAATTGGGCTAAACCCAAAACGTTTAAGTCATAAACCGAAACATCAGTTTCGGGACCAGCCTTGTGTCGATCGACACACCCAATGGTGTCGATCGACACACCTCTTAAAACTCGAATTCAATGTGTATCCAATACACATTGACCAGACCATATACCAATGATCAATCCCATACAAAGTGTATCCAGCTTGCTTAGGTGTGTGACCCTGTAGGTTCACATAATACTAGCAATGAGTTACAACTCATTTGTCATAAGCGGCTTCTAGCAAAACATTATGACCACCTAGTATCACATGAATTGTCCGATCTCGACAATACAACTATCATGCAGAGTAAGTACAATATGATTTCAGGACATAATCCCAACAAGATTCACAATGATCAATTCAATAAATTGATCGATTTAGAGGGACCTGGAATTCAGATAAAGGACTTAAAGGCAATAACAAAATGACCGAAAAATGTAGTCATTTTATTAATCTCAGAGTTCAAAATTGATGGTGATTTCTCTGCTCTGGAAAGTAGGCTTTTTGGTACAATGATTCAGGATGATGATCATAGTGAATAGAATTTTATTAAAAATATCGCAAAATCTGTGAGGACTACCTACGTACCTTGTAAACAGGGATCAAGCCATTCTTAGTTCGGGATGAAAAACAATATGAAAGATACTTATTTTTCCTCGTAGGAGAAGTATATTTATATCAGGAGAGTTAGGTTATTTTCTAAATTCTCTCTTATATTGATAATGTTAAATTCACATAGTCTTGAATATTCTTTCCTTTTTGGAGATTTTTCTTTTCCTTTGTCTTCTTCTTTTTCTAAAATATGGTTAATTTACTTAACCATATTTTCCTCTTTTATGCATGTTGACGTGGGATTTACCATGGTGAGCTTTTCTTCTTCATTATTGGTCTTGAGCTTAACAGGCTGATCTGTTTGTTGGGCCGGGCTAAAGCAAATGTGCTAAACCCGTCTCCAACAGTAATCCCCACATAGTTTGGCGAATTGAGCCGAAGACGTGATCGGAAAATTTGTAGAAAAGTGATTGCTCGGTGTAATCATGTAGATCGGCTCTTTGTGCTCCTTATTTTCCTGTTTCTTTTTTTTTTAAATACGAAATGTGATGTCTAGTTTTTCCCGCCAAAACAGTAATAGGAATATAGTTGTAAGGTGTATATGCGCTCGGCTCTACACATTGTAGCTCTCTTTTGCTCTTTTGTCTAAGTATGAAAAATGGTTTTGATTAGCAAGACTGAACTCGGCTTGATATAATTGGAATGAGCGAATGTGCGAGGCTTAGGAGATATATGCTCGGCTTATTTATAGCTCTCGCTGGAACATGCTAAAGGTCTTTAAAATGAGTGAATTTATGAGGCTCGATGCTCGACTTATTTATCACTAATTGTTAAAGCGTGCGAGACGTATCCTAGCTTTTCAGGAATGGATCCCGAATTCATCTTGATGTTTAGAATAATACTGAACGAAAATTCTTGTTCATGATGTAATCCACTGTAAAGTTAAGATTATTTATCTGTGTATCTTTAAGTTGAGGATCATCAGAAATTGAAAACGTTCATGAAGGTTTTCTTGGATCGCATATATCGTTGCCATGAGATATTTAAGACCGTGAGGCAGTATTTGTTGGCCTCAGAGTTTTTGATATCACCGGTCGTTGAAAAGCTTCATGTCAGGTACGTCGGCCTCTCATCAAAGAACAAAGAGATCATTAATTAAAATAAAAAGATGTAAAATTAAACCATGGAATACCAAAATACTAAACCAGTGGTTTGTCAAATTTTTGATATTCATGATAAGATTTGATTGGTTCACCACTTTTTTTTGTCAACCTTGTTGATTTTGGGCCAAAGGCCGTAAACAATATAAATGGCCAAGGCCCTACAAAAGAACAGTCCAACACAATTGAACGCAAGCCCAAGAGAAGCCTACCACGAAGATAAGATCGACACACAACAACACACGTCATTCTCTGCGGGATGCAGGACATGCAACAACACGTATTGGAGGAAGAGGACACCGCCGGACACAAGCCGGAGAACGTGGAGGAGAACGCTGCCGTGCTACTCTAGACCAATTCTCTGCAAACGCGAAGGACCATTTGCCGATCAAAACTGATATTTATGTGTTTTCATCCATTTAAGTTAGTGATTTGTGCTTATTTTGATCTCTTTTCCCCTCATTCTTCATTCTTTTGTTGTCCTTTGTTTAGTTTAGAATATAGTTGCATCTAGTCATAGGATCATGCATCTAGGCTTGCATTTGGAGTGTTTTTGGTGTTCTTTCAGGTGCTATGGAGTTTAGGTTGGCTAAGGTGCAAGATGGGAGCTTAAAGGATGAAGAGGATGAGTACAGGAAGTTTGTACCGGCTTGCATATCGGTCAGGAAGCCGGTACATCTCCCCCTGAAGAAGTCGAAGAATTGTACCGGCTTGCGTATCGGGCATCAAGCCGGTACAGCCTTCGGCCAAAGAAGAGCAAATCGGGCAGGGACTTGTACCGGGTTGTGTATCGGCTTCCCAACCCGATACACAACGTTACGAAGACGTTCGAAGGATTTGTACCGGCTTGTGTACCGGGCTCCAACCCGATACGACCCTCGGCGTGAAAGAAGCAAAATCGGGCAGGGACTTGTACCGGCTTGCGTATCGGGCACCAAGCCGGTACGGTTCCCAGTTTTTCTCTTGGATCCGGGTCAATACCCGGTTTGTTCCGGGTTGACCCGGTTCGACCCCCTTTACTATTTAAGCATAAAAACCTGATTTTTGTTATCTCTTAAGCTTGTTTTTGATTTCTAAACCTTTTGTAAGAACAAGTTTAATCTTTTCTTAATCCAAGTTCTTCTTTTGAGATTTCTTGTTTAAATCTTTCACCTTTCTCTAATCCTCAATGATTTACACTATCTCTTTAGATTTTGTGGATCAAATGATGATTAGTGAGTAGTTTCTCATAGGGTTTATGGGTTAGGTAGGATTAGTATGATTAGGGATGATTAAGGGATGTCTAATGTTAATCTTTCTTAAATATCTTCTATCTTGGTGATCTTAATGCCTATTTAACCTTGATCAAGTTGATTAGGATGTTTAGAAATTTCTTGCCCACCATGTGTTCGATGAAATTCCAGTTTTAGCTTTGATAGGATTTTCACATTCTAGCTCATGGGAATGAATGTCTAGAGTGATTATTAGCAATTAAGAACTTGATTGAATGCTTGCTTGATCCCATTTCACAAATGAGAGTTTGTTCTTGAAATAGAATTAAGTGAAGAGATTAGCTCTAAGAGATTAGGCTAATTGGCTTATTGTGTTCTTGCTAGGAGGTTAGCTTGCTTGTGGCTTGATTAGCATCCCGAGATCATCCCGAATCTTCTAATCCATTGACCTTGCTCATGAACCTTATTATCCTTAAATCTTGATTTTCTAGTTAATTGATTGCTTACTTGGTTTTGTTTAGTTCCTTACTAGTTTATTGTTTTGAATTACTTCTAGGTTGTTAGAACTTTGCTTGAATTGTGATTAGCTTGTCTAATTTGGTTCGGTGCATTCATTTTGGTTTAGTCCGGTCCCAAAAATGGATTGATCTCTCATTGCTACACGATAAGCATGGGAATTGATACCCTTAGAGATTAGTAAATCTCTGTTATCAATTTGGCGCCGTTGCCATTTTGGGAACTTGGATAGATCAATTCGATTTCCTTTCCTATTTAGATCAAGTTTTACTTACTAATCTTATTTCTTCTTCTCTCTTTGATGTCAGGTGTATGAACTTGCGGAGCAGAGGACCAACAGACTTAGTTGCGCGGGTTTCAGACATCAAAGCACTTGAAAGACAGTTAGCACACGAGAGAAGAGCACTAGAGCGAGTTGTGCATTTAGAGAGACTTGGGTTGGAGCAGGAAACAGTAGATCAGCCTCAGCTTGAGCCTCCAGAGCAGCCAGCTATGGATCTGCATCAGCAAGATCACCAGGATCATCAGGATCAGGGCCAACAGGGCCAACAGGGCCAACAAGGCCATCAAGAGCAGCATCAACAGGATGCGGGTGCTAGAGATGGACAGGGACACAGGATCCCGGTTCATCGTGAGAGACCTCTCAGAGCCATTGGCGATGGCGATACACCGGATACTAATGCTAATCGAAGGGGTATCATTCCACCACCTGTGAACAATAACAACTTTGAGATCAGGGCCATGGTAATGAATATGGTGCAGAACAACCAATTCCATGGACTTTCCTCAGAAGATCCATTGAAGCACTTAGACACATTCGACAAAATCTGTGATACTACAAGACTCAATGGTGTGACGGATGAGGGTCTCAAGATGCCCCTCTTTGTATTCTCCTTGGCAGATAAAGCCAAAGATTGGGAGAGCACTATTCCTCCAGGGTCTATCACTACATGGGCAGATCTCAAGAAGGCTTTCTTGAAGAAATTCTTCTCACCTACAAGAACTGCCCGCTTTCGCAATGAGCTATCCGGGTTTGTGCAAAGAAACAATGAGACCTTCGCTGAAGCTTGGGACAGGTTTACTAAGCTCACCACTCAATGCCCCCACCATGGATTCACCAAGGAGACACTACTCAGTAACCTCTACCGAGGAGTGCTTCCTAGGATGAGGGCAATGCTGGATTCTTGTAGTAATGGACACTTCCTAGGCAAAGGAGTTGATGAGGCTATGGAATTGATTGAGAACTTGGCTACAAGTGATGGGAATTACAATGAGGACTATGAGAGGACTCCTAGAGGATCATCTTCAATGGATGAGAAGTATGAGAAGGAAATCAAGTCTCTAAATGACAAGATAGACAAGATGATCTCATCCAACCAAAAGCAAATCAGCTATGTAGAGAACTATGAGGATTCTCCACCAGTTCTATTCAGCCTTGAAGGAGATATGACCCAAGAGGAGATCAATTTCATTGCTGGCCAAGGAGGTTTCAATAGGGGTTTCAATCCAAACTACAGGAATCACCCGAACTTCTCTTACAGAAATCCCAACGTTGCTAACCCACAGGATCAGGTTTATCCTCAAGCTCAACCACAAGCTCAAGCTCAACAACAAGGGCAACAAGGCTTCACACAACCTCAGCAACAAAAGCCTCTTGTCCCTTATACCAACCAGCAAGGGTTTGCTAACAAACCACAGTTCCAGAGCCAACAACCCTTTATCCCAAAGCAACAATACCCTCCACCAGGATTTAACCAACAACAGCCACAAGCCTCTTCTTCTTCAGGTTTGGACAGAGAGTTGAAGGGTATGATGCAGCAACTACTTCAGGGACAAGCCTCAGGAGCTATGGAAGTTCGAGATTTGAAGAATGAGTTGCAGAGTTTGACATCTAGGGTCACCAACATGGAGAACAGAAATGCTTCAACCTCTAGACCTCAAGGAACTCTACCCGGAAAATCTGAGCAAAACCCAAAGGAGTATATCAATGCCATAATATTGAGAAGTGGTAAAGAGCTGCAGCCTCATCAAGTTCCCAAGCCTAAGGTGATTCCTCAACTCAATGAGGACATTGAAGTTCAAGAGGGGGAGGAGAATTCTGAAAATTCTGCTCTCAACAGAGAAAGTGAATGTGAGATTGCCAAGAGAAAGGGAAAGGCTGTGGTAGACGAAGTAGTGGAAGAGGCACCCAAGAAGAAAGCTAGTGAGTTTGTTCCACCTCCCTATGAACCCAAGTTACCCTTTCCGGGCAGATTCAAAAAGCAGCTCTTAGAGAAGTATAAGGCTCTTTTCGAAAAACAGATGAAGAATGTAGAGCTCACAATGCCCTTGATAGATGCATTTCTACTTGTTCCTCAATACAACAAGTTCTTAAAAGATGCCATTAAGGAAAGAACTAAGGAGGTGCAGGGTATGGTCATGCTTACTCATGAGTGTAGTGCATTCATTCAAAGGAGCATTGTCCCTAAAAAGCTTGAAGACCCGGGCAGTTTCACTTTACCATGTGCTATTGGTCCTTTCAGATTTGAGAGTTGCTTGTGTGATCTTGGTGCAAGCGCTAGTCTAATGCCTTTCTCAGTAGCCAAGAGGCTAGGCTTCTCCACCTACAAGGCTTGTAGGATCTCCTTGGTATTGGCTGATAGATCAATTAGATATCCAATTGGTTTACTAGAGGATCTTCCGGTGAAGGTGGGAGGATTTGAGGTTCCAACAGATTTTATTGTGTTGGAAATGGATGAAGAACCAAAGGATCCCTTAATTCTTGGGAGACCATTCCTTGCCACAACTGGTGCTATAATAGATGTCAAGAAAGGGAAGATTGATCTCAACCTTGGGAAGGACATAGTGCTCAAATTCGACATCAACAAAGTGATGAAGAAGCCAACCATAGAGGGGCAGATGTTCTATATTGAGACTATGGATATGCTAGCTGATGAACTTCTTGAAGAGTTGAATATGAGTGATCCATTGGAAGTGGCTCTAACAAAGGAATGTGGAGAGTATGGTTATCTTCGCGATGAGAGTTGGGCTTACATGAGAGCTCTTGATTCACACAAACCTTTGCAAGGCGAAGTTGAGTACATTGACTTGGGATCAGATTCAGTTGGTAAAGAAATAGAGGTTTTCGCAGTGGGTATGGGAGCTGATGGCGCCTATGGAGCTGAGGGTATGAAGGAGCAGCTTGCAACTGATGATTGGAGTGAGCTCAAGGCACCAAAGGTTGAGTTAAAGCCCCTTCCGCGGGGGCTTCGGTATGCATTTCTTGGTCCTAATTCTACTTACCCTGTCATTGTGAATGATTTGCTGAGTGACGATGAATTGATTGCCTTGATTACTGAATTGAAAAAGTTTAGGAAGGCTATAGGCTATTCTCTTGAAGATATAAAAGGGCTGTCACCTAGTTTATGTACCCATAGGATTCATCTTGAAAACGAATCTATGTCCTCAATTGAACATCAGAGAAGATTGAATCCTAATCTTAAAGAGGTAGTGAAGAAAGAAATCCTTAAGCTTCTTGATGCTGGTATAATTTACCCAATTTCGGACAGCACATGGGTTTCTCCCGTGCACTGTGTCCCGAAAAAGGGAGGGATTACTGTAGTAAAGAGTGATAACAATGAGCTAATCCCCACTAGGACCATCACAGGGCACAGGATGTGCATAGACTATAGGAAACTCAATGCAGCCTCTAGGAAAGATCATTTCCCTTTGCCTTTTATTGATCAGATGTTAGAGCGTCTTGCTTGCCATCCTTTTTACTGTTTTCTCGATGGGTACAGTGGGTTCTTTCAGATCCCGATACACCCAAACGATCAAGAGAAAACGACTTTCACTTGCCCTTATGGTACCTTCGCATATCGAAGGATGCCATTTGGCTTGTGTAATGCACCGGCCACTTTCCAGCGGTGCATGATGTCCATTTTCTCAGATCTTATCGAGGACATTGTAGAAGTTTTTATGGACGATTTCTCTGTATATGGCTCTTCTTTCTCCTCTTGTTTGTTGAACTTGTGCAGGGTTTTGAAGCGATGTGAGGAGACAAACTTGGTGCTTAACTGGGAGAAGTGCCATTTCATGGTAACAGAGGGAATTGTCTTGGGTCATAAGATTTCAGAGAAGGGTATTGAGGTGGACAAAGCAAAGATAGAGGTTATGACAAGTCTTCAGCCACCAAACTCAGTTAGAGGGATCAGAAGCTTCTTGGGTCATGCTGGTTTCTACAGACGATTCATCAAGGACTTCTCCAAGATTGCTAGGCCACTCACTCGTTTGCTGTGTAAGGAAGCTGACTTTGTGTTTGACGAGGAGTGCTTGGATGCATTCCAGATGATTAAAGAAGCCTTGATTAGTGCCCCAATTGTACAAGCCCCTGACTGGGAATTACCCTTTGAGATCATGTGCGATGCAAGTGATTATGCAGTTGGAGCAGTTCTAGGACAGAGAAAGGACAAGAAGCTGCATGTTATCTACTACGCTAGCCGGACATTAGATGATGCTCAGGTTAAGTATGCTACAACTGAAAAAGAGCTCTTAGCTGTGGTATTCGCGTTCGAGAAGTTCAGGTCTTATCTAGTGGGCTCTAAAGTGATAGTCTATACCGATCATGCTGCTTTGAGGTATCTTTTGGCAAAGAAAGACGCTAAACCGAGACTTCTGAGATGGATTCTATTGCTGCAGGAATTTGATCTTGAGATTAAGGATAAGAAGGGTATAGAGAATGGAGTGGCAGATCATCTTTCTAGATTGCGAATTGAAGATAGTGTTCCCATTGATGACTCACTTCCGGAGGAGCAACTTATGGCTGTCAAAGTTGTGAGAGAAGCTCATGATACAAGTCAGAAGTTGGAAGAGGTTAATTCTCTTGATGATAAGGAGCCATGGTATGCTGATCTTGTAAACTACTTAGCTTGTGGGAAAGAACCTCCAATTCTTGACAGCTACCAAAGAAAGAAGTTCTTTCGGGACGTCAATAAGTACTATTGGGATGAGCCATATCTCTATACCCTATGCAAAGATCAACTCTACAGAAGATGTGTAGCAGATGAGGAGGTGGAAGGGATCCTACTACATTGTCATGGATCACCTTATGGAGGTCACTTTGCCACATTCAAGACTGTTCAAAAGGCTCTTCAAGCTGGTTTTTGGTGGCCAACTATGTTCAAAGATGCTCAAACCTTCATCTCAAGGTGTGACCCTTGCCAAAGGAAGGGAAACATTAGCAAGAGGAATGAAATGCCTCAAAACCCAATACTAGAAGTGGAAGTGTTTGATGTATGGGGAATAGACTTCATGGGGCCATTTCCATCCTCTTATGGGAACAACTATATCTTGGTGGCTGTGGATTATGTATCCAAATGGGTTGAAGCAGTGGCAAGCCCCACCAATGACTCTAAGGTTGTTATCAAACTCTTCAAAAGCATAATATTTCCAAGATTTGGAGTCCCAAGAGTGGTGATTAGTGATGGGGGATCTCATTTCATCAACAAGTTGTTTGAAGGGTTGATGAAGAAGTATGGAGTCAAGCATAAGGTTGCCACACCTTATCACCCTCAAACAAGTGGACAAGTTGAAGTGTCCAACCGGCAAATCAAGGCTATCTTAGAGAAGACTGTTGGAGCTTCAAGGAAAGATTGGTCCAAGAAGCTTGATGATGCTTTGTGGGCTTATAGGACAGCATTCAAAACTCCACTTGGAACCACTCCTTTCAATATGCTGTATGGGAAGTCTTGCCATCTACCAGTTGAGGTTGAGTACAAAGCTATGTGGGCTGTCAAGTTGCTGAACTTTGACATCAAAACCGCAACTGAGAAGAGATTGATTCAGCTTAATGAATTGGATGAGATAAGACTTGAGGCTTTCGAAAGCTCAAAGATCTACAAAGAAAGAACCAAGCTCTTCCATGACAAGCTGATATTGAAGAGAGAGTTCAAAGAAGGTGATCTTGTGCTTCTGTTTAACTCCCGGTTGAAGCTGTTTCCCGGGAAGCTCAAGTCTCGTTGGTCAGGACCTTTCAAGGTGAAGGAGGTAAGGCCTTATGGAGCAGTTGTCCTGTGGGGAAAGTCAGAAGAAGAGTTCACCGTCAATGGTCAACGCCTCAAGCACTACTCCGCTTCAGAAGCTATAGAGGAAGGGACCTCGGTTCCACTCTCTAACCCTCCAACCGCCTAAAAACACGGTTTGCAAAAGTCGAGCTTACCGACTTTAAACAAAAGCGCACTTGGGAGACATTCCCATGTTTATCCTTGTACATATGATGATTTTCTTGTTATTTTTGATATTTTTCTTGAGTTTTATCAGGTTTTGATCTTTAGGGGAGGTTGTGGACTCATTGGTGTTGAGCAAAAGCCATGGAAAATGAAGGAAACAAAATTCCAGGGGCTCATATCGGGCAGAGTATCGGGTGTCAAACCGATATGAGTTCTGGCGACGAATGCTCGAAAATTCCAGGGGCTCATATCGGGCAGCGTGTCGGGCACTAAGCCGATACGAGATCTGGCAAAATTGCTCGAAATTTCCAGGGACCTGTACCGGGCTGCGTATCGGCTTATCAAGCCGATACGGATCATACAACGAAATTTTCGAGGGCTTGTACCGGGCAGCATATCGGGCACTAAGCCGATATGCCCATTTCGCGAAGTTGCACCGAAAATTCCAGGGACTCGTACCGGCTTGCACATCGGGCAACAAGCCGGTACGCTCTTCTCGGTCAGGTAAGTTCTCATACCAAAATCGATTTCAAACCGGTTTTAACCAGATTTTGACTAACCAAACCGAATTTTGACCACTGTGGGTCCCGAATTTGCCTTGTTTTCTCCTCTTTCACGCGAAATTTGGCTTCTCTCTCTCTCCCTTTTGCGATTTTCTGGGCCAAAACTTTTCTTCTTCTTCAAAGAATTTTCAATCTTCAAAACTTTCAATCTCACTCAATTCTCCACGGATTTCTTTGATTCTTGTTGCTAAATATTCGGCTTTGCAAGCTCTTTCTTACTCTCTTATCAGTTCTTTCACTCCATCACCGAGCACACAAGGTAAAGCTTCAAACTCAATCTAAATTTTCGAGTTCAAAAATTGAAAAATTTCAAACTCGAATTTATTTGTTGCTTGTGATGTTTATTGCTTGAAAACCTTGCCCTCTTGCCTTTGAATGATTACCCATAACCGATTTCGCCTTAGAATTAAATGAATTGAATTTTTGGTGAATTAGGGTTCTTGAGAAATTGGAATTTGGAAGAATTTTGGGGGAATTTCGGTTTGATGGTTTCTAGTGTTGCATGCGGTTGTCTATGACTTGCCTAAGCGAGGCTACTTGATTTTGTCAAGTTTGGTTTCACAAAATTTTCAAAAATGCAAGCTTAGGAACTATTGCTCAAAAAATTGAGTTGTGGAAGAACATGATTTAGCTCTTGATGAACTATGTGCTTGCGATGTCTTGACTTGAAGCTGTTTACGCTTGCCTGATCATTGATTCTTATTTGATCAATCACTATGTATGATCATGATGACTATCTTGAGTGAAGAGATTGATGCTATTCTTTTTGTGTTGTGTCGTTGAGTTGTGCATTGAACTTACTATCTCTTTGAGTTCCTTTTTGTAGGACAATGACTAAGATAACCGCTAACCCGGGATCAAGTTCCTCTGACCCGAAAGGAAAGGGTATAGCAGTCGAAGAGCAAGCATCACCACCAAAGAAGAAAGCACCACCGGCTAAGAAGAAGATCCCTACCACAGCCAAGTATATGACTAAGCTCAAGCATATCAACTTCTTACCCACCCGGTACCCGCACTTTCAGACTCTAGAGGAATTGGGTATCTTAGCCGACGTTGATGCCATTCTTGGGAACCTGGGACTCAAGCATTTCTTCAGCCTCGCCAGTGTAGGCTATCAAAGCTCAGCATGTCAGTTCTTGGCAAGCTTGAAAGGAACAATCATTATGACCGAGAAGGCTTCAAGAGGTTTAGAAAGCCTTGGGAAGATAGATTTTGTGGTGAACAAGAAGAAGTTCAGCATGAGTTTTGAAGAGATCAGTGCTCTCTTTGGTTTTGAAGATAATGGTGCGCTTCCAGGAACTTTCATCTCAATCGAGAAAGACCACATGAGGAGACTGTGGAGGATGATCTCTGATCAGTAGTACAAGACTGGGACCATGAAATCAGCAAGAATACGTCATCCCGCCATCAGATATGTGCACAAGGCACTAGCTCACACCATTTTCTCAAGAAAGGAAGCGAACCAGGTGACTGGGAATGAGATGAAGCTGTTGTATATTGGACTGCAGCCCCTTTTGGTCATGTTCCCGGATGGAACTCCGATACCTCCCGTCCCTCACAGACCAAGCATGGCTGCCATTTTCGTTGAGCAGTTGTTGGAACGCAAGAATTGGGCATACACTCACAGAGACTCAGAGCCTAAGCTCAGCATTGGAGGACTTATCACACCCATCCTCACTGCCAAAGGGGCTAAGATGGAAGGATCACTTGACCCGCAGATGCTGGGACAGCATACACCGATTGGATGGTTGGATTTGGATCAGTTGACTAAGGAGCATTTCCTAGGCAGCACCTCTCCGGGGCAATACACCTACCGAATGTGCGGCGACACCAGGTATGAGGAGAAGTTCATCCTTACCAACCCGAGCATCACTAGTTTCTCCGACAGAGCCAACATCATCTTTCCGTCACGCAAGGCACAAACAGCCGGAAGCGGTTCATCAGAGGAAGCTCCTGCTGGGGAGAACGTATATGGGCTGCATCGCTACTACATCCATCCTCTCGAAGACCCTATTGCAAACAAGCAAATCCGTGCGTTGAGGGATCAGAACCGGGACTTACAGAAGCAGAACAAGTGGCACGGCAAGAACATCAAGAAATTAGCCACTTGTCTGAAGAAGGTCACCAAAGTCCTAAAGCTTTTCACTAAGAACAAGGACAGAGGCAGCACATCAGCAGAGACGGGAACTCAGACTGCATTTAATGATCAAGTTCGGGCAGCCACTGAAGAGGTGATCGCAGAGGCCGATGAGTTGGTTGGGGAGACACAGGTAGAGCATGCGCGATACTCTATGGCGGGACACGAGCTAGCACTGCTCCCGCGACTGGCCGAGGAGCCATACTACGATCCACCGCGCCTCTCCGCCCGCGAGACCAGAAGGAAGAAGAGGAGAGCTATGAAGACACCCTCTTGCTCCTCCTCTAACCCGACCTACTCCATGGGGGATTCATCTCCTCCACACTTCGAGTTCTAGCCAGGTTTCACTCCACCTTTGTACATAGTTTTTCTTCTTTTCTTTGTTTGCTTTTGTTTGTTGTCGGCCTTTTCTCCTTGCTTAGATCACACAAGGGACCGTGTGATTTAAGTTTGGGGGAGAGACCAAGTTGCTGATCTTGTGTTCTTTGTTCTTATTTTCGTTTCATCATTTTATTGAGTCTCATGCATATTTAAGGCATAGAAAAATCCAAAAAAAATTGAAAAATTTCAAAAAAAATTTCAAAAAGAAAGCATGTAGGATCGAGTCTAGTTAGTGTTGTAGGACTCATGCATCGGGGACAATGATGATTTTGCCTAGTAAAGGCTCACCAATTAAGTTGCTTGCTGCTTTGATCAATTTTCGAAACAAAGGAAAACCCATTGCTTGACTTTAAAATTCTGAAATTCCCTATCTTTGTGAAGCTTGCTTGAACTTAGCTCAATTCTATGATATTGGACTTAATTTGACTTTGAAATATCTTGCTTAGGGGCTTGAAATGCAATCCCATGATCCTTGCCCGAGCTATGTTTTCCCTTTCTACCACTCTCTTGATTAGCTCGGGCAACCATTGATCTTATGATCATGGCTTCCCTTACCCAAAGACCCTAAACCTTTCCTTGAAGCCAAAATGATTTGTGAGTGAGGCCTGTTCTTGATAGCTTTTGGCATGTGCAAAAACTTGAGAGTATCGGGAACGACAAATGGTCTTTTCTCATTTTAGCTAGCTCTATTTGCCATAAGAGTCTAGCACTAGGATGGGAAACAAGTTTGGGGGAGAGATGAGAGTTGTTTTGGGAATGGAAAGGATCAATGAAAAGAGTTGAATAAGGTTAAAAAGAAAAAAAAAGAAGTCACTAGGAAATCAAGTAAGAAGAGAGCATTGTGCAAAAAGAAAGAAAAAGAAGTAAGGCCCCTAGATTGAAGCAAAATGAAAGGAAAGAGAAATCAAGTGTTAAGAGGGGTTAGTTATGAAAGAGTTTGCTCAAGTTTGAAAAAGAGAAATATCAATTAAGTGTTTCCTAGTGACAAAGAAAAAGAAAGAAAAGAGCTAAAGGGGTGAGTGTTTTGGTAAAAGATTGATCATGAGTTGGGGGTTTGGTGAGTGTTTATCTTTCATTATGGGATTATTTAGAAAAATCTTCTAAGGATTGGGTAGAATAATGAGAAAAGAGCTTTGTATGCATGAATTGTTCCCTTTCTTAGATAGATTTTGTGTAATGCCAATTGCTCCAATTTTTGAGTGTTAGCCACCCCAAAAGAAACTCTACTAAGCCACCTCAAATAGCCTCTCTTGAACCTTGCCAATTGGGATTGATTGATTGCCCCTTTGTGAGATCGCACTTAACTTCTAAATGAATGTAAGGAATTGAGTTGATGATTGCTTGTGTTCTATAGGATCTCGGGAGTTGGAGTAGGGATTGAGGGAACGGTAATGTGGAAGTACATGGATAGTTAATAAGATTAGAGCAGCTCGTAACTTCTTTGAAAGATCTTGTATCTTGTTGTGAGTCTTGTGGTTTTGAGTCCCCACCTTCAAACCTTTTTCCCAAATGGATTGATTGTCTTATGCTTGTGGACAAGCAAGATACAAGTTTGGGGGAATTGATATTTATGTGTTTTCATCCATTTAAGTTAGTGATTTGTGCTTATTTTGATCTCTTTTCCCCTCATTCTTCATTCTTTTGTTGTCCTTTGTTTAGTTTAGAATATAGTTGCATCTAGTCATAGGATCATGCATCTAGGCTTGCATTTGGAGTGTTTTTGGTGTTCTTTCAGGTGCTATGGAGTTTAGGTTGGCTAAGGTGCAAGATGGGAGCTTAAAGGATGAAGAGGATGAGTACAGGAAGTTTGTACCGGCTTGCATATCGGTCAGGAAGCCGGTACATCTCCCCCTGAAGAAGTCGAAGAACTGTACCGGCTTGCGTATCGGGCATCAAGCCGGTACAGCCTTCGGCCAAAGAAGAGCAAATCGGGCAGGGACTTGTACCGGGTTGTGTATCGGCTTCCCAACCCGATACACAACGTTACGAAGACGTTCGAAGGATTTGTACCGGCTTGTGTACCGGGCTCCAACCCGATACGACCCTCGGCGTGAAAGAAGCAAAATCGGGCAGGGACTTGTACCGGCTTGCGTATCGGGCACCAAGCCGGTACGGTTCCCAGTTTTTCTCTTGGATCCGGGTCAATACCCGGTTTGTTCCGGGTTGACCCGGTTCGACCCCCTTTACTATTTAAGCATAAAAACCTGATTTTTGTTATCTCTTAAGCTTGTTTTTGATTTCTAAACCTTTTGTAAGAACAAGTTTAATCTTTTCTTAATCCAAGTTCTTCTTTTGAGATTTCTTGTTTAAATCTTTCACCTTTCTCTAATCCTCAATGATTTACACTATCTCTTTAGATTTTGTGGATCAAATGATGATTAGTGAGTAGTTTCTCATAGGGTTTATGGGTTAGGTAGGATTAGTATGATTAGGGATGATTAAGGGATGTCTAATGTTAATCTTTCTTAAATCTCTTCTATCTTGGTGATCTTAATGCCTATTTAACCTTGATCAAGTTGATTAGGATGTTTAGAAATTTCTTGCCCACCATGTGTTCGATGAAATTCCAGTTTTAGCTTTGATAGGATTTTCACATTCTAGCTCATGGGAATGAATGTCTAGAGTGATTATTAGCAATTAAGAACTTGATTGAATGCTTGCTTGATCCCATTTCACAAATGAGAGTTTGTTCTTGAAATAGAATTAAGTGAAGAGATTAGCTCTAAGAGATTAGGCTAATTGGCTTATTGTGTTCTTGCTAGGAGGTTAGCTTGCTTGTGGCTTGATTAGCATCCCGAGATCATCCCGAATCTTCTAATCCATTGACCTTGCTCATGAACCTTATTATCCTTAAATCTTGATTTTCTAGTTAATTGATTGCTTACTTGGTTTTGTTTAGTTCCTTACTAGTTTATTGTTTTGAATTACTTCTAGGTTGTTAGAACTTTGCTTGAATTGTGATTAGCTTGTCTAATTTGGTTCGGTGCATTCATTTTGGTTTAGTCCGGTCCCAAAAATGGATTGATCTCTCATTGCTACACGATAAGCATGGGAATTGATACCCTTAGAGATTAGTAAATCTCTGTTATCAAAAACGCATCCCGAACCACCGTAGAGCACCTGCATCCAAAGAAAACAGTGACTAAAACCCCGCCGGTAACAACAAGACCCAAGGAGACGCCGCCGTTGATGGAATGAGAACACCCATCGAAGTCTACCATATGCTTTTCCTCAAAGCGACGGGACGGAAGCGATATTATTCCCTGTGAAAAGAGGTACGGAGACAGAGCCGAGACAGACAAGGGCCAAAACGGCGAGCAACGTGAGAGGGAGCGCGATCGTAAATAGAAAGCCCGGAAAACTGGGAGATTCCAATATCGGAAGAGAGCAGCCAGCTTAGAAACAACATCGAGACTTATTAGGAATGAAGATCCGAAAGAAAACACCCCAAAATAACGATCTACGCCATCAGATGGAACCGAGCAAAGATCGAAAGGCCGATCGGAAAGAGGAACGGTGAGAAACCAGAAACCCATAGGGGAAAAAAGTGATTAATCTCTGAAAGATAGGTATGAATAAAGAGATTAAACTCAGAAAAAACCCTATGGAAGAGGCTCGAGAGAAAATCTTCTCTCTATACCATGCTTTTTATTATAAAAAAATTAAAGGTCGGCATGGGATTTTATAAACCAATAGAATATTTACTGATCATTCACATGTGACGAGTAAATTTCAATATATGAGAGCACGTGCAATCAGATTTTAAGAGTCATGAGCCGATAATATTGAGTGTCGTGATGCGAAAGAAAATGTACTTATCTGAGCGATTTTCAGGTTGTCGTGGCCGTGACGGAGAGCTCAATTCTTCGTTCTCTCAATTTGTTTTTATATCTTCGTAAGAGTGGCACTTCAAGCGAGTGCGGCTGGGTTAATACGTCGAGCATATCTCAATAAATATATTGAATATAACTCGGTAAATCAAGTTTAACTCGATAAATACATCAAGTGTAACTCAGCAAAGATGGCGAGCTTGGCTCGGTAAATTCGGCGTGCGTAGCTCGGCAGGAGTGGCAAGCATAGCTCGGTAAAATATTAAACAAATAAACATTTAGAAAACTTAGCTTGTTTTTTGATGCTAGTGGAGTTTGTTGGCGTTGATGCCGTAGGGCTCGTTGATACATTTGTTCTTAGAACAAATTGTTTGTAAGCATACAAGCTCGTCCGTATTGGCTGATGAATACAAGCATAACAAGGACGAGTTAGCGTTGTCTTCTTCAAAAAATTTCTTTTGTGCATACGCTCAAGCTTGCGAGTAAACGGACTGGCGAGAGTTTCTTCTGAGAATTTGAAGAGTTGCTTTCGAAGCATGTTTGACGAGCTTATGTGAGGTAAGATTGGAAGATGACGATCTTATGTAAATCTTGAACTCCAAAGTCACTTTTGTTGTATTGCTCTTCTTCCTTTTCCATTCTCTCCGTACATTGTAAGGAAAATATGGTTTTCAGAGAAGGGTCATAGCATCTTCTTGATTAGGTACTTTGTAGAAAAGCTCACGGTATAGCCATGAGGTAGTGTTTGAGGTGGGTTTAACACCCTTTTAAGGCTCAGCCAAATAACGAAATATATAGTTCAGAAGAATTCCAGCCCGGAAGATATAATGTAGACTCACTATGAGGAAGCTCGGTGACATCAAAGGAGCTCGGCAACATATTCGCCCCACCTGCATGACAAAAAAAGATAAATGTTAGATTATTAAAGTAAAAAGAAGATTATTCCGAAAAAAACATCTGAAACACATTCAAAGAGAACACTACTAAGAAATATTCGATCTTTATCTTTGTATACATTCGATCATCATCTTTTGTATTAGTTCGATTTTAACATTCAGTCTTAAATATATTTTGAATCATATAAAATCTATTCTCTTTTCTGTTTAAGTCCAAATCTATGATTGTACAAATTGCGGTATGAATCTTTAAACTCACATTTGGCGTTATTTGTGGAGAGATACAATAGATATTTCTGTCACAAGAATCAGATATAATATTCGATAAATCGAAATGAATCCAGCTTTACTCGGAACCACAACACTTCCTCAAATCCGAGTCAACCGTGAACGAGTGGTCGACACCGCTCCACAGAGCACCACTGGAGTGAACAACGTCACAGGTCAGACCGACAATGTAGGGATAAACCCAACTTCGATTCTTACAACGTCGTCACCAACATTTTCTGTCACTCGAAAAATGACGACGAACCCAATCCTGAAAAACACAACGTCATGGATCAATGACTGAACCATAAAATAGGTTTGGATCATATCTTACATCGTTCCAAAACCATAAAATGGATCTGGAACAATGCGATATGGCCTGCCATAAAACCCTAGTGCGCCAAGGCAAGGTTCGGATGACCTTGCTGAAATTCGTTCGATGTTCAACTACCTAGTGATTCAAACACGTAATAGCAAGGCCACCTCTGAAACCCAAGAGGTCGCTAATCGCACTCTGGTATGCATACTCAATTACTTGATATCCTTTGTTCGTATTTGAACAGTTTTTCATTCATGTATCAGATTAATCTTTGTTTGTTGTGTGAGTGTTTTTAGTATTTTCTTCTCTCCTTAAATAAATCTTTTGGGTAATCACTGACGGATTTACCGACGAAGAAAATTTTTTCGGAAATTTCCGACGGTAAATCGATGGACCCTTGATGGGGAGGTAGTCGTCGGTTTTTCATCGGTAATTCCTGACGGTTGTGACCTCCCACCGGGAATTTTCTGACAAACTATCGATGGTATCCTTTTTCCGTCGGAATTTCATCAGAATTTCGTCGATTAGTTGTCGGTTCAGTGTAACCGTTCATGGATACGTTAATATAGTTGTTAAGGTATCCGTTGGACCGACAAGAAACAGACGGATTACCGAAGAATAACGGCTATATCCGTCGATTTTCCGTGGGTTATTTCCTACAAATACCTCACGACTCCTCTCTTCACCCTCCCTAACACACTCTCTCTTTCTCTCACTATAATACTGTTGGTTACGGAAAAAAATGTCTTCTTCTAATTAATACAGATCGTGGATGGACGAACCATACACTACAAGAAATTTGATTACTGATAGCATAACCAGGTAGCGTTTTTGATGTTTATGCTATCTTTGACTGAACCGTGAATTAAAGATAGCGTTTGGTTATATCTAAACGCTATTAATGCTTTGAGCGGGACAAAAAATTCATGCGGGCCAAATTTTTATTACTTGGTGCCAATGAATTAACTCTAAACCGCTATGAATTGTTAAGTGGCAAAAATATACCAAACACACATTGACCTTTATACCCCAGTTACTCTCTTTCTCTCTTTGTCCAATCTGTTCATGAGTTAGAAATCTCTATATCCCTCTCGATTTCTCACTCTCACACTTAATTTCGGGTTTCTACTGTCACGATTTAGCATCTTCTTTAACCCAATTTAGTTTAAGTCTCAAATCACCTTCTTCGATTAATTTTGGTCACTCTCTCTTCTTCGTTCTTGCATGTTCATCATCTTGGCTCGATTTCGCACTTTTCACGCAATTACTCAGTGTTATCGCCAAATCGAAACCCTAATTTGACTCTTAGTTGCCTAGGAATCTTGGGTTCTCGATAATTTCTCAAACGAAGCAAAATCAGATATCAAAGGTAAATCTGAGTTAGAATATGTATTGATACGAAGTAGATAAGTGTTGATTATGCTGACTCTATCCGTTTATTTTGTTGTTTTACAGAGAGATATCACGACTGAAATCTGCTAAAGGTATGTGAAATTTAAAGGGTAGTACTTTGAATTTGTGTTTGGTTATATTGTTTACAATCTTAAATCGAAGCTGGGTTTTTTGCAGAGAAATTTGGGGTTCAGAACTTGAGATCGTAATAGACGCAAGTGATACAGATTTGAACATAACATATTGACTGGTATTGTTGAATCATGGGAGTCTTTGACTGCTGGAATGATGCAGCTTCTTAAAGGGGCATCAATCTACATTGTTGGAGATTATACACTAACATGGTAAGTGTATATATAACCATGTTCCCACGGGTTTCTTTATTTTCTGTCTTATTACCTTTTCTTTCTTGTTTTTTGTAGATGGTTAAGTCTGGTTCGAGTGGACATCAAGTAGAGGAGACGGTTGTGAGATAGACACATGATATATTATGGTTTTTCTAGGTTTTCAACCATGATATAAGTGTACATATTGAGTCTTTAACCTAGTTTTTAGAGTCTATTGAGTCTTTTACAGGTAAGCTTGCGTTTGGAGCAAAGAGAGGAATATTAGGACTTTTCTGGTGATTTGTGCAACGAGCTAAAGATGGTGTCTCGACCACGATGGAGTGTCAACCGACACTACCTTTGATGTCGGTCGACACTTAGCCCGAGAGAAGTTATGGGCCGAGTCTGGACAAGATTTTGAAGAACTGCATAAAAGACCCGAAGTTTCATATATTCTAATCTGACCCCAGAACGTGTTTAGAGATTATAATTAGGGTTTTCAGACTCATTATTCATATATCAAGTTTTAACTTTTGTTCTTGCTAGAGAGATTGAGAGATATTGGTTTTGGGGCTGATTTTTGGGGCTGATTCTTGCTACTTGTACTTCTAAGAGAAGAATTTCGAACCCCTTTATTTCTATCTATTGATTTCTGGTTTTCTATTCATGATGTGTTGTTTAATTGCTTCTATGTCTGAGTAGTAACCTAGTTAGATTTAGGGATTCTCACAAAAGTTTTATGCTTGCTTGATAATTGATTGATTAGGATTCACTATCTTATCGTTCATCACCTAGGTTGTGCTTAACACTGATTTCTAACAATAGCACGAGAGTGTGAGTTAAGATCAGATCTGAGATAGTTGACAATAGCACGAGAGTGTGAGTTATAATCTGAAAGAACCTAGAGTGAGCAATTTAACTAGGTACAAAGAGATTTGGTCTAGGGAAATTGTGAACCGATAGAACCTGTTCTTAATGCTTGTTTAGAACTCTAGGATCACAAAGAGATTTGGGTCACTAGGTTGCTAGATATAGAAATAATCTCAGCGAGAGTTGGATTATTTAGCATAGTGCTTCTAGTTCTTGAACCGCACTTAATCTGAATCCTGTTAGTTAAACATCTTGCATAGCATAATTCCTGAGAACTTCCTAAGTCTGACGCCTTTCTTCCTATTGAAAACACCATTTTAGTTTACTGTTTTGCTTGCTGCATTCTCTGAATTGATTTAGCTTAAATTGAATATATATAATCTATCGTGTGACCGAGAGTCCTTGTGGATTCGATATCTTGCATACTACAATCACTAAATGTGCACTTGCAGTAGAATAGGATAAAACTTTACAGACCTATCAAGTTTTTGGCGCTGTTGCCGGGGACTCTTTGAGTTCGCCGATAGATTTTGTCCTAGAGTTGAGTCTAAGTCGTTTTTATTTTCTTTGTTACTGATTTTTCTCTTGTTTGGCTTGTTTTTGGTTGCGCAGGAAATCACAGACGCATTTAGTGTCGACCGACACCATCACCAGTGTCGCCCGACACTGAGCTCGAGACAGAGATTTTGAGTTATGTGTATGCCAAGTCGACATACTCGAAGCAACCAAAGCGAAGAACTTGTGAACCTCAGACTTGAGGAGCTAGCTAGACTAGAGAGAACGAACAGAAAGGGTCAAAGGACAAGAATTAACAACAACCGTTTGATTTTGATACCTGATGCTGAGGGTGTTCTGAGAGACCGACATAACAACCCGTACAATGCTGCTGGGCAAAGGATTGATGCTGAGGGACGTGTGATCCTTGATCCTGAACCTGAACTTGAACCTGAAGGTCAGAGGCAGATGATTAATCCTCCTGCTGCTGAGAGGACTCTTTCTGACTACAACCGTCCGGATGAGTTCTATGCTAACCGGTCAGCAATTGTACCTCCTGGATTTGAGAGGAATGATTTTGAGATCAAGACTGTCTACTACTCTCTGCTGAGGCAGAATCCGTTCCATGGTCTCCCACATGAGCAACCGATGGATCATATTGATGACATTGAGGACTTCGTCACTGGAATGAAGTATAATGGAGTGAACTATGACTATCTATATCTCAAGCTTTTTCCCCATTCTCTCGCTGGAGAGGCTGCAGCTTGGCTAAAGCAACTTACACCTGGTAAGTATACTACTTGGGATGTTGTGAAGAGAGAGTTCTTGAGGCACTTTTATGATGATGCTCGCTCTGATCAGTCAAGACAGGATATTCTCACCTTCACCCAAGGTCCTACAGAGCCTCTTAAGTCTGCTTGGATGAGATTTAAGAAGTACCAACGTGATTGTCCTCACCATGGATTCTCTGAAGTGACGCTTCTGGGCATATTCTTCAGAGGTATTGATCTCCATTACCAGGCTGCATTGGACAATGCCAGCAACGGAAACTTTAATACAAGGACTCCTGAGCAAGCTAAGACGTTGATTGACAACTTGGTGAGAAGCAATAGCACCAAGACCGCTGATAGAAGAAGGAAATAATCTGGTGGAAAGGTTGATAAGCTGGAGATGATTGAATTCAAGAATAAGTTGGACTCTGTTCACAACTTGTTGACTGCGAAGAAGGTTGTCCACTTTGCTCAGGATGTTGAGGTGTTTGAGGGTGAAGAAGATAACCAAGAAGAGGATGTGAACTACATTAGTGGCTCTGGATTCCAAGGAAACATGTTTGGAAATCAGCAAGGTAATAGGTTCTTCAATGGTGGACAGAAGAGTGCTTTCACAAGCAACCAAAACTCTTCAGACTATGGACAGACTGCTGGTTACCAGAAGCCTTATCAGCAAGGTAACTCCTATCAGAGGACTTATGGATCATCTTCCTATCAGACACCTCCTGGTGCTAGTACTCATGAGAGCAAAATCGAAGCTATGTTGGAGCGGGTGCTGGAAGGACAAACGAAGACTACTGTGGAATTCAACAAAAAGCTGGATGCTGTGTATGATGATCTGAACGGGAAGTTTGAATCTTTGAGTACACATGTGAAGCGGTTGGATTCTCAAGTTGCTAAAACTGCTGGAGCTGTTCAGAGGCAAGCCGGATTCTTACCTGGAAGTACAGATACTAACCCGAAGCATGACTGCAATGCCATATCACTGCGGAGTGGGAAGGAGCTGCAACCAATCCCTAATAGGCAGGTTACTGATAAGGAGATCAAGGAGATGGAGGAATTTGAAGAAGAGTATGACGCTGCGAGACAGGCGTCGACCGACACCAACACTGGATGTCGGGAGACACCTAATTCGTCGAGTTCTCATGACAGATAGAAATCGACCGAGATCGATTGCAAAGACGACGCCAGCACAAAGTCGACCAACATCGACCGACACCAAGATGATGTCGGTCGACACCAAACGCGTACAGAGAAAGAAGCTCAACGAAAGCTCCTGTAAGTGCGGGGAAGGTGTACAAACCCAAGGTACCTTTTCCTAGGAACCCAAAGCGGTCTAAGTTTGAGCGGTTTAAGGCTAAATACATGGCCATGATAAACAAGCTGACTCTTCCAATGCCACTAATGGATGCTGTGAGCAATAACCCGGTGTTGAAGAGATGTTTGAAGCAGATGTTGACTTCTGATATGGGGGGTGACGAGTGTGTGCTTATGATCACTGAAGTCTGTAGTGCTGTCATCTTAAACAGAGTTCCAGAAAAGCAAAAGGATCCAGGGAGCTTTGTCTTGGACTGTACCCTCTTCAGGGATAGATTTGAGAGATCATTGTGTGATTTGGGATCCAGTGTTAATCTGATGCCATATTCAGTTGCTAAGCAGATGGGAATGACAGATTTCACACCAACTAGAATATCCTTGATTCTAACAGATCGCTCCATAAGGATTTCTGAGGGTTTCCTGGAAGATGTACCAGTAAGAATAGGTGAATGTGTTATCCCGACTGACTTTGTAGTCTTGCAGTACAATGAGGATCCTAAGGATCCTCTCATCCTAGGCAGACCATTCTTGGCTACAGCTGGTGCCATCATTGATGTGAAAAAAGGAAAGATTGGTCTCAATGTGGGGGATCTGGTGATGAATTTTGACATGGATAAGCTTATGAGACACCCTACCATTGATGGTCAGACCTTCTACGTTGACACGATTGAGAATCTGGTTGCAGAATTCCTCAATCAGATGATTCAGATTGATCCTCTGGAGAGAGCACTGATGAGTTCTGAGAATGGTCTGGAGTTGGGAGATGATGTTGTTGCTGGGTATTTGAGGCTGATGGACGCTACCGAGCAAGTGATGAATCTAGAAGTCGTCGATGACATACAGTGTTGACCAACACCAGATGATAATCGGTCGACACCGACTTCGGCAGATTGGAGCGAGGAGAGAGCTCCGAAGGTCGAAATGAAGCAGCTACCTGCTGGCCTCAAATATGCATTCCTAGGTAAGAACTCCACTTACCCTGTTATTGTCAATGCTGATTTGAATAACGCAGAACTCACTTTACTGCTAAGCAAGCTGTGCAAGCATCACAAGGCTCTTAGCTATTCTCTTGATGATATTTCAGGTATCTCTCCGGACTTGTGCATGCATAGGATACATTTTGAGAATGAGAGCATGTCGTCAATTGAGAACCAGAGGCGTTTGAATCCTAACCTACAAGAGGTTGTGAAGAAGGAGATCATGAAGCTGCTGCAAGCTGGGGTCATCTTTCCTATCTCAGACAGTAATTGGGTCAGCCCGGTTCATGTGGTTCCTAAGAAGGGAGGAGTCACTGTGGTGAAGAATGAGAAGAACGAACTAATCCCTACAAGGACAATCGCTGGTCATAGGATGTGCATAGACTATAGGAAGTTGAATGCAGCCACAAGGAAAGACCATTTTCCACTACCTTTCATTGATCAAATGTTGGAAAGGCTAGCAAGTCATCCATACTATTGCTTTTTGGATGGCTATTCTGGTTTCTTTCAGATCCCTATCCACCCAGAGGACCAGGAGAAGACTACATTCACATGTCCTTATGGTATATTTGCATACCGTAGAATGCCATTTGGACTGTATAATGCCCCTGCGACATTTCAGAGATGCATGATGTCCATCTTCACAGACATGATAGAGGATTTTATGGAGGTCTTTATGGATGATTTCTCTGTCTACGGATCATCTTACCATGCCTGTCTGGATAATCTTTGCAAAGTGCTAGCTCGCTGTGAGGAAAAGCACATGGTTTTGAACTGGGAGAAATGTCATTTTATGGTCAAAAATGGTATTGTACTTGGACATAGAGTTTCTGAGGCAGGAATAGAGGTAGACAGAGCTAAGATTGAGGTAATGACAGGGTTGCAGGCGCGTGATTCAGTAAAAGGAATACGAAGTTTCTTTGGGCATGCTGGTTTTTACAGGAGATTCATTAAAGATTTCAGCAAGATAGCTAGGCCACTCACTGCACTTCTTTGCAAGGATGTGAAATTTGAGTTCACAAATGAGTGTCATGTAGCATTCAAGGAATTGAAACAAGCTTTGATTTCTGCTCCAATTGTACGACCTCCAGACTGGAGTCTACCTTTCTAGGTAATGTGCGATGCTAGTGATTATGCAGTGGGAGCTGTACTTGGGAAGAGGAAAGACAAGAAACTCCATGCTATCTATTACGCCAGTAGAACTCTTGATGAGGCTCAAAGGAACTATGCAACCACTGAGAAGGAACTGTTGGAAGTTGTGTTTGCATTTGAGAAGTTTCGTTCCTACCTGATTGGCTCAAAGGTGGTTGTACATACTGATCATTCTGCGCTTTAGTATCTGATGCAAAAGAAGGATGCTAAGCCAAGACTGTTGAGATGGATTCTATTGCTCCAGGAATTTTACATAGAGGTGAGAGAAGAGAAAGGAGTAGAAAACGGTGTTGCTGATCACTTGTCCCGGATTAGGATTGATGAGGATGTTCCAATAGATGATTCCCTGCCGGAAGAGAACATCTACAGGATTGAGACAGGTTTTCAGGATCTTTCTGCAAGTTCGCTGCCTTTTACACGGATTGCAGAGACAGTGTCGGTCGACACTAAGTACATGTCGGTCGACACTCGACTCGAAAAAGCGGACGATAATCGATCACGATCGACGTTGCTTGGCCGACTGGGGACGATGTCGGTCGACATCAATACTAGTGTCGGTCGACATCCGCTGCGGACAGAGACAGAAACTCTGCATGATGAAGCCGACATATTCATAGCTTCGATGACCCACCGTCCTCTCCCTACTAGACCTTGGTATGCTGATATAGCCAACTACCTTGCTGCAGAGGATGAGCCTAAAGTTTTTAAAGGATATGCTAAGAAGAAGTTCCTTAGGGAAGTTAGACGCTATTACGGGATGAACCCTACTTGTACAAGCACTGCTCTGATGGTATCTACAGACGCTGCATTGCGGAGTCTGAAGTAGATAATGTACTATACCACTGCCATGGTTCTGAGTATGCTGGACATTTTGCTACATTCAAAACAGTATCTAAGATCCTTCAAGCAGGTTTCTGGTGGCCTACAATGTTCAAAGATGCCCAATTGTTTGTCTCGCGATGTGATGTATGTCAAAGGAGGGGGAAGATAAGTAAGAGACACGAGATGCCACAAAACTTCATCCTTGATGTTGAAGTCTTTGACTACTGGGGCATTGACTTCATGGGTCCGTTTCCATCCTCCTATGGGAACAGGTATATATTGGTTGTTGTGGACTATGTATCCAAGTGGGTTGAAGCTATTGCAAGTCCGACCAATGACTCTTCGGTAGTTCTTAAGCTGTTTAAGACTATCATCTTCCCCAGATTTGGAGTGCCTAGGATCGTGATAAGTGATGGTGGTACTCATTTTATCAACAAAGTCTTCGAAAAGTTGCTTAGGAAGCTGATATATCATGGTTTTTACCGGTTTTATGCCATGATATAATTGTGTTTTAGAGTCTTTTGTGTTCTTTTAGAGTCTATTACAGGTTTAATCAAGTTTGGAGCATAATTGGAGATATTGGAGCATTTTGGGGATTTTTGGAGTGTTTGGCCGAGAGATTGAGCTCACTGTCCGATTTTGAGATCATGCATCGATCGACACACCTTTGGTGTCGATCGACACACTAGCGAGTTGGGCCGATTCGGCGGTTTAATGAAGATTCAAGATTTTTCACTTTGGTCCAGAAGTTTCCAGTATTTACAAAGAAGCCCCAGCCGAGATTAAGCCTATATAATTAGGATTTTGGTGTTTATTTTACTTACGCTTTCATACTGAGAGCTAAGGGAATTTTAGAGCTTTTGGGGCTGATCTAATCTTGTACTTCATCTATTTTGGAGAAGATTTTGAACCCCTTTATCTATTTAATTTCTTATATGCAATCTATTTATTCTATGATTTCTGTTTCATTAATCATGTCTGAGTAGATTCATAGTTATGTTTAGAGTTTCTCATTGAGGATTTCATGACTTGCTAGACTTGTTTAAATCAGTTAAGGATTCACATGAATAGAATGTTCTTCGATCTAAATTGTGCTTAATGCTAGTTCTAACCTGATCAATTAGAATCTAGATCTTAGGTTGCTAAATACGACACGAGAATGTGGTTTAGAATCTGAACTATTTAGGTTGAGCAATTAAACTTCTCGCAAAGGAATTTGGTTTAGTTTAATTGTGAACATATCAAACTTGAAATTAATGCTAGTTTAATCTGTTAGTAATTGCAAAGGAATTTGGATTACTGCACTTAGACTTAGAGAATTCTCGCAAAGAGATTTGGTTAATTCTACATCCGTGATTTGAGTTCTAGAACTGTGCTTAATTGGATCATGACTGATTGATTTGTCTGCTTGTCTGATTTCCTGAGAACGCCCTAGACTTAGCGCCTCTAATTAACTGCTTTCACAACCAATCCTGCTATTGATTTACTTTCTCGCATTGCTTTTTAGTTTACTTCACATCTGCTTTCTTCTTAGTTTAAATTCCTATAGTTCTAATCTATCGAGACCAGAGTCTCTGTGGATTCGATATCCTATATACTACAATCACTTAACTGTGCACTTGCAGTAGAATAGGATTAAAACCTGACCCTATCAAGTTTTTGGCGCCGTTGCCGGGGACTCTTAGAGTCTTCGATAGGATCGAACTTAGGGTTTCTACTAGGATTTTTATTTTTGTTTCGTTTTGTTTTTGTTTTCTTTCGTTTTAGTTACTAAATTTTTCTCTGTTTTCTCTTTGTCGCAGGTACCGATTTCGCTTTGCGTCGATCGTTGCACCTTTGTGTCGATCGTCACTAGGCGATTCTGAGATTGAATCGATCGTTGCACTGATAGCATCGATCGTTGCTTGACGATTACAGACAGTTTATGCAGACGCGTGAAACTCGAAGTAATCAGAACTTGAACCTCGTTAATCTCAGACTTGACGAACTTGGACGTCTAGAGAGAACTAACAGAAGAGAAAGAAGAGCAATGATGGTGGTACAAAAGATAATCATTATGCCTGATGCTCTAGGTACCCTGAGGGACCAAGATAACAATCCGTACAATGCTGCTGGGCAGCGGATTGATGCTGGAGGGAATGTAATCCCTGATCCTCCTGAGCAACAGCAACAGGAGCAGAACCAAGGTCAAGGACAGAACAATGGTAGACATATGGTTGTCCATGAGAGGACCTTAGCTGACTATAACAGACCGGATGAATTTCATGCAAACCGGTCAGCTCTAGTACTTCCTGGTTTTGAGAGGGATGACTTTGAGATCAAGACCATCTACTACTCGCTGATGAGACAGAATGCTTTCCATGGTCATCCAACGGAGCAGCCTATGGATCACATTGATCAGTTTGAGGACATAATCACTGGCATGAAGTATGATAGAGTTTGCCAGGATTACCTGTTTCTCAAACTCTTTCCATACAGTCTCGCTGGAGACGCTGCTGCATGGCTGAAGCAACTGGCACCTGGTCAGTATACTACTTGGGCAGCACTGAAGGGTGAGTTTCTGAGACATTTCTATGATGATGCACGCTCTGATCAGTCCAGACAGGACATTCTGCAATTTTCCCAAGGCCCTGTGGAGCCTTTAAAAGCTGCCTGGATGAGATTCAGGAAGTACCAGCGTGACTGCCCACACCATGGATTCACTGAGGTCACATTGCTAGGTATCTTCTTCAAAGGCATAGATCTTCCATATCAGTCTGCGCTGGATAACTCCAGTAATGCAAACTTCAACACCAGGACTCCTGCACAAGCTAAGCAGTTGATTGAGAACTTAGTAAGTAGCAACAGTTGCAAGACTATGGATGAGAGGAGGAAGAAATCTGGTGGAAGTGTAGAGAATTCGGAGATGGCTGATATT
This sequence comes from Orychophragmus violaceus, assembly GCA_030180135.1. Lineage (NCBI taxonomy): Eukaryota > Viridiplantae > Streptophyta > Magnoliopsida > Brassicales > Brassicaceae > Orychophragmus > Orychophragmus violaceus. The sequence goes on from CM058240.1 coordinate 12,379,821, forward strand.
AGATCTAGGCTGGACACAGTTTGCAATCTCCTAGCTGGAAAGAAGGCTGTCCACTTTGCTCAAGATGTAGAGGTAATTCAGACTAAGGAGGACACTCAGGAAGAAGATGTGAATTACATTGGAGGATCTGGTTTCCAAGGCAACAGATTTGGTAATCAGCAGGGAAACAGGTTCTTCAATGGAGGACAAAGGAGTGCCTTCACAGGCAATCAGAACTCTTCTAGCTTTGGACAGACTAGTGGTTTTCAGAAACCTTTTGGACAAGGTACTCAGAGAACCTATGGATCTTCATCTTATCAGACTCCTCCTGCAGCCACTGCTCATGAGAGTAAGATGGAGGCAATGATGAGACAGTTGCTGGAGAGTCAGACTAAGAGTGCTGCAGACTTCGACAAGAAGATAGGTACAGTCTATGAGGATCTGAATGGGAAGATTGAATACATGAGCGCACACATGAAGGAGCTTGATGCCAAGGTTGCAAGAACAGCTGGATATGCTCAAAGGGAAGATGGATATCTCCCAGGGCGAACTGATGCTAATCCCAAGTATCAATGCAATGCAGTGACACTGAGAAGTGGTAAGGATATGTTTCCTGGCCAGAAAAAGCAGTTGAGCGTTGAAGAACTCGTGGAGATCGAAGAATTGGAAGATGGGATCCGTGACATTCGTAATGCATCGATCGACACCACCAAGCAACGGTCGATGCAAAGCGATAACGAAGAAACTGTCGTAACAAAGTCACCCAGCAACGATCGACACAACGCCAGTGACGGTCGATGCAAGGCGACTGCAGAGGGTTCAAAACCAGAGAAACCGAAACAGTCGACTGAGAGGGTTTACAAGCTTAAGGTACCTTATCCCAAGAATCCCAGAAAAGCTAAAAACGATAAGCAGTATGCCAAGTGCAAGGAGTTCATTAAAAAGGTGAAAGTTGAAGTGCCTTTGATTGACTCCATAGAAACCTCTCATGTGATGAAGAGATGTCTTAAGGATATGATTGCTGGGAAGTGGTCTGATGAGGAGAGTGTAATGATGATCAATGAGGTGTGTAGTGCAGTGATTCAGGGCAGAATTCCTGAGAAGTTGAAAGATCCAGGAAGCTTTGTGTTGGATTGTGCTATCTACAGGGAGAGATTCGAAAGGTCTGTATGTGATCTTGGTTCCAGTGTGAATCTTATGCCTTTCTCAGTTGCTAAGAGGCTAGGGATGATTGACTTTATACCCACTAGGATATCACTGATACTGGCAGATAGAACAATCAGGATTCCCGAAGGATTGTTGGAGGATGTGCCTATAATGATTGGCCAATGTGTGATTCCTACTGACTTTGTGGTTCTGCAGTATGGAGAGGAACCAAAGGATCCACTAATTTTAGGCAGGCCTTTCTTAGCTACAGCTGGTGCGATGATTGACTGTCAAGGAGGTAGAATAGTTTTGAATGTGGGTGATCTGAAGATGAGTTTTGATATGGACAAGCTGGCAAAGAGACCAACCATCGACGGACAGACCTTCTATGTTGACACACTAGGTGATTTGGCTGCAGAGTACTTTCACAAGTCACATGCTGAAGATCCACTAGAAAGATCTTTGCTGAGCTCTATATTGGAGCTTGAGTACCTGCAGGACGAGCCAGAAATGTGTTATGCAAGACTGATGGATTCGGTTGAAGTGGCAATGAAGGTAGAAGCGTCTGACGCGACGATGCAACGATCGACACTAACTAAGCATCGGTCGTTGCATGTCGACAGAGACTGGGACGAGGATAAAGCTCCGAAAATAGAGCTGAAACAACTTCCATCCGGGCTAAGGTACGCATTTCTTGGACCGAATTCAACTTATCCAGTGATTGTCAATGCTAGTCTGAACAACGCAGAGCTCACTTTACTGCTAAGCAAGCTGCGCAAGCATCGCAAAGCTCTTGGCTATTCTCTTGATGACATTTCAGGTATCTCACCAGAGCTGTGCATGCATCGGATACATCTTGAGGATGAGTCTAAGACATCTGTTGAGCATTAGAGAAGGCTTAATCCCAATCTACAGGAAGTGGTTAAGAAGGAAATTATGAAACTCCTTGATGCTGGGATTATCTATCCTATTTCAGACAGTGATTGGGCGAGTCCATTCCATGTAGTGCCTAAGAAAGGCGGAGTTACAGTTGTGAAGAATGAGAAGAATGAGCTGATCCCTACTAGAACTGTAACGGGACACAGGATGTGCATAGATTACAGGAAGCTGAATGCTGCAACCAGGAAGGATCACTTTCCCTTGCCTTTTATTGATCAGATGCTGGAGAGGTTAGCTAATCATCCTTACTATTGCTTCCTCGATGGATACTCAGGTTTCTTTCAGATTCCTATCCACCCAGAAGATCAGGGAAAGACCACTTTCACTTGTCCATATGGCACATTCGCTTACCGTAGGATGCCTTTTGGACTCTGTAATGCACCAGCTACCTTCCAGAGGTGCATGATGTCCATATTCACTGATATGATTGAGGACTTTATGGAGGTATTTATGGATGACTTCTCAGTCTATGGATCATCTTATAATGATTGCTTGGATAATCTGTGCAAGGTGCTGACTAGATGCGAAGAGAAGCACTTGGTCCTTAACTGGGAAAAATGCCACTTCATGGTCAGAGATGGTATTGTTCTTGGACATAAAGTATCTGAAGCAGGGATCGAAGTGGACCGCGCTAAAATTGAGGTAATGACCAACCTTCAGGCGCCTGATTCTGTTAAGTCTATAAGAAGCTTTCTTGGACATGCTGGCTTCTATAAACGGTTCATCAAAGACTTCAGTAAGATTGCTAGGCCCCTAACTGCTTTGCTGTGTAAGGATACCAAATTTGAGTTCAATGCAGACTGTCAGTCGGCATTTGAACAAATCAAGCAGGCATTAGTGAGTGCTCCAATAGTTCAGCCACCAGATTGGGATCTACCTTTTGAGGTTATGTGTGACGCAAGTGATTATGCTGTAGGGGCTGTTCTGGGACAGAAGAAGGACAGAAAGCTGCATGCTATCTATTATGCTAGTAGGACACTAGATGATGCGCAGAGAAACTATGCCACCACAGAGAAGGAGCTATTGGCTGTTGTCTTTGCATTCGAAAAATTCCGCCCCTATCTTGTTGGCTCCAAGGTGATTGTTCATACAGATCATTCAGCCCTGAAGTATCTGATGCAGAAGAAGGATGCTAAGCCAAGATTGTTGAGATGGATTATGTTGCTTCAGGAGTTTGACATTGAAGTGAGGGACAAGAAGGGAGTTGAGAATGGAGTCGCTGATCATCTTTCAAGGATGCTGGTTGAGGAAGACGTGCCCATCAATGATTATTTGCCTGAGGTAAACGTCAATATGGTTGGTACAATTTTTCAGACTGATTTGGGTAGAGAGTTGCAGAACTGTCGGGATAATTGCACAGTGTCGATCGATGCCACATTGGCAACGGTCGATGCAGGTATCGGGGAAGCAACGGTCGACGCATACACACGCAACGGTCGATGCATACCTGATACGAACCCAGAAACTTTAAGGATCAGAATCGGGAACTATAACTTCGAAATTGATGCTGTGGCAACCACTGATCGACCCTGGTATGCAGACATAGCTAATTACCTTGCTGCTGAGACTGAACCAGATGATTTAAAGGGTTATGCAAAGAAAAAGTTATTTAGGGAGCTTAGAAGATACTACTGGGATGAGCCTTATCTCTATAAGCACTGTTCAGATGGTCTTTACAGGAGATGCGTTGCTGAATCAGAAGTTCCAGACATCCTCTTTCACTGTCATGGACCAGATTATGCTGGACATTTTGCTACATTCAAGACTGTGTCTAAGGTTCTGCAAGCAGGTTTCTGGTGGCCTACTATGTTTAGAGACACTCATTCTTTCATCTCTCAGTGTGATGCCTGTCAGGGGAGAGGGAAAATCAGCAAGAAGCATGAGATGCCTCAGAATTTCATTCTGGAAGTTGAGGTTTTCGATTGCTGGGGCATAGATTTCATGGGTCCTTTTCCCTCATCCTATGGGAATAAGTTCATCTTGGTTGTTGTGGACTATGTGTCTAAGTGGGTTGAAGCGATAGCTAGTCCAACCAATGATTCTTCGGTGGTTATTAAGCTGTTTAAGACCATCATATTTTCCAGATTTGGAGTACCTCGTATAGTGATTAGTGATGGAGGATCTCATTTTATCAATAAGGTTTTCGAGAAGCTGCTGAAGAAGCATGGAGTTCATCACCGAGTCGCTACTCCTTATCACCCTCAGACTAGTGGACAAGTCGAGGTTTCTAACAGACAGATTAAAGAGATCCTTGAGAAGACAGTTAGAAAGACAAGGAAAGATTGGGCAGCAAAGTTGGATGATGCATTATGGGCTTACAGGACAGCATTCAAGACACCAGTTGGGACTACTCCATTCCATCTGCTATATGGAAAAGCATGTCATCTGCCAGTAGAGCTTGAGTACAAAGCAGCATGGGCTGTAAAACAGATGAATTTCGATCTTAAATCTGCTGCAGAAAGGAGATTAGTACAGCTTAAGGAGTTGGATGAGATTAGACATTTTGCCTATGAGAACTCAAAGTTGTACAAGGAGAGCACTAAGGCATATCATGACAAGAAAATTGTCTCCAGACAGTTTGAGCCTAATGATCAGGTACTTTTGTATAACTCTCGTTTGCATTTGTTTCCAGGTAAGCTGAAATCAAGGTGGTCTGGTCCTTTCACAATCAAAGAGGTGCGTCCATATGGAGCTGTCGTTCTAACTGGCAAGGAAGGTAATGAATTCACTGTGAATGGACAGAGGGTGAAACATTATTGGGCTAAGGCCGAGATTCCAGAAGGTCAGATTCTGCCTCTGGATGATGCACCCTCTACCTAAATCGGTTGGAGCGTCAAGCTATTGACGTTAAACAAGCGCGGAGTGGGAGGCAACCCACTGTTTTCGTTTTTGCATTTCAATTTTAGTGTTTTTGTAGGATTTTACGTTTTGTTTCTGGTTTTGGTGAGTTTTTGTTTGCAGGTCTCGGACAAATCGCAGTGCGTCGATCGACACACCAATGTGTCGATCGTCACAACACGAAAGAAATCGCATTGCAGTGATCGTTGTAGTCCTGAGCAACGATCGACCCACAATGAAAATCGCACAACAACGGTCGATGCACTTAGTGCAACGATCGATGCCTGAGCGACAGAGGTGAAAATCCGACAGAACTTAACCATTCCTTAAACAAATTTTTCTTTCTTTTTGCCCATCCTTCGCGTGACACTACTGGGGACAGTATGTCTTAAGTGTGGGGGAGGTTCTACTAACTTCTTTCTTTTTGTTTTCTTAGAGTCAGTTAAATTTTTCAAAATTTGTTTTATTGAGTCAAAACTTTTAAGTAAGAAACAATGATTTTTTGAGAAGATTAGCAGCACTTGCAGGAACTTAAGTAACCATTGGGATGAAGCTGCAGATTATCTCTGACTATTAGAAAACCCAGACATGGATCAACCTACTGAGAACACCCACATCACTTCAAGTATCAGAGGATCCTTTACTGATTTCAATTTAATACTGACTTAGATTTCTCACCTAAGGGCTTGGTATACTTTGTGTCGGATTCCCTTGTTAGTTCTGACACAGCCTGTAAACATGTCCTATTTAGTTCCTTTCTCCCCTTCCATAAAGTAAAAAAAAAAATAATAATAATAAACTGAGGATGAGTTAGTAACTCCGAAGTGGTCTCTGGGAGTGGTAGCTACAACTATCATATCCTGTGCATCTATGGAATGTGTCCAAAGTACACCCCAAAACGGGAAGAACACTGATAAAAAAAAAATGATACCCAATGGGGAAAAATGAGTTGTTAAGGAAGGGAAAAGAGAAGAAAGGGACTAGAGAAAGATAGTATGGTGGTCTAGAGCTGGCAAGGTAAGAGTCCATGTGCCTTTGATCGATACTCCTTAGGTGAGACCGCACTTAAATACTTGCAGAAGTCAGTAGGGAGAATTTGAATGCGTGAATGTGATTGTGGATTTTACTTAGGACAGTTGCTAAGTGTGGGGGAAGTATATGTTGGTCTTGATGTCTACAGGTTGATTCTTTCATGTGGTTTACTAAGGGGAATCTGAGTGTTGCTGCTTCTAGGATGAAAAGAGTTTCTGAAGAGTTTTCAAACCTCTTCACTACATTCTAGTTCTCTGTTTTGCTTGAGGGCAAGCAAAGGCTAAGTGTGGGGGAGTTGATATATCATGGTTTTTACCGGTTTTATGCCATGATATAATTGTGTTTTAGAGTCTTTTTGTGTTCTTTTAGAGTCTATTACAGGTTTAATCAGGTTTGGAATATAATTGGAGATATTGGAGCATTTTGAGGATTTTTGGAGTGTTTGGCCGAGAGATTGAGCTCACTGTTCGATTTTGAGATCATGCATCGATCGACACACCTTTGGTGTCGATTGACACACTAGCGAGTTGGGCCGATTAGGCGGTTTAATGAAGATTCAAGATTTTGCACTTTGGCCCAGAAGTTTCCAGTATTTACAAAGAAGCCCCAGCCGAGATTAAGCCTATATAATTAGGATTTTGGTGTTTATTTTACTTACGCTTTCATACTGAGAGCTAAGGGATTTTTAAAGCTTTTGAGCTGATCTAATCATGTACTTCATCTATTTTGGAGAAGATTCCGAACCCCTTTATCTATTTAATTTCTTATATGCAATCTATTTATTCTATGATTTCTGTTTCATTAATCATGTCTGAGTAGATTCATAGTTAGGTTTAGGGTTTCTCATTAAGGATTTCATGACTTGCTAGACTTGTTTAAATCAGTTAAGAATTCACATGAATAGAATGTTCTTCGATCTAAATTGTGTTTAATGCTAGTTCTAACCTGATCAATTAGAATCTAGATCTTAGGTTGCTAAATACGACACGAGAGTGTGGTTTAGAATCTGAACTATTTAGGTTGAGCAATTAAACTTCTCGCAAAGGAATTTGGTTTAGTTTAATTGTGAACATATCGAACTTGAAATTAATGCTAGTTTAATCTGTTAGTAATTGCAAAGGAATTTGGATTACTGCACTTAGACTTAGAGAATTCTCGCAAAAAGATTTCGTTAATTCTACATCCGTGATTTGAGTTCTAGAACTGTGCTTAATTGGATATTGACTGATTGATTTGTCTGCTTGTCTGATTTCCTCAGAATGCCCTAGACTTAGCGCCTCTAATTAACTGCTTTCACAACCAATCCTGCTATTGATTTACTTTCTCGCATTGCTTTTTAGTTTACTTCACATCTGCTTTCTTCTTAGTTTAAATTCCTATAGTTCTAATCTATCGAGACCAGAGTCTCTGTGGATTCGATACCCTATATACTACAATCACTTAACTGTGCACTTGCAGTAAAATAGGATTAAAACCTGACCCTATCAGAAGCATGGTTTAATTATCGTGTGGCTACTCCATATCATCCTCAGACTAGTGGACAAGTGGAGGTTTCTAATAGACAGATCAATGAGATTCTGGAGAAGACAGTTGGGAAGACCAGGAAGGATTGGTCTGCTAAGTTGGATGATGCGTTGTGGGCTTACAGGACTGCGTTCAAGACACCTCTGGGTACTACACCATTCCATCTGTTTTATGGGAAAGCTTGTCATCTTCCAGTTGAGCTCGAGCATATGGCTAGATGGGCTGTTAAATAGATGAACTATGAACTTAAGCCTGCAGTTGAAAGGCGTCTCATACAGCTTAATGAGTTGGATGAGATTCGCCACCACGCTTATGAGAATTCGAAGCTGTACAAGGAGCGTACAAAGGCCTATCATGACAAGAAGATCATCTCACGCAAATTCGAACCAAATGATCAGGTACTTCTCTATAATTCTCGACTAACACTGTTTCCTAGAAAACTACGTTCTCGTTGGTCAGGTCCATTCACTGTCAAAGAAGCTAGACCCCACGGAGCTGTAGTCCTTATGAATTTCAAGGGAGACGAGTTCACATTTAATGGACAAAGGGTGAAGCACTACTGGGCGAAAGCTGAAATCCCAGATGGCAACATTGTCTATCTGGACAATCTACCAAGCGCCTAATTGCGTCCAGTCAAGCTATTGACTTTAAAAGAGCGCTGAGTGGGAGGCAACCCACTGTAGGTCAGTTTTCTTCTCTTTTTGGTTTTATTTCTTGTGTCTTTTGTATTCTCTTGTTTTAGTGTATCAGACCCGAGAGTGTAGACACCAGTGTCGGTCGACACTCACTTACGTGTCGGTCGACATCGACTGCCACCACAGGTACGGTTTCTATTCTAAGTCTCGGTTCTATTCCAATTTGCTTTATACCGAGCTCACGCTACAATTGCACTGGGGACAGTGCAGTTTAAGTGTGGGGGAGGTAGTTACTGACATTGTGTTTTGTTTTCTTAGATTCAGTCCCAGTTTTCAGTTGTTTTTCAAAATTGTTTTATTGAGTCAAAACTAGTATGAAACTATGATTTTTCGAAGAAATTTTGAGCTGGAACAGGAAATAAGTGACCATTGGATAGACTTGCAGAGCCTCTATGACTATTAGAAAACCCCAAACGAATCAGCCTGCCAAGGACACCCATATCTAACCAGGTATTCAGAGGATCCATCACTAGTCTCACCTTAATATTGACTTTAAATTCTCACTTAGGGGCTTGGTATTCTTTGGGTCGGATTCCTTTGATGTGTTTGGCACAGCCTATGATCTTGTTCCTAAGTATGGTTTCTTATTTTCCCCTCCCTTGAAAGTAAAAAAAAAAAAGAAATAAAAACCAAGGATAAGCTAGTAGCTTCGAAGTGGTCACGGGAGTGGTAGAGACCCCTATTACCTCATGTGCATCCATGGAAAGATCCAAAGTTAGACCCCAATAAAAAGGGAAGAGCACTGATAGAAAAAATAAAATGATACCCAGTGGGGAAAAATCAGTGCTAAGGGAGAAAGGGAAAAGAAAGAAACCAGAAACAGACAGTTTGGTGGTCAAATACCGAATAGGTTGAGTCCATGTGTCCTTTGATTCGATACTCCCTCTGTGAGACCGCACCTAATTGTATACAGAGGCTAGTGTGGTGAACTTGAATGTCCTAACTTGATTGTGGAGTTTACTTGGGACAGTTGCAAAGTGTGGGGGAAGTACATTGTGGTCTTGAGTCCTGTAGGAATGTTTTCAGTAGCTTACTAAGTGAATGTGAATGCGAAAGTTCCTAGGACGAAATGAGTTTCTGTGTTTTCAAACCTCTTCTCTTATATTTTGGTTCTTTACTTGCTTGAGGGCAAGCAAGAGCTAAGTGTGGGGGAGTTGATATATCATGGTTTTTATAGGTTTTCAACCATGATATAAGTGTACATATTGAGTCTTTAACCTAGTTTTTAGAGTCTATTGAGACTTTTACAGGTAAGCTTGCGTTTGGAGCAAAGAGAGGAATATTAGGACGTTTCTGGTGATTTGTGAAACGAGCTAAAGATGGTATCTCGACCACGATGGAGTGTCGACCGACACTACCTTTGATGTCGATCGACAATGAGCCCGAGAGAAGTTATGGGCCGAGTTTGGACAAGTTTTGAAGAACTGCATAAAAGACCCCGAAGTTTTCTATATTCTAATCTGACCCCAGAACGTGTTTAGAGATTATAATTAGAGTTTTCAGACTCATTATTCATATATCAAGTTTTAACTTTTGTTCTTGCTAGATAGATTGAGAGATATTGATTTTGGGGCTGATTCTTGATACTTGTACTTCTAAGAGAAGAATTTCGAACCCCTTTATTTCTATCTATTGATTTCTGGTTTTCTATTCATGATGTGTTGTTTAATTGCTTCTATGTCTGAGTAGTAACCTAGTTAGATTTAGGGATTCTCACAAAAGTTTTATGCTTGCTTGATAATTGATTGATTAGGATTCACTATCTTATCGTTCATCACCTAGGTTGTGCTTAACACTGATTTCTAACAATAGCACGAGAGTGTGAGTTAAGATCAAATCTGAGATAGTTGACAATAGCACGAGAGTGTGAGTTATAATCTGAAAAAACCTAGAGTGAGAAATTTAACTAGGTACAAAGAGATTTGGTCTAGGGAAATTGTGAACCGATAGAACATGTTCTTAATGCTTGTTTAGAACTCTAGGATCACAAAGAGATTTGGGTCACTAGGTTTCTAGATATAGAAATAATCTCAGCGAGAGTTGGATTATTTAGCATAGTGTTTCTAGTTCTTGGACCGCACTTAATCTGAATCCTGTTAGTTAAACATCTTGCATAGCATAATTCCTGAGAACTTCCTAAGTCTGACGCCTTTATTCCTATTGAAAACACCCTTCTAGTTTACTGTTTTGCTTGCTGCATTCTCTGAATTGATTTAGCTTAACTTGAATACATATAATCTATCGTGTGACCCAGAGTCCTTGTGAATTCGATACCTTGCATACTACAATCACTAACTGTGCACTTGCAGTAGAATAGGATAAAACTTTACAGACCTATCAACACACACACACACACGCAAGGATCGAACAATGAACGAGCCAAGTAGATTGTCCTTCAAGTAGAGGAGACGGTTGCAGAGATAATACATCATGAAGAAAGTCGTAATGGCGTCAGCCAAAATGGCTCAGTACCTGCTACTCCACATCAACTTCTATTCAACAAAGAATATCTAAAGATAATCAATTCCATCTCTTTCTCAAATTTTGTTTTCTTCTCTACTGATGTATGCTTTACTTGTAGACTTGCTGGATTAATTAATATGTTAACTTGTGTAGACTTTCTAGACTTTTCTAGCTAGACTTTGTTTTTAACTAATGAATGGTAATAGACAAGAAAATGACTTAGGACTTGTTGGCTGATGGATGATGGTTTGATGGATTTTTTTGATTTCTAAATTATTTAGACTTGCTTGTTTAGTTTGATTTTAACTTATGCATGGTAACAGACAAGAAAATGGCATGTCTTATGACTTGTTGGTTGATCGGATGTTGGCTAGGAATATTTACACATGTTGGATTCTTGAGAGTCTCTGCTTTTGAAACATGATTCATCTAACAAGAAATCTTCCTCACTTCTCAGGACCCTTCTCAAGAAATCTTGGGAGTCTCTGCTTGCAGAAGCGCCTGATTCTGTAGCTGAAGCAGAGAACAGACAACGGTTGGACTGAGAAAACCAATCCGCATAACCTTATCCAGGTTAGATACATCTAAGTTTTCTAACAGTTCTATATGAATCAGAAAACTAAAGACAAAACATAAATTTAAAACAAACATCCATACATAATTAAAGATCCGAAACAAGAAAAAAAGAAGAGATAAGTTCAACAACACATCGAGTTTAAGTTAAAGAGACAGAGAAGATACATAGGGCAGATAAAACTCAGACCTTAGAGAGGCACAATAGGACCGTGTCTGGCAACATACGGGTCACTATTTGCTAGCTCTCTCCTAAAATTATCAACCTCTACCATCCGAGGGTTGAATCTGTAATCAGATAAGCCTCTATGAGTTTCCAGCCATGCCTCATCATCATCTCTTAAATGTTTATGGATCCTCCACATCTTTAACACCACAATCACCACTCCAAGACCCCTAGTGTTTTCCCACTCATCCCTGAATGCAAAAGTTGTGTCCCCATTTGCAACACATTTAATCTGGTGGTCTCTGTCATGCAAAAAAACCTTCTGTCATAACTGACTTGTGAATATAATAAACTTGTGATTATAAATTCTCTTGACTTACATGTTTTCTCTTATGTGGAACACCAGCCGTGACCTTTTACGGTCTGCCCAACAGATCGCAAGGGGTTCCACGTTGAAGACCACGCCCATTATGTCTACAAGTTAAGTTTCTTAAATTTGGTTACTTATATCTATTCATGATTTAGGATTATGTGTTGGTTAGTGTTAAGAAATCATACCTATAGGAGTGTCGATGTTGATGTGAGGGATATGCCCCATACACTTGAAATCCATGTAGTGATAGTTGTTGAGAGGGTCGATGCGTTTGATGATAGTCCCGTCCATGACACTAAGTCAGAATGGAGAGTTTACAGGCTTGAAACCTGCATACGCCTTCTCAACATGAACCCTGAAAATCTCGACCCACATGCCCTTTTATTACTCAAGTTGTTTAAATCTGCTTGCTTCTGATGGATAAATTACCATCTCAGTCTTAGTTCCCTGCAAATTTAGAAATGGTATGATGTGTTAGTTGCATGTATGATGTGGTCCAAGAATTAGAGTTTAAACTTACAGCCTCGTCTGCCAATATGTAACTCCAAAACGGTCCATCTTCGAAAATCTGATATGAGTGGATCCTGATTATCTTCACTCTAAAACGCCAAGATCTCAGTTTGTCGTTAACCTCCAAGTCAGAAATCTTGTTGCACCACGACATGATGTTTTTGAATTGCTTGTGATTTCTTTTTTTGTGGTTTTGCAGAGAAAATAGATGAGAGAGGGGAGAAAGAAGGCGACCTAACTGCCTCTATTTATGTTTCAAAATAACCGTGAGAAACCAAACAGTTTCTAATGTTTTTTTTATTATTTTACTAATTAATTTGATTTGAAATGACTTGCAGAGAGGTGTAATGATGGTTTCCTCTGAAGAGATGCAACCTTTAATTCTCATTCATTGCATTTGGTTTAGAGCTTTTCGGTATGCTTGCATGCATTTGGTTTAACTTTTCATTCATTACATTTGGTAAGAGATGTTTCAATCAATTAAGATTTAATTTTATAAAATCGAGTTGCCAAGGCAAGCATGAATGTATAATCGGAAGATTTTTCTGATATGGTTGCAGGTGAAAGAAATTCTGATTGAGGAGTCAAACGTATAACATGTCCTTGTCTTGTGTTCTTGCGTTGAACATTGCTGTGGGAATAACGAGACCAGTACAGTTAAGCTTATGGGTCGTCACAGTGGTAAGTTATCTATGTCTTCTGTTTTTGCTTTGAACATTACAGTTAAAAACCTATCGAGCTTTTACTGAGTAAAGGCTACTCTACAGGATTCATAGCGATGTATGCTACATTAGCCAGCAGAGATGTTAATTTCTGCTTGATTCCCGAGTCAGCATTTTACCTCAAAGGAGAAGGTGGACTCTTGGAGTACATAGAGAAATGGCTCAAGGAGAGTGGTCACATGGTGATTGTTCTTGCTGAAGGAGCATGACAAGATCCATTGTCTTCTATTGGATTGTGTATATATATAAGTTTTTTTAACTTTGGTTTTGCGTCTAAATAGATGTATACTTTTAATTTAGTGGAGAAATGAGATGAGACATTACTAAAGATTTATATCCATCCTAAAAAGTCCAATTTGCTAAAGAATTAATAGGGTATGGAATCAAAACCACATCTATACCCTAAACCCCAAAACTTCTTTTTATTTTTCACTTATATTATTATACTTGTTGTAAGGACAAACTAATGATAATTTCTTTTAGAGTATAAAGAAGGTTTAGGTTTTGACTAATCATATACCCCAAAACATTAATAAAAGGAAATAAACTCAGACCTTAAAGACTTAAATCCTACACTTGTAACATTAAACCCTAAATATAAAACCTTCATTCTTCACTAAACACAAACCCTAAACCCTAAATCTTTAATCCTTAATCATATACACTAGATTTGAAACTTTATCTCTATATCCTAAACCTTAAACTTTTAACCCTTAATCATAAACACTAGATTTTAAATTTAAAAATCTTATCTCTCTACCCTAAACCCTAAACTTTAAACCCTTAATCATTTAACACTAATTTTTAAACATTGGTTAATATAACAAAAATTTAATACTTTTATTAATATAACAAAACATTGAATAATATACAATTTATTTTTATTGAGTTACCACATATTGTAAAAATAACACACTAATTAAAAGGAAATAAATGACAAAAAAATTAAAAGGAATAAAATAACAGAAATGTTAAACTTGAAACTGTAATAAAAAAATCTGGTCTTAACAAAAACAACAAATAAAAAACTGGTTTTTCATTGGTTAAGATATCGAAATAAGGATCACATTTTTTTCATTATCCACTGTTAGATCATAATAAAATCAACGGACATAACTCATTGTCTTCAATTCCTCTTCTCACCTTTTTTCACGAAAGCTCTTTCTCATCAGTCGCCCATCTCTTCCATGGTTTCTGATTAGGGTTTCGAGTTTTGCATTTAGGGCTCAATGGTTTCACGAAAGCCCCTTCTCATAGCTTTCCAGGTCTCACTTTATTTTGAATTAAGGTTTCTTCTTCTGTGTGTTTTGGGTTTTGATTTTGCGATTGTCAGTTTTAAATTGAGCGTAGTATTTCAATAATCCGCTTCTGTGATTGGATTCTCTGAAGATTTCCATCACCGTATTCTTCTCTCCGACCACATCGTCGCTGCGTCACCCAAGAAGAGCATGTTGTTCGACGGTAGTCACGTTTATCTAATCGCTGATTACTATTAAAATCAGCTCCTTTTATTTACAGGTACTATACAACTGTTCTTATTAACGTTTCTGGCTATGTAGGTGTTTGCAATCTCTGTAATGGAGGCGTGAAGTTTGTTCTAGACCATGATATTGTGTTCAGGAGCATAAGGTTTGAAGCATTACAGAGCCAAGCTGGAAAGAATCTAACTTAGTATTTTTAATGGGTGAGTTCATACACCTTTGTTTTCAGATGTGGCTTGTTAAAGTTTTACGAATCTAACTTAGTATTTTCATTTATCTTAAGTCTTTGCACACAGTAGTGATGGACAATGGACGAACCAGTTTGAACTAACTCCACCAATTCCTGATGAGTCTCTGACTGAATACGAAGTAGAGATTCAACGGATGCATGATTCGAGGAATCGCGTTTTCTCGCCCTGGGACTATGGTCGGTTGGGAAGCTATTTTTTTTTCTTTGGTTTGGGTCATAGGTTTAATTGTAATCAAAAACCGATAATCGGTTTAAGTTTATTAATAAAGTATTTTAATTATTTTAATATCATTTTCATTTTTATTTAATTCATTCAATTTATGATTTTATAATTAATTGTGTAATTAAATTTTTTATTAATTTCATATATATTTGACAAAAAAACAAATTAATTTCATATATATTCATTATTAATAGCTTATCAATCAAACATATGTATAGATGATATTTACGTAATGCTATTATATAGCTAATTCATAATACTGAATAAATGCTTTTGTATTTTAATCTATTGCAGATATTAAAACGCTATTGTAGTTTAATATATTGCAGATATTAAAACGCTATTGTAGTTTAATATATTGCAGATATTAAAACGCTACTGTAGTTTAATATATTGCAGACAGTAAAACGCTATCTTAAAAATACAGTTCAAAGAATTTACAAAAACGCTATCTAAAGTGCCAAACCTTTTATCGCGGTCGATGACATAGCGGGTAACACAACGCTATCGTATCGATACATAGCGTTTTCGGCAGCTATTAATACGCGAATTTCTTGTAGTGATAGATTGATGAGGCGGTGAACTTAGTGCAAACTGAATATCCATTCGGAATTATGGAATTCATGACATTAGCTTGCAATCAACCACATGCGCAGAAAACCGGTAATTCAAAGTGCCCATGTACTCACTACTAAAATGTTAGAAATCCTACGATTGACGAAGTATAGCATCACTTGTATTCAATTGAGTTTATGGCGGGTTATAAGATTTGTTATCTTCACGGGCAAACATCGGATTATGCATGTAGTAGTAGAGAACCTTATGGTAGTACTAGTAGGTGGGAACCTAATGTTAGTTAGAGCGAACCTAATGGTAGGTACCCTTCAGATGGTTAATGATGCATATCGAGAAAATATTCAAGAAGTAGGTGAAAATCAAATTCCTAGGGTAGATGAGGAACCTAATGTAGAAGCTAGGAGATTTTTTGATATGTTAGATGCAGCGAAGCGGCTGCTTTATGACGGTTGCAAAGAGGGTCATTCGCCATTATCATATGCTACTAGATTAATGAGCATAAAGACAGACTACAATTTTGTGGAGGAATGTGTGGATGCGATTTGCGATTTTTTGAATGATATTCTTCCTGAAGATAATATTACGCCCTTCTCATACAACGATGTCAAGAAACTTGTTAAAGGACTTGGATTACCGTACCAGATGATAGATGTGTGCATCGACAAC
This sequence comes from Orychophragmus violaceus, assembly GCA_030180135.1. Taxonomy (NCBI): domain Eukaryota; kingdom Viridiplantae; phylum Streptophyta; class Magnoliopsida; order Brassicales; family Brassicaceae; genus Orychophragmus; species Orychophragmus violaceus. The sequence continues at coordinate 12,395,977 of CM058240.1, forward strand.
TATATGATATATTGGCGATATATGAATACCGCCTGGAATGTAAGTTTTGTAAGCATCTGCACTATCATGATACAAGGAGAAGCGCTAAGGTTCCGTTCAAACGAATGTGGTATTTTTCATTAATGGATAGGTTGAAGCGATTATACCAATCGGAACGAACTTCAGGGGAAATGAGATGGCATGCCGAGCATAGAATATGAGAAGAGATTGCACATCCGTCAAATACTGAACCGTGGCAACATTTTCATAGAGTATATCCAGATTTTGCATATGAGACACGTAACGTGTAACTCGGATTGTGCACCGAAGGTTCCAACCCATTTGGGAGGCATGAGAGACAATATTCGTTGTGACCAGAGATTCTGACTCCTTATAACCTACTGCCATCTATGTGCATGCGGAGAGAGTTTATTTTTCTCTCCGTACTCGTTCCCGGTCCAGAGCATCCAAGAAGATCACTTGACGTATTCTTGCAGCTATGGATATATGAGTTGCAAATGTTATGAGTGCTCGGTGTTGAAGCATATGATGTCTCATGCAACGAAAACTTTCTAATAAGGGCTGTACAAATGTGGACTATTAGCGATTTTCCGGCTGATGGTATGTTATCCGGATGGACAACACATAGAAGATTAGCATGTCCGTATTGTCTAGAAAGACTGATGCATTCCAGTTAAAGAACGGACGCAAATCATGTTGGTTTGATTGTCATAGAAGATTTCTACCGCATGATCATCCATATCGGAGAAACACAAAACTTTTTACAAAGAATAGGAAATTTTTGATGATCCTCCTCCCCAAAACAGTGGTTCAGCTACTTTGGGGCTCTTAGAAACCTTTGGTGGGCTAAAAACTCATGCGGTGGAAATCGACATGAAAATGTGTATGCAGCTGGTTTATCCTACAACTGGCCCAAGCAAAGCATTTTTGAGATTTACCATATTGAATGGACCAACTACTAAGGCATAATCTTGATGTCATGCACATTGAGAAAAACTTATTTGATAACATCATGAACATTTTTCTAAATGTACAAGGGAAGACGAAAGATAATGTCAAGTCTAGGCTTGATTTGCAAGAAATTTATGCTCGGCCTTAACTTAATCTTCAGAAGAACGGGAAATATCCAATTTCAATGTATTGGATAGACATGTCACTACAATGAAAAATCTCTATTCTTAGCACACGAAAAACGCCATGGTATGTATATGATGGCGTTTTTGAAAATGCTATGTCTGCCCCAGCTATAATAGGTAGGCCAAATACGATAGCATTTTTGTCGTGCTATAATATTGTGCATCTATGATAGCGATAATCTCCCTTGCTATAGTTAGATCAGAGCCGAGCCAAGCCGAACCAAGCCATATTAATTTGTTATTATTATTATTATTATTATTAGAGACAATTGGGCAGAAAACCCAAAATGATGACGAAACTCGTTGGTTAGACAAACCATAATCGAAACCAAAATGGGTAAGGGGAATTGACATGTTTAGCCCTGAAAATTGCCGCGAAAACAAATCCTCCCACTTGCGTCCCGACAATGATGTGACACCTATGCCATCTATAGATACTAATGTATCTTCGTAAAGTGTTGTACACCACACGATTTTATTTCCCGCCAATGCTCATTTAATGAGCGATATACGCAATATTTTCTTGCAATTTTTTACAGTAGCTGTATGTATAGTTGAAACATGTATCTCTATCTTTGGCTCTATATAACTGGGTGTAGTCGTCCTCTTTAGGGCAAAATACCTTCTTACCCGAAAAGTGAAAGCGTAACTGAAATGCAGTTAAAGTAAAGTAAAGAGCGAAGATTCCAAAAAAGGTGAGTTATTGGTCGGTGGATTTATTGTCTTACGTTTGATATTTGTTTGTTTGTTATACTTTACCCGGCATTCAATAATGGTCCCCATGTGTTCGATTAAACCTCTGTCTCAAATTAATGAACTCATACACAATAATTGCGTTTCATGTTTGCTAACAAACAATATCGTTCGTTCTTTAACTGAATAAACTGTAAACGGCAACGCAACTTCGTACTCGTGTGTGAACTTTATTATTGCTTGGGATTATAGTACTTAGAGCATCACCCGAAAATTATCAATAAAAAACCAAAAAAGAGAGTAACTTGTGGGAGTTGTAAGTCTTCTCAGTTTGAACTAAAGTGTAGAATCATCCTTATATTACAGGTACAAATGCCGATGGGGAGGCTAGTTAGGCTGTTGAGAGGAGAATGGCAGAGAGCTACGTCAGGCGAGTGGGATTTCATAATGGATCTATCAGAGAGAAGTTATGGGATTATGGTGCAAGAAGGGGAGAAGTACAGAACCCTAATGGATATGGTTAGCACAAGATACCAAATACAGGACCAGGTACTTCTCACATACCAGTTTCCTATGCAAATGTTGGACTCTCAAGGAAAACGAGCCCTACCTATTGATATTACCGAGGATGGAGACGTGGAGTTGTTTATGGCGATTAGGGTTGAGCACATAGGGTTACCTCTCTTGGTGACAGTGGGTACTCCTGCAATGGAAAGGTATCGCTTCCATCGTCGTTCAGCTATCGATATTGGTGGGAGGCCACACGTTTTTGGGGAGACAAGCATGTCTCTAGGAGTCAACCAACAGGTTGACACTGCAACATATTACTGGAACTCCTTGCTTGCAACTGGTACCATTCCTGTTTGCATGTCCACACTGGAGGATATAATGAACAAGCAATATACGATCCAGCCAGAGGACGTGGAAGAGAGAACAACACCGTTGGCCCATGATTTAGACCTTGGCAATGAAGACCGTTCATCAACAGGATCTTCTGATGGACCAGAGGTTGGGTCTCCTCTCACACCTGCTAAATGTGGACCGTCTATTCAAAAATGGGTGGAAGAAGACTCCCTTCTGGGAACAACCATAGCTAACCTAAGTTTGACCACAGCTAACTTAGGTATGTTTTGCTATAAGTCAACATAGTCTGTAACGTTTAAGTTATCAGCTAACATTATTTTTATGTCAGCTACTACAGGAGATCTGAATTTCCCGGCATGTGGCGTAATGAGGTAAGTTTTTTTATTATTGATAGCCCTGCGTATAGTTTATATATATATATATGTGGTTAACGGTGATAAGTTTTTTTGAAGAACTGCGGATCCGCCTCTAAACACTAATGACAAAGGAAAGGGTATAATGAGAGATGGCGGTGATTTGGGAGACTCATCGACACAATTAACTTTAGGGAGTAATGCTGCCATTGGTATGGATTTTCAAATGTACACCAAGTTGCACAGCGGAGATTATGAGGGTAAGGCTTAAATTTGTATCCATATAAATGACATTTGGCTAAATAGGTTTTTTAATATGCAGGACTTGAGGCTGCAGGATTTTTTCCGGCTAGCGTCAAGATGATGGAAGAAATCTTAACACCACAAGAGATGGAGATGTTTATGGATGCAGGGCCCCGTATGCTAAGGAACATGGTGCCAACCAAAGAAATTAAGAGCACATACTCGCCACCAACACATGTGGATACAAGGATCCCTATGCCAGTTGAAGGAATAATTCGACTTGTTGATGAACCAGAACCTCAGATGGTGGCCAAATGGACAACAAATACATCTGAAGGGGGCATTGGGACACCTTTGGAACAAGGTAGTCAGATATGTTGTGGCTTAGATGAAAATATTTGGTATATCTTCGCTAACTATAATAATGTTTGGTACAATGATTGTAGGGACTGGTTTGGATGGCTGTGTAATAAGGTGCTTGCATATATGTTATTGTTTAGGGCAGAACACAAATTGCTTGTGACATAAATAACATTTGAAAGTTGGCTATCTTCAGGAATAAATATTGGACTGACTCCATGGAAGGAATCACAGTTACTCGAAAAAGCGACAGTGATGTCCGGAAAAACTTGGCCGATACCTTTAACCTGCTTGAAAATGATGACGAGGAAAGAGGCAAGTTTATAGGGTACAGAACATAGTCACATTAGCAATGCAATATGAATAAATAACGAGAATCTTCTTCTTTTTGCAGAACTAAGGAAACTCGGATTTATTCCAGCATCCCTAACTGTGTTTGAGGAGATTTTCTCTCCTGATCAGATGGCAATCCTTAGGAAATCAAATAATGAGGCTGTTGAGATGGTAAGAGCCAAGCTTACGGAGAACAAAGAAAGGTGTCATGTGAGTACTGAACCACCAATAACAACAGCTACTGATCCAGAACACGCTGATTTAGAAACTGCTGATACTGAACTTGAGAAAGAATCTAGCCTGGGGACGGAAGATAGCGAAGGTAAAATGGCGGTTGATGTTAACTAACTTATTTCATGCTAATTCATAGCCTAACAGCTAACTCGGTTGTTGCACATTACAGGAATGACTGAGATACAGGCAATGAGTGCACCAGAGTACGATATCCATACTCATATTCATACCGTTGATAGGGATAAAAGAAAACACGTATATAAGCTTATTAACTGGTGTTGCAGTTGTTTTTCACCAACCGAAAACAAAATGGAAGGTGTTGAGTACAGACAAGCGATGAGTGAACCTCCAGATGGATACTGCAGGGGGGCAAACAAGATGGAAATCGATGATTCTGACAGCGATGAGGAAATGGACAGTGGTGTGTAATATGCAAAGATTGCAGTACTATTTTTTGTCTTAGCAATGTAACTGTTTTATTTTGGTGTGTATTGTTAACATTGCTCCAGATTGAAACAATATTTTGTTTTCTGATATGAAGGTATTGTTAAGAATAGTCCAAAGGAGCTATATGTCGGCATGATGTTCAAAAACAGGGATGCATTTAGACAACACATGGCGCTTTATGCTCTTGCCCACAAGTTCCGTTTCCACAACAAGAAGTCGAACCCAAAGTTGATGGTCCTTGAATGCGTAGGAACATCCTGTCCGTGGAGAGTTTACGCCATCAAAATGAGCGACTCTGACTGGTACCAAATAAGGCGTATTAGACCAAATCACAGGTGTTCCGTGAATGAACGTGGGGGGTTTCAGCGACATGCCACAACTGAAGTGATTGGGGACATGATAAAGACAAAATACAGTGGCCAAACCAGTGGACCACGACCCGGGGCTGTCCGGGATATATTGCGTGATGGTCATGACATCCCGATTTCTTACTACAAAGCTTGGCGTTCGCGTGAGATTGCAATGGATACTGCAAAAGGATCAACTGGAGAGTGTTTCAAGAAATTGCCTAAATTCCTGCATTTGCTAGTGATTGCTAATCCAGGGTCAATTGCTCATATCGAGACAGAATGCCAAGAAGGACTAGGGTTGAGGTTCAAATACATGTTCTTTGCCCTTGCCGCATCAATCAAGGGCTATCAGTACATGCGTAAGGTTATAATTATTGACGGGACTTTTCTAAAAGGCAAGTATGCAGGGTGTTTGTTGACAGCAAGTTGTCAAGACGGGAACTACCAAATCTATCCATTGGCTTTCGGCGTAGTCGATGGAGAGAACGAGAAATCTTACACATGGTTCTTTAAGAAGCTACAAGAAATAGTTCCCGACCATAAGGAGCTAGTGTTCATTTCAGATAGGCACCATGCCATTCACTCTTCCCTGGCCAAGGTATCTCTATTAGCTTTGGTTGAATGTTTGTTGAAAATACAACTTGTTAGCAACTATATTGTAACGTAGCGTGCTAAACTTGTCTTTGATGGTTAGTGTGAGAATAATTCGTGGTTCACCACATAAGGTTACCCCATCTAGTTATTGCATCGAATATGGTTGTTTTAAATAATTTAATGAATGATTTGTTGTAGGTCTATCCAAACGCAAACCACAACTCATGCATAGTGCACCTACAACGCAACGTAGTGTCAATCTTCAAAAAAAGGCACCTCTCTTACCTAGTTGGTCGTGCTGGGCGAGCCTATCGTGTTTCAGAGTTTGCAGAACACTTCGAGCAAATTGTTAGCATTGATCCAGAATGTGCAAGATACTTACAACATATTGGAATAGAGAACTGGGCACGCTCCCATTCCATTGGGAGGAGATACAACCTTATGACAAGTAACATCGCTGAATCTCTGAACGCAGCACTATGTGAAGCAAGGGATTATCCAATAATACCTCTAGTTGAGTACATAAGGGCAACTTTGATGGGATGGTTCCATGTTCGTCGCGAAGCCGCTAAAAAAAGGTTACAGGTCTAACTCCAAGGATCGAGAAGATAATAGAGAAGAAATTTGAGATATCGACGGGATTTGATGTTAAGCCTATCAACAACACGGAATATGAAGTTCGTACAAAGGAAGGTGTCCCTTTCCATGTTGACATGGGTATGAAAACGTGTAGTTGTAACGAGTTCCAAACGTTGTCAATTCCATGCATTCATGCAGTGTCCGCAGCTGTGAAGGCGAACATACCTGTTCACTCGCTTGCTGCTCAAGAATTTAGTTGTGCATTGTGGGAGGCCGGATACGAGGGAAGTATATACCCAGTGCCAACAAACATCGAAGAAAGTTTACCAGAGGATGATATGGCAAACATTGAACTACTACCTCCACTGACACGCCGTCCACCAGGAAGGCCACGTAAAAGGAGACTCTTTTCACGTGGCGAGATACAGGTATCGATAAATAACATTGATATCTATAAACATTGCAATAATATTTTATATGTTAGCAACCAATTAAACTGTTGTCTATTACAAGCAGAGGGGGTTCCAGAGGAAACTACGAGTTTGCAGCCGTTGCAAGGGAGTTGGGCACAACCGTGCAACGTGCAAAGCGCCCATATAGTTGGAAACCAGAAGTATGAAAGGGGGCAGCGAAGATGGGATGTGGGTTTTGTTATATAGATCGGAGTTGAGGTCGATCAATTTTACTTTGCTATGTAATATATTAACAACGGAAATCCTCAATGTTGCAATGTCAAGAAAAAAAGACATGTGTGACCAGGTTTGAATAAGCATGCCCCCTTATATGTGAAATATATGTTTTAAGAAAAAATGCTTTACTATTTTCGTTAGATGCCCAAGTCTCTCTACTATAGACACTTACTTCTCTTGGTCATTTATAACTCCAACAAAAACTTCGAATATCTGCTATAAAACCTGTAATGTAAAGGTACGATGCAATGAAATAAAGACTGACCTCAATATAATGAGGCAAACAATTGGTTAACGTTGAGAACATGGACATAAATTTGAAAATGAAAAGCATTCTCAAAGCATTACTGCTTTAAGACATTTAAGGGGAGCTAAGTAGAAACTACTTAGCATAAGAATGGAACAGAAACGTAGAGCACTTAGGAGTCATGAAAAAAACTTGGCATGAGAAAACTTGAATCAAGATGTCAGAATATAGACTAGCAACGATATCTAAAATTGTTAACACGAAAACATATATTGTAACAGCGCGAATGTTCCCAATAACGAGGCAAACATATGGTTTTGACGAGAGAGTGAACAACAATAAAACACAAAGCAAATACAAAGAGTAATCAAATACTGCCACCAAACTCCTGGAAAAATACCACAGCAAGCCTCCGTGCCTCCGTCGGAAGAGCTTCGGGTGTAATGCATTTGCATCCTTCAAATCCGACCATTGAATGAGCACCGATAAGGAGCATAGTCGTCACGGCAGAGTCAGCTGGAGAAGGGTTCTGAGGAACACCTCTTGCTCGGTCTAGAGAGAAAGAACCATGAACAGAGAAGTTGGGATCCATGGTCGCAGCTTTGATTAGAAACGGCATCATCACAGAGATCGGGGTAAAATCTTTCTTCACCAAATAATCACTGCGGAGGGATGTATTGCAATCCAACACTTGAATAGACCTCGTATAGATATCAACGCACACACCAACCCAATGTGATTTGTCCACGAGAAAAGGAAAGTAGCACCTTTCAGGAGAAGGTATGACGGCAAAAGCATTCCTGACAGTCGCGACAACCTGTTCTTGGAAGACAAATCTTGACCTGTCCTTAGCAGCAATTTTTGAGAATTTGGTGTACTGCTTAACGAAGCCAGACACAAACTTCGTATCAAAAAACCGAATCTTGTTAGATGGTAGGCCGGGGAGTGCTCTCATGAAAAGGATGCGAGAAAAGTGAACAAGTGCATCAACAACCTACAAGGAAGATCAACATGATCATAAAATTTCATTCTGTTAGAAAAAGGGAAACAGAGAAATTTGTGGGAACTAAAACGTACCTTCGGGCTCAGAACCTTCGTTCTCTCGGCTATCTCAAGAACATCTTTGCTGCTGATTTGTGTGCCATTGCCAACATTCACCATTCTGTGAAAATGAGATTGTTAGATACACTAACATGTGGATTAACAGGCTACGTAACCCACTGGATCATTTAACTCTGCAAACTGATGGAACTAACCTGCTGGTTTTGAGACGCTGAACAAGCCTTAGGTATTGTTCGTCGTAATCGATCTCCGGAAAGACGCCTTGAACAACAGGCTGTGCAGCAACGCGCGGATTCGCTGCTCTCGTGCAATCAAAACCTTCAAGACCAATAGACTGCGTACGCAGCCGTTTGCTCTTCCGCTGCTGACCTTCAAAATCAACAGGAACTTGCTTGCCAAGATGACTACTTCCACCAACCACCTTGGGGAGCTAATTTCCAAATTGGGAAAACAGTGATATCAGATTTTCATCACACTCAGTCATTAGCATTAGACAATGAATCCACCAAAAATAAACAAGAATTGCAAAAAATGGTTAACCTGGGGAGATAGCACAGTTGCATTATGATGTCCAGTACCTAGGTTGTCTCCCATCTCAGAGAATGCCTCAGCCTCTGGTATAAATTGCCCATCAAATGCATTCTTCAAAAATAACGAAAGATAACATCTATGTTAACTTAGTTAAAGAAACTTCAGTAGGTTAACAATGGAAATAATTGACCCTGGTTATAGTGCGTGATATCACGAAAGTTAGCAAGGCTAACTGTAAAGCAAAGAGGGAAACTACTAGTGGATATAAAACTTACATCAGGCGTGACGGTTCTGAGTTCTTTAAGCACTGTATCTAATACAGCTTCTGGAGTTATATTGGTCTCCCCATTCACTCCTAAAGGGCTTTTCTCCTGAGACACCTCGGGTGCTCGCCTCATGGGTGAGTTTAAATTACGTCCACCAACAGAAACGTTCCCACCAGCTTGCTGATTTGGAGCATCGGCCAGTGCTCTTAAAACAGCAGCAACAACAACATCCTGGATGGACGAAAGCGCACCGCTAATAGCTAGTTGACACCGTTTATCAACGTCTGCGACAGTCTCAGCCACTTGTTTGATTTGATTCAAACATGATGAAACAGCACCCTCAACATTATTGATTTGAGAGCAACATGCTGCAGCCTTCATCGACGCTTCATTTATGAGGGGCTTCAATTTCTGCACTACTAATTCAGACAATTGCCTACCATCAATGTTGCCACCGCTAGAAGTTGTTTGATTCACTTTTTCTTTCCCTTTCTTGTCCCTTGCTTCTTCCCTCTCTTTCCTTCTCAGTTCAAGTTCTGAAGCAGTGATACCACCTTTAAACATGATTTTCTTGAAGTGGAACCCCTCCCCAATAAGTCTAACCATATTATTGACAGTCTCATCTTCTTCATCATCAGACCACGGAAATGATGACTCGTCCAATTCAATTCCAACTTCAGCTGGTATTATGCATTTCACAAAAACCTATAAAAGTCAAGAGCAAAACAGAATTACCACTATTGGCTGCTTCAGGAAACGTTTCTTAAGAATATAACAGTGACATAGCAACATAACGTCTAACACAATAGTTAGCAAGGCGTTTTCTGAACATGAACCTGGTAATATGAATGTTAGTATTAAAACAACTTACATCGCATTTCTCATCTATGTCCCGTGCATGCCCCGGACTCAAGAGAAATTTCTGCATCATTGGCTTGGTTGTAGAAACAGGAACATCTTCCCTAGAGGCATTAGCTTCATTCATACCGTTCTTATCCGGGAGAGCAGAGGAATTAACTTCGGCCAAGGACTCAACAATCCTATCTCTAGCTTCTTCTTCACTATCACTTTCTGACTCGGAGGAGGATACAGACTGCCCCACTTCAACAACCTCCAAAAGCGCAGGGACAGCTTCGACCATAACCAGCTGAAACGCATGGAAGAAACCTTGGAAAGCAACTGACTTCTGCGCTAGCGAAACTTCATCTCTAGCTTTGATGCTGGAAACAACCAAATCAAACGACACCCTACCCCATGGATAAGCAAGAAACTGGTCCAGATCTCTAATCAACTCAACATGTTCATCCAAAATTTTGGGGAAGTGGTTAGTAGGGCACAAGACGGCAGCAGTCAGTGCGAGATAAGCATATTTTATCCGACGAGGTCTGTCCGTCACAGTCCTCTTTTTTAGAAGTTTAACAACAGAATCCACAGAAATATCATCGAGTTTACCAAACAACTCTCCCCAATACTTCTGGTCCTTGACGAGATTCCTCTTCTTCTTCTTTTTTGTCTTCGGGAATTTCCCACACGGAAGTCCCGTAACGATAGCGAATTCCCTTAACGAAACCCTAATTGGCCAGCCAGCGAAAAGGAACCAAATTTCATGTTTCTTTTTGACGTACAACATTCTTGTGATGATAAATTGACCAAATGCACCAGAGAAAGGAGGCTTCTCGGCCGATGCAATGAGTTTACCGAAAGAAGAACTCTGAATTTCATCAGCTTCATCGCCGTGAAGAGCATTCAAAATTGAAGAGATTCGGTTGGGTTTCATATACGAATTAACCCGTTGGCCGTTGGGTTCTTCGCCAAGTGCGAAAATCCGAGAAGGTAGAACCGGAATTTCGTCATCATCTGAAATCGACTGGTAAAACATGCAACCGAAAATTAGTCCAAACAAGATGAAAACAACGAAATCGTACTAATCAAAAAGAATTATCAAGATCAAAGCTTACCATTTCTCTTCAGCAAACAACGTCTTAGTTATTCAGACAGTTAGACAGATGATTGAAGATATGAAGCTGGGTGGAGTGTTGAGCTGAAATGTGGAGAACTTCACGAAACCCAGGAAAAACAGTAAGTGAAAGAACAAAGAGTGAAGCAAGTGGAGCAGACAGAAAATCGTGAAAAATCTGTAGACTAGTAGGGGTATTGTTGGAATAATTTAAGTGAGCTACAGTGTTTGGTCATGAATTTAAATACGAGAATTGCCTTGTATATACAATGCAATTTCTCTTATTATTATTATTATTATTATTATTATTATTATTATTATTATTATTATTATTATTATAATATATATATATATATATATATTTTTGTAACAATTGGATTGAAATAAAAAGAAATTTGAAATGATTTTAATAAACCAAAAATGGTTATACAAAGTATGATATATGGAATCTACACTTGTTTCATTCGTATCTTCAAACCAACAAAATATATAATAGAAGTCGAAACAAAAACAGCAACGACTGCTCAACCATAAACAGCTCTCCGATTATGTTCACCTTCATTCCTTTATACTCTTTATGTTGCTCCTCCTCATCTTTTTGTATCTTGATATCTCCCTGCCCAAAACACAGAAACTCTAGCTAACTCAGAGATTATAAGAGAAGAACAATTGAAAAGGCACTGCTGATTTTCCTAACCAGTTTCATTCGAACCAAGATGCTACAACAAATGAAAGAAAAACCATCTCATTATTGTGAAAGAAACAATCACCATAGTCTGTTGTTCTGCCATATGCAAGAGAATAAAACGTCCACGTCCAAAGAAGATTTAGGAAATGGCCTGTGATATTCAAGAACGTCTGCATTTTTTAAGTTATGAGATGCAAAAATGAACTGGACAAAGTGAATCGCAACATTTTAAAGTTTCATTAACTAGAAAAAGAAACTGTGATATAATACACCAAAACTACTAGGAAGCCACTTGTTGGCACATATAAACTAGCAAAATATACACAAACAAAAACACAAACTTACTTACATAGTGCTTACATCATGTTCCTCTTCTTTGCAAGCTCGTACACCTTAAACCCCGTAATATGCATCTTCCACTGGTCTGTCTCCATTCATTTCAGCTATTGTTCTTTTATAAAAACAAAGGAGCCGATGCAAACGGTGAGATGTGTTTACAAATTTTGAAACAAAACACAGAAAAAAGAAACAAAAGAGACTAACAGGAGGAATTGGGAGAGAGGAGTAGATAAAATCATCTTTGATATATATGTTGAAAATATGAATGACTCTAGCAACTATGCAACCTACAGACACGACAACCATGAGGGAAATGAACAAACAAACATAATCTCTAGATTTGCATAAGAAGCCTTGAAAAGAAACAAAACAAGCTAACAAATGTATAGAAACGTTAGAGTCAGGTGTAAGAAACAAGAAGATACTAGTAAGCTAAGCAGACAGCAACACAACACAAACAAAAAGGCATTAAAAGAGGAGATTTGGGTAAGCGGAGGCATACAATCGCAGAGGGCTGGAGCGGTGAGTGGTAATTGGAGACGGCAAGGGAGAATCTCCACCGTACAAACAATTAAGTAAAGAAAGAAAGGGAAAGAAGATGAAACTGAACATACTGAGAGAAGAGAGAGAAATATACTTGTTTAGGTGGAGGAGAAGCTGCACATTTTGATCATATAATTTGTACTTATTATAAATTCATCCTGCAAAACCAGTATCACCCAATATAACCATCAACTTAATCCCAAAAAAAAAACAACAATATGGAACAAGTGAAATCTTCAAAGTGAAACTGTGGCAAGTATTTAACATACATGAGCGGTGGAGTCTTTCTCTGAGGTTTCCTAGCTAATTTCTGATTTGGCCTCAGTCTTAGATTCAGTATCAGATTCATCTCCTTCATCTTCTTCTGCTTCATCGTCAGCCTGGAAACAACAATTCATACACAATGATATCAATTCAGGACCTTGGCAGAATAAACAAAGAAAGATACTGAAATCTTAATAAATCACAAAATGACTTATACCAGATTCGGCAGGAGCATCCTTGGATTCCTGTAACAACATAGACAAAAAAAATAGATGTCCTGATTTATCTTTTTTAATCTAACTCAATTCATTTGGTTTGTTCAAACTCCCCAACTTGAAACTAATTGTTTAGATAACAAATTATGAGAGATCTTTGGTTGGGAAGGTGTTACCTCTTCCTCTTTCTTCTTCTCAATCTCATCGAAGGCTGCTTTCTCCGCCTGCAATACAAGATTAGATTGGCAATTCTTATCAGTAATCCGAAACAAACAATTGTGTTCCTGCACATGGGTATTTCTCAAACATGTACACAACTATAACCTGAATTCAACCTATGATAAACTAATTTCATATTACATTGAATCCAAGGATAACAAAGTGGGAAACAACTTTACCTTTCTGGATGTAAGAACAAGAGTGTAAAACGCGTCGAGACAAAGCCCAATCAGAGGAAAACGCGATTTTATTGACGGTATCAGAGTGACATATACATTCGCCGGAGTATTGACCTGTAACAAAGAGGGAATTAGATCTAAAGGATGGACTCAAGTTATTATCCGATAAAATGAACATTGGCGGTTCATGAACTTACCGGGGAAAAATCCACCGCAGAGAAGCGCCGGAGGAAAAGGCGAGAAAGCCAGTGGCTCGCCGTTCCTGACCGCACCGAATCTGGCCGACGGTGAAGATGAACGGAGCTAGAACGCGTTGGACAAGGAGCAGTCGACGAGGCCGAAAGAGAATTTTTTTTTTGAGAGTCTTAAACCCTAGAGACGAGAGAAGAAGATGAAAGGAAATAGATTTTTTTTTCTTTGTTAAGAAAAGAGAAGAGGGAAGCTAATTTTTTTAGGTAAAATATAGGAGGGAAATTATGTAAGGCTTTGGCGGTATTCGGAAATTTTGTTTAAGTATTTGTTGAATAGAAGAGGGAAATTTGACGGTTTACGAAAATTTTGTTATAAGTATTGGCGGATTAGGCAAATTTTATTTCCCACTTAAAAATTCACTATCTTAGCGTTATATCAATGCTACTAAAAGTAAACAAAATCTGAAATTTATCTTCAATAGCAGAATGAATAACCGTGCTATTATATTATGCTATCAATACCCATAATTTTTGTAGTGTGTAGTCGAAAGAAGATTTCTTTGAGTGGATTATGCGACAAATCAAATTCTCTGACGGTTACGCGTCAGACTTAGTAAATTCTCGCAACGAAAGTTGGTTAGTTTTACATATGTGTTTGAGTTCTAGAACGGTTCTTAATTCGATCATGACTATTTTTCTAATGTGCATGACATGATTTCCTGAGAACGCTCTTCACCAAGCACTTTTAGTACTTGAAAACAAACTGATTTGCTGATCTATTTACTGCTTTCTATTTACCGTTTAGTGACTGCTTTGCTTAGCTATTCTTGACACTCTATAGTTTATCGTAAGATTCTTGAGTCTATGTGGTTCGACCCCTATATACTACATTTGCATGTGCACTTGCAGTGTAATAAAGGGAATTAAACTCTAGGATATCAAGAAGCTAGACTTGGTGGTCCGGTACAATATTGGTGGATGTATCGTTCGAGAACTATATGTTCTACCTTAAAAAGAAGGTGAAGAACCCCGCTAAAGTGGAGGGTTATGTTTTGACTCAATATAACAACAAAGATAATGCAACCTTTTCCAGCTATTACTTCTTTTCGCAAGTACGCACAAAGAGCCGACACACAGCTAGAAACGATGATAGGGACAAGAGGCAAATTTATCCGTCAACGGTTCCTATAATTTTCCAACAAGTTGGGCGGTTAAGCGGAAAATTAGGAAAGCAGCAACTAACAACCCAAGAGCATGCACATCTGCATAACTTTATTCTGACCAACTGCGAGGAAGTATTTCATTATGAGAGATATATAATTTAATTTGTTTTGTATAAGTATCATAATAGTTGTTTTATTGAGATATTTTCACTTTTTGTAGGTTATACATGGAAGCTCTCCAACATCATCATCCAAGTTTGGTGTGACGTCTATCCATTATAGTAAGAAGCTTCCAATATATGATCCTTTCATTATTGCTTCACAAGTAGATCAGGTTAGTGATCGACTTTATGTTTTAATTAATTAATGTTAAAACTTGAATTTCTTCTAATACCTTATAAATGATTAATTTATTTGATGCAAGTGTGTTACATTCCTTACCCTCGGAAAACATACAAGAACGATCCATGGATCAAAATTACGAAAATAAATCCGCGAGGAAGAGTCTACGGACTTGAAGAACAAGATCCATTGCAAGCAAGCGGAAGTTATTATATAGCTCTTGTAGAAGAATCCCTTGAAGTTAGTCTAATCATTGATTTTAGTCAATTTGGGGATGTCGTTCTTTATCCGGATTCTGAAAAAGATGGGTGAATTCGACGATGACATCGATTCAATTCAACTGACTACGACTCAGAAAACGATGCAGATTAAATATAAAATTATATAGTTTAAAAAAAACTATTTGGAAAAATCTTTAACACTTCTAAGTTTTTAAAAGCTAAATTTTATAACAAGTTGTGTTATTTATTCCAAAAACTTTTACAATTTTTTTTAAATAATGTGAAAACTATATCAATATATACGTAACTTTTATGATGAACGGTAACATAATACTCACCTAACTTGGTTTGGATCCTGTCCATGAATCACTCTGTCCGTGTTTGAATCTTGGCTGTGGAATTTTTTTTAAAACATATTAAACTTACCGATGGAAACCCGACGGTAAAAAAACGGCGTACAATCCGAAGGAAACCCGACAGTAAAAAACGGCATACAATTCGACGGAAACCCCATGGAAGACTAAAATCCATTGGTTAATCGTCGGAATTTTTCGACGGAAACTTGTGGGTTTAGGGTTTCAAAAATTAAAATAGATCATCGACAAACTTCCAAGGAAGTAATGTAAGGATATTTTGTATTACATGTCATCCTTTACAACCTCGAAGAAAATGTTTTTTACGGTTTTAGGAAAATCAAGCATGTCAGATGAAAACAATTCTTAGTATACAATGGTGTTTAAGAATAGTTCGTACTGAACAATCGCGCGATTTACCGTTTATAAATTTTCGGTAATCGAATTGTAAGGGTCCTATAAGTACTGTGTTTAGTGTATCATGTAAACTAAGAACTTGCAAAACCCCAAAAAGCATACCCTAAGGAAACTCTAAACCCTATCTTGTTGGAAATCCTTCGGTATGCTCGAGTCAAACGATCATTAACTACCATTAGTTGCCGTTTGTTCCCGAAATACATTTTGGAAACAAACTTTTCGAAAATTAGCTCAGGAACTGACGGACTGCTGTCGTTTTTTCTGTCATAATTTTTTTTATAAATAGAGGTCCAGTTTCCTTGTTTTCCCCCATCTTCAAATCTTCTTTAAAAGCCTCTTCTAATTCTACAACCTCAGTTACAATCAGTATGGTCACCGTTCAATTATCCGCCGACAACCGAACCACCATTCAACATGTGATCGCCGCCCTGGATCGAGACAGTCTTCCCATGCTACACCCGTCACGAGAAAATGGGACCATTTGGTTCGGTTTTAATGCTCCAATCCAGTCCGTCGTCAGCGATGTTATCCAACCTCATTGGTCTGAGAATTTATGACTTACCGGCATATTGCCGGATGTCTTAAAATCACTTAGTTCTTCGACTTCCTGGTAAATTCCGTATTTTATTTTACGTCATTCGTTGATGTTTTCTTATTATTATTTTTAGGACTATTTCAACCTCATTCCCGAAATTTTCGGACAAGTGTGGCGGGAATTCCACTGGATGGCCGAGAAATATGACATAGCAAAATGTTTCAGAGTTTTGTTCCCATTCAATAGACCCGAGTTCAAATCACGACAAACATTGTGTTTTGTTTTCATTTACCGACGGACTTCCGACCGCTGTTGAAAGAACTGTCGGTTTATAGACCGCCTAGTTTGCGACAGATTACCAATGGTAAATGAAATATATGTCGGAAACCGCTTAATATCGAACCAACCACATCTTTTTCTTCCTCATTTCTCTGTGATTTCACTCTCTCTACCCTCTTGATCTACCTTCTCTATACGATTACGCGATGATTCCGGCATCCAAACGAATAATCCGACCATCCAAAGCTATATAGTCATGTAAGTTTCTCTTTCACCGATTCAATTTCACTTAAAATTGAGTTTAGGGGTTGTTAGAATTTCGGTTCATTTGGGCATGTATTGATCTAAGCTAAATTCTAGGTAGTTTAGGTTGGAATTCAGAGATTTATGATGTTATTTAGGTTATTCATCTCATGTGTTAGTTTTTAAAAGGTTTAAAAAAATTTCTGAACGTTTTAAGGAATTTTCAAAACATTTTAAAACGTTTTCACCGTTAAAACGATCTAAAAGCGTTTTGTAATCGATTTTAGATTTTTCAAATTTTTTTATACTAGTTTTAATTTTTTTTCTAAGGTTTTAGTTTATTAAAACGTTTTAAAATTTTTTTGTAGTTTTTAAAAAATAATTTCATATTAAATATATAAGTCTTTGTATAATACTTGTAATTTTCAAATTTTATTTTCAGTTTTTATTTGTTCTGCAATTTTCTTAAAAACAAATTATGAGGATTTTATTATAAAAAAAAATCAAAATATATAATAGTTATATAAATATTTTAATTTTAATTTTATTTTCATAAAGATTTTTCTAATTTTGTAAAATTTTATAAATTTTATATACAATTGTTAACTTTTTAATTTTTTACGGTTTGTAGGGAAAAATTTAGAGCGTTTGAGGATTACCTAGCTACTCAGCCGCGACAGTTTTAGACCGCTCTGCCACGCCCTGATCCGACACGACGTCTCGATCTGTTCAGCCGAGACCGTCACAGCCGAAATCGTCACAGCCGCAACCGTCACAGCCTCGTCAGGAGGCACCTAGTGGGAGCCATTTTGTGTCTCAGGTGCCGGAGACATAGAATGTTCTGCTCTCTATTGCTCCGGATATAAAGCTGTTAGTCGAGCAGCCGGGACGAGAGTTTCTCAAATGACTTGATCCCAATTATGAGAGGATCTCGGGAGTTTATTGGTAAGTAATTTCACCTCGAGATATTTGTTTTGTCATATATAATCATAGACGATTAATGTTAATGTTTTGCATTTTTAGGTTCGGGATGACAGAATCAAAGATTACGAAGAGCATTTTGGGCATGATGTACAACATGCTCCATTTCCCGTACCCGACGTATGTGGAAATGCCTAGGGCAGATAAGCATAACTGGTTCCGCCAGTTTACGGTACATATTTTCATTCATTTTCTTTCATATTTTCTACTATTATTATTTGTTAACAACAAACATTTTTTGTTGTAGTAAGAGTATACTTGGGATAGAAATTATACTACTCTTCTAGAGTAGGAGTTCCACATTAAAGTTAAATCTCATTATTCTCACGTCATTAACGAGTGGAAGCAAAAATGGGTAAGAGAAAATGTACAAAAGGGAGTGAATAGAAAAGTCTGGAACAGGTTGATCCGTCATTATCAATAACTTTATATTAAAGTGCAAAAATCGATACAAAATAGTAAAGAGCTCATTTACAAAGAGATGAAAGAAAATGAAATTATAAATATTGTATTATTAAAGAAAAATATCAAAATAGTATAAAAATAAAAAAATCACAATAAAGAAAATATGAAATTCAGAAATACAAAATAATAAAAAATTTATAAAAACAAAAGATATAAAAATAAACAAGTAAAGTTTCATGAAAAAAAATGGAAAAAAATAAATAATATTATAATATCAAAGAACACATAAATATAATATATATATATATATATATATATAAGAGAAAATTAAACTCCCTAAGTTCAAAAGTCTTTAACTACTATTAAAAGAAGGAAGGAAACCACTCATACGGGCCAAAAAACTATATTTGAAAGACTCAAACAATAAACGACAAAAAGTCAAATACAAAAATTCGAATTATTTTGAAGTATTTGTTTTGAAGTATATTGACTTATAAAGGCATGCAGTAAGAGTTAAGGAAAGAAAGAAAGCTTCGGCGGGAGAATTGGTAGCGATGGTTGGCTGGGCGATTGCACTACACGGCGGCTGCGGAGATATCCATCACGATCTCCCGGACGAACAACGTATCCCTCGCGAGATCGCTCTCCGTCTGTCTCGATGTCGGCGTCTCCGCCCTCAGATCCGGCAAGCCTCACTTGGACGTCGTCGAACTCGTGGTACCATCTCCTCTCTTTCTTCCTATGATCGGATCGTTGTCTTAAGATTTTAGTTTGGAATAACCGATGGGGACTAAATTTTCTGCTTTTGAAATGATTGTGTGAGCTGGCTAATCAGAATATCTTGAAAAATAGTTCGTCCCGGGCTTAGGGCCAGAACGTTTTTTAGGATTATGATCGAAAGAAATATGAATGGTTGATTTTTTGATGAGTCCTTAAATAGTTTCTGTTTGGTTAATTTCCTGTATTGAAAAGGTTCGTGAGCTTGAAAACCATCCCAAGTTCAATGCGGGTAAAGGATCTGTATTAACCAACCAAGGCACTGTTGAAATGGACGCTTCCATAATGGACGGGAAGACAAAGAGATGTGGAGCGGTCTCAGGCTTGAGCACTGTCGTTAATCCAATCTCTTTAGCTCGACTCGTCATGGACAAAACTCCTCATGTCTATCTCGCATTCCATGGTGCAGAGACTTTCGCAAGAGCACATGTTAGTGTCAACTGATTCTACATTACTTTTGTTTTCTTATCATTGATTACTGAACTCAATTCATTATTGTACTTTTCGGTTTATAGGATGTTGAGACTGCGGATTCGAGCTATTTCATAACTCCTGAAAACATTGAAAGGCTAAAACAGGCCAAAGAATTCGATCGAGTCCAGGTATATATATTATATTATAAATTGTTGCTTCAATGTTTTCTAGAGACCTATTCTTTGAATTTCTCAAAATACAGTTGGATTACACAAGACCTACGCAGAAAGAACCGGAAAACTATGGCAGTAGTCAAAAGGGAACGGTTGGATGTGTAGCCATGGACAGAGCCGGGAATCTGGCTTCGGCTACATCCACAGGCGGTGTAGTCAATAAAATGCCTGGGAGAATCGGGGACACCGCGATTATTGGAGCAGGAACATACGCCAACCACCTTTGTGTCGTCTCAGCAACAGGTCAAGGAGAAGAGATAATTCGTGGAACCGTGGCTAAACAGGTGGCTGCACTTATGGAATATAAAGGCTTGTCTTTAACCGAGGCTGCTGCTTATGCCATTGACCATTCTGTGCCCAAAGATACATGTGGACTCATTGCTGTCTC
The DNA here is from genome assembly GCA_030180135.1 of Orychophragmus violaceus. Classification (NCBI taxonomy): domain Eukaryota; kingdom Viridiplantae; phylum Streptophyta; class Magnoliopsida; order Brassicales; family Brassicaceae; genus Orychophragmus; species Orychophragmus violaceus. The sequence continues at coordinate 12,416,304 of CM058240.1, forward strand.
TGCTGATGGTCAAGTCACAATGCCGTTTAATACTAGAGGAATGTTCAGAGCTTGTGCTACCAAAGATGGTTCCACGCAGATCGGAATCTGGCGAAAGAGCTGAAACCAATTTGACGGACTAGTGTCACACTTCGGTTGTATCATTAAAAGTGTATTGATATCCATTTACTAATAATACATGGTGTATTGATATATATCCTTCAAGATCACAATACATCTCTCAATGGAATCAAAACAGCTTCTAATTCCTGAGAATCACAAATGTTCGCACATAAAATAGAAACAGAACAATAAGCCACCAAGAATCAAGAACTAGGGCAACTCATTCATGTTTCCTTGTAATACACGCAAACCACGTTCCAAGTCACTGCACAAGAACAAAAGATACAAACGAGCAAGTTAGTTTCTCCAAAGTTCTAAAAACTCCAATTGTAATGTTTTCTGTGATTCTTGGTAAGAAAGAGAGGAAACTTACTCAGGGCTTTAGTAATTCTTCTTCTTTTTCGAGACGGTACGAAAACCGTCGGTTTAACATTCTTCACCGGCCCACACACATACTGTTTTTTAGGAGCAAAGAACACAAATTTAACGGCATCATTACCGACTCAACCGTTGTTCCAGCGTTTCCAACGGTAATTGCTAATCTGAAACGCACTCGTTATCTTGAATGGCATGAATTCGTCAGAGGTATACAATTATATATCAACATTCGATTGGTTTAAAAATGTATTATATATTATTTTATTTATTGAAGCCAATCTAATGGAATTGGATTAACAAGCAAAGACATGACACGATCAACGGTCTTGGCTTTGTCGGGACAACCATGACCATCTCCATGTTGATACATGCATTGCGACATGCGTGCCAGGTTCATTGCAGCTTCCACAAAGCCTCGAGAGAGTAACTGAGAAGCGCGTGCTGTTTTTGTTTCATAGTTCATTTCGTCCCAAGTGTCACTGATCATCTGTTGTATGTGTGCACGTGCCTCTTTATCCGATGCTCCGGTTTCATGCATATAACATTGGACCGATTTGAGAACGTCACCTCTAGCCAATTCATCCTACATATAAACCAATCAAGATAACATACATTTATATATGTATTTGAATTATTTATTTTTTTCATATATAGATTTTAGCATGTAATTTAGAAAATAGCAGAATCATAAACTTAACCAGCTGCCTAGGCTTAAACAAAAACAAATGTTAATTTTATGTAGTTTTAAACACCTAACTAATTGTTAAAACATATATTATCTACCGGCGAAGTTCCAAGGTCATTAGCTAGGCGGAGAACGGTGGCGGAGCATCGGACTACGTCTTGCTGGTGTTGAGACAAAGTCTCAATGATTTGTGTTGAGATTTGGTCAGAGAAAACGCAGTAAAAGTGAATCAATATTGTTGGGGCCGAAATTGAAATCCAAGCATTTTGCATGTACTCTTCCACGCTTGGCTTGTATCCATTTTTGTACCACTTTGCTTCAATCAGGTATGTTTTACACAAATCTGCCCACTAATTCTCTCAAAAAAAAATTTTATTATAATAATATTAACATTTTCCCACTAATAAATGAATATATCAACTTACCGATTTTTTTAGAAAAGGGATGGCGTTAATATGTTTATATTTGAAAATGTCACATCCAATGTTGTTGATTTCATTATACAAAATTAGATAACACAACCTCATGTAATCTGGAAGCTCATCAAGACGATTTACATCCCACCTGCAATACATATAACAAATAATCAAATTCTATCATCAACATATCATTGTGTCTATAACGTATAACGTTTAATTAAAAACAGTTTCTACTTATGAGTAGTAGAGTCTCCTTACTTATCAACCATGTCAGTAAAGAGTTCGAGTTCTTCAAGAGTGCCATAGATATCGTAAATGTCGTCAATGGTTGTAACAAGTGCGTTAACTATAGTCATGATCCGTCGTATATATCCAAACTGAGGTTCATATATTAATCCAACGGTCCAAAAATAATTCTCGACTATTCTGTCTCTTACAAAAGGAAGTTGATCAGCCAAACATGTGTCTTTCCACCAGCTTCATCATATCATTTAAAGAAAGAGGATTAGAAATAGTAATGTTTACAATAAATATCTAAACATAAGTCTAAACTCTAAAGTAATACCTTGAGACGTATTTGAGATCTTCTTGATAAGAAGTTTGTACGATATTGAAATCGATCTTGGCGAATCCGACCAAGACAAGATTCTTGTCATGTTTCTTTTTGTATGCGTCTATGTACCATCTCGTTTCTAGCCTTCTCATTCTCCAATGGTAGGGCATTTCTAACGCATGGATCGCCTTCTCACGCACCTCATCAGTGTTGCAAGTTTTATCATCAACAAATTTCCTTAGTTGTTCTGTTGCGAAAGGTCTGATGACTTGATGCAATTTAGTATCCGATTTCGTGGCGAGATACGACGCTTCGTACAAAGAGAGAATACTATTGATATCGTCACTTTTGTACTTATCACTTTCAATTTTGTCGACTATCACATCAAATATATCTGACATAAATGATGTAATTTAGCTAATATAATGTATTTCATATACATAAGTTTATCATTTCGTTTTCATTGAATATGAAAATGTATACTAACCTTCTGATACATCAAAACCATGTTGTCTAAGAAGTCGGAACTCGAGTGCGCTTGCATGTAAATCTTCTTCCTTATGATCACAATTCAAAACAATTCTTACATTCTTATGATGAAAATCCATTAGAATGTTATGTATTTCAACCTCAAAATGATATGAAACCCCAAGTTTTTCCAAATCGTCAATGAGCTCTAATTGCTCGAGACGACTACTACTCTTTGTCTCAACATCATCAAGCATCTTCCTCACTTTTTTCTTCAACAAATCTCTAGCTATCACTTTTTCTTCGTTCTGTATGCATCGTATTGTAATTGATAAGTCTTAAGTAAAATATTATTAAAAGAAGTGTTAGAAAGAAAAGAATTTTTATGAAAACGACGTCGTGTTAGACGTAAAGATTTTTATTTTTACCGCATATTTATTCTCGATGGAGAGGAGATAACGATGGTCCCAAGGTGAAGGCTGATAGTTACCGGAGCGTCGATGGAGGACATCATCAGAAACATTACCCGGCGTTGTTTTGGTCATGGATCTGCATATGAAACGTCGAGGACGAAAATAGTGGGTAATGGCATTTTGGTAAATAAAAGTTGAACCCATATATAAAGTAGCCATTGGTTTAGACTTTAGAGTATTATTTCGTTGGTGGGACTCGGCAGACATACGTTTATATTAGACAAGAGAAAACCAATAACGCGAAATCTAACAAAAAATCTAACTGTCACCCACATATATTATTTCCTTATCATCTGGGTAATGTTAGCCAGCAAAACAATGACCGCTTTAGGTGGAGTCGGTCGACGAATAATAGACGTGAAATCAAATAATACGTGTACCTCATGATCCTCGTGCTATAGGTTTCGTGTCAATATGTCATAATGGGTCATTTAAGGAAATAAAACATGGCCCGGTTAGGTAGAGTCAGTGGCAATGTGACATTGGAAACAATGGTGATCGACTTAAATTTGAAGTTTGGATAACTATTATATTCTTTTTTTTTCACCGATAAAAAAATTATTATTGAATAGGCATATCGCCACACATTATCATGATCTATGATTGTTGGACTTTTTTTTTTTTTGATTGTTGGACTTTGATGAAGACATATGTGTGCATGGTGGTCTAGTGCTACTTAATCTGGAGTAAGTCGTCATAAATTCATTTTTTTTTTTTAAACAACTTTGCTGCTGTTGGGCCACTTAAATTAACCATAAGACTTCATCCGAAGTGAGTTTGAAAGAAAATTCTGTCAAGTGGCTTGTTTATCTCTGGGATTAGTCAGACGCTACGACGATCTATACATCTCGTTTCAATGCAAGGGCCAATGGGCCAACCCTCAATATACTCATTTAGTGCTGGTCTAACATTTTTATATGCTTTATTCAAATCTAAAATAATATTTAATATAATTAAAATTTTGAATTTTTAATATATTTTACTGAAAAATATATTTAAAAATATATATACTATATATAAAAGATCGATGTTTTTAATCGGATTTCTTAAATCATCACTTATTTAGCTTATGATCAAGGTGGACTATGTGTTCATGTGAACCTTCTCACTAAACCTTTAAGAGTTATAATCCAATGGAAATATGGGTAGCTTCGCAGACAGTCACATATGCATGCATTTCACTTCGAGATTGATATATATAGCTATTCTATATGTTTTTTTTTTTTTGCCAATAGCTATTCTATATGTTTTTGGACACTCATTTGGTCAAGTCAAGAAAATCTTCCAACCACAAATCTATTGAGACTAGCAGTCCTTCCGGCTTTATATATATTGAGCCTCGTACAATTTTAAATTTGTCTTATGAAAGGCCCTACCAACATATAAGAGCATCTCCAATGGGAGTATCTAAATTAGATAGTCTTAAGAAAATAATAATAAAGAATAGAAAATGTAAGAGAGAGAGGGGGAGAGTATCTTAAGAGCAGGTACAACGCGGATGTCCTAGGACAGTTTCTTAAAAAATATATATAATATGTGTGGGCCCCACACTAACAGTGTGCATACGGGTCCTAAAAGTTCTTGTTTAAGAAACTGTATCTTCCCTGTAGCGCTGACGTGGCGCTATAGGATTGGTCCTTTTTTCGCCTATTATAAAAAAAAAAATATATATATATATATATATATTAAAAAAAATTTAAGAAACTATGGGGAGTAACACGGTTGTACCTGCTCTAATAAGAAACCTATGATATATTGTTTAGAAACTCTAATGAAACTTGTCAACTATCTATTGGCTAATTATTTTTCAATAATTTAAATTTAATTAAATAACTAAATTTTATTATAATTAATATTATTTTATTATTTAGATACTCATGAGAGTATTTAATGGATGAGGATGCTCTAAGATGCTGAACAACGAGGAATTTAAAGAGTCTAGTTCTAGAGAGAGAGAGAGAGAGAGAGAGAGAGAGAGAGAGAGAGAGAGAGAGAGAGAGAGAGAGAGAGAGAGAGAGAGAGAGAGAGAGAGAGAGAGAGAGAGAGAGAGAGAGAGAGAGAGAGAGATGGTGTCTATGATTACTATTTTTGATGTATTGTGTGTATTTCTAACCATATTTCACTACAAGAAAATAAGGTTTTTGCGACTACGTATATAGTCGCAAATCAGTCGCTATATTACTTTTAGCGACCACAGATTAGCGACTAATGCACAGCGACCCAGTAGTGACTAATTGCATTAGTCGCTAATCTGTGGTCGCCAAATTTATTAGTCGCTATATTAGTCGCTAAATTGTGACTATTTAGCGACTATATATATTTTGTGAATATTAGTCGCTAATTTAGCGACTAATATAGCGACGAATATAGCGACTGTACTGTAGTCGCAAAGTAGTCGCTAAAAATGTAGTCGCTAAAAAGTTGCTAAAAAGTCGCTAAACTAGCAACTATTTAGCGACTAAATAGCGACGTATTTAGCGACTAATTATGCCATCATGATACCATATAGCGACTACTTAATTAGTGACGTTTTAGCGACTAATATCGCGACTAAATAGCCACTAATTAGCGACTAAAATGAAACGGAATGCATTCTGATTTGGTTTCGTTTTTGCACTATTTAAATCTGCATTAAAAGCTGAATGTAAATTTATTATGAAATCTTAAACACATCTGAATAAAACGCAATTTATATTAAAGTACAAGAACATAAAGTCATACATTGGTCTTAAAATAGAAAAAAAACATACAAACAAACATTATAAACAAGTCTTAACAAGTAGTCCTAAGGAGAATTAGCAGGAGACGTGGGAGGAGCTGCATCAGTCTGGGTTTTGCAAAAATCAATGTATGCAGGGTCTGTCTCGAGTAGATACCTTTTCACCATGCCCAACTCCTTCTGCTCACTTGCCTGTCGAGCTAACTCAGCAGCTTGTGTTTCAATCTGGAGCTGAGCTTTTTCGAGCTGATGTTGGAGCGAGTTATAAGGCCAGGAGCTACCCGGGTACTTGCGCTTTCCAGAGGCGTGAGACTCTCCAAGACTTCCAATACCATATGCATAGCCTCTGTCATCCACTATTGTTGACTAGGAAATAGAAAAAAAAAGGTTAAATTGTTAGGAAATGGTTAAATTCAGACAACCATAAATAGAACAAGTGTTTACAAAACCAACAGACAACACTAACTCAAAGACAGTCAACCAAATCAAATGGAATCATTAACTAGACAAGTCAATTCAAAACAATATGAAACTCCAATGCGGCAGTCAAACACAAGTGCATATATGAATAATAAGAATTAGATTTACCTGAAGAAAGAGTTCATTGAACTCTTCGGTGGTCAGCTCTCTAGGTCGCGAAGTCCCATCAGAAGTTTATGCTTCAAACTCGGCCTTCTTTGCATTGAGCATCTCCTCATACTTCTCTGCAATCTGCTGTGCCTTCAAGTCGATGAATGTTCCATCAGGTTTTTTGTGGGTTTTCAGAAAAACTTCACCAAAACTGATTGGTCTACCCATCTCCTTCTCCTGAAAATGTAACAAAATAAATTGCTAATAGGAAAGAATTAAAATTCAGAAACAAAAGTAGATAGAAGAATGCTTACTACCATTTCTTGGTGAATTTGCTCGATAGACTTTTGGCCAGTGTATGTTTTGCTCACACCAAAACCGTCACGATCAGAATTTCGAGCAGCAGAAGTGGTCTCACTCCTCTGTTTACCTTCATCAGTTTCCCAGTATGCAGTCATCTTTACCCAAATGTCTTCTTCTATCCATGCAGGTCGGACACCAGAAACATGAGCTTTGCTCACCATGTCCTTCATTCTCCTTTGACATATGGCCTCAAAATGTGCTTGAACAGTCCCTGTGATTAACGGATCCCAGTGGTGCTCTTTCTACAATAGAAAGAGCTCAATTATGTTAATGAGAATCTAAACAAAAGTAAACTCAAGTAATCAGACTATTGTACCTATATACTTACCGTAAACTCTAAGAAGTACCGCTCTGCTCGCGGTCGAGGCACATGGCTCCAACTATAGAACTCACCATCAAATTTGTTTTGGAAGACCTTTGTGATCTTCCGGACCAGAGAAGACTTGTCTCGACCAAACCTACACAGACAACAATGAATCAGTAAAAATTATGAATCAAAGCAAATAACTTAGATGAAGTGGTGGAAATAAACTATTACCAAGTTGTATTTGGTGGCTGAGGAAGAACTGGTGAGAGAACAGTAGTCCACTGTTCTCGGCCTGGCATGTTTAGTAGTCTCTCAAGATAGCGGAGACGGCTTGCTTCAAGATTTGGTTGAATTACCACATGGTCGTCCACCCATCAATCAAATTGTCATCCACTTGGTTAGATTGTTGAGCTTCATGCCCCTGATTGCTCTGACCTTCGGAGTTTTGCAACGGAGACGCCCTTGGTTGTTGAGACAGGTGAACGGATTGAGTCGGAGAGGCTTGTGGAGAAGTCATATGACCTGAAACTATAATCAACACACAAATCAAAGTTCACAAACTCAAAACAGTAACAAGTCACAGATAAAAACCACCAAAAAATTAGTAAACTTTCAATGTTTGTAAGCTCTCAAGTAATCTCAAGAAATCTCAAGTAATCTCAAGCAATCTCATTAATCTCAAGTAATCTCAGTAAGCTCAGTAAGCTCAGTAAACGAATCAAGACAGGATGAAGCAATGTCAGTGATATACCATGGATTTTAGGGATTTTAACCATGGTATATGTATTATTTATCGAGTCTTTTACTATGTTTTAGAGTCTTTTCAGGTGTTTATTAGGTACAAGCACATTTGGAGCATATTTGGTGATTTTGGCACTTTCTGGAGCTAATTGGAGTATTTGGCCGAGAGATAGAGTTCACTGTTGATATTTCCGAGATGCAACGATCGTCACACCTATGGCATCGATCGATGCATCAGCGAGATGGGCCAAACGGCGGTTTAATGAAGAATGATGAAATTGCAATTCTGCCCAGAAGTTCCTGATATTTACAAAGAAGCCCCAATTCGTGTTTTAGGTTATAAATAGAGTTTTTGAGCCATTGTTTAGGCTATGCTTGATAACTAAGTTTTATTCTCTTAGGAGATTTTAGGGGCTGGTTTTGTTCTCGAAAGAGACTTGATTTTGAACCCCAGTTCTTATTTGATTATATGTTATTTGGTTTTCTACTTATGATATTTTCTGTCTCGATGAATATGTCTGAGTAGTTCACCTGTTAGGTTGAAGGATTCTCATTTAGGATTTCAGAGAATTATAGTTTAATTAATCTGTAGAGATTCATATCTGCTAGTTCTTTATCTAAGTTGTTCTTAATGCTTAATCTGAAGTAGCTAATCAGAGTTATGATGTTAGGTTGATTAATTCAGCGGAAGTTGGCTAATTTAACTAGAAAGAATTTAGATAAGCAATTAAACTGTTCGCAAACGGAAGTTTGGTTCAGGTTAATTGTGAACATATCAAACTTGGAATTAATGCTAGTTTAATCTGTTAGTTCTCGCAAACGAAAGTTTGGTTTGCTGCACTTAGACTTATAGGATTATCGCAAAGGAATTTGGTTAATTCTATATCTGTGTTTGAGTTCTAGAACAGTTATTGATTAGATCTAGATAGATTGATTGCTTGCGTTCCTGATTTCCTGAGAACTCCTGAAACCTAACGCTTCGCCTTCTTGCTTACAAACTCACTTGATTTACTTTGCTATTTCGTTTACTGTTTTCACATCTGCTTCGCTTAATTAAATCTGAACTACTAATAATCTATTGTGTGACTGAGAGTCCTCGTGGGATTCGATACCTTATATACTACGATTGCATTAACTGTGCACTTGCAGTAGAATAGGGAAAACTGCACACCTACCAAGTTTTTGACGCCGTTGCCGGGGATTCTTTGAGTTCACCGATAGATTTAGTATTAGGATTTAGACTAAGCATTCTTTTTAATTTTCTTGTTTACTCACGTTTTTGATTTTTGGATTCGCAGGATTCGCACTGCATCGATCGTTGCTCACCCTGCATCGATCGACACAAGGCGAGAACAGCGATGCTGAGATCTGAGACGTTCGATAGGTTCCGCACCATGGAGCCTGTAATATTGATTCGCGGTGAAAACGGCGTTCTACGAGACCAAGAGGGTCACATATGCAACGCAAAAGGTCAGAAAATAGATGGGGAAGGAAACCCCATCTTACCAGATTACCATGCATTGGTTGGGCAAGTAGCTGAGATGCAGAATAAGATAGATGACATCCACGACATCTTACTTAGGGAGAGACAGTTCCGAGCAGAGGCAAAAACTGATAAATTTACAGAGGTACACTACATGGCTGAAGCCAACTCTTATGGACATACACTGGGGCATCAGCAGAGACAAGGTTCTAGGCATGCTCAAGGATCAAGAGACCATAATTATACTTCCTATCTGGCACCTCCTACACAAAGGAGCAAACTAGAGATGATGATAGAACAATCAATTGAAAAGCAACAGCAGAACACAGCTTCTTTCAGCTCGAAGCTAGAGAACCTGTACACTAATTTGAATGAGAAATTTGAATCCTTGAGCACTCGTATGAAGCAGCTGGACACACAGATGGATCAAGTTTCAAGTTCTACCCCAAGGAAGGATTCTCAAGAAGCTCAAGCCAGCAACATTCCCATTCAGGATGACACACAGATGGATCATGGATCATGTCTAGCAGTTAAGGCTGTGGAATTTGTGGAAGACAGAGGGGGATTTGATGTTGAATTACCTGAGTTTGAAAGCTTCGATGCACCTGAATCAACAGAGATTGACATGGATCTCTTGACTTGGATAGTTCAGATTGAAGTGGGACCAAGCCAAGAAGAGAAATTTGAGTCTGAGATGGCTGGAATGGACCAAGAAGCGGATAAACCCGAGACTGTAGTTGAAACACGAGCTGAGACGACAGCATCGATCGATGCTTCACAAGCACCGATCGTTGCACCCCGAGAGAAACCAGCTTCGCTCATATCTCAAGGACCTGCTAAGGAAAGAACATATAAACCTCCATTACCATTCCCGAAAGCTCCCGTTAAGTCTAAAGATGTGGTTCATGTAACATCCCCAAACCGGGATACACCCTAAACGTTGGGCTGTCTATGGAACCATAAGACCGAATACATGATCAAGAAGATCAATGAGAGAGTTTCATAGACAGAAGAAGGTCAAGCTCAGCGGGGAAGAAGCTTAGCTTAAAGAAAAGCAGCTGAAAGGGAAGTGTTCAGCTCAAAGGAGCTGAACAGTCCAGCTGGTCAGCTAGGTCATCTAGCAACCAGCTCAACCCAGCTAGCTTGAGTGTTCAAGTGTTGGGTCAGCTGGTCAGCTAGTGACACTAGCTGACCAAGGGGCACCAAGGCGAATGGACACCAAGGAAAAGTTGTGTCCATTCGGCCAACCAATGCACCCTTCTCCATGGGCAGTTATGACACGACTTTGGGGCTATAAATAGACCACAAGGAGGCCATTTTCGTGCACCTATCTCCTGGGGAAAATCCCAGAAACTCCTAAGGCAAAAGCCACACAAAAATGAAGAGAAAAGAGGGATTTATGGCCGGTTTAACAAAGTGATTGGCCGGCCATTGGAGAACAAGTTTGGGGACGAGTTCTGATGGTAAAACATCAATATCTCTATGCCTAAAGAAGGGCAGAAGCCGTGGGTGCAAACTCAGAATCAACAAGGAGGAAACCGACATGAATCAAGGGTGAAAGAAAGGATTCTATGGCCGGTTTCTACAAGGAATTGGAGGCGTTTTCTATGGGAGATTTGGGAAGTTTTCTAAGGCAATTTAAGTCTGGAAACCAATAGAGAAAACCCAGAAATTGATGAAGATTCGTTTGAAGATTTGAAGAAAATTCCCGGTAACCATCCGTGGGTCGTTCACGGACGACCGCGGGTCGCTCACGGTCGACCGCGGGTCGTTCACGGACGACCGCGGGTCGTACACGGTCGACCGCGGGTCGTCACGAACGACCGTAACCGTCACGGACGAACACGGACGTGCACGGACGAACGCGGATGGTGCTCGGGCGAACACGGGTCGCGTAAGGACGACCGCGGGTCGTTTCCGGTCGACCGCGGGTCACGTACGGACGACCGTGACCGTTCACGAACGGTCGTGTCCGTTCACGGATGACCGCGGGACAGTCACGGACGACCGCAGGTCGTGTGCGTACGACCGTGGGACGATCACGGACGACCGCGGGTCGTGTACGGACGACCGCGGGTCGCGACAGACGACCATAACCGTTACGGACGGGTGTGTCCTTACACGGACGACCGCGGGTCAGAAACGTACGTCCGTGAACGAGACGAACGACCGTGGATGATTGAGAATGACCGCGGGTCGTTACGGACGACCGCGGGACGCGAACGAAGGGTCGTGTCCGTTCACCAAAGGTTGTGTCCGTTCGCGAACAGTCGCGTCCGTTCACAAACAGTCGCGTCTGTTGACGGACGATCGCAACGAACGCACGTGCGAACGCAACGTACGACCGTAATGGTCACACGGATGACCTTACGGACGTCCGTGACGGGCGTACGGATGAACATATGGACGAACGCGTATGACCGCGGGTCGCGATACGGTCGCGGATCCAGGAACGGTCGGGACGCGGATCGGCCTTATGATCATGCGTGAAAAAGGAGACAAAGATGAACCCGGAAAGGAATGGTGGTCAAAGGAAAGAACGTGAAGACCTCTTTTGTACTCGGTCATGTGGGGATGGTTGGTTGAATGACTAAGTACAAAGGGGGCGTGTTCTATGAGTTCGATGAACAAACGAGTCAAGCTAAACGCGGAGTTAGCTTCACACCGGATTCACCAAAGGTTAAGGTACATGTTTCGAGTATTATTCTATTATTCTAAAGAATGGTTAGAACTGAATAGGAGAATGAAAGGATCTAAGTTAAAGGCTTAGGTTGTTAGAAAGGTTGTTTGGAATGGGAACCTCGAAATAGTTTTGAGAAAACTAAGTAAAGTTATAAGAGGTTCTCGAATGGGTCGTTCTTTAGAAGAACGAGATAATGGTTAAAGTAGTATTCCGCTGCGTAATTAATGAGTATGAAGAATCTAAGACTGTAAGTCTAAAGGAAGATCCGAGGAATACTTGTTCCTTCGGGAAAATTTTAAATAGGACTGGATTTAGGGAGGTTCAGGCCACGGTTTGGCCTGACCACTGGAACTCATTATCCGTCTGGGCCTATGGCCGGGATGGGGTGTTTCAGTTCAGTGCACAGTGGTGGTTGACAAGAAGATGGTGGTTCCACATGAGCCTACTCTAACATCTTCAAGGCCTAGAACTACTCATAAACAGAAGGCTCCGAACATCAAATCTTTGCCAAAGGTAAAGCATAAATCCTCTAAGTTTAAACCTCCTGACTCCACTGTTTTGAATGCAGGAAAGAGCGTTAAAACACCCAAGTGTCAATCTCACCCTACATTCTTCCCGACGTTCCTTGGACGACATCATGCTGCTACTGCTTACACACCACCATGGATGATAAGGCATTCACATAGACATTCAAAGTCTCTGTTGAAACCTCCATGATTCTGACCTCATTTCCAAAAGTCAAGCTAATGACTTAAAACAAGCGCTGAGTGGGAGGCAACCCACTGCTAGGTTTAATTATTTTTCCTTTTCATTTTTGGTGTTTTTCTTAGTATTTCACGTTTTTATTTGTTTTTGTTAGTTTTTAGCAGAACACAAGTCTGGAGATGTGTGACGATCGTTGCTCACATGTGCAACGGTCGTTGCAATTGGTTTAAATCGAAAATTAAGGTATGTTGAGCTAAACCGGAATCAATCTGGTTTAACCAGCATCGATCGTTGCCCCTAAAGCAACGATCGTTGCACCCACGACCAGGTAAGTTACCCTAAACCCTATTTTCTCTCCTTCTTCTCCATTTCTTTTGGTCGACACACCGAGAACCTCCACCCAAAAATCATCATTTTCTTCATCAAATTTCTTGTTTCCGAGTGCTATTTACTTAATTTTACGCTCCCAATCCATTTCCCCAACCCATATCTCAAGAAATCAAGGTAATGTTCTTCAATTTTCGAATTTTCGGATTGGATTTTTAGGGTTTTAGGGTTGTTGATTTTTTGGACCAAAAAATTGGTGATGCATGCGTAATTAGAACGATTTAGGGTGATGGATGATGATTTTGAACTGATTTGAGACAATGTGGCTTGGATTTGACTGATTTTTGATGATTTGTTTGCGGCAAAATCGCCCTGCAACGGTCGTTGCATTGCGATTTTAGGAAATGTTCGATAACGTGAAATCGCCTTGCAACGATCGATGCCTTAGATGCAACGGTCGATGCTTCGCGATTTCACAGTGAAATTTTGCCGAGACTTATAAGTGTTTGAACTTTGTTTTTGCAGATGGTGTCTCAAAGGCAACCCCGCAAGAAGCGAGCCACAGCTTCCACAGCAACACGACACTACACCCCACCACCTCAATGGTTCAGCAGAGAGTCAGAGCCACCCGCACCATACAACAGATACGGGCCGCCAGTTGCTTTACCTTGGCCCAGAGAGGACGCCACACCGATTCAGACGACCAGACAGTGGCCGGAGGACCTTATACGCTTCTTCAAGTCTGCTGAGTTCACCGAGCGGCCGTTGCTCAGTCGATGGGACGAGTATGACTCGCTTCTCTACAGTGGTTGGTGTGGGATGATCATCAAGCCGACCAAGTTCGCGGACTACTCCACCTGCAGGATTCTGGGGATCGATGAGCAGGTACTCGCTGTATGCAGAGGCATTGGTCTAGGGACAATGCCGATGCGACACTATGATCTCTATCCTGAGCTGGTCAGGCAGTTATTGGCCACTTGCAGAGTGGTTTACTCGGATCCGGACCACAGGAGCGCTACAGTGGGTGCATTCACCTTCATGAGTTGGGGAGTCAGGTATCGGATTCCTCTACTTGATCTCTGCAGGATCTACGGGTTCAGTACTGAGCCGAGGCGCATCGCCATGCCACTCGAGTGGGATCCGGTGGAGGCTCGCACATTCTGGGAGAGTATTGGCAGCGGTCGATACAACTCCAGGACCACACCTGTAGTGCAGATGAGACATCCGGTGCTGCGATATGTCTCGCGTATCTTGTGCTGGAGCTTGCTTTGCAAGTTTGAGGCCAACAAGATGCGCAAACTTGAGATGGAGTTGCTGTTTATGGGGCTGAGAGATCAGTTTAGAGGTTCTGGCGTGAGAGATCCTACTGCGGGTCTCAACTTGGGAGCTATTTTCGCACAGCATTTAGTTGATCTGCAGCTAAAGCCGTTTGATGGAGCTGGTACTGAGACGGTAGGGAGTTTACTTACTCCCATTTTTGAGTACTGTGGGATTCCTCTTCATGGCACAGAGTGTGATACAGCTCGGGAGTTCCTGGATCTCAGCCATTTGCAGAGCGCTACCTGGCTCAAGGAGGGGCGCATTTGGGTTTACACTGATCCGACCACTGGGAGGACTGGTATCGAGCTTCCTGCTGCCAGATGGACACAGATTGACACATTGGAGGCACTGCGATTTCAGCCTCCTGAGTCTGCGCAGCGAGGGATTCCGACTATGGCTCATCCGCTGGGAGAGCCTTCCTCACGAGCTTCGACTTCTTCTACCCCTACTCCTGCGCCCGCGCCTGCCCCAGTCGACATTGTGGGTCCCTTTCCAGAGCCTGCGATGCCTTACGGTGCATACTCTGAGGCAGAGTGGAGAGAGAGATCAGATGGTATGTTTCGAGTTCTTTGGAACTTCGTGCGTACTTGCAGCTGCAGGAGGCCACCACAGATCCATCAGCCCGTACCTGACCGACGTCGTCGACAGCGATCTCCGACTGATACCGATCCCGCACCCGAGGCAGCCGATGATGATGCACTGTATGGTGGGATAGATGATGTTAGCGAGTGAGAGTAGTCTCCATGTTCAGACTTTCGGTTCTGTATTCTGACTTTTTCTTTTCTTTTGCACTTTTCTTCTTTTGATTTTTAGGACTCTACTATGTTTGGATGATTTGCACTTTATTTGGTACATCTTTTGCTTCGGTTTTACTCTGTTTCTAGTGTTTTCAGCTTGCAGGGATCAAATTTGACAAAAACAGACGGACTAACCTGCTAACTTGCTGACTGTTCGTGTAAACGCAGTGCGTCGATCGACACAATGGTGTGTCGATCGTCACAATACGAAAGAATCGCACAGCAACGGTCGGTGCACCTAGTGCAACGATCGGTGCTTGAGCGACAGAGGTAAAATACGACAGAACTCAAACATCCATTAACACTTTTTAGTTATTTTTTTTTACCAACCCTTCGCTTGACACTACTGGGGACAGTGTGTTTTAAGTGTGGGGGAGGTGCTACTGACTTATATCTTTCTGTTTTCTTAAGAGTCAGTCCATTTTTTTCAAATTTTTTTGTTTTATTAAGTCAAAATTGTTTAAGTAAGAAGCTATGATTTTCTGAGAAAATTTACAAGACTTGCAGGAACTTAAGTAACCATTGGGATGAAGTTGCAGGATCTATCTCTGACTATTAGAAAACCCCATCACAGATCAACCTACTGGGAACACCCACATCACTTCAGGTATCAGAGGATCCTTTTACTGACTTCACCTTAATACTGACTTAGATTTCTCACCTAAGGGCTTGGTATACTTTGTGTCGGATTCCCTTGTTAGTTCTGACACAGCCTGTCAACCTATCCTATTTAGTTCCCTTCTCCTCTTCTACTAAAAATAAAAAAAAAAATAAAAAAAAAAATAATAATAATAATAATAATAAACTGAGGATGAGTTGGTAACTCCGAAGTGGTCATGGGAATAGTAGCAAACACTATTATCTCTCATGTGATACATGGAATGTGTCCAAAGTACACCCCATAACGGGAAGAACACTGATAAAAAAAATAAAATGATACCCAGTGGGGAAAAATCAGTTGTTAAAGAAGGGAAAGAGAAGAAAGGGACTAGAGAAAGATAGTATGGTGGTCTAGAGCTGATAAGGTAAGAATCCATGTGCCCTTTGATCGATACTCCTTAGGTGAGACCGCACTTAAATACTTGCAGAAGTCAGTAGGGAGAATTTGAATGCTTGAATGTGATTGTGGAGTTTACCTAGGACAGTTGCTAAGTGTGGGGGAAGTACATGTTGGTCTTGATATCCTGTGATTGATTCTTTCAGTGGTTTACTAAGGGGAATCTGAGTATTGTTGCTTCTAGGAAGAAATGAGTTTCTGAAGAGTTTTCAAACCTCTTGACTACATTTAGTTCTTTGTCTTGCTTGAGGACAAGCAAGAGCTAAGTGTGGGGGAGTTGATATACCATGGATTTTAGGGATTTTAACCATGGTATATGTATTATTTATCGAGTCTTTTACTATGTTTTAGAATCTTTTCAGGTGTTTATTAGGTACAAGCACATTTGGAGCATATTTGGTGATTTTGGCACTTTCTGGAGCTAATTGGAGTATTTGGCCGAGAGATAGAGTTCACTGTTGATATTTCCGAGATGCAACGATCGTCACACCTATGGCATCGATCGATGCATCAGCGAGATGGGCCAAACGGCGGTTTAATGAAGAATGATGAAATTGCAATTCTGCCCAGAAGTTCCTGATATTTACAAAGAATCCCCAATTCGTGTTTTAGGTTATAAATAGAGTTTTTGAGCCATTGTTTAGGCTATGCTTGATAACTAAGTTTTATTCTCTTAGGAGATTTTAGGGGCTGGTTTTGTTCTCGAAAGAGACTTGATTTTGAACCCCAGTTCTTATTTGATTATATGTTATTTGGTTTTCTACTTATGATATTTTCTGTCTCGATGAATATGTCTGAGTAGTTCACCTGTTAGGTTGAAGGATTCTCATTTAGGATTTCAGAGAATTATAGTTTAATTAATCTGTAAAGATTCATATCTGCTAGTTCTTTATCTAAGTTGTTCTTAATGCTTAATCTGAAGTAGCTAATCAGAGTTATGATGTTAGGTTGATTAATTCAGCGGAAGTTGGCTAATTTAACTAGAAAGAATTTAGATAAGCAATTAAAATGTTCGCAAACGGAAGTTTGGTTCAGGTTAATTGTGAACATATCAAACTTGGAATTAATGCTAGTTTAATCTGTTAGTTCTCGCAAACGAAAGTTTGGTTTGCTGCACTTAGACTTAGAGGATTATCGCAAAGGAATTTGGTTAATTCTATATATGTGTTTGAGTTCTAGAACAGTTATTGATTAGATCTAGATAGATTGATTGCTTGCGTTCCTGATTTCCTGAGAACTCCTGAAACCTAACGCTTCGCCTTCTTGCTTACAAACTCACTTGATTTACTTTGCTATTTTGTTTACTGTTTTCACATCTGCTTCGCTTAATTAAATCTGAACTATTAATAATCTATTGTGTGACTGAGAGTCCTCGTGGGATTCGATACCTTATATACTACGATTGCATTAACTGTGCACTTGCAGTAGAATAGGGAAAACTATACACCTATCAGTCAGTAAGCTCAGTAAACGAATGAAGACAGGATCAAATAAGACTTAAAACAGTAACATTCTCAACTAAGTTTCATTCTCAAATAACCAGTCAACAACACAAGTTTCATTCGAAATAAAACTAATCATACAAAAACCTCACAAGTTGCATTATCAAAGTAATCTCAGCAAACTCAACATATAAAAACCTCACAAGTTGCATTATCAAGTAATCTCAGCAAACTCAACATACAGAAACCACACAAGATCTAGCATTCTCAAGCAATCTCAACAACCTTCACAATCTCAACAATCAGTTCAAAGACGATTACCTTGGGGATTCGCAGATCCTGTCCTCTGACCAGATGGATTAGCAGAGGCTGTCCTATGAGCAGGTGGAGTCAGCGAGGCTGTCCTCTGAGCAGGTGGAGTCAGCGAGGCTGTCCTCTGACCAGACTGATTCGCCGAGGCTGTCAGTGAGTAAACTGGGAAAGGAGCTCTACCAGCACTATCAACATGTAAGTGTGGCCGAGAACAGAATTGACCTATATCCAATCTTGATGGGATGTTGTCTTTTGATTTACCCTTCACACACATAAGAGTTTTGATAATGTTGTCGAAAACATTCTTCTCTATATGCATCAAATCGAGATTGTGTTGAAGATTGAGGTCCCTCCAGTACGGTAACTCCCAAAAGATGCTTTCTTTGTGCCAGTTATGCTTCTTTCCATATTCGGGCATCTTCTTCTCGTGACCGTTTCCACCAACATCCTTAGTTTTAGGTGGATTTACACCACGCAAATGGTATGAATAGACTTGCTGACCGGTTAAAGACTCGGGTGGATACTCATTCCTAGCATATTTTCCCTTCAAGAAGTCTTTTTTGTTTTTCCTCAGTGGATGATCTACAGGAAGAAATCTCCGGTGACAATCGAACCAACACGTCTTTCTTCCATTAGGCAGATAAAAAGATTTGGTATCATCCATGCACCATGGACATGATAATTTTCCATGAGTGGTCCATCCTGATAACATGTTATACGCCGGAAAATCGCTGATCGTCCACAACAGAACTGCTTTTAGGTTGAAATTTTGATTCAATGACACATCGTATGCATCGACTCCATTAAACCATAATTCTTTTAACTCCTCAACAAGAGGCTGGAGGAATATATCGAGACTACCTCGCAGATGATTTGGCCCAGAGTTCATTACTGTAAGGAACAGGTACTCCATGTTCATGCACATATCAGGGGGTAAATTATATGGAG
The DNA here is from genome assembly GCA_030180135.1 of Orychophragmus violaceus. NCBI lineage: Eukaryota > Viridiplantae > Streptophyta > Magnoliopsida > Brassicales > Brassicaceae > Orychophragmus > Orychophragmus violaceus. The sequence goes on from CM058240.1 coordinate 12,435,156, forward strand.
TCAAGATCACAGGCCACAACGAATGATTATTGGACATGCCAAATGGATTGAATCCATCTGTACATAGTCCAAGATAAACATTGTGGGTCTCTTTTGCAAACATGGGATACTGATCTTGAAAATATTTCCACTCTGCCGCATCAGAAGGATGACACATTTCTCCCTCCTTTGCTTGGTGCTCGGCATGCCATCTCATTGCCGCTGCAGTCTTCTGGCTCTGATACATTCTCTTTAATCTGTCAGCAATAGGCATATACCACATACGGCTATATGGTATATTGGTCCTACGGTGCTGCTCGTTAGGTGATAGGTTCTAAGTTTTACCATATTCTCTAACTGCAAGTGCACAGTTCAGTAGTTGTAGTATATAGGTTATCGAATCCACAGGGACTCTGGTATTCAATAGAACGAAACGGATTAATACTAGGAAGAAAACAATATGATTGAATTGAAAGCAGTGCGAGAAAGTAAATCAGTAGCAGAGATTAACGGTTGTGAAAGCAAGTAATTAAAAGCGCTAAGTCTAGGGCGTTCTCAGGAAATCAGACAAGCAGACAGTTCATTCAGTAAGGATCTAATTAAGCACAGTTCTAGAACTCAAGACACAGATATAGAACTAACCAAATTCCTTTGCGATAATTCTCTAAGTCTAAGTGCAGCAAACCAAACTTTCGTTTGCGAGAACTAACAGATTAAACTAGCATTAATTCCAGGTTTGATATGTTCACAATTATCCTAAACCAAACTTTCGTTTGCGAATAGTTTAATTGCTCAACCTAATTAGTTCAGATTCCTAAACCCCACTTTCGTGACGTATTTAGCAACCTAAGATCTAGATTCTAATTGATCAGGTTAGAACTAGCTTTAAGCACAATTAGATTGAAGAACAGATATAGTTATGAATCCTTAACTGAATTTAACAAGTCTAGCAAGTCATGAAATCCTATGTGAGAAACCCTAAACCTAACTAGGAATCTACTCAGACATAGATAATGAAAACATAATCATATGATGAATAAATTGCATAAAAGAATAAGAGTAAAAGGGGTTCGAAATCTTCTCCAAATACAGATGAAGTAATAGGTTCAGATCAGCCCCAAAAGCTCTAAAAATCCTCTGCTCTTAATTATGAAAGCGTAATCTAAAACAAATCTAAAAACTCAATAATATAGGTCTAATCTCGGCCAGGGGCTTCTTTGTAAATATCAGGAACTTCTGGATCAAAGTGCAAATTCTTGACTCTTAGTAAACCGCCGAGTTTTGGCCCATCTCGCTGGTGCAACGACCGTTGCAGGTGTGCAACGATCGACGCAGTGCTCTATCTCTCGGCCAATCACTCCAAAAATCTCCAAAATGCTCCATTATCTCCAATTCAGCTCCAAACCTGATTATACCTGTAAAAGACTCTAAAAGAACACAAAAGACACTAAAACACACTTATATCATTGCCTAAAACTAGTAAAAACCATGATATATCATTAGGCTTCCATCTTGGTGAATTACAAAACCGACACTTATCTAAGCTTTCGTCATCTTTCCAGAATATCATACAATTGTTGTAGCAAACATCAATCGGTTGACATGGGAGGCCTAAATTGCGCATCAATTTATGTGTCTCGTAATGTGAATTGATTGCCTGATTTCCTTCTGGTAGATACTATGTAAACATTTCGCATATCGAATCCACTGCCCTTTCACTCATATTATGCTCCGCCTTCTTTTGCATGACTCGAGCAGCTAAGATAACTGTGACTGACCTTCACGACAACCATCGTACAAAGGATTGTTCGCTCCTTCTAGCAAGTCGTAGAATTTTTTTGAATGATTACGTACCGGTTCGTCTACATTCGGATAACTACCATATTCCTCCACATTCTGATAACTATATTGATGATAGTTATCAAAATGTTCGTTATCACGAAATGCATCATTCACCATATCCACATACCTATCTTCTACTACATTACCCATTCCTTCACTTCCACTAACCCAGGTCGTATCAGCATAACTCGTTCCTAAACTCATATCGACTTCTTCACCATGCTTATACCAAACATAATAATCAGGCATAAATCCATTCCTATACAAATGCTTTTGTATTTTTCTCCCCGTCATAAGTCGTTTATCATTCCTGCAAGTATCACAAGGACAGTGAAACTTACCTCCATTGCTCTGCGCGAAGGGCTGGCTATTTGCAAACGGGATGAAATGTTTATCGACCCCCTCCATGAATTCTGCCGTGAAATCTCCCGTAGCTGGATCGATCTGGTTATACATCCACTCTCGACCATTAGCGTAGTTATAAGCTCCTGACATTATCGCTGACTTAGAAAACGTTCCTCTCTGGGTTTTTTTTTTCAATTTTGGCTGAACATTATCGCAAACTAAGTGTGTGGCTGAAGAGAAATCGTGTGTTTGTATATATATAAGTTTTTGCGACTATTTAGCGACTAATTTAGCGACTGATTCGTAAATTTGTTACAAAGTTAGGTACACGCGGTTCAGAACATTAAAAACGTGTTTTATACCGACTTTTAGCGACTAACAAAAATACGGTTTAGCGACCCGCCGAATTTAGTCGCTAAATAGTCGCTATTTAGCGACTAGTTAGCGACGTATAACTTGTGGCAATTTAGCGACTAAAGAACGACTATTCTCTATTAGTCGCAATATTAGTCGCAACTTAGTCGCTAAGTAGTCGCAAAATTTAGCGACTATAAAATCAGTCGCAACTTAGAGTCGCAAAAAACCTGTTTTCTTGTAGTGTTTGGCCATGTTAGCCAACAAATCAATGGCCCCTCAGGAAAATCAATCAGTCGCATGGAAAGAAGATCCAACAAAATCTATCTTTCTACACAGCCTAAATGTTATGTGTAGTGTACGTCGTGATCCTCGTGTTATACAATTTCGGGTCAATGGTAGCCAATAAAACATGGCCCCTTTTAGGTAGAGTCAGAGGTCATCCGAAACTTGGAGAAGTATCAAATGAATTATTCTATTCATTTTCTTAAAAAAGCAGTCACATTTTATAACAATCTCTTTCAATGTACATTTTACCTTGATATATGTCAAATAACTCTATGAAGAAAATAGTTTGTAACTCATAGCTAAAAGCTTGTTTAAGAAATATATATATAACTAAAGCTCATCGAAGATAATCCAATGAGCTTTGTGGGATCTACTTGACGGTCAAGTTTTAAGTAGTATAAAGCTTGTTCTTTTGCCGAACGCGGCCGTAGCTGCAGCGGCTGAAAATTATTGACCATAAAAAAAGAGGAGACTATGATGACAAAAAAAGGAAGAGAACGCAACGTCTGAAAACCAAACGAATCCGGCGAAGTAGGTGACGTCAAAAAATGCAGCGGCAACCAATCTCTTCTTAATTGTACTTCTTTGTGCCGCAGCGGTCACCGGATTCTATGAGGAGACTGAAAATAATATTATTTTTCTTTTGTTTTTGTGACGTTGGATCGCCGACGCAGCGTTCCACAAACGAACACGCTAATAGTCCAATGTTTTTATGCAGCTTAAACGAGTGGGTAATTAAAAAGTAGAAGTTGTTTAACCCGGATTTCGTATTCTAGTGGTAAATGTAGTGGTTCGAATTTTTATGGTCACTTAGTCGTGTTTTAAATTTGGAATAAATTTTCAAACACGTATCCGAATACAAGATTTTGTGGGATTAGTCTTTGGATCTAAAATTTTTTTGGGATTCCACGGTTATAAGAAGAAGAAAAATTCACCAACGTCGATGTCAATGAAAAATTGTGATGCATTTGTTTTGTTGTAGCGTTCATTAATCATCTTTTTTTTTCTATCGAAATGTAGAGGAAAATCTCGGACATCGAGTAGTTTGATACATCATACATGCATAATCTGATAAATATATGGAACCTAAATATGTGTATAGTTCGAAGTGTAAAAATTTGAAATTTTATTGTTTGAAAAAAACAGTGTACGATTTACAAACGAAAAATTATCCGATATAAGAGCTATTTTTCTCGTTGACAAAAAGAGCTATTTTTCTCTACCCGAGAGTAGGAGTGTCATTTCAAAAACAGAAAAACAGAAGCCTATCTGATCAGACCGAAAAATATCGGATTTGAACTTAAATATATAAGCCAAAAATTGGGTTTTTTGAACTAAGTTATTTTATATTTGCAGATTTTTTAGCTTAATTTGATCGGATTTGAAGCAGCAAACAATGCTCTTAATAATTAAATTTAATAATTTTTATTTTTGTTTTTTTATTTGTAACTCTTGATTTTGTAAACATTTTGGTGATAAAAATTTACAAAGTTATGAATGAAATTATATCTAAATTCGACTAACTATATTGAAATATTTTGATTTTATATTTTATTTGATAATATAAAATTTTAAATTTTATTTGATTTTTTTTAATTATATTAGATGTAATGAAAATATATTAACATTTAAAAAAATTGGAGATATTTTGATAATATACTTTGTTTATTTATTAATTTGTTTTAAAAATTATTTAATTTTGAAAATCCAAAAAAATCCTTTAGTCTGATTAGGATCGAATTGGACATTAGAATCTAGATCCAAAATATTTGGACTTATTGTTCTCTATGTCCCCTAAATTAATTTTTTTTTAAAGTATACATCAAAATTAAAATAAATTCAAAACTGTATCTTTCCCTTAAGGAAATTATCGTGAAACCCTTTTTACCAAACAAAAAAACGAAAACCGTAATTACCACTATAACCTTTGCATATGTCATATTTGTATAGAGATCTGATTAGATAGACTCTAATAGAAGTCTAAATGACTTTACCTAGAAGTCTGATACTGAATAAATTAGTAAATTTAAATTTTAAAATTATAAAAACATATTTTGTCAAAAATTTTATATACAGAAATTAAATATAGACAATTTAGTAATATATAATCTAAAATTTAGTAAAATTGAGTCAATTTAAAAAATGTTAGTTAAAGTATGTATCTATCCCACAATTTTCATACTTCTGGAAAAAGTCTGAAATAGATTAATTTAGTAAATTTAAATTTAAAAATAGTAAACAAATATTTTGTTAAAAAAATTATATAAAAACTAAACATAAACGGTTGTGAAGTATATAAATTAAAATTTGATAAAATTGAGTCAAATTAAACAATATGTAAGATAGAGTAAATTCTAAACTTCAAAACATGCTTTCTAATAGAACATTTACATATAATTTACATATAACTTTAGGGTTAGATTCATGGTTTACCAAATTTACATTAAAATTTTATATTTGCACCAAATTTACATTGAAATTTTAAATTTGCACATAGGTGTTATAATGTGCATATATTTAACGAAATTGATGTTTTTCTATGTATTTTGTTTAAATATTTTTACTTATAAGTGATAAATATTAGATTTAGAATTTCTGAAACTTTACGACGATGTCTGAATTTTGGGGTTTCTCAGACTTTTAAGAGAAGTATGAGACGTATTTAAGTTGAAAATTTAAATTTTTAAAAATTATAAAAATAATTTGATACAAATCTTTGATACATAAATTAAACATAAACATTTTGACGTATATAAATTAAAATTACATAAACTTTGGTCAAATTTAAGCATTGAAGATATATTTGATTCAAAACACCATGTAGTTTGATATATGTTTCACATATGAAGTTGAATATCATGTTTTTATCTATAAGATTAGATTGAGAGTGTCAATTTTTATTCATATTGTTACATTTACATATAGTGGTTAGTTTGTGACTATGTTAAACGAGTTTGGTGTTTATTATAAGTTTTCTATATAATATAATGGTATTTAAGTAGTAATTATTAGATTTACGGTTTTTCAGACTTTTAGGTAAATCTGGTTCAAGTATTAGACTTCTCATGAAATCTTTTTTTTACGACAAATCAATATATTGATATTAAAAACGTTTACAAGATACAGAAAGCATATAATTACAACCGTTGAAACAAATATATGAAATTGAAAACAATTTCAGTGAAAAAGTGGAAAGTAACCATGCTTTCGTAACAAAAGCCTCGTAGGCTAACATATAAAATTTGTTATGTCCCTTCTTCAAATACTTGATATTGGCTAACAACATATAGCTGAGACTCCAAAATGCCTTTAGCATAACTTTAATGAGTAGATATGATTTTGATATTGTTGTGAAAGCCTCTGTATCTTGTTGACGTATGAATAATAAACTGCTTGATGAGTCATTTTTTTCCATTAACCGCTTCAAGTATTTGCGGTTTCATCATCTTAGTCATCTTCGATCCTTCTTGAGCAAAATATATCCATGGTGGTTTCCGGGATGGTCTTTGTTGACAAAACAAATCCGAAAGGACTTGTTGTGATCTTCGGACCATCATCATATAATAATAATGAAGGCCGGAAACAAAAACAATACTAATATAGGGTATTAGTATTGACCAAACCTTGGAGAAAATTGGATAATGGTGTTGTAACTCCAAGGACAAAAATTTCTTATGATGTAAACCAAACATCATCGGTGAAGAGAGGACGAGAGACGGTGAGAGATGGTGGTTGAGAGAGGAGAAACGTTGAGCCGTCACGTGTTCTCCTGCAATGATTAATTTGTCGCCTAGTAACCGCTCGTTTATTTGTGATGGCGAACAAATTTTCCGTTCTTGTGCACTTCGTATTGGATTCATGGTGATGGGTTGGATTGAAGAGAGAGACTGCAATCTGAAGACGCCGGAAGAGAGAGGTTCGAACATGAAACAAGCACAAAACTCATCCCTTTCAACGCTTGTTATGTTTTTGCCATAAAATGAAGTAGTCATATGAAGTGAAAAGAAATGAGACTGAGGCAAATAAAAGAGACTAACCGACGCCGAGAAGCAGCGCCGGCCAGTAGAAATCAATGTCGGAGAAGACCTTCTTGGGAAGCCGTTTTATCGCCTTTGAACTCGCTTACAAGTTATTCTTGTCCAAGTTTTTACGAACTATTATAAACACTGAAACAAATCAACCAATGAAGTCTGAAATTTGAAGGTTTTTAAAAAATTTCACACGAAAAATTTTAAAAATGCGGGAAATTTTTGCCTGGAAATTTCATAATTCCCGCCCAATTTGGAAGTTTCTTCTAAGACTGCATATGAAGTCTGATACCGAATATTTTACAATTTTCAATTATTAAAAATTTGTCGACAAAACTTCCCTCCAAATTTTCTTCACTTATCTAAACATAATCTTGTACACACATATAACTACCAAAAAAAAAATCTTCACATTATTTCTTCTCTTACAACCTCTCTTTCTCTCTCTTTTGTAAAACCTCTTTCAAATTTCTCACCCAAAAATGTTCTCAAGCTTATTCTCTCATCTGAGTTCTTATGTATGTGAATCATAGTTGATTCTCCTTTAGCTTCTGGAGTTCATGGGAAGGGTATCAAACAATCATTTATTAATCATTTCTTGGAGACTTGGTCACTAATGCTAGAGCTATGTGTTTTTCCCTTTTCAGGTGATTGGTTTAAGGTTGAGCCAGATGACTCTCCAAAGAAGTTGGAATTCGGGCTTTTATGCTGCTGTTGGAGGTGGGTTTATTACCCCCTCTAAGACCCGGCCCAATATCAGAAATGGCCCGGAGAAGATCCAGCCTAGACAAAATGATGAAGACCCAAGACGAAGTAGCCCGACAGCATCAGGGCAGCTCGGCTGCGTTCAAGACTGACCTGCAAGAAGAAAGTAAAAATGTTAACTTGACATTTTTACTAAATAGAAGAAGATAAATATAAATCTTCATAAAGGAAATAAAATCTAGATGGTTCAGATTTTGTAAATAATATCATAGAAAAACCATAGATCCTCTGATATAAATATTATTCCCTTGCGCGGAAAAGACTAAGTTTTACACACTCAATACTTATGTACTCAGTAACCCTTAGAGCTAGCGATCAACGATCTATTCCGGCTAGTATTCTCAATAAGACTAGATTTTCCAGTGTGATTCGTTATTGCCTTTTGATCATGTTTAATCCTATTATCCAAATCCCTTATTTTCTAATCAATTTATTAAATTGATTATTGTGTGATTCTCTGAATCATACAATTGACGCCGTCTGTGGGGACTTTGGATATTTCCACCTACCAAATGAGAGATCGGCATTACAGAATCACCGCTCCCGACGCAAGAGTTAGGAGGAACCATCAAAGCAGGCGACATCACAAGTGTCAATACCGCGACGGATCGGGAAAAGACGACCCCCCTGAAGGAGTTCGACCGAGACAATCCCTTACTGGAGCTGATCGAGCACGTGAAGATTGACGACCAAACCCCCAAACGGAGTGTAGGAATTGGAGCTGACCTCGATCCTGACATCAAGCCGAGCTGATCGATTTCCTCAAGCAAAACGTATCGACGTTTGCATGATCGTCAGGGATATGATAGGAAATGACCCAAACATCGCATGTCACGAGCTCAACTACGATAGAACGTTCAGGCCTATCAAACAAAAAAGGAGGAAGCTCGGAGCAGAAAGAGCGAAAGCAGTAAACGACGAGGTGGATAAGCTATTGGGGGCCAGATCTATCACAGAGGTAAAGTACCCCGAGTGGCTCGCAAATCCATTAGTAGTAAAGAAGAAAAACATCAATTGGAGAGTATGCGTGGACTTCACTGACTTGAACAAAGCTTGCCCTAAAGACTGCTTCCCGCTACCGCACATCGACCGACTAGTCGAAGCGACCGCCGGCAACGAACTCATATCATTCATGGACGCCTTCTCCGGATATAACCAAATCCTCATGCATTCGGATGATAGAGAAAAAACGTTGTTCATAACGGATCGAGGAACTTTCTGCTATAAGGTCATGCCATTCAGCCTGAAAAATGCAGGGGCGACGTAAGAACGCCTTGTTAACAAAATGTTCGCAGAGCACCTCAGCCGAACCATGGAAGTCTATATCGACGACATGCTTGTAAAATCATTGGTAGCAGCGGACCATGTCACCCACTTGAAAACATGTTTTCATATCTTGAACGACTATGTAATAAAACTAAACCCAGCAAAATGCACCTTTGGCGTTACCTCGTGAGAATTCTTAGGGTATATCATAACCGAACGAGGGATCGAAGCGAACCTAAGAAAAATAACTGCGATAATGAACCTACCGTCCCCAACCAAAACTCGCGAGGTAAAAAAGCTGACCGGCAGAATCGCTAAACTCAACAGGTTCATTTCCAGATCAACAGATAAATGTCTCCCCTTTTATCAAATCCTGAGGGGGAACTAAAAGTTCTAATGGGACGAGAAGTGCAAAGAGGCCTTCCAACAGTTGAAAGAATACCTCACGACACCTCCTGTATTAGGTAAGCCAGAAGAAGGAGAGACGCTTTACCTCTACATAGCAGTATCGAGCGCGGCCGTAAGCAGGGTGTTAGTAAAGGAAGATCGCGGTGATGAGAGACCAATCTCTTACATCAGCAAAACGTTGGACGAAGCAGAAACTCGATACCCAACAATCGAAAATTGGCTTTGGCGGTCGTGACGTTGGCAATAAAACTCAGAACTTACTTCCAATCGCATCAGGTCATCGTCTTAACTACTATTCCCCTGCGATCGATCTTGCACGGTCCAACTCAATCCGGCAAATTGGCCAAATGGGCTGTCGAACTAAGCGAGTAAGACATCGAATTCAAAGGACGAACAGGCGTAAAAGCCCAAGTCTTGGCAGATTTCATCGTCGAACTCTCGCCCAAGTTGATACAAGATGATCAATCGGAAGAGAAAAATTGGAGCCTCCACGTAGACGGGTCGTCATCAAAGGGCGGCTCAGGAATCAGAATCCGGCTCGAATCACCAACGGGAGAAGTGTTTGAACACTTGTTCACGCTAGGATTTCAATCCTCTAACAACGAAGCCGGGTATGAAGCCTTGATCGCTGGATTACGATTATACAAGGCCATCGGTGCCAAGCGCATCCAAGCCTACTGCGACTCACATTTGGTTGTGAACCAATTCAACAGCGAATACGAAGCTAAAAACGAAAGAATAGACGCCTACCTCAGTATAGCCAAGCAGCTGACCATCGATCTTAACTTCTTCAATCTAACAAGAATTCCGAGAAAGGAGAACACATCGGAATATTCCCTCACAGTCTTAGCTTCGAGCTCGGTTGCACATCTGAGACAAACGATCCCTGTGTAACTTATAGACAAGACGAGTATAAGTCCTCCCGACATTTGCAATGCCATTGATGGAGATGTAAATGACGAAGACGTCGCAACAAACCAAATTCATGACGATGGAATACAAGGAAACAACTGGAATTCAGAAATAAAAACTTACATACTAGATGGAGAACTACCTAAGGATATATGGGAGGCTCGAAGACTCAGGGCAAAAGCAGCTCGATAAGTTATGATGGAAGGAGAACTTTTCTGATACAACGCTGTCAGAGCAAATCTACGATGCATAGAAGGAAAGGATATCGAGGAAGTGATCAAGAAAACTCATGAAGGAGTAGGGGGAAACCATGCCGGAAGACGATCGTTGGCGCTAAAAATCAGAAAGCTTGGCTTCTTTTGGCCGACCATGGAGAAGGATTGTGTAACGTAAGCAACAAAGTGTGAACCATGCCAAAAACATGCCCCGGCAATACACGCACCTACGGAAGAGCTGCAGTCCGCCACGGCCCCTTACCCATTCATGCGATGGGCAATGGACATAGTCGGACCAATGCACAAATCCAAGAAAAACGAGCACATCCTAATCATAATTGATTACTTCACCAAATGGGTGGAAGCTAAAGCTTACAAAACGGTGAAAGATCGGGACGTTACCAGTTTCCTGTGGAAATACATCATCTGCAGACAAGGGATTCCCTATGAGATCGTAACTGATAATAGAAAACAATTCACATCAGTCCTGCTTAGTCAATTTTGCAAAAAGTGGAACATCAGACTGAGTAAGTCAATGCCTTACTACCCACAAGGAAACGTCCATGCGGAGGCCACAAACAAAACAATCATTGCTGGACTTAAAAAGCGGCTCGACGAGCATAAATAAAATTGAGCTGATGAGTTAGATGGATTTATGTGGTCACATCGAACCACCCCGCGAAGACTATCTAACCAAACCCCATTCTCCTTATCTCATGGAGTGGAAGCTATGTCACCGTCCGAAATAAGCCTACCGACCGTTCGGCGATCCATGCTTATCCGGAACGCATAACTCAACAACGAGATACTTCTCGATAACCTTGATTCGCTTGAAGAGAAAAGGGACGAGGCCCTCTTGAGGATTCAAAATTACCAACACCTCGCTGCTCCGTACTATAACAAAAAGACTAAAGGACGTCACCTAAAAGAAGGACATCTCATCTTACATGAAGTTCATCAAGGAACAAAAGAAAAGAATGCTGGTAAGCTCGGCATACACTGGAAAAGACCCTACCAAATATCGAAGTCGTCAAACCTGGGGTTTATGAGCTCTCCTAACTAGACAGAAAACCCGTCGAATTCTCATGGAACTCGATGCACCTTAAGCGTTTTGTGTACTAGATCTTTCGGTCACAAAAGAGAGAGAGAGAGAGAGAGAGAGAGAGAGAGAGAGAGAGAGAGAGAGAGAGAGAGAGAGAGAGAGAGAGAGCTGACCGAGCTACAAATTATGTAATGAACTACGAATGGCTTGATCCCCTTTCAACGGGGTACGTAGGCAGTCCTCACAGGATTCAGCTATACCTTTAGTAAAATTACACCTTTCAAAAAAGATACAACTACGTCGGCGTCCTAGCCAGATAACTGACTCAAACGCGCTCCACGAGTACAGTGGTGAAATAACCCACACCTTCATCACGCGTACAAAAAATCACGACTCAAAGTCGCGCTGATGAAAAATTTAGCCGGATCACCCCCGCTCGCTTAAGTCCGTGTCGCGACAAAAAAACTGACCTGACTCGCATAACCGAGCTCAGACTAAGCGATATCCGTGATCCAAATTCGGCACTCAAAACCACTTGTATCACAAAAAGGGTCTCGAAGCACACTTCGGTAACCCCTCCCTCTTTCGCGGCAAAACGGAACTAACTTCGAAAGCATTGTCCATAAGAGGGTTACAATTCCGCCAATGTATAACCCGGCCAAAGATAAAAATCGAAGGAAATACTCGATTATGTCGGCAAGATAATATTACGTCGGCATGATTGCGAAAACAATAATCCTACAAAACCCGGCAGGACTAATTCGCCGAGTTACAACCAAAGGAAATGAGGAAATTTGAGCCGAAGTGAATTAATAAGAAGTGTAGTAAAGAGGAATGAAGAGATCCTTCGTTTTATTTATCTTCAAAAAATATTATTACAACTCGAGCTACAAAAAAAGAGAAAGAGATAAAACTAATTTCTTGAAAGACGATTTCCGTCCAAGTTCGGCCTCTCCCGCCAGAAACCGAACTGCTTCCCACTAAGGCGATTGCGTCGTCTTCTCCCAGCAAGGTCACCGATGAGAGAGAATCTGTTAAAAAATAGTATCAGCACCAATGTACTCTTGAAGATAAAGAAGATCAAACGAACCGTTTCCAAAAACAGTCATCTCGCCTCCGAGGACCTTTCTTGAAAGACTATTTCGTCGCCCATCACTTAAAAGGCTCGTCTATGATAGCCAGCTACACGAATAAGAGCATGAGCGAAGTTGAAGCCGGATGAAGGATCTAGATGGGGCAAGCAAAGATCTTGATATGGCGACCTAACCACTCCAGAAAACCCTCATCTCGCCGCTGACCGAGCTCTGCAAGACAGATTCCTGTAGAAACATTCCGCCCGCATCTTCCGAACAAGCCTGCTCCGATGTACCGTTAGTTGCTCTGCAGAAAACAAAAATATTAAAACACCGAGCCACAAATATTAAGCAAAGCAAAAAAAAGGATCTTACGCGGAAGGAAACTGAACCTAGAAGGAACAGACCAGAGCGTGTTCATGAGATCAACGACGCATCAGATCGATCGAAACAAGGATCTGAACGCCGCCCTTAAGTTTGGAAAGGCGATAAATGGAGGTAACCATCAGCATAAATCCAGATACCGACGAGTTACCTTTTAGCAAAAAGAGCATAAGCTCATTGATGCGTTCGGCCATACGAAGTTCCGGAGGGCGGCATAAACTAGAACAATGGAAAAATGAGAAACTCATTACCATCCTTAAGGAAGAAAAAAGAATAAAGGAAGAAAGAAAGACCGAGAGATGTGGCAGAGAAAAAAGGGAAGGAAATGAAGATGGCGAAAAATGATGAAGGGGAAAGTCATATTTATAATGGAGAAGGAAGCGGTTACCGAAGCGATGCGATGGTTACAACCGTGGAATTAAGGCGACACGATATTTCCGACACGTGGAGATCACCCGTTGGCGGAAGCTGAGGCACCATAAATAATTCCGGGATACAGAGCAATTTCCCTCGGTCAAAAGCAATTAAAGAGGAGGACTGGGGGTGGGTTACTGTTGGAGGTGAGTTTAACACCCCTCTAAGGCCCGGCCCAATAGCAGAAATGGCCTGGAGGATTCCAGCTCAGAACAAATGATGAAGACCCAACACGAAGTAGCCCGACAGCATCAAGGCAGCTCGGCGCTGCGTTCGGGACCGATCTGCAAGAAGAAAGTTAAAAATGTTAATTTAACTTTTTTACTAAATAGAAGAAGATAAATATAAATCCTCATAAAGGAAATAAAATCTAGATGGTTCAGATTTTGTAAATAATATCAGAGAGAATCTAGGAGAAAAGGCCTAGATCTTCTGATATAAATATCTTTCCCCTGCGCAGGAAAAGACTAAGTTTTACACACACTCAATACTTCTGTACTCATAAACCCTAAGAGCTAGCGATCCACGATCGATTCCGGCTCGTATTATCAATAAGACTATATTTTTTGGTCTGGTTCATTATTGCCTTTTGATCTTGTTTAATCTTATTATCAAAATCCCTTATTTTCTAATCAATTTATTAAATTGATTATTGTATGATTCTCTGAATCAACAGCTGCTAATGGCTCCTAAAACTTCAGTGAAGTACGAGGAACATGAAGTTTGAGACTCTAATATCAGATTACAACCGAAGTCTGAGAGTATAATATCAGAATACAACCGAAGCATGAGAGTTTCTCAGACTTTCAGGTAAATCTGGTTGAAGTATTTAGACTTCTCATGAATTCTTATTTCAGACTGCATATAAAGTATGAAATTTGAAAGTTTTTGAAAATTTTCATATGAAAATTTAAAAAAAAAAACGGAAAATTTTTCCGCTCGATTCAAAAGTTTCATCTCAGACTGCATATGAAGTCTGATATAAGAGATTTTACAACCCTAAAAATTTTCATTTTTAAAAAACCCATCAAAATTTCCCTCATGCAACAAAAAAAATTCTTTCTTTTTGTGAACAAAACCCTTACATGGGTTGATTTGGTTTATTTACAATTTCCTTTTAATTAACAAAATTTTCGATTGATAAATCTTTATACAAACTAATACATAGATTGATTTGGTGTAGAGTTTGAAGGTGCATTGGACAAAGTAAGAAAACATAAGAAAAGACAGCTTGAAGATATTCTTAATTTTCTAAGGAGGTTCACCATATATCAAGGATTTTCTATAGTGGGACTTACATTGTAGAGATGCATGGCAGATAAAACTAAGGTCCGTGATGTGTATGGCGATACAAAACACACGGAGCAATCAAAATTCTAATATCATACTACAACCGAAGTTTGAGAGTGAAAATTCAACATGAAGTCTGATATTAGACTGCTTTTGAAGTCTGAAGTCTGATACTACATTAGGTGTTTTCTCATTTTTTGTAGATTTTTTATTGGTTATTAGTCTTCTTATTGAACATATTGTATTGTATTAGATTTTTGGATGATCAAATCAGAGAAAAAAATATCTCCTTGTCTAATATGCTTGTAGAAAAATACAAAGTTGTATAAATTTACTTTTGCCTACTCAAATCAACAAAGAATTTTGTTCATTGAAAGTATACAACATTAGAAAAATGGGTCATCTTAACCTTGGAGGAAAAGCCATGAGTTAAGAAAATTAGTTAGAAAACATTACCCATTAGATTACATACACCAACATATGTAAAATTAAAATAACCTTAAGTCTTGTTGAATGTTCTTACACTTAGGAAAAATGGATCACCTTAATCTTGGAAAAAATACGTCACCTTAACCTCCGAGACCCTAATTTTCTTGGACTTGAGAAAATGAGTCATTTATAATATACAGGCGGGTAAAGAATTCTGATGATATGGTCGTCAGACCTCTAGTGTTGTTTGATTCTTATGAGTTAAAAACTTAAACTTAACAAGTTCAAATCTCAAGTCCGTTCTCTCATCATCACATTATCGATCTTATTGGAAAAATCAGCATGTCTACGCTTTGTACGCGGCTGTGTAGCTCATCTTAATCCCAAACTACTTCTTCTTTGATACTTTGACATGCTTTGGTGTAATCAGTTCAATTATACCAAAGCATTCAATACACAACCAACAAATTTAATGTGGAGTAATACGTTTACGCGTAGACATCCGGTCTACCACTGAACATATATGGATTTTTGAATAGATCATCACCCAATACTTGTTTGGTTCGTTCTTCACATAATTTTAATCTTGATTCCTTGCATCTTTATATCACAACCCATTCACCATAATTAATAGGTAACCGAACTATTTTCTGTAAAAATAAATATGTATAAACCACATTAGAGATCTTATGGGGAAAACCATACTTCTTTGCTAAGTCTAATTCTATTATTTACATTGTCAATATTATTCAAAAATTGATTATAAAATAATTACCAAACATAAGAATGTAAAACTCATGCAGGAAGAACATATACAACTAACACACATTTATAAATATTAAAATCAACGAAATTAATCACAATATACAAAAATGCGTTTTTAAAGTTTTTAACATTTCAGACTTCCATAGCGGTCTTGTCAGTAGTTTTACCAGACCTCTATGGCAGTCTGAAAAAGAGGATATTTTTGCAATTGAAATCAAATTGGTAAACAACCGATGCAGTGTGATAGCCATCAGACAGCGTATGCAGTCTGCTTTGTAAATTTTTGACATTTTTGTCAGACAACTTATGAAGTCTGAGAACAAAAAGTGGTAGCTTTGCAGTTGACTTAAATTTGACTTTTTATCAGACTTCTCCAAGAAGTCTAGAAGTCTAATAGTTTTCAGATTTCTATTGTTGTCTAACAAAAGTATGGGTATTTTTGGGGTTGACTTTTTGTAGCAGACTACTATTGCAGTCTGAAAAATATTCAGATAGCGAGGAAAGTCTGATAAAAACTTTGCATTTTGGGGATATTTCCAGCGTTGACTAAAATTCGGTTCATATTTTCTATAGTTGTTTGACAAAAAAATTGCATTTTAGACGTCTAGTGTGTCTAGTATTTATTTCCCTTGTTTTCAGACCACTTTAGAAGTCTGATATTTTGTCCCTTATTTGGGTCAACATCTGAAAATTTCGATCAATTACTCTTTCTATTTTTTATATTTTTAGACATCAAATTCCGTCTGACAAAAAGTCAAGATTCGGTCAAATTCACCCAAATTTTTTGCTAGACAACATAAGAAGTCTAAATAAAAAAATCAAATTTCAATCAATTACAAAATTACCCTCGTCTTATTTAGACTTCTTGGTGAAGTCTGATAATTTTTTTTCAAAGGAATTTCCTAAACTTCAATTGAAGTCTGTCAATTCAAAGTTAATTGCAAAACTACCCACTCGTTGACCATCATATTCCATCAGACTTCAGTTGAAAAGAGTGTGAATCGAGTCGTTTAAAAACGACATCGTTTCCGTTCAGTTAAGAAAGGTCCCATACGCCTCTGTTTCGTCGAGTCTGGTATAAATAAAAAAAATTCCAACGTCGGTGGATATTGGATAATGCAGGGAAGGGACGACGATGATTCTGATAACCTCACCGTCGGTAACATATCTCCGTCAATGCCTTCACAATCGTCATACTAAATCTCCGCAGTTCCTCAGCCATTTTCGCCGGAGTATCCAAATCTCGACCGTCGATCGATGCAATCCATGGCAGTCAATGGATCGCTTCATATTACGAACACGAGACAGACCCTTTTTCTGCCGCGGTCGCCGTAAACAGGAGTCGGAGACGGCGACGGTTGAGGTTGAAGATGATCCTCTGCGGACTATCGTTCGGTCTCTATTGTGGACTGCTGAAGCTGTGTACATACTATGGCTATTTCTTCTCCCTTTTGCTCCCGTGAGTGAACCGAACCATTTCAATTTCTCCGGTTAAATGCTTCCTTTATTTCGATAATCGAACATGTTTTCTTGGTTAGTATTATCTTGGATTCTGCAATCTTGTATTGTTCTCTACCATTAAAAGTCTCTTTGATCAACAGGGTGATCCAGTTTGGGCAATTAGCTCAGAGACCGTGAATTCTCTTTTGGGACTTTCATTGAATTTCTTCTTTATCTTGCCCCTTACAAACTCTGGTATGTTCAGCTTAAGATTCTAACTTACTTTGTTCATTGTCGATTTCGTTTTACCTTTGTCGTCTCTGATGAAAATTTTCTGGCAGAACAGTTGGTATTCATTTCTTGGAAGCTCCTGTTCTTCACCCTGTAAGTACCATTTAAGTAATGTAAACATATAGTGTAACGATTTCAACAATCTGCTGAAAATGTTTTTAACTTTCTGTCTTAAAAAAACAGATGGCTGAAGGATTATTCAACTTTGTAATAGCTTGGACACTCATGTTTGCTCCATTGCTATACACAGACAGAAAGAGAGATCGATACAAAAGCTCTCTTGATGTCTTATGGTGTCTCATGATGTTCCTCACAAACAGTAAGTAACACACACTTGTGATTTAATCATCTAATAAAATCAAAACCTCTAAACTATGTTATCCCTTCTTTTGATCTCGTGAATGCAACACAGCGTTTCTAATCCCATACATGGCTATACGACTCAATGACGCTGACCCAGATGATAAACCGAGCAAAAGGTCTAAACTTGGTGAAGCGATGACCAATGGTGCGCCGATAGTTGGTCTCACCGGGGCTACGGTGTGTCTGATATCAACATTGTGGTCTCTCTACGGTCGAGCAGATGGAGGTTTCGGTGGGATAATGGAGAGATGGCAGTATTTGATTGGGTATTTGGGATCGGAGAGACTAGCTTACGCATTTATATGGGATATATGTCTGTACACAGTCTTTCAGCCATGGTTGATTGGAGAGAACCTGCAAAATGTGAAGAAGAGCAAGATCGAGTTGGTGAGTTATCTTAGGTTTGTTCCTGTTTTTGGTTTGCTTGCATATCTTTTGTTTCTCAATAATCTTGATGATGAAACTTACTAAATTTTAAAATAATAGTTGCTTGCATGTATAGATATTTATTTTGTCTACGTATATTATCGAAGATTATGATCTTATGGAAACTTAAAACTTTGATTGTCATTTTGAAATTTCTTAAATTCATATTGATATTTTTTCGGCGTTTCAATTATCTTACGAATATAATCAAATCAAATCCCGTAAGAACCAAAAAAAAAAAAAAAAATCAAATTCTGACAGAATCAAATTTTCAACAAACAGGATTTTTTTTTTTTTACACTGATTCATTCATTCATTCAACAAGTGGCTTTGGGAGCCCAGGATACAAAGCGTAAAGTAGAAGAAACAGACCCCAAAAAACAGAGAGAGGGTTCACTGAAAAGAAAGGCAAAATAAAGGAGAAAATAAAAGAGAGGGGGATCAGCAGAGCACATAAGAGTTGTACCAGAAGGTTAACAACGAACTCCTGAGGTTGGACTAAGATGCCAAGACCAAAGTCGACAGGGAAGAGAGAGAGAGATCAGAGGGCAAAGATCAAGTCAGGGCAGGCCTGCTTCACCGTCAATCAGATGACGAAGCCATGATGGTCCATTTCTAGCAGTGTAAGATTGGAAGTATCGGCCAAGGGTTGCACTTTCAGAAATGCGGGTTGCGACTTTGTTGCCACTAACCATTGTGTGACTCAGACTCCAAGACTCAAAGGTAGAGAGTAGAAACCGGATGTCATTAATCAAGTGTTGATGGACATGGGAGTTACCGGTTTGGAGCATGGCGTTTCGAACTTGTAACGACGACATTTCAAAGATCACCCTCTTATACTTGAGGTCCTTCATGCTTCGGATTGCCCAGAGAAGACTGTGCAAGTCCGACATAAGATTAGAGTTGAGCATCGAGAAGGATCTTCGGCTATGTATTAGAGATAATCCACGGCTATCTCTGAGAATCCAAGCAGCACCGGTGTAGTACGTTTGGTGAGACCAGGACGAGGCAACGTTGCATTTAACTTGAGGTGGTGGTGGAGGCTCCCATCTTATTGGTTGACTTTGAAGAGTCTGTGTGGACTGAGGTTCATTCACAGAACCATTAACATGAAACCAAATATCAGCTTCTTCTTTAGCTTTATCAGAGATTGTTTGTGCAGAGGTTTGCGTCTTCTCAAAGAGTAAGCAGTTCCTGGCCTTCCATATTTGCCAGAGCACCCAGGGGAAGCTGCGACAGGTCGTGTTCTCCTTAGGCGCTCGAAGGCTGGTGGCGATCAAGTGATGTAGGTTAGGAAAACCGAGTTCGTAGAGAAACCTGCAGGGGGTAAAGGAATTTGGGACAGAGACCAGACATCCCTCGCCACTGGGCAGGTAAACAGGGTGTGACAGATCGATTCCGGAGCTTGTCCACAATAAATGCATGATAGGTCCGAATGAATTCCGCGAGTTCGAAGTCTATCTTTAACTGCCAGTGCTCCCGTTAGAGATCTCCACATGAAATGCTTGATTTTTGGCGAGGTTTTGGATCGCCATAAGTTCTTCCAGAGGTTTCTTTCCAACGGGATCATCGATCCAGGCTGGGGATCATTCATCTCTCGGAGGATATCCAGAACAGCATAACCTGATTGTGAAGTATATATCCCATGCTTTGTGAAGCTCCACTCCAGAGAATCTCGTCGCATATTACTTACTTTAATGTCCAGGATGCGATGGACATCTGCTTCAGCGAATGTAGAAACAAACATGAATTTTTGAAGTTTTTTTTTTTTTTCAACAAAAGAACTAAAAGACTAGATGGCGGGAACAAGGCTTTCCTTAGAGGAAAACCAAAGCGGAGCCGCCGACCCTATATGGGAGAACAAGATACCACGAGCTCTACCCGCCTTGGCTAGGCTATCAGCTCGGACATTTTCTAACCTATTAACATGTTTAATGAGAAACTTAGGGAAGAAAATTTTTAGAGAATTAAATTCTTCTAGCTCCGAGGAGAAAGCTGGCCAATCCGAGGGTTTGTCAAGCATAGCAATGAGCTCTGAGCAATCTGATCGGAAAGTGGTGTCCGTGAGCTTGAGTGAGTGAAGACTCTTCATGGCCCAAAGGAGAGCTTCCATCTCCGCATGTAGAGGGGAAAGGTTTCTCCTTGATCCTTTCAGTCCGAGCTGGAGAATCTGCATTCCCTTCAACAAGATCCAACCATGACCACTGAGCGAATCCGTCGCCATCCAAGAACCATCCACAAAGCAGATAGGTTCTGAAGGGGGAGTCATAAGAACTGAAGTGGAGGTTATGTCTACACAACGGACATCCGCTTCACTACTATTAGCAGTCCTCCAGGCCTCTTCTTCCAGACGAGCTCTTTCCACTGTATCCTGCGGGTTCTCATCGAAGTTGTCAAAGACCTTCTTGTTCCGAGCCTTCCATATAAACCACATTAACCATGGGAATATATTGAGGCCTTCTTTGTCCTGCATCAAATCACACACTCTCCAATAGAGAAAATCCAGATTTGTGAAGAGGGATGCTGATGGGAAAATGTGGGGAGCAGAAGGAATCTGGGAAAGTGCCCAGGCTTGACGTTGATATATCATGGTTTTTACCCAGTTTAGACCATGATATAGTTGTGTTTTTAGTGTCTTTTGTATTCGTTTAGAGTCTTTTACAGGTTTAATCAAGTTTGGAGCTAATTGGAGATATTTGGAGCATTTTGGGACTTTTGGGACGTTTTGACCGAGAGATTAACTCACTGTCCGATTTATTGATCATGCATCGACCGACACACCTTGTGCATCGGTCGACACACTAGCGAGATGGGCCGTACGCGTCGGTTTAACAAGTTATGAAGATTTGCAAAGAGTCCCAGAATAGTTCCAGTATTTACACAGAAGCCCCAGCCGAGATTAGGCCTATATATACTAGTTTTTGGTGTTTATTTTACCTACGCTTTACATTACGCTTTGATACTATTAGCTAAGAGATTTCTAGAGCTTTTGGGGCTGATCTATTTCCTGTATTCACTTATTTTGGAGAAGATTTCGAACCCCTTTATCTATTAAATTTCTTATATGCAATCTATTATTTCTTTGATTATGTTTTCATTAATCATGTCTGAGTAGATCCATAGTTGAGTTTAGGGTTTCTCACATAGGATTTCATGACTTGCTAGACTTGTTCAAATTCAGTTAATGATTCATAACTATATATGTTCTTCAATTTAATTGTGCTTAAAGCTAGTTCTAACCTGATCAATTAGAATCTAGATCTTAGGTTGCTAAATACGTCACGGAAGTGGGGTTTAGGAATCTGAACTAATTAAATTGGGCAATTAAACTTTGCGCAAACGGAAGTTTGGTTTAGGATAATTGTGAACATATCAAACTTGGGATTAATGCTAGTTTAATCTGTTAGTTCTCGCAAACGAAAGTTTGGTTTGCTGCACTTAGGCTTAGAGAATTATCGCAAAGGAATTTGGTTAATTCTATATCTGTGTTTTGAGTTCTAGAACTGTTCTTAATTAGATCCTTGCTGAATGAACTGTCTGCTTGTCTGATTTCCTGAGAATACCCTAGGCTTGACGCTTTTAGTTTATTGCTTCTCAACCGTTAGTCTCTGCTACTGTTTACTTTCTTGCTTTGCAATTTATTTACTTCACCATCTGCTTATTTCTAGTATTAATCTCTACGTTTCTGTTTCTATTGAGACCAAGTGTCCCTGTGGATTCGATAGCCCTATATACTACTTTGACATTGCTGTTCACTTGCAGTTTAGAATAGGGTAAAACTTAGAGCCTATCAAGTTTTTGGCGCCGTTGCCGGGGACTCTTAGAGTCTTCGATAGGACCGAACTTAGGGTTTCTACTAGAAATTTTTCTTTTTGTTTTTGTTCTTTTTCGTTTTTATTTTTTTGATTTTGCTAACTTTTTCTCTGATTTCTCTCTGTCGCAGGTACGAATTTCGCCTTGCGTCGATCGTTGCATACTTTGCGTCGATCTTCACTAGGCGATTCTGAGATTGAATCGATCGTTGCACTGATAGCATCGATCGTTGCTGGACGATTACAGACAGTTTATGCCAACGCAGAAAACTCGAAGTAATCCGAACTCGAGCTTGCTTAATCTCGGACTAGAGGAACTTGGACGTCTAGAAAGGACTAACAGAAGAGAAAGAAGAGAGAGAATGGTTCGAGAACGTCTGATCTTGATACCAGATGCTGAAGGTACCCTGAGGGACCAAGATGACAACCCGTATAATGCTGCTGGGCATCGGGTTGATACTGAAGGGAATGTCATCCCTGATCCTCCTGAGCAACAGCAACAGGAGCTGAACCGAAACCAGGGTCAAGGACAAGCCCAAGGTAGAGAGATGGTGGTTCATGAGAGGACACTAGCTGATTACAACAGACCTGGCGAGTTTCATGCAAACCGAGCAGCTCTAGTGCTTCCTGCTTTTGAGAGGAATGATTTTGAGGTAAAGACCATCTACTACCAGCTGATGAGACAGATTGCTTTTCATGGTCTTCAAGCAGAGCAGCCTATGGATCACATTGACAAGTTTGAAGACATAGTCACTGGCATGAAGTATGAAGGAGTATGCCCGGACTATCTGTTCCTTAAGCTATTTCCGCACAGTCTTGCTGGAGACGCTAGTGCATGGCTGAGACAACTGGCACCTGGTCAGTATACTACTTGGGCAGCTTTAAAGAGTGAGTTCCTGCGTCACTTTTATGATGATGCGCGCTCAGATCAGTCCAGACAGGACATACTCACTTTCTCCCAAGGAGCTGTGGAGCCCTTGAAGACTGCCTGGATGAGATTTAAGCAATACCAGCGCGACTGTCCACACCATGGATTCACAGAAGTACAGCTGATTGGTATTTTCTTCAGAGGCATAGATCTCCCTTATCAGACTGCGCTGGATAATTCCAGTAATGCTAACTTCAACACCAGGACTCCTACACAAGCTAAGCAGTTGATTGAGAACCTAATTGGCAGCAACAGTTGCAAGACAATGGATGAAAGGAGGAAGAAATCTGGTGGAACTGTAGAGAATTCTGATATAGCTAATATCAGATCCAGATTGGACACAGTCTACAATCTCCTGACTAGTAAGAAAACAGTCCACTTTGCCCAAGATGTAGAGGTGATTCAGGCTGAGGAGGAAACTCAGGAAGAAGATGTGAATTTCATAGGAGGTTCTGGTTTCCAAGGTAATAGATTTGGTAATCAACAGGGGAACAGATTCTGCAATGGTGGACAGACTGGTGGTTTTCAGAAGACCTATGGACAAGGTACTCAGAGAACCTATGGATCTACGTCCTATCAGACTCCTCCTGCACCTACAGCCCATGAGAGCAAAATGGAGGCTATGATGGAACAACTGATTGAGAGTCAGACCAAGATTTCTGTGGACTGCAACAAGAAGTTGGACGCTGTCTATGAAGACCTCAATGGGAAATTTGAGTCTCTGAGCACTCACATGAAGCAGTTGGACACTCAGGTGAACCAGATGTCCAGCTCACTGAAGGGAAAAGGAGTGGCAGACACTCATGTTAAGGCCTGGTCTGTGTGCATTAATGATGGATCTCACCTAGGTGAAAGATTTGAGCTAAGTACAACTGAGTTGGTGACAGAACAGGAATTTTCGGATATTTGTGAAAAACTCTCGGGTGAAATCTGCTGCAGTGCGTCGATCGATGCAACGTCTGTGCCGATCGATGCACCCGTCGGGATGGCAACGATCGACACACCCTTAGTGTCGGTCGTTGCAGGGCGTGAATGGACAGAACTATCGGATGATAATGGCATAGATGCTGACTTGGAGATTAATCGCTTATTCAATGGAGCCTCTGAGATTACTCAACAGGAGATCTACGAGCAGATCTTTAGACAACACTCCTCAGTGTCTGAAGTGATTAGGCAAGAGATTGAAGAGCTGAAGAAATTAGAAGGGATTGGTGAAGAATTGGAAGAAATTCTAACTTCTGATGATCCACCTTATCATCCATGTGTGCAAAGGTACCTGAACAAGATGTTGCCCCTGGATGATGATCTGAAAGACTGGGTGATAATAGTTCCTCAGCATATTAGTGATGTTCTGCTAACTAAGGTCCCAAAGAAGCTATATGATCCTGGAGTCTTTGTGCTGGATTGTTCTATCTTTGAGGATAGTTTTAGACGCTCTCTGTGTGATTTAGGAGCTGCTGGAAGTTTGATGCCTTACTCTGTGGCAGAGAAGCTGGGTATGCTGGATTTTACTCCCACTAGGACTTCTCTTGTTCTAGCTGATCAGTCCATACGAGTTCCTGAAGGACTCCTTATGGACATTCCGGTGAGAGTTGGAAACTACTTAGTTCCAACGGACTTCCTTGTGCTGAAATATGATTGTGATCCGGATGAAGCATTATTGCTTGGGAGACCCTTTTTGGCTACAGCAGGAGCATTGATTGATGTTAGGAACAGCTTGATAGACCTCCATCTGGGAGATGAACCACTGCACTATGAAATGGATAAGCTGCGAAAACCACTGATAGATGGGCAGACATTCACCATAAGGGACGCAGATTTTGAGCAGCCTGATCATACCATGGTTATAGATCCTGGAGCACATTTCACTCCATCTTTTCTTGGCCATGAGCATTCCGCAACAGCCTACTCACCACCTTGGATGAGGAGACTTGAACAGAGACAGAAAAAGTCTCTGTCAAGACCTCCTGGTGCTTGAAAATTCCCATCCGTCCGGTCAAGCTATTGACCTTAAACAAGCGCTGGGTGGGAGGCAACCCACCATTAGGTACTGGTGTTTTTCTACTTAATTTTTGGTGTTTTTGTTAGGATTTTGCGTTTGTTTTTGTTTCTGGTGAGTTTATGTTTGCAGGTCTCGGTTAAATCGCAGTGCAACGATCGACGCACTTCTGTGTCGATCGTCACAACACGAAAGGAATCGCATTGCAGCGATCGTTGCGGTCCTGAGCAACGATCGACTATACACGAAAATCGCCAAGTAACGGTCGATGCACTTAGTGCAACGATCGATGCTCAGCGACAGAGGTAACCCGACAGACATAATTTCACCTTTTCAATTTTTATTTTCTTTTTACCGATCCTTCGCTGGACACTACTGGGGACAGTGTGTCTTAAGTGTGGGGGAGGTGCTACTGACTTTTGTTTTCTGTTTTCTTAAGAGTCAGTCCGTTTTTCAAAATTTTTTGTTTTATTGAGTCAAAATTGTTTAAGTAAGAAACTATGATTTTCTGAGAAGATTTACAAGACTTGCAGGAACTTAAGTAACCATTGGGATGAAGTTGCAGGATCTATCTCTGACTATTAGAAAACCCCATCACAGATCAACCTACTGGGAACACCCACATCACTTCAGGTATCAGAGGATCCTTTACTGACTTCAACCTTAATACTGACTTAGATTTCTCACCTAAGGGCTTGGAATACTTTGTGTCGGATTTCCTTGTTAGTTCTGACACAGCCTGTAAACCTGTCCTATTTAGTTCCCTTCTCCCCTTCTGTAAAGTAAAAAAAAAAATATATATAATAAACTGAGGATGAGTTAGTAACTCCGAAGTGGTCATGGGAATAGTAGCAAACACTATTATCTCTCATGTGATCCATGGAATGTGTCCAAAGTACACCCCATAACGGGAAGAACACTGATAAAAAAAAAAAATGATACCCAGTGGGGAAAAATCAGTTGTTAAAGAAGGGAAAGAGAAGAAAGGGACTAGAGAAAGATAGTATGGTGGTCTAGAGCTGATAAGATAAGAATCCATGTGCCCTTTGATCGATAATCCTTAGGTGAGACCGCACTTAAATACTTGCAGAAGTCAGTAGGGAGAATTTGAATGCTTGAATGTGATTGTGGAGTTTACCTAGGACAGTTGCTAAGTGTGGGGGAAGTACATTGTGGTCTTGATATCCTGTGATTGATTCTTGCAGTGGTTTACTAAGGGGAATCTGAGTATTGTAGCTTCTAGGATGAAATGAGTTTCTGAAGAGTTTTCAAACCTGTTCACCATGTTTTAGTTCTATGTTTTGCTTGAGGGCAAGCAAAGGCTAAGTGTGGGGGAGTTGATATATCATGGTTTTTACCCAGTTTAGACCATGATATAGTTGTGTTTTTAGTGTCTTTTGTATTCGTTTAGGGTCTTTTACAGGTTTAATCAAGTTTGGAGCTAATTGGAGATATTTGGAGCATTTTGGGACTTTTGGGACGTTTTGACCGAGAGATTAACTCACTGTCCGATTTATTGATCATGCATCGACCGACACACCTTGTGCATCGGTCGACACACTAGCGAGATGGGCCGTACGCGTCGGTTTAACAAGTTATGAAGATTTGCAAAGAGGCCCAGAATAGTTCTAGTATTTACACAGAAGCCCCAGCCGAGATTAGGCCTATATATACTAGTTTTTGGTGTTTATTTTACCTACGCTTTACATTGCGCTTTGATACTATTAGCTAAGAGATTTCTAGAGCTTTTGGGGCTGATCTATTTCCTCTATTCACTTATTTTGGAGAAGATTTCGAACCCCTTTATCTATTTAATTTCTTATATGCAATCTATTATTTCTTTGATTATGTTTTCATTAATCATGTCTGAGTAGATCCATAGTTGAGTTTAGGGTTTCTCACATAGGATTTCATGACTTGCTAGACTTGTTCAAATTCAGTTAAGGATTCATAACTATATATGTTCTTCAATTTAATTGTGCTTAAAGCTAGTTCTAACCTGATCAATTAGAATCTAGATCTTAGGTTGCTAAATACGTCACGTAAGTGGGGTTTAGGAATCTGAACTAATTAAATTGGACAATTAAACTTTGCGCAAACGGAAGTTTGGTTTAGGATAATTGTGAACATATCAAACTTGGGATTAATGCTAGTTTAATCTGTTAGTTCTCGCAAACGAAAGTTTGGTTTGCTGCACTTAGGCTTAGAGAATTATCGCAAAGGAATTTGGTTAATTCTATATCTGTGTTTTGAGTTCTAGAACTGTTCTTAATTAGATCCTTGCTGAATGAACTGTCTGCTTGTCTGATTTCCTGAGAATACCCTAGGCTTGACGCTTTTAGTTTATTGCTTCTCAACCGTTAGTCTCTGCTACTGTTTACTTTCTTGCTTTGCAATTTATTTACTTCACCATCTGCTTATTTCTAGTATTAATCTCTACGTTTCTGTTTCTATTGAGACCAAGTGTCCCTGTGGATTCGATAGCCCTATATACTACTTTGACATTGCTGTTCACTTGCAGTTTAGAATAGGGTAAAACTTAGAGCCTATCAGACGTGCTGGGGGACATTCGAAGATAGCGTGGTTAATTGTCTCCTCTTCAGCACCGCATCTGGGGCATCCCGAATCTCTGCCAATGTGGCGATACTTTAAAATGGAGCAAGTAGGAATGAATCCTGAAAGACATTGCCACACGAAATGTTTGATTTTCCGTGCAGTTTTTAACTTCCACGCTTGCGCCTTAAGCACTGTAGTACTTGGTCCCTGAGAAGGGGGCTTACAAGCGGGGCGAGAGAGATCTCTCGCGGCCCAATATCCGAATTTAACAGCATAATTTCCAGATTTGGTATGAGACCAGCTATAATTATCTCTCGAGGCCAGTCTGCTCGGACGCATCCATAAGATAAGGGTAATGTCCTCTTGAGGGAAAAGTTCCCTCAGACGATCCACCTTCCATTTCTTAGTCTCAAAATCAATGAGGGTGTTAACATATAGAAGGGGATTGGTCTCCGGATTACGGCTCCTAGGGGGACGGGCCGGGTTGTCCGGGATCCAGGGTTCGCTCCATACTCTTGTACCGAAACCTGATCCAATAGTCTTCCTGATGCCTGATAGTAAAAGAGGTTTAGCTGCCATCATGCTTCTCCAACCGTATGAAGGGCGATTCGAAACTTCAATATCTAGCGGGCTCGAGTACTTGAAATATCTTCCTTTGAGAACTCTGCTCAAAAGAGAATCTGGATATCTAAGGATCATCCATAATTGTTTCGCAAGGAGAGCTAGGTTTGTTTCTTCGAAGGCTCGGAAACCAAGGCCTCCTTCTGAACTGTGATCGCATAGATTATCCCATGCAGTCCAGTGAATACCTCTGCTATCAGCCTTGGAACTCCACCAATATCTAGCAAGGGCACTGCTCAATTTTGAGCGGACTGCTTTTGGCAGTAGGTAACACGACATTACATGTGTCGGAACTGCTTGGGCTTGAGATTTAATAAGAACTTCCTTCCCTCCTTTTGAGAGGAGCTTGGAAGACCAAGAGTTTGCCCTGTTGTTGATCCTGTCGCGCACAAAGGCAAAGACTTGCGCCTTCGATCCATTGAGCTGTTCAGGGAGGCCCAGATACGACCCCATCCCTCTATCTTGAGTAATCCCTGTTACAGCTTTGATTTCGTTCTTTAGCTCATGTGGGATCTCATTACCGAACATAATGGAGGATTTTAAGAAATTGATCCGTTGACCCGAAGCATCCCCATATGATCTTATAATCTCAATCAGCTCTTTACTTTCTTGTAAATCTGCTTTACAGAAGAATAGACTATCGTCTGCGAATAAAAGGTGGGACGTTGGGGGGCTCGCTCTAGCAACTTTTATCCCATGAATTTTCCCAGCATCTTCCGCTTTACGGATAAGAGAGATAAGGCCTTCCGTACACAAGACAAAGAGATACGGAGAGAGTGGGTCTCCTTGACGGATGCCCCGAGTAGGTCTGAACTGTGCACTTGGGGTCCCATTGAGGAGGACCCTGTAAGATACCGTGGAGACGCAAAACATGATCCATCCTATCCATTTCTGATCAAATCCTAGATGTTTCATTAGGGAGGCAAGATACGGCCACTCAACTCTATCATATGCCTTGCTCATGTCTGTCTTGACCGCCATAAACTTCTTCCGACAAGCTTGGTTTGACCTAAGAGCATGAAAGTTTTCTTGTGCAATAAGAATGTTATCTGTGATTAGTCTTCCTGCAACAAAAGCAGACTGTGTCTCGGATATTAATACCGGAAGTATTCTCTTTAGACGGAGGCTTGGGACTTTGGATATGATCTTATAGCTGACGTTGCAAAGGCTTATCGGTCGAAAGCCTGTAATCTCTCTCGGCTTCTCGCCTTTTGGAATGAGGCACAAATTAGTCTCATTCAAACTAGGATCAAAAAACCCCTTCTCAAGGAAGTCACAGACCGTTCTCACTAAGTCTTGACCCACCGTATCCCAAAACTTTTGATAAAAGAGGGCCGTCATCCCATCCGGTCCTGGGGTTTTCCCGGGGTTGAGGGAGAATAGTGCTCTACGAACCTCCTCCGTCGAGGGAGTTTTTGTTAGTTCTCTATTCATATCTGAAGTGACAGTCTCAGGGATGTCCTGGAATAGATGCTTATGAATTTCCGGGTCCGAAGATGTAAAGAGGTCAGTGAAATACTCCAAAGCAATCTTATCGACTCCTTTTTCCTCGTCGATCCAAACATTATTGGCATCAAGTAAACCTGAAATTTTATTCCTTGCCCTTCGTTGTTTGGTGATTGCTTGAAAGAATTTAGTGAAATTGTCACCGAAGCGGAGCCACGTAGTCCTACTTTTTTGTTCCCAAAATGCTTCCTCTTCCCGGTAGGCATTAAGGAGAAGACCTTTCAAAGCTTGGATCTCCTCCGTTGAGCATGACTCATCGCTATGAGCTTTATCTATCTTATCTTGGAGTTCTTTGATAAGAACTTCATAATTTGTTTGTATTCCTTTCTTCCAGATCGAGATAGAACGCCTACAACTTTGTATGCATCTAGAGAGAGGAGGAGGGTCGGCAGAATGGGATTGATTCAACCTCCATCCCGTCTCGATAGCGTCTTTGAGGCCCGGCTTGTCTAGCCATCGTTTATCGAATATAAATCCTCTACGGGTCTTTTCTGGTTGATTTAGAATGGAAACTAGGAGGGGACGGTGGTCCGATCCCCACATCTTAAGATACTCCACGTTTGTGTGGGAGAAAGCGGCATGCCAATCCTCATTACCAAGGGCTCTGTCTAGCCTACATCTAACGGTTCCTTTTCTTCGTCTACCTATCCAGGATAGAGGATCTCCTTGGAAAGGGAATTCCAGGAAACCACAACAATCAATCATGGAATGGAATGGGAGGAAAGAGGCTTCTGACCTTTTCTTCCCTCCCATTTTCTCATGGTTTCCTGTTATTTCATTGAAGTCACCAACAATAAACCATGGACCTGAACGAGAAATACCAATACGGATTAATCGTTCCCAAACATAAGCTCGGTGTTTTACAACCGGATCTCCATAAATAAAAGTCATAAAAACTCGATTCCCATCAATAATAGTCTCAATATCAATCAAACGATTATCCAAACATAATATCTTAACCGGGAAGTCTTTAGAATAAAAAAGAGCCAAGCCTCCACTATATCCTCTCGGATTCACAGTGTGGAGGTGGTCAAACCCTAAATAAACTTGCAAATCTTGCAGAAAAAGTGATCGTTCTTAGTCTCTGATAAAAATAAAAACCCTGGAGAGTACATTTTACTCATCTCCTCCAGTCGATGGGTAGTGAGTCTCGGTCCCGCCCCTTGACAGTTCCATGCTATGGTCCTCATATGCGGGGACTGGGTGGGTTCTGGGACCCCACCAGACCTACAAAAGCAATCGGAGTTTTAGAAATCTTTGAAACAAGAGACTTATTAGAACGGATCGCCTCCTTACGAGGGAAAAGAAAGGAACCACGAGAAATCTTACTCGTAGAGCCACCAGTAGCTGAGTCGGATTTGTTCTTAGGAGATTTCTTTGCTTGGTATGACTTCAGCTTCTTCGAAACACTCACTCCTTTGCCCTTTGGGCTTTTCGGGATTTTCTTCTTAGTCTCTCCTTTGACAGTCTGCTCATTAGGTTTCTTGGAAAATTTCTTGGTAGCTTCAGAGACTTTGGGAGGGAGTGTGGTGCGTTTCTTCAAGGGAGAATGGACACGCTTGCTAGTTGGTGATTGAGACGAAGCACGGGTTGAAGATCTTCCAAGCGATTTCGGAATAGCCACCTCCGAGATCGTGTGTTCAAGGCTTACTTCCGTTTGGTGACGTTGCATTTAACTTGAGGTGGTGGTGGAGGCTCCCATCTTATTGGTTGACTTTGAAGAGTCTGTGTGGACTGAGGTTCATTCACAGAACCATTAACATGAAACCAAATATCAGCTTCTTCTTTAGCTTTATCAGAGATTGTTTGTGCAGAGGTTTGCGTCTTCTCAAAGAGTAAGTAGTTCCTGGCCTTCCATATTTGCCAGAGCACCCAAGGGAAGCTGCGACAGGTCGTGTTCTCCTTAGGCGCTCGAAGGCTAGTGGCGATCAAGTGATGTAGGTTAGGAAAACCGAGTTCGTAGAGAAACCTGTAGGGGGTAAAGGAATTTGGGACAGAGACCAGACATCCCTCGCCACTGGGCAGGTAAACAGGGTGTGACAGATCGATTCTGGAGCTTGTCCACAAGAAATGCATGATAGGTCCGAATGAATTCCGCGAGTTCGAAGTCTATCTTTAACTGCCAGTGCTCCCGTTAGAGATCTCCACATGAAATGCCTGATTTTTGGCGAGGTTTTGGATCGCCATAAGTTCTTCCAGAGGTTTCTTTCCAACGGGCTCATCGATCCAGGCTGGGGATCATTCATCTCTCGGAGGATATCCAGAACAGCATAACCTGATTGCGAAGTATATATCCCATGTTTTGTGAAGCCCCACTGCAGAGAATCTCGTCGCACATTACTTACTTTAATGTCCAGGATGCGATGGACATCTGCTTCAGCGAATGTAGAAACAAACAGGAATTTTTGAAGTTTAAAGTTCACATTTCCATGTTATTTTGATATTTTCCTCTTATGAGGTTTGAGATTTGATAGGATAGCAACAAAAAGAATACGCTAATGGGCTTTAAATAAAAGCCCATCAATATAATCTTCTTTTCTTTCAGGCCCACTTCAATGAACGCTTGAATATGCTAATTGCTTGAAAATAGGAATAAGCTTCGAGAAAAATCTCTCCTCTCTCTCAGTCTTCTTCCCGGTCTCGTTCCTCTTGATCGCTCGAAGCATTTGCAGCAGCCTCTGCGAAGGCGCCAAAAATTGGTAAATCCTTTAGTCCTCTTTAGTTATTGTTTAGATCTTCTATCTGGGTTAGTCGTCTCTAGGTCGAATTTTGTTTTGAAACGAAATGAGAATGGGTCGTAGGAGAGCCAATTCCAGATTCTGATTTATGTTCTAGAGAAGATCTGTGTTAGGTTATTCTCAACATGGTAGTGAATTTTGTTTTGTTGGTATAGGTATCGTTGAAAGTGGGAATTAAGAATGTCAACGATCGACGAGCCGCTTTACCCTATTGCCGTGCTTATAGACGAGCTAAAAAACGATGATATTCAGCTTAGATTGAATTCCATTAGAAGGCTTTCTACCATTGCTCGTGCTCTCGGTGAGGAGAGGACCAGAAAGGAGTTGATCCCTTTCCTTAGTGAAAACAATGACGATGATGATGAGGTCCTACTTGCAATGGCTGAAGAATTGGGAGTCTTTATTCCTTTTGTTGGAGGCGTTGAGCATGCACATGTTCTACTTCCACCATTGGAGACTCTCTCCGCAGTTGAAGAAACTTGCGTTAGGGAGAAAGCTGTTGAGTCGCTTTGCAGAGTTGGTTCGCAAATGAGGGATACTGACTTGGTTGATCATTTCATACCCTTGGTTAAGGTTAGATAAAGAGTGGCTTAAACCTTGCCTTGTGTATTATTGAAATAATAGGTTACTGAAGATTCACTCCCTGTGTAACAGAGACTCGCAGCTGGTGAGTGGTTCACAGCCAGAGTATCAGCTTGTGGGGTTTTCCACATTGCATACCCAAGCGCCCCAGATACGTTGAAGACTGAGTTAAGATCTTTATATAGCCAGCTTTGTCAAGATGATATGCCAATGGTGCGGAGAGCTGCAGCAACTAATCTGGGGAAATTTGCTGCCACAATTGAATCAGCGCATTTGAAGACGGACATTATGTCTATGTTTGACGATCTTACTCAAGATGGTAATTTCTTATTTGATATGGTTAACACTGTGGCTTTGCTTGTTGTGCATGCATTTTTCGAATCACTATTAACTCTACTTTTGCTGGTGGCCTATGTAAAATTTTTATGGCCAGCAGGAAATAATGCAATAACGATTGAGTAGTAGCTGACGTTAAACATGTATATGATTGTCCATACGTCAATTTAGTTAAATAACATTGTTTACATCTTATGGTTCTTCATTTTACATACTGGCTTTCATATCAGATCAAGATTCCGTCAGATTATTGGCCGTTGAGGGTTGTGCTGCTCTTGGGAAATTGTTGGAGCCCCAGGATTGTGTTGCACACATTCTTCCCGTGATTGTTAATTTCTCGCAGGTGATTGTGTGTAAAATATATAGGCTTTTATGCTGACGATCCTTGTAAAAGATACACTTATGAGACGCTTAATCTCTGTACTTTTGTTTCTGAGCAGGATAAGTCGTGGCGTGTCCGTTATATGGTTGCAAATCAGCTCTACGAGCTTTGTGAAGCCGTGGGACCTGATCCTACTAGGTAAGAATTTTTTTTAGACCTTAATGCTGCTTGTCTTTATAAAGTTCCTTAGGCTCATTGGATAGCATTAGATTACCCCTTCAGAGGTATTATGTACTTATATGTTTGATGTTTATTGATCTATCTTGATGATGCCCTTTAGGTCTTAACTTCTTCTTGATACTGTTTACTGTGCCTTCTATGTTAAGGACGGAGCTGGTGCCTGCATATGTGCGTCTACTTCGTGACAATGAGGCTGAAGTCCGCATAGCAGCTGCTGGCAAAGTTACTAAGTTTTGTCGGATCCTAAACCCTGAACTTGCTATTCAGCACATTCTCCCCTGTGTAAAGGTACACACTTAAGAAAAACTCAAACCCATTGTTCTCAAGTTCTTACAAAGAGTAAAATTATTACTAATAGTCTCTTGTAATTCTACCTATAGGAGCTATCATCTGACTCTTCTCAACACGTCAGATCTGCATTGGCCTCAGTTATTATGGGAATGGCTCCAGTCCTGGGTAAGGTAAGGGATTTTGAAAATATAGATGTATTGCAACAGTGATTGGGAGATTCACATAATATTTAACTCAGTCTTTTCTTTTAATAATTATATCTAGAAAGCGCTCATAACCGGATTTTGGGTTGTATGTTGCAGATTTTAACTTTGCATTGATTTTTCGTTGCAGGATGCAACAATTGAGCATCTCCTTCCAATCTTTCTTTCTCTGTTGAAAGATGAGTTTCCTGATGTACGCTTGAACATTATTAGCAAACTCGACCAAGTGAATCAGGTTTGTTATGACCAAGTGAATCAGGTTTCATGGAAATGGTTTCATGTTACTCTTTTAACTTGATTCTGATATTTTATATTTGGCAGGTTATTGGGATTGATCTACTATCACAATCCTTGTTGCCAGCAATTGTAGAACTTGCTGAAGACAGACACTGGAGAGTAAGACTTGCTATAATTGAGTACATCCCTTTGTTGGCAAGTCAGTTAGGTGTTGGCTTCTTTGATGATAAGCTGGGCGCTCTTTGCATGCAATGGTTACAAGACAAGGTTTTGCATTCTTTCCCCCTCCAGCTATTAAAGATCAGTTTGTATAACAATTCCTTTTTCCCTTATAAATATTGAAGTAATGGTCTCTTCAGGTCCACTCAATCCGCGATGCTGCTGCAAACAATCTGAAGCGGCTTGCTGAGGAATTTGGTCCTGAATGGGCAATGCAACATATTGTTCCACAGGTTTGTCTACAATATTTGCAACATTAAAAAAAAAGAAAAAATATCAGTTATATATCTTTTTATTAGATCCAACAAATCGTTTTTTCATAAATCTGCAGGTTCTTGAGATGATTAACAATCCTCATTATCTATACCGGATGACAATTTTGCGTGCGGTTTCTCTTCTTGCACCAGTGATGGGCTCAGAGATCACATGCTCCAAGCTCTTGCCTGCAGTTATGACTGCGTCTAAAGACAGGCAAGTTCTCACTGTAAAATAGTCAAGACTCGAAATCATTTTACTTCAAACATCTCAAGTATATAAACAAGTTTTTTCATTACTACAGAGTTCCAAACATCAAATTCAACGTCGCTAAAGTGCTTCAATCCCTCATTCCAATAGTCGATCAATCGGTAAGTATATATCTATTCAGTCGGAACGTCTATCTGGTTACATATGATTTTGTTTTAATTTTTGGATTGGTGGTGAAAAATAAAAGGTCGTAGAGAACACGATTCGTCCTGGGCTTGTGGAGCTAAGTGAGGATCCAGATGTTGATGTCAGGTTTTTTGCAAACCAAGCTCTTCAATCCATTGATAATGTGATGATGTCTAGCTAAAAATAAAAACTTTAGATCTTGTCTCTCTCTGCCTTGTTTTCTATTTGATGCAAAAAATGAAATCTCCAGACCTTGTAACGTGTTCTGTTTTTTTTTTTTTTTAATTACACGCGAACACTTTGAGTGAATTGGTACGGAATGTCCATTCTTGCTGCTACTATAATGTGTGTAATTTTGTTTTAGTAACTTCTCCTTTAGTTAATGAACATTTTTTCGCAGAACCATATTTTCTTTTGGTCAGCTGCGTACTGGTCCGACTTTTTGAATGGTAAAAAAAAAAAAGTTGTACCCACTCGGACACCTTGGTCCGATCATAGAGAAAATCATTCACAGCCCAAGTTTTAAACCTAACCCCAAGTGAATCGTGTCGAATTGGTGATTTATATGATACTTTTTTTTTTTTTTAGCATGCCATATTTTGTGCCTTATTTAAACCGGGTGTGGTTGCATGGGTTTATAGAAACGGGCTGTTTCGGTTTCGGTGTTATTAAGTGATTTCTATGACTGATTTAATTTTGAAAATGAATTTATTTGCGAAACATTTTTGATTGATTAACCAATAGATGCGATTGTAGTTAAATAAAAAATTATTAAATTAACACAATATATAACTATAAAAATATCAAAACTATATTATTATGTTAAATATCAAAATCAATAGTTTAACATAAATCATAATAAAAATACACAAAATACCAAGTAATTTATTCAAAAATAAATAACTTCATAATAACATGTTTATGGAATTCATAAGTATTTACACTTGTCTTTTGCGTTTCTTCGATTTGTATGAAAGTTATGATTTCAGTTTGTATGAAGATTAGAGTTTGATAGTTGCTAAGGAAAATAAATAGATGTCAATATGATTGGGTTTTCTCATATTTATTTTTCTTTCTTTTCTCTATGAGAAAGAATTTTACCTTTTCCTTCTTTTTATGTGAATTTTACATTCTTCAATATAACTAATAATGAAAAGTATGTATAATATCTATATTTATTTTCATTTTCTTTATCTTGGATGACAAAATTATGATTTCAATACATAAATTATTTATTTTGTGGATACTAATATAAGATTTAGAAAATTTTAGTTTGTTATATATATAAGTGATTGAGGAAAATTTATCAATGTTTTTATTTAACGATTATGTCTATAATTATTATAGGTGGTTAGTTAATATTAATTAAAAATGAAAGAAAATATTCATATATTTATAACTATAATAAATAATTGAAATTTAAACTTATTATAAATAATTTAATTTTAAATGATTTAAAAAATAATAATTATCTATCTACGACCATCCGAAAATACTAGAGCGATAAAATATATTTTTTTATTGTTTTCGAACATTGAAGGTGCTATCGCTAGTAAAAATTATGTTTATGAATAGCAACGGGTGAACCAATCAATCATTTACAATAACTTATTTCAGAAGAATTCATCCAAGTTTTTAATTGGTAAGAATAGAAAGATAGATTTTTTTTTTTTAAACTTACAACAATCATAAAATCTATTTTTTGTTCTTACCAATTACAAACATGGATAAATTCTTCTGAAATAATTATTTTCCCTTCATATTACTGTTTTTATATGAATAAATTCTTCTGAAATATGTCTACCGTGGATAAATTGTTGAAGAATTGAGATACTATGTTTTTAATTATGGAATTGAATGTAGGATACTGTTCTTTTCCCTTATATACTGTTTACTAGTGGGGAAAAACAAAACATATTATTAGATGAAATGTTATTTGAGTTATTGAACATTACTTTCGAAAGGCTATGCTCGTTGTTGCGTGGATGGGTCAATTGCCATCAATATTTCCAAATTTAATATGTTTTCGATTTATTCCCAAAATAAAAGATCCCTTGAAATACCTTTTTAGTTTTTAGGGTTTGAATTTTAGTTGTGTAGTTACAATCAAGCAGAGCCGTATAGTTTGTTTTGTTTAAGTTCCATCAGCCAAATTTATGTTTTAATGCTGGCTGCAGCCGAAGTAAATGTCGCTTTTTTAAAAAAATGTCTATTACAACTTGCATTGCGTTTAAATATACAAAAAAAAAAAAAAATAGAAATCGCGTTGAAAAACTAAATGGTGAGTATATCCACCACCCCACGTGAAACTTGATCGATCATTATAGTTTGGAACTTTGAAGGGGTGTTGTCATATGCTCTTTCTACATCTTGTTTTAAGAACGTTATGTAAATGGAAAATACTCGAGTTTTAAGATTCTTCTTGATTCAAGAATGTTGCTCACTGTTATAATGGATGAATGTGCAGATATAAGATCATAGGGATGCTGTTTTGCTTTATTCAGTTTATATATATATATATATATATATATATATATATGTGCTTCGGTTTTACTTTAGTTTTCCTAAATCAATTCAAGAAACAATTTTGTTGTGGTTGATGGATTCACTCTATACTATTTTGGTGGTTTGAGGACCAAATCATATATTCATATTTTTTTCGAATAAATGATATATTCATATTAATTTCTAAATATTTGAGGATCGGGATTAATTCTAATATCAATGATCGAGTTATACCATATGTATGTATCCCCGTTTGTGGGTTTTCTATCGAGCCTTTATAGATAGCTTAAATACCAACGAAAAAAACATTTAACGTTTTATATATTTGAGATGAGTATGAGCTTCGATATAGCTGAAATTTACCACTTATATGAAGCAAACATTTGACCTAAAAGTAAAAACAAATGAATACAACTACTTTTATCCATATCATATTGATAACTCCACTCGAGTAAAAATTAGTATTAACCAATGTTTTTAAAACCGGACCGGCGACTGAACCGGTAAAGCTTTTGGGTCATGGGTTAATATAGTCCGACCGAATTCGACCGGGTTCGATCAGATTTGTGATAATTTTAAAATAATATATATATATATTATTAATTTCAAACTATCAAATAAGATACTTCAATAATCATATTTTTTGAAAACCTGTGTAATAATTATTAAAAATACTTCAAAAGTTTAAATGTTAAATAATAACGTTTGAAAATATTTAAAAGACATTCTGAAACACTTTGAATGGATAATTTATCGTCAAGACATATTTTTCACCAACATATACATCATGCTTCTTATATACATAGTTTTTACTTTCTTTGTATGTTATTCGTCTATTACAAAAAGAGATAAGATATAAAAACACATTTAATATTACTTTTTAATAAATATATAAAATTAATATAGTTATATTTGATTGTTTAGGAAAGAAATAGTAGTTAACAAAATATAAAACAATATTTTTTTATAAAACCCGGTTTGATACGGTTCAATGGGTCACCGGTTTCCGGTTTTTTGGCGATCCAATCCGATTTTTTAACCGGTTCAATTACTATTGGATTTTATAATCAACCTAACCCGGATATGCTTCCGGTTCGCGGTTCAATCCGGTCCGACCACCGGGTCGGTCCGGTTTTAAAAACACTGGTATTAACCATTGTTAATGACATTTAAGTCTCGTATCGACATCTAGAAAAATAATGAACTAATACATAAAAGTTTATAATAAATTCAAATTTCATATGGTATCAGAGCTATTCGAAGTTGAGTCATGAATATTTTTCGGTTAATTCACACATTGCTAATTAATTTTGAATTTGAAACGCATAATAAACCTAAATTTGGCAGTTCTTATAAAACAATATATAAAAATATATAATTTTATTCCATTACGAATGTCACCCTCACTTATAGTATTGAGAGTCAAAACAAAATAAAATCTTAAAGACTAAACATATAACCTCTTATACAAATTTAGAATCAACTGAGACAAATATCTATATCTATAAGTGTTGCTTAATGTAAATTAAAGAACGAGAAATGTATTTTTTTCTATCTCAATGAAAGGATAATTACAAGACAGATATATGTTCTTGTGAGTGGACCATCAAGTAAATAACGACGTGAGCCAACTTAACAAACAGTATCGTCATAACTTAACAAACAGTACCGTCACTGTTCTTGAACACACAAGTGTCGACTCAAGACTCCATATAGTTAAGCAGTCGCATGCACGTCATGCATGTTTTCTCTTAAATTTGTTCTTCTTTTTTTTTTTTTTTTTTTGCTAGCTATGTTTTCTCTTAAATTTGGCATAGTTTCCATTTGGTATGTTGCCCATCGCTAGGGGCTTAAATTTAGTTAGGATGCACAATCTAGTTTGGAAATATTGTACAGGTTTTGGAAAGTAATGAGAAGCAACAAAAACAAAAAGATAGGCTGGCACCTCAAAATGCGTAGAAGTCAACTTGTAAAAGATTTCTTTTGGCATGAATTAAAAAATATTTTTTTAATACCGTATAAGTTTTGGGGTTTAAATTCATAAGAGCATCCACATTGGCGTTATCCACCATGGGGTTCTTAATTTAATTTTTTATTAATTTTTTTTTTACAGATAAAAAAAAGGACTAATCCCGGCTCGCCACGTCATGTGAACAGTGACGAGCCGGGTTCTTAAGATCTCTTAGCTATGAAACTTTGGAGGGGGGTTTCTTAACTTTGCCTAGAAAACTACACTAAGAACCCCCTAAGAGACCCCATTGGAGATGCTCTAATCTCCTTCAAATTTGAAATCAGCTTTTAGATATTTCGATTTAAAGAATATCGTTCAGAATTAATCAATATTAATGATAGTAAGCAGGCCGCATTGTTTTCAAGTGACAAACTAATATAAATATGCTATGTGGTCTTTATTTTTATTTTTTGGATAAAATATTTATATATACAAAAAAAATAAAACATTTGTTTTACATCAGCTCGACTAAGCTAAACTATTTCAAGAGCTCTAAAAAGAATAAAAAGCCTAATCGAAACATGATGAAGATCAACGATCAAATTTTACAAACTATTACTCATAAGAGAATCAAAGAACAAGGAGGTTTATGAACTCTTTTCTTTTGCTGCGGGCGAGAATGATATCCTTAACACATGTGTCCACAATATTGAATAAGTTATATGGGGTAGTAAGAGAGCCGTCATGAAGTGAACATTGCGCTCTTTCCATAAGTGGAAGTTAAAACAGTTGTCTGAGAAGCGATTTTTCAGAGAGTTTCTTTCCTTCAAGGAGTTATCTTTGAAAGCCAAGTGAAGAAAGAGTTCCAGTCGGATAAATTGGTAGCTGTAAAGCCCAGTCGTTGTACAAGATTTTCCTTGACGGTGGTGCTATAGCTGCATTCCCAAAAAGATGAGCTTTGTCCTCATAGTCAGCAATGCACATACCAAAATTAGTCGGCATATTGAACTCCCAAGCGGTTATACTCAAAGAAACCGGCAGTCTATTCAAGTGCAATCCATAAGGTGAAGGCGCGCTTTGGGATATGGCCTTTAAACCAGACATGCTTGCTCCATTGCTGCACACCAACCGAGGCCGAATGCTTTCCCAAGTTATCTTTGAGGAGAAAACATGAGAATCAGAACCATCATTGATCCCAAGTACAATAATCGTCTATACCTGGGGTTGGAGGAGACTTCAAGAGCTGATGAACTCTTAATGTTTGCACTGATTGACTGCAGCTGCGAGCAGAATGTAGTCTCCAACTACCATCCGGGTAGCAAGCATTCGATACTGAACTAGCGGCATGAATTCCGAGAGTCATTGGACCATAAGGTCCTAATAGATCAATAAGAGGGCCAATTTCAAGCCAATGATCAAACCAAAAACTTGCTTTATCGCCGTCAAATACGTTGCAGTGCCTAAAGCGTTTATCAAGAGATCGGATCTGAATCATTGATCTCCAAATCCACAAGCTGAAGAAGATGGCTCTTCTATCCAAAAGATATCATGTTTCAACATATGTTTACTCATCCAAGTGACCCACAAAGAATCAGTTTTCGGCAAAGAGCCATATTAGCTTTAAATTCAGTGTTTTATTCAAGATTCCAAAATTTCGTGGACCGAGTCTTCCCTCATTTTTCATCATACAAACATTAGCCTGATCAACTTTTACCCCTCTTTTCTTTGCTAAATCGCCCGACCAGAGGAAATGAGTGCACATACTCTCAAATTCCTTAATACAAGTTTTAGGAAGAATGAAGGCCGAGGACCAGAAGGTTACCGTACTATATATGACTGAGGAAATCAGCTGAAGCTTCTTGGCGAAAGAAAGAGTCTTAACTCATCAGTGATTGATCCTTGCAGAGATGTTGTAAATAAGAAGGGAGTAGGCTGATTTTCGAAGCTTCTTATGCATCAATGGAAATCCCAAGTACCGAAAGGGAAAGGTTCCTTGCGTAAAACCAAAAGCAGCCAAACTCTCTGCTTCCAAATTGTTCTTTCCAGCAGCATACAACATAGACTTTTCCCGGTTCATCTCCAGTCATGAGTCTGTAAAATGTATCTATAGTAAAGGTAAAACCAGTTAAATAGGATGTATGTCCATCAAAAAATCATCACATCATCATAAAAGAAAGATAAGATATTACTGGATCCTTAGCTTGAGGGTGGTGTCCAATAAATTCCGCACTGTATTACGATTTAAGCAGTCGAGTAAACACTTCCATAGCAATGACAAATAGATATGGTGATAAAAGACCACTCTATCTCAGCCCCTTAGTACCTTTGAAGAAAGTTGATATTGAGCGAGAAGAAAGTTGCAGTGATGCATTGCCTTAGCCAGTTTACAAAAATTGCATGCATGTTTAACTCGAGGAGAACCGTGGTAGTGAAATCCCATCTAAGTGAATCAAAAGCTTTCTGAATATTAGATTTAAGGACTCCTTTATTTGACACGTTCTGCTGGTTGAACTTTTGAACAAGTTCAATGGTGAGAAGTACATTTTCAATCAGCATCTGGCCTTTAACAAACGTAGATTGCTGAGGCGATATCATCAATGGAAGTAGTTTCTCTAATCGCCTGACTAAGAGTTTAGAAATTACTTTGTAGGCAACATTGCAAAGCGAAATGGGTCCTCACTAGAGAAAGGGGCTGATAACGTGCTTCTCTTCTCAGTAGAACACTGTAACAAGGATAAAGACTGAATAAGCTCAATGTCGTCATACATAAGATTGTGAGTAGGGACGATAGAGTTTAGCTATCGATTACTCTCACTTTCTTGTAATTAAACTCAATCCAAACTCCAAGTCTCTTATTAGAATGAATATGAACATGAATGACACTTGGAACTAAGAACAATTGAGAATCATCGGCTTAATCCGAGCAATCACTCCTCAAGACTCTCTCGTCCCACTATTTTCAAATCCAAGCCGCTCGACTCAACTGACTTAAGCTAATGACTCAATAACGGCAAATACTCTAAATGAAACAACATGTTCACTTCATTTAACTCTTCCCTCTTGTTAGTTTGAATCCTCAACGATCATGTTCTCTTCAACCTTTTGCTTCCTGCGAATGTACACCTGATCAGACTTACTAAGGACTCCCAAGAAACTGCTCAAAAACCTCAACGCAATGCTTTGCTATGGCAGTAGGAGAGTCAATTCTAGCATCCGAGTTGTTAAGAAAAAAATGAATCTGATTACTTGCTAGTCTCGCATCAACCCTATGGAAATAGAAAGAGGAATTACATTCGCCATTTACTAACCAGTCCACCCTCAACCATTGATTGAGAAAACTCTTTTCAGTAAAAGCAAGTTCTAACCATTTTTGATGAGTCAGCTTTTCTATAGTAGTTAAAGCAGGAGAAAGATCACAGAGAAAATTGCGACCGACAAATAATGCTTTAACAGCCTTTAGAATTCTTTTATCTAATCCCGATTAGTTTTCTTTATGAAATATGGGGTCTTTACTTGAACGAGAGAGGAATGTAACGGTAGATTTTTATTTGGGCCTAACAAACTTTCTTTTGCTAATTAAGGATTTGTATATTTATTGATAAAATTATAAAAATAATCATAAATGAATATTTTGTCTCAGTTAATCTTTTTCTTTAGTTTTCTGACTTTTTCTTACGTGATCGAACTAATTGACTAACATGCATGAATTAGAAAAACGTTCAGAAAGAATACTTTTATATATACAAATGCTTGAATGGTATGTCAGATGAATAGTAAAATAGCGGAATAACTGAATAATTGTTGGGGGGACGAACTGAGGGCTTGAATGGTATACCACTTATTAACGTTTTCACGTTTTGAAAACGTGATTCCGCTATTTTTTTACCATTCGTAGCATTCATCACTTATTCACGTTTTCACGTTTTGAAAACGTGATTCCGCTATATACAACTAGTGTGTTAAAAATATAACTATAGAAAACAACACATGATTAATCTACTAAAACTAGCTTTTCGGCGTTTTGTAATTTTTCTGCAGAAACTTGATTCAGTTCAGTTCGTCCCGCCAACAATTATTCAGTTATTCCGCTATTTTGCTATTCATCTGACATACCATTCAAGTCAAGTTTCTGCAAAAAAATTACAAAACGCCGAAAAGATAGTAATAGTAGATTAATAATGTTTTATTTTTATATTTATATTTTTAACGCGCTAGTTGTATATAGCGTAATCACGTTTTCAAAACATGAAAATGTGAATA
Organism: Orychophragmus violaceus; assembly: GCA_030180135.1. Lineage (NCBI taxonomy): Eukaryota > Viridiplantae > Streptophyta > Magnoliopsida > Brassicales > Brassicaceae > Orychophragmus > Orychophragmus violaceus. The sequence continues at coordinate 12,479,432 of CM058240.1, forward strand.
AGTGATGAATGTTACGAATGGTAAAATATAGCGGAATCACATTTTCAAAACATGAAAATGTGAATAAGTGGTATACAATCTATCACCAAAGATCTTGGAATGGACCAAATATTATATTTTATATATCGCCGACTTCTACTATGCCCATTTCCAGATTTGAATCTTTGGATTTATGTTTTAGTTCTGTCCAATAAACCTAATTAAAAATATATTCAAACGTGTATAATCAAACCAAATTTGTATAAAACATATAACATATGAATCGATGGCGTCGTTATTGGACATATTATGTTATGAACGATTGCAATTAAATTATTAAACTAAACGCAAAAGTTGGCTATCATACAATACGTCAATACGTCTATGGTATATTGCCAAATTAGTCTCAAAAGATTGGAGGTTAGAGCTTATATATCCCAACCACCAAAAAAACAAAGGTATCTAGAAACTCATAATTGTAATATCTCGACTACCTTAGTCTTACCACAACTATATTTTCCTACCAAACACGCGTATGCATACACATGTATGTACTAAGCTTTGCTTGTCTATTTAAGTAGACCTACTACATCATTTTTCTTATAAGTTCTTTAAAAGAAGAAAAGAAAAAAAGTTCTTCAAAATATATTTCTTAATTCTAAAAAAAAATCATGTCTTTCATTCAAATTCAGCGAAAGAGAGCAAGAAAAAAACAAGCGTTGAAAGAGGCAGATCGTACTAGCTTGGTAAAGATGTTTTGTTATTTATAAATTAGTATTAGTTGCAGATTTGCCATATCATTCTTATATCTGTGTTTTGAATTTCTGCTATGTATGTATAATTAGAAAATATGGATATATTATATGTATACTGTAATCTCTTTAACGTTTGCGAGACGTAAAACGTTTTACACTTTTAGAATATTATTCCACCACATCACTAGTTTATTTAGGGTTCATTTCCATTCGAAAATCAAAGTAATAAAATCTGGTGACTAACTTCATGTGAAGCAGATATAGTAATGAAATTCTGAGTAGTACTAATGACAAAACATTTCGTTACTAAATAGAAATAATACGTATTATAATAATAATAAGTAACATCAAATTAACCTTGGTGTGAGAAAGGCTTCCGATAAAAACTTATCTGAAAAAACAGATCTATCTACCTAATGTAAGCTTTTGGTTATTTTTGTAAGCTGATACGTTAGTGATAAACATGTATGTATGAATATCTAATTCCTTCGAAATATTTAGATTTTGTTGGTTAAACAATAGTTGGTCATGTAAAGCATAAATATTTAGAAGAACGATTACTAGTTGTAGTGTTTTTCAAATAAAGAGGTAATCGTTATATTAAAATATCAGAATTCAGCTTTATTATATAAAAGTAAGATATCAAAAGTCAATACAGAGCTTTTTGTCACAGAAATCAATAGAGCTTAGATATCAGAAATCAATAGAGATTAGATATCAGAAATCTTATTAATATTTAATTATTATAATTTTTTAGAGCCCCTGTTAGATTTGCAATGAACTAACTGCTAAAATAAAATCAAAATAGTGCAAGAGTATTATTTACATACATGTGTGTACGTTATTGATACTAAATATAATGCAAATTTGTTTGTTTTTGCATTATTGATAATTTGATATATATCTTATCCTTTTTCTGTTTCAGATGCTATTCCTATGATTAAATATATTAATGTGTTCTTTTCTTCTAATTCCCAGGTCGATATCAGTTACTTACCATGGAATATTCATTTGAGCAAGATGTTGGCATGATGTTGCAGCGGTGAAGGACGAGCTGAATCTATAGCAATACTACCTCGACCTCGATCCTTCACCTTGTTATTAAATACATAGTCACATTCTTATTGTTGACTATGCATCCGTTTATATTATGTGAATGCCTATTTAGAAGTATAAGATTATTAAACTTAGGTGATTTTTTTATTGATTGTTTATAATATTCATGCTGTAGTGTATATAAACATGCTGATAATTATTGTCTTTTTGTAATAACTTAGCTACTTGAGAAAAGTGTGATGTCTTTAAGAATTTTTTTTTTTCCATCTGATAATATTGATTGTTAAGGTGAAATACAAGGGTAGAATACTGAAACCCATACAAGGGTTGCTAGAACCTAAAAAAAGGCAGCCATACACAAACTAAGATATTTGAAACTAAAAACAGAGACTAAAGGTAAAACTAGAATTAAAAAAAGTAGGTGAATGCTCGAGATCAGCCGGAGATGTGCCTACATGAAGCAAACAAAACCCAAAGAAGAGCACTTACAACGGGAGAACCGCCCGTATCCGAGAAGCTTTGCAACCAATTCGAAGAACAAGAAAAGGTATGACAGTCCGATAACGATAACGAGGGAAACGTGCCTCACGACCAACCTTTCCACCAAAGAGAAGCCAAAAACAACTCAGAGAACCACTGGACGATGTCTTTAAGAATTAATTATTTCTTTTCAGTGAAAGAGAGATGTATAAACACTTTTTTTTGTTCCTTGCCATTGCCATTTTTTAATTTCGGCAACTGGTTACTTATCTAAAGAGTCGTATGCTAAATAAAATTAATACTAACTGTTTATATAATTAATCAAATAAATGAGTTAATTAATGGACTCGAATAAAATATTTAATTATTGATGGAATAGTCTCTCATTTTATTCCACAATTTCTTTTTTGTTGGAGGTGCGATATCTTTTTCTAAAAGAATCTTTTTTTTTTCTTATCTGGCCGACAGAATAAAAATTGGAATGTTTTTTTTTTTTCATTTTTTCAGTTGGTTTTTTTTTTTCGCAACAATTTTTTCAGTTGGTTATGTGATTCGGTTGGTAACATGAAACAATAAAAAGTTTGTCAGTGGACAAAGACCAGGAAAGGATATCAAAATAATTAGAAAAAATTGTAGAGAACAGTAAAAATAGCGACATAAAAAACTGCTGTTTAAATTTTTTTTTTATGATATTTATGTTGTTACAGAAATTCAAACTAATAAATATTACGAACTACGATCTAAGATATCCGAACTACGAGGTGAGATACAAATATAAAATGAGGACGAAGTTGTTCTTTATTGATCTTAAGGCCGAAGCCGAACTATGAACATGATGGTACGAGGTGTAAGTCCGTCGTCGAATGACGTGCTCACTAAGCAATGCTTGAGGTCGGAGCTTTATAGAAGTAGCTCGGCCTCTCGAAAGTTACAATCTCTCTCAAATGAAGAGTGAAGGGTCCTATTTATAGCGCTTGAGCGCTGACTCCTCCTTGGGTTGTTGACTCCTTAACGGGCTTGTCTTCTTGGGCCGAGATGATATTGTTGATTTAATAAGATTTCTAATGGGCTTATGGATGGGTGCTAAACCCATATCCAACAATTAGTCCCCCCCCCCAGTTCGTCGAGCCGTGACGATGAGGTCGGCGAATTTCTTCGAGAATTTTAAATCAGGCGGAAATCTTGTTTAGTCAATTTTTGCTTTAACCGTTCATGTCTGCACCGTTGGGGCTCTTTTATCTTCGGGGAAGCGAAAAGGCGAGGTCTTGAAAGACGCGATTTTTCTTGTAAAGAAAAACCTTTCCTTTCGGTAATTCAGATCTTGCTCTTACAACTTCTGTCTTCTTTCTTCTTCTTTTTTGTCTTGGTTGATTATAAGTTTTGGACTTTGCACTTGTTTCTTCAAATCTGTCGTTTCGTTTGGATTCCCTTTTCTTCTTCGTTCGAGGAGTGTTTTCTCGGAGCCTTTCACTTGGAATTTCTCTTTTACCTCATTTTTGCTCTCTTATGCTTTGGGGTCGTCAAGAGATGAGTTGGAGGGATGCCTCATTGCCGGATTATATTCAGAGGGTTCTTGCTTCCGTTGTGGACACCCCTCCGGTCCGAGAGTCAATTGAAGATAATCGTAGCATTCAACCGGTTGCTCAAATGGAAGAGAGGTCGTTGGTTTCTCCGAGCCGGCCTGAAGAAAGAGAGATGGCTCGTATTGAGGGTCGGGTTGTTGGTATCGCCGCACTTGGTGGCCAGGTCGACGAGACTGACGATAATGACGGTGGTGATGGCGTCGAAAGAAGCGATGCTGTCGTTGACGAGGAATCATCCCTTGTTGGAGGAGGTGACTCAGATACCGGGGGAGAGTTGTCTCTCGATATAAGGGGTGACATTGACACTATGAGGGGGTTATCTCTTAATGATAGGGATTCCGTTGAGATCGAGGAGGAGTCGTCCTTTTCCGACGGGAATGATGTTGGTGTTGATGAGCGGTTGGCTCTTGATGATACCGGTCCTTTCGAGGAGGAGAGTAAAAATCTTGGTTCTAATAGGGATGGTGCCCGTTCGAGCGGAAAAAGGCGTAGATTGGAAACCAACGAGGTGTCTGCTATGGAACTGGATCGTTTGGGAAACTACGTCGATCCGGTTGTTCGGATGGCTCTTGCCCGTGTTGGGAAACACAGGGCAAAGGGATTGTCGACCGGGGATTTTCCGCTGGTGATTGATAGCTCAAAGGTGTCAGAGGGCTTGAAAGCCTTAGATGGTTCGTTTGACTTTCGTCACAATGGCCCTGATTTGATAATTCGTGATAGAATTTCTTGTATGAATCTCTTTCGTCACTTGTCGTTGAAACCGCGTCCCAGCTTGGTCGTTGTTGACCAGTTGTTCGAGGCCAAGATTCAACAGGACGCGAATTATAATTTTGCAATGGTGAGCGGCTTATCCTTATGCTGTTGCGTTTTTGTTGGTTCTGGCAGGCGTTTGCTAATCTTAATCAGCTTAATGATTTGTTGGATCTCCTAGGATCTAGGGTTTGATATATTGAAAACAACCAGCCTCGTTCTTACCTGGAACTGGCAGCGGAATGAGTTGGTGAACGAGATCAGTTGAGCAACGCAGATGCTTTGCCTCTACCAGATACACACGCACACAAACTGGAAACGGGATGCTAGTACCGGATCAATGGGAATCACCTATTTCTGGTGTTTCTGCTTTTCTCACTGAGAAAAACTCGACGGACGCGTTCTTAGGTCGAGATAATTATGTTTTATTCGACCTAAAACCCACTTAACGGGCCAGACTTGATTAAGTCATATTTCGAAAAACCTTTCCGAAAACCCGAACTGTGTCGACCGACACACAAGCTGTGTCGATCGACACAACACTATTTTGTCGATAATAATGTGTATCCAATACACATTAATATGATCACTACCATAATGATCATTCCCATGTCGTAGCTTCCAGTTTGCTTAGGTGTGTGACCCTATAGGATCATATAATACTGGCAGTAAGTCTACAACTTACAGATTGCAAGAGGCTTCTAGCAAAACATTGCAACCGCCCAGTATTATACGAATGTCTGATCTCGACACACAACTATCATCAGGAGTGAGTACAAGTGTGATTTCAGGACACTATCCCAACAATCTCCCACTTGTACTGGAATCATCAATTCCTATAATCCTTTTGTCTCTATATCTCGATTTGGCATAAGGCAAGATTGGTGTCATCCTTATTAAGCCAACATCGTGTTTATCGAACTCCTGATCTCATACTGAACATTACAAACAACTGAACTACAATTCGTTTGAGTGCGGCCACACATTTTTCTCAGTATTAAATCTTCGTTAGGCCCTGAGATATTTATCTCCCGTTATTCAGGAGGGACAAATCCCATCTTGTTCCATCCCTCTTTCAACGCACACTTCATGATGTACTTGAACAGTACCGTTATAGTCGCCAGTTACGGGTCGACGTTTGACAAAGTCAAAGTGTACCAATTCATATGCTAGAAAGCATGATGAACTCAGGTCTGAGGACTATACTCTATAGTCGTAATGAGAACCTCTTATGACACAGATATAACTATCTTGTAGACTTCTCATCAGCGGGTCATGTCCGATCATATGTTCACCAACATATATCTATGTGACTGACTGCGATAATAATATCATTGGCTCCATGAAACTTAGCCAACAGTCACCTCACAATCTAGTCTCTCGCGGTTGACATTGTCCCACTTTGACAACCTCGACTAGGGACAAAACATAATTTATATCATCTATGACTTATAGGGTTTCATGATCAAGTCCTCAACTTGATGACCTATAATATGACATAGACTTATTTTGGGACCATTATTTAGATCACAATAAATAATGCTGAAATCAAATTTCATTAAACATATCCAAAAGAATGTTTTACAAGAGCATCTTATTATAACTAAAATAAAACTAAAACTCCCACTAGAATCAAGATTACATCTTAAGATCTCTAATGCCTACAGCAGTCGTATGAAACTCATGCTTAGGCCTTAGGAGTGACTTAGTCAGAGGATCAGCGACATTCTCGTCCGTCGGAACTCGGCTGATCTTCACATCACCTCTATTGACGATATCACGAATCAGGTGATATCTCCTCTCTACGTGTTTGGACTTCTGGTGTGACCTTGGTTCTTTCTCCTGAGCAATGGCTCCGTTGTTATCGCAAAACAAAGCCATTGGCTCCAAGATACTAGGAACCACACCAAGTTCAGTCATGAACTTCTTGATCCAAACAGCTTCCTTTGCCGCTTCTGAAGCAGCAACATATTCAGCTTCCGTCGTGGAATCAGCTACGGTATTCTGCTTAGAGCTCTTCCAGCTCACTGCACCGCCATTTAGACAGAAGACATATCCAGATTGTGATCGGAAATCGTCTCTGTCCGTCTGAAAACTCGCATCGGTGAATCCATTCACCACAAGTTCTTCACTTCCTCCATACACCAGGAATTTATCCTTAGTATGTCTCAAATACTTGAGAATATTCTTGACAGTTGTCCAGTGAACTTCACCTGGATCAGATTGGTATCTACTCGTCATGCTTAACGCGTAAGCTACATCTGGACGAGTGCAGAGCATGGCATACATAATAGATCCTATTGCAGAAGCATAAGGAATCCTATTCATGCGCTCCCACTCAGCATATGTTACCGGACACTGCTTCTTGCTGAGACTAATGCCATGAGATATCGGTATGAAGCCCTTTTTGGAATCATGCATCCTGAATCTGTGCAACACCTTATCAATATAAGTGTCCTGGCACAATCCAATCAGCATGTTCACTCTATCTCTGTAGATTCTGATTCCAAGAATGTACGCGGCTTCTCCCATGTCTTTCATGGAAAAACAACTTCCGAGCCAAGTCTAAACAGACTGAAGCAACAGAACATCATTACCGAGGAGGAGTATGTTATCGACATACAGTACAAGAAACGCAATTTTGCTCCCACTAGTCTTCTTGTAAACACATGGTTCCTCTTCGTTCTTGATAAAACCAAATTGTTTCACTGCTTCATCAAAACGAATATTCCAACTCCGTGATGCTTGCTTCAATCCATAAATGGATTTATGAAGCTTGCATACCTTTCCAGCATTCTTAGGATCAACAAAACCTTCAGGCTGTGTCATATACACATCCTTTCCAGAATACCATTCAGGAATGCGGTTTTGACATCCATTTGCCAAATATCATAGTCATAATGAGCGGCAATTGCTAGAAGAATCCGAATGGATTTAAGCATAGCGACTGGGGAATAGGTTTCATCATAGTCAATACCATGAATTCGCTTGAAACCTTTAGCCACCAACCTCGCTTTGTAAATTTGCACATTGCCATCCACGTCAATCTTCTTCTTGAAGATCCATTTACACTCAATGGCTTTTGCACCATTACGTAAATCGACCAAGGACCATACTTGGTTTTCTGGCATAGATCCCATTTCGGATTTAGAGGCTCCAAGCCACTTTTCGGAGTCCGGGCCCATCATTGCTTCCGCGAAGGTCGCTGGTTCGTCACTATCAATGATCATTAGATCATTAGAATTGGTCACGAGAAATCCATAGTATCTCTCGGGTTCGTGACGGATCCTTCCGGATCTGCGAACTTCAGGCTCCACAGGCGCCGGTTCCACAGAACTTTGTGGATCCAACTGCTGCTCTTCCTCAGCAGGTTGAGCAGTCTCCTGTGCATCTCGAATTTCTTCAAGATGTACTTTACTCCCACTGTTTTTCTTAGAGAGAAACTCCCTCTCAAGAAAAGAACAGTCCCGAGCAACAAATACTTTGTTCTCAGATTGGTTGTAAAAGTAGTATGCCTTGGCTTCCCTAGGATAACCAACGAAGTAGCATTTATCTGATTTGGGTGCAAGATTGTCAGAGATTAAACGTTTGACATAAGCCTCACATCCCCAAATCCTCAGGAAAGACAGACTAGGAATGTTCCCAGTCCACAATTCATGTGGTGTCTTTTCCACTGATTTAGATGGTACCCTATTTAGTGTAAACGCAGACGTTTCTAGAGCGTATCCCCAAAAGGATAATGGAAGATTTGAATGACTCATCATAGACCGAACCATATCCAATAAGGTTCGATTCCTCCTCTCTGACACTCCATTCCATTGGGGTGTTCCAGGAGGAGTGAGTTGTGAAATAATACCACACTCGCTCAGATAGTCGCTGAACTCTTGACTCAAGTATTCTCCTCCGCGATCCGATCGCAGAACTTTAATACTTTTGCCAAGTTGGTTCTGTACTTCATTCTTGAATTCCTTGAATCTATCAAAGGATTCTGACTTGTGTCTCATCAAATAGACATAACCATACCTACTGAAATCATCAGTGAAGGTAATGAAGTACTTGTAATTTCCTCTGGCAACAATACTCATTGGCCCACATACATCAGTATGAACAAGCCCCAATAAATCACTGGCCCTTTCATTTGGTTTGTTGAAAGGGGCTCTAGCCATTTTGCCCATCAAACAAGATTCGCATTTCTCACATGATTCAAAATCAAATGAGCCCAGAAGCCCATTACGATGGAGCCTTTGGATGCGTTTCTCATTGATATGGCCCAAACGACAATGCCATAAGAAAGTCGGGTTTTCGTCATTTGACTTAAACCGCTTTGTATTTATGTTAAAGACAAGCATTTCTTGGTTTAAAACATATAACCCATTATCTAATGGGGCGCTACCATAATATGTACCATCACGATTAAAAGAACAAACTTTATTCTTAACAGCAAAATCAAAACCTTCCAAATCCAAAACGGAAACTGAAATTATGTTTCTGCTAATCGCATGTACAAAGTAGCAATTATTCAAAGCTAAAACCATGCCCGAAGGTAAGGACAAATCGTAAGTGCCTACGGCTAGTGCAGCAACCTTAGCTCCATTCCCGACCCGTAACTCCACTTGTCCTTTCTCCAGCGTTCTACTGTTTCTTAGTGCCTGCACATCAGTACAAATATGAGCACCGCAGCCGGTATCCAATACCCACGAAGTAGAACTAGAAGACATAACATTAAGTTCGATAACATAAATACCTGAGTCAGACGCATCATACGTCTTCTTCAGCTTCTTGTAATCTTCCATGAACTTCTTGCAGTCTCTCTTCCAATGCCCTAACTGCTTGCAGTAGTTGCACTTATCCTCAGGAGAAGGCCCGGATTTGGGCTTCGGCTTGGGCTTGTCCTGACTGTCAGTCTGGACAACTTAGGCCTTTCCCTTATCCTTCTTAGGTTTCTTAAACCTTTTACCCCCTTGTACCATCAGTACACTGGGAGTTGCCTTCTTGAGATTCGGCTCTGCTGTCTTCAGCATGCCGTGCAACTCAGTCAATGTCTTAGTCATGTTTTGCATGTTGTAGTTCATGATGAACTGATCAAAACACGACGGCAAAGACTGCAGAATCATGTCAGTGGCTAGCTCCTGGCTAATGGCACAGTCCAGTTTCCCCAGGTTATCAATGTAACCCATCATTTTAAGGACATGAGGACTTACTGGACTATCCTTAGCCAGCTTGCAATCCATGAGAGATTTAACCGTCTGGTATCTCTCTGTGCGAGCTTGCTCCTGAAACAAAGCTTTCAGGCTGTTAATCATCTCAATGGGTGACATCACGTTCTCATATTGCTTCTGCAGCTCGGAGTTCATAGTCACCAGCATTAGACAATTAACATCTTTGACATCAGCTGAATGCTTATCCCAAGCATTCTTTTCTGTCTGCGGGGCATTGGAACGTGGCCTCTCGGTGAGAACTCTTTCAAGGACATATTCCTTGTTCTCCTGCCTGAGAACTATTCTCAGGTTCCGATACCATTCCAAGAAATTAGATCCATTTAACTTGTCCTTCTCAAGGACGGATCTTAGTGAGAAAGTGTTGATGTGAGTTGAGACAGACATAGCTGTAATTAAAAGAGGTAGAGGTTTAGTTATAATGCTCAAGGAATGAGAATTCTTATCTAATAAGAAAAACCCGCATTGTATTCAAAAACTATGTTCCTCAGATGAATACTATGAACCAAGATCCTCAGATCACTAAAATTCGAGTGGGCGACTCGCCGTTACTCAAACTCTAGTTATCTAGGTAAGTAAATCATTGCTAATTGTACCCAGTATAACTCTTGGTCGTGGATGAGACAAACTATGCCTAATCCACTCTGATGTCTCTGGGCTCAGAACTTCTGATAGCCCAGTCAAGTAAAACCAATCTCTTCTGTCTTGTGATCACTGACAGTCGCACTGCAAGTCTGTCAATGACCACCTGCCTTACTCATATTGCAGTGGATACCAAGGACTCCAAGACTATCCAACAAACGACACGAGTCTTGACAGTAGGCAAGATCGGGCAAGACATCAAGATCACTTGATATTTAGTTGAGGAAAAGAACTATTTTATCTTGATATACATCCAATATACATCCAAGAAGTTATTAATTTACTTAAAACATTCAGTTTTATTAGATTAGGTTCATCTAGAACTTTAGGATTAAGTTTGGTCTGGTATGTGCAGATTTATGGTCCAACCATTAATTCTGTGAGTGATGTGTCGATCGACGCAACCCATTTGCATCGGTCAACACAACACAATTTTAAACCGGTCTACGATAACCGGTCAAACCGGATCGAATTTGCTTAACCGATTCACACAACTCTGTGTCGATCGACATTACCAAACCAGAACCAATTGGTCAATTAAAATTAACCGAGCGAGATAACCGGTTCAATCCAATTGAACCGATCTATCTAACCGCATTGCCTGTGTCGACCGACACACCCAGTGTATCGATCGACACAGCAGGAATACGGGTATCGATCCCAAATCGAAACCCTAAAATTATTTGCGAGTATTCGCTCTGTATCGACCGACACACGCTTTGTGTCGATCGACACTCTGCGACAAACCCTAAATATTTTACGCGTTATCGCGGCGTGTCGACCGACACACGCTTTGTGTCGATCGACACAGTGCGTTTTCAACAATTCATCGTTTTTCCAACAGGAACAAAACCGAGATTAACATATGAAAACATGATTTCAACAGGCAATATCCAATTCAACAACATCAAGTTTTGAATTAATTGCATCAGATTCAATATTCTAAACCCTAACACGCTTTGATACCACTGTTGGATCTCCTAGGATCTAGGGTTTGATATATTGAAAACAACCAACCTCGTTCTTACCTGGAACTGGCAGCAGAATGAGTTGGTGAACGAGATCAGTTGAGCAACGCAGATGCCTTGCCTCTACCAGATACACACGCACACAAGCTGGAAACGGGATGCTAGTACCAGATCAATGGGAATCACCTGTTTCTGGTGTTTCTGCTTTTCTCACTGAGAAAAACTCGACGGACGCGTTCTTAGGTCGAGATAATTATGTTTTATTCGACCTAAAACCCACTTAACGGGCCAGACTTGATTAAGTCATATTTCGAAAAGCCTTTCCGAAAACCCGAACTGTGTCGACCGACACACAAGCTGTGTCGATCGACACAACACTATTTTGTCGATAATAATGTGTATCCAATACACATTAATATGATCATTACCATAATGATCATTCCCATGTCGTAGCTTCCAGTTTGCTTAGGTGTGTGACCCTATAGGATCATATAATACTGGCAGTAAGTCTACAACTTACAAATTGCAAGAGGCTTCTAGCAAAACATTGCAACAGCCCAGTATTATACGAATGTCTGATCTCGACACACAACTATCATCAGGAGTGAGTACAAGTGTGATTTCAGGACACTATCCCAACATGATTATGTTGCTGCGGAGCTTGAGGCGTCCAAGGCCAGGGAGGAGGAGCTTAAGAAGGAGGTTATGAGCCTGTGGCTGTCCTTGAATGGGCCTGAAGGTGCTCGGAAGAAGCTTCTTGAGGCCGAGTTCGCGAATGTCGAGCTCAAGGCTCTGGTTCTTAATCTTCAGAAAGAGCAACGAGAATCCGAGGAGGTTATTTTCTCCCTGAGGGGTAAAGTTGAGGGACTTAAGTCCGAGTGTGACCGGTTGCGCTTATCGAGCAAGGAGGTTGTTCTGCTTGAGAGGTGGAGGATGTATGAGAAGGCTTCTAAGCGTGTTTACAAGATCAGGGCTGAGAGAAAAGATGATGCCCTGGCGACGGGTAAGTTATTGGAGATGCATCAGACCGTCGTCGTACTGGGTGCTCTTCAGCTTCTCCTGGATGAAGGGATTGAAGTCCCTCATGTACGCCTTGATAAGCTTAAGGAGCACGATGCTAAGTTGCGAGCTGACCTTCTTTCTTTACCGGTTCCGGATCTTGGGAGAGATGACTTCTTTATGACTCCTCTTGGCGATCATGAGTATGAAGACGTGTATTCAGAAGCATTGGTCGATCTTCCTTATGGGTCAAACATTGTACTTATTACTCCCGAGGTGGCTGCTGGTTTGCGAGCCTTGGGGTTTCAAAGTGATTAAATAATTTTTTGGATGCTGTTTGTTTTTGTAAATACTTTTGGTTTTTGTTGTTACTTTTGGACTGTTTTTTTTCCTTGTTTTTATAACAAGGAAGAAGAGATTTTGAGCCTGATGTGTATTATTTTGTTTTCATGCTTTCGTTACTTTGCATAGTATTCTTTTGTCTGAAATTCATGATGGTCTCGTGCGATTTCATGAGGAGTTACCTCGTTTTTTTTTTAAAGTGCGGGCTGATCCGAGCTCGACTTCATCATTTTTGTTTTTGTTGTTACTTCGTTTTGACGTGATTGTTTTGTTCGAACTTTTCCGAATATTAGCGAGGGAAAATTCAATCTTTGACCTGTCTTCGCTTTACGTACAAATGTTTTATAGGTGCGGGCTTGGGCCCGGCTTATCCTGTCATTTGTTAAGTTTTAGGTACGAGTACGTGCCCGGCTTATCCTGTGAAGTCTCAGAATTGGATTGTGCGAAGGAGGTTCGGCTTAGCCAATCTATCCTGAGGACTTGTGCGGGTCTGGCCCCGGCTTGGGTGTTGTCGAAACCGACAACGTGGCACGATGCCACTTTGCCTTGGGACGCGTTTTAATTATATCGATCATTTGGCAAGAATGTCGATGTCAATATTTCGGGCAATCTGAGTACGTTTCCGATAGAGAACATGCTTTTAATATTTGGAGTAAAGAGATGACTGAGCCTTATAAAGGCTGCCTAAGACTCTCGAATGAGAGATCAAGTCTAGCGTAGTTCTTTCGTTGTTACAAAGGATTTGCGGGATTCATATATATATATATATATATATATATATATATATATATATATATATATATATATATATATATATGTGTGTGTGTGTGTGTGTGAAGACGATAGAGGATCTTATCTATGAGCTTGGACCCTGAGTTGCTGCTTTTTCTGAGGTCGTTTCCCTGCCTGGCTGCATCAGGCTTTGTGTGTTGCTTTGTGTCATTAGTGTGTTGCTCCTGCCCGTGAGATCAGCTCTTGGTTTCTTCTGTTCTCCCCAGATTGTATGGGTTCCTTATGAAGTCGGGAATTTTATGCACCAGTGATAGGTTGAGACAACCGCTTTCATTGCGTGGATCCACGGGGTCCCAAGTATTGCGTCGTACGTCGCTGGTCGGTCTATAACTAGGAAGGTGGTGATATGAGTAATTTTTCCTGCACATACTGGCAATAGGATCGTTCCAATCACCGTTGTTGTCTCGTTGCTGAAGCTAGTGAGCGTTCTTTTGGGCCTCCTTACCATGTGCTTTTCCAGCTTCATTTCCTGCAAAATTTCTTTGAAAATGAGGTTAATCGAGCTTTCGGTGTCGATCAGGGCTCTAACAATTCTTTGTTTGTTTATTTGGAGTTTGATAACGAGTAGGTCGCAGCTTAGTTTGCCTGTTTCTTCCCTGTACTTAACGGTGAAAGAAATCTTGTCTTTTCCTTTGGCCTTACTGACATGATTCCTTTCTAGTTCCGTGCTTTCCTTCTGATTTAAGGTCCCTGCGAGGTCTGCCGAGTCGTCGTGACTAGTGAGTCCTCCCAGTATCATATTGATGCGCCTTCTTGGTGAAGGTTTTCCTCTTTCGCTTCTACCTTGAGTTCGCTTATACGATTCTGCGTCAGCATTATCCTGCTCGACTCGCTGTGCGCCTGCGGATCTTTTTTTCTTTCCTCTGATGAGCCGGACTCGTTCACTGTCGTTCGTCGTTTGTTTTTCAGCCGGCACCAATTATGCATTCTGGTTTGTTATGTTCGTGTCTCTCCTTTGGTATTCTCCGAGGAGGAGGTTCTGTAGGTGACGACATTCGTCGGTGTCGTGTCCCGATCTTTGGTGGTATGTACAGAAAGGTATGTCCTTTTCTTCCGCGTTTGAGCCTTTGCATTTGGTGTGGCTCCTCGGGTTGCCCTGCAGGTCGTGGTCGCCAGCGAGGTAGGCCGCCGCTTTCTTGCCTTCCTTCTTCGAGTTCTTGTACTCTTGATTGTAGTGTTGTCGCGGTTCGACGTATTATTGGGTCGACTATTTTTCTTTTGTTGGTTTTTCTGTCCCAAACTTTTTGGCTAGTAGTTCTCTTTCCTCTTCTATCTCAATGAAGATCACGACCCGATGTAGGGCGTCTTCGAGACTTTGTCGTTTATTGAGGGCCAGCTCGCTGCGAAACGGCGATTTCTACTAGAGTCCGCTTCGTAACGCGGGTAGTCCTTCACTGTCAGTGACCGAGATTTTCGAAACGATGGTCTTAAACCTATCGACGTATGACCTTAAGGATTCGTGTTTTTCTTGGTTGATCGACCAGAGATCCGCACTGGAAGTTCCTTCTTGTATGAACATCGAGTAGTGCTTGAGGAAAGTAGTCGTTAGTTGCTGGTAGCTGTCGGTGGATTGTGCTTCTAGTCATGAAAACCAATTTAGGGCGGCGCCGCAGAGGTTCTCAACAAAGAGCTGGCAGAAACCGGCGTCGCGTTCTTCTGAAAGGAGGTGAGTTCACCCCATCGCGATGCTAAAAGCTGTGAGGTATTCCTGCGGGTCTGAGCTGCCATCGTAGGTGGGCAATTTGATTTTTTCTTGATGTCAGACTGGTGTTCCCGTTATTTTATTTGTGAACGGCGTGTTCTGTGTTTCTTTTAGTACTATATCGATCTCGGGGGCTGAGCTGGTCGCCTTGTGCACTCTCGACGTCATGATGTCCAGCTGTGCCTTCAGAAGCTCGATTTTGCTACCCGGTTCTCCTTCGTGTGCTTCGGACTCGTATGCCGATGTTAGTCGGGGTATGGTTGGTCGCTCGCCTGGCCTAACGGTTGCGTGCGGGAAGGTGTCCACGAATGCTTCCGTGTTTCGGGGTGTTTGTTAGTCGATCATCCGGAGGTTGCCGATCTGTTCGTGGCATATGTTCTAGGCGTGTGCGAGTTGTTGGAAGCGGTCGCTGTTGCATTGTCTTAGCTCGTCAATCTGTGCCATCAAAGTTCTTATGAGAGAAACGGTGTCTTGTCGGTCATGGTTGGGAACTTGTACGACGGTCGTCGCCGGTTCGTCATTTCTGGGCGTGCTTGCGTTCCCGATTTGATTGACTGGGTTGTTGACCGTCGACATCTTCGTGCGGGCTAATGCGGTGTTGGGTCCGGTGGTTTTCGAGAGTTCCAAGGGAGTGAAGGGGTTTGGGTTTGATGAGCTGACCGGTGCCTTTCCAGAGATGTCGCTAGCTGAAAGGGGTCCTGTCATCTCGGCTTCGTCTTATATCGTAAAGAAGTTTATCGTCCCCACATACGACACCAATTGTTGTTACGGAAATTGGACCTAGTAAATATTACGGGCTACGATCTGAGATATCCGAACTACGAGGTGAGATACAAATATAAAATGAGGACGAAGTTGTTCTTTATTGATCTTAAGGCCGAAGCCGAGCTATGAATAGGATGGTACGAGGTGTGAGTCCGTCGAATGACGTGCTCACTAAGCAATGCTTGAGGTCGGAGCTTTATAGAAGTAGCTCAGCCTCTCGCAAGTTACAATCTCCCTCAAATGAAGAGTGAAGGGTCCTATTTATAACGCTTGAGCGTTGACTCCTCCTTGGGCTGTTGACTCCTTAACGGGCTTGTCTTCTTGGGCCGAGATGATATTGTTGATTTTTAAAAATTTCTAATGGATTTATGGATGGGTGCTAAACCCATATCCAACAATATATTTGATAATTAACTTAAACTCTTATCATAAAAAGTAATAACCCATCGGATTCAACAATTACACGAGATACCGTTTATCCTACCTAATTTTATGGACTTATCAATTTGCCTTTCTCGACTTGATCCTCTCGCATTCCTGGTTAGTTTTTGGTTAGTTTAATCGGAAGACCAATCCCAATTGATTGAATCACATTTCAACGTGGACTCGATTTTATAAAGAAAAAACTAAACAAGTATCACTTTCAGCAGAAGCTCCCAAGGGATTTAGGCTATTGTTAGAGAGTTAACATATTTTTAAAAACATATACATGAAATTTAAGGGGGTTATTTTTCTTTACACAAAGTTGGATATATTTGATTTAACTTTAAATATCCACCATTACTTAGAAGGCTGCTTAATTTTTTTACTATCAAAAGATTATGTTCCCTCTAGTAAACCTTATTATTACTCACTAGCTTCTGAGTCTAAACGTCCAAAAACCAAAAAGTGTTTGTGTTTATGATTGTTAGGTTAAAGATTTTATTATTTTTTATTATTATTATTATTATTATTATTATTATTATTATTATTATTATTATTATTATTATTATTATTATTATTATTCATGTTTTTTTTTTTATCAGGGTCTTGTTAGAATTGAAGCGTACATTCCTTTACTCCGAAGACAACCTGAATATATACGCCTTGTAATCGTGACATTAAGGCTCTTAATATACGATGGAGCAGTGCCTTAAACTTATATTATCGCAAGGCTTCAAATGGTCTAAGGCGGAGTCTATTTCAGCGTAAATCTCCAATAGTCATTCAACTTGGAAATATGTGGTTTGAGCATCATATTATCTACGCTATTATAAAGCTCAGGGAGTAATTGTTGATTAAAATCAGATATGGTGGAATCCACAAAGGCTACAGAGAAGCAGCTGGTATTTTTTTTTTATTATCTATCTAAGATACGTTATCCTCATTATTCACCTTGGGTAAATGCATATCGAGAAGCTTCCGGATGTAATCAAAGGGTAACGGGACGTTTGCAAAAATGCCCTCGAAATTGAAGTCAACCCTGTTTATACCCTCGGCCTTCTCCTTCCTCTCCATCGCTAATATATCCCCTTATTAATCTGGATATTCACAGGAATGCCATCGTCAGACTTCATTTGAAGTCTGATATTTGAATTCAAAAGACAAAAGGACCCAAATTTTTTTTGGATATTCACGAAAATGCCATCGCCATGAATGCTCAACAACCACGACACCCACCATCGCCGACGAGTTAATGTGTAATCCAGCTCGTTTTTTCACCATTAAAGCTCAATTAAAGCTCAAGAATCTGAGCTCGGACGTTCTCCTCACCGATTTCTCTTTTCCCCTTTGATTTTGTGGGATTTTCGATATTTTTCGATTCAAAAGTAGCGAAATCGTTTATCATCTAATAAAAACAGCAAAACACGTCTCGGATTTGGGGCTTTCGGTGATTTTAGACGTTCTGGGAAATCGACGCGGCTAAAAACAAACGGAAATCGGAGATTGGTAAGAACATTTTCATATCGTCGATTTTCAGATCCGGTTTTGTAGTCTGCATCTTTTCGTAAGCCTCAATATGGTCAACAAGAGGGTAGTTTTGCAATTGACTTTCAATTGCCAGACCTCCATAGAAGTCTGTTAAATTCCTTTGAAAACAAAAAAATACATCGTTAAAAAGTCCAAATAAGAAGAGGGTAGTTTTGCAATTGATTCAAATTTGTTTTTTTTGTCAGACTTCTGATGTAGTCTGGCAAGAAATTGACCGATTCTTGACTTTTTGTCAGACGGAATCCGTTGTCTGAAAATAATGGGGGGTAGAAACTGCAATTGACCCAAATTTTCAAACGTTGACCAAAATAAGCGAAAAAATTGTCAGACATGTAAATCTGTCTGAAAATAAGAAAAATAATCTCAGACGGCTATAGACATCTGAATTTCCAAAACTTTGCCAGACGGCAAAAGACATCTGAACAATTGAATTTTGGTCAACGCTCGAGAATGCGATGTTTTTCATCAGACTTCATTCGCTGTCTGAAAAAATTGTCAGACAGCATAAGAAGTTTGATGAGATATCAGACTTCCGAAGATGTCTGACATTTCAAAATCAATTGCAAAACTACCCTCTACTTTTTCTTCAGACTTCGGAAGAAGTCTGATTACTTTCAGACTTCTGCGAGAAGTCTGACATTTCAAAATCAATTGCAAAACTACCCTTTTTTTTTCAGACTTCTTGAGCTGTCTGACAAAAAATTTAAAAACTTCCAAAGCAGACAGCATGCGCTGTCTGAATTGTTTCAGACTGCATCCGCTGTCTGGCATTTCAAAATCAATTGCAAAAATACCCTCTTTTTCAGACTACCATAGACGTCTGGTTATATAGAAAGCAGACTTCTATAGACGTCTGAAATATGTCAAACTTTTAAAATACATTTTTATTGTATAATTGTGATTAATTTCGTTGACATTAATTTTTTTAAATGTGTGTTAGTGTTATATGTTCCTTCTGCGTGAGTTTTACATTCTTATATATGGTAATTATTTTTAAATAAATTTTTGAATAATATTGGCAATGTAGCTAATAGCATCCCCATTAGACTTCACAAAGAAGTTTGGCTTTTCCCAAAAGATCTCTAATGTTGTTTATACGTGTTTGTTTATACAGATAATGGTTCAGTTACCTGTTAATTTTGGTGAATGGGTTGTGAGAGACCAGATTTGGCATTTTGTGGTTGATAAGCTCAAAGGAGGGCGGTTTATCACTCTGCGTGATGGTTCTACACATCAAGAACTAGTTGAGATGGTACAAGATGATTATATGCTGGACAAGAAAACCGACCCGGTGGAGTTATCATATCCATTGCCGGAAGCACTCTTGAAACAAATGGATCCGGATAGCCCTCCGGTTTATGTCACAAATGATAGGCAAGTAAGGAGCATGGTTGAGTTAGCTAATACGCATTTAATCCGTCTATGTGTCTCGAGCCGATCCCGTATGGATGATGAAGATGCTGTGAATCATGATGACAAATATGAATCTGAAGATGTAGACGAAGATGACAAAGAAGAAGACTGGAATGCGGAATATGTGGACTCAGTCTCGGAGGATTCTGTTTGTGGTGGTGGTGGTAATGATGGTGTTGGTAACTTGGATGTGCCTGAGAATGTTTTCATGGAACACGCTGAGGCTTACCATGACGATGCTGATTATACCCTATATGGGAAAGTTAAACATGAAGATGTAGATGTGGAAGAAGATGAAGATTATAAGAAATATGAGTTGGAGAGTATGAATAATCAGAGTGTTCGCAAAAGGGACTTATCTGAGGGTATCATTCTCAATAAGTGTTTTGATAGCAAGAAAGACCTAATATCAGAGCTACGTTTGACGGCGATAATGAAGAAATTCGCATTTAGGACAGAGAAGTCTGACAAGACACGTTTTGTGGCTAAATGTCGTGTGGAAGGATGCAAGTGGATGCTTCGAGCATGTGTGAAGAGCGAACCAAACAAGTATTGGGTGATGATCTATTCAGAAACACATTCATGCTCGATGGCGGACCGGATGTCTACGCGCAAACGTTTTACTCCAGTTTATATTGGTTGGTTGTTTACTGAAACTTTTGGTATGATTGAGGGGATAACACCAAAGCATGTCAAAGTATCAATGAAGAAGCAGTTTGGGATTAGGATGAGCTACACAACCGCATACAGAGCATTGTTACATGCTCAAAGGATTGTGAGAGGAACAGCGGAAGATGGGTACGCGAGACTGCCTTCTTTTTTGCATGGAATCAGGCAAACCAACCCGGAAACAGTAACTGGGCTTGAGCTAGATGAGAAGAATAGATTTAAGTATCTATTTATAGCATTTGGAGCTTCCATACATGGGTTTACGTACCTTAGAAGAGTCATTGTGGTGGATGGTACTCATCTTAATGGAAAGTATGGCGGTGTTATGCTAGTGGCGGCCGCACAAGACGGAAATTTTCAAATATTTCCGTTGGCTTTTGGAATTGTAGACTCTGAGAACGATGACTCGTGGAAATGGTTTTTCACCAAACTGAAAGAATGCATTTCAGACCAATATCCTTTGGTCATAGTCTCAGATAGATGTGAGTCGATCAAGAATGCGTGTGAAGCAGTTTTCCCTTGGGCACAGCGAGGGATATGCTATTACCATCTACAAAATAATATTGTTACCAAGTTCAGGGGAAAACATCTTCTGTACTTGGTGAAAAACGCGGCTTACGCTTATACAATTTACGATTTCGACCGAAACATGGCTTCCTTACGAGCGGCAAATCCTGAACTTGCTGATTACTTGGAAGAGGCGGATGTGAGTCTATGGTCACGCGTGCATTTCAACGGAGACAGGTACTTAGCGGTCTGACAATAGTTATCAGACTTCTAATGATGTCTGATACAATTATGAGACCTCTCTTGCTGTCTGATTATTTTTCCAGACGACTGGAGAAGTCTGAAAGCATAATGTTTTTATGATACTTTCTAATTCTTACTTGGGTTAACCTCTTTCAAATTGGTGGATACAGGTACAACATAAAGACGAGCAACATTGCTGAGTCTATAAACTCCGCAGTTAAGAAGGCAAAAGGATATCCCATATCTTTCCTTTTAGAGTTTATACAAGAGAAACTAGGGACGTGGTTTTGTAAAAGGCGGCTAGATGCAATGAGTCTCTCAACAACATTTAGCCGAGGAGTTGAATATTTGCTGGCTATTCGTGAATATTATGCAGATATGATGACGGCAGAACGAGTAGATACGTATAAGTTCGTTGTTAAGGGAGGACATAGGGATTGTGTTGTTGATTTGGAACATCAGAAGTGTGAATGTGGTGTTTGGGATTACGAAAAGATACCTTGCTCACATGCCATATGCGCTGCACCGGAACTTGAGCTACACATTTCTACCCTTGTATGTCCATCTTACAGAACGGACTACTTGTACGCTGCATACTCGCGCAACATCTTACCAAAGAATGTTACCGGAAAGGCAAATCATGACACCGTGCGTGTCTATCCGCCGGAAGAGAGGCGGAAGCCTGGAAGACAAAAGAAGTCGAGGTGGCAATCTATGCTAGAAATCGCCAAGAAGAAGAGCACTAAACCGCGGAAACTACACAAGCAATATTGTTGTTCGAACTGCAAACAACCAGGCCACAAACAACCTAAATGTCCACAACCTCAGGCTGATTAGAAATGGTTGAAATCTTATATGTTTTAGGGATTTCTGAAGTCTGATTTGTGTTCGTGTTCAGTGAAGTCTGATAAGTTTTAGGGTTTACAGAAGTCTGATATTTTTTTAGGGTTCACTGAAGTCTGACGTAGTGATGTATTCCAGAACTCTAATATTTAAACTTGTCTCAATTGTTTGGGTTCTGTTTCAACAAGCGTAGTAATAAACATAACTTGAATTAGTGCTTAAGTTTGTTACATAACTAAAAAACAAGCACAAAAGTAGGCCAAAAGATTGATGTGTTTTTTACAACCACCATAGATATGTATTGTTTAGGAATGCAAAAGATAAAGGCGGTCTATTTATCACCGTAGGTGTCAAGCAAAGCATACTCGGAACGTTGCTCTTCACCTGTTCGCTTGAGTTCAAACAATATGTCAAAAGCTAGCCTGTCCCTGATTGACTTGATGTTCTTATCACAAAGATACTTTGGAAACTCCATTCCAAGTGAATGGAACTCGATGAACTTCAAGCAGAACACTCCACAGTCACCTGTTTGTTTGTTTTGAGGAAGATCGTCGCTCCTAACAATCGAGTGGGTGTAACGATCGACTGGGTAAGGCCATCCATCAGCATCAGGTATTTTCAAGATGTGCATCGCATAAGGAAACATCTCGCAGATTGGTGCCACTGCCGCTCCGACCAACTCATCAGTCCTATCATTAATGATGCTGTCCCATATTGTTACGTGCCTATCCGGGATAGAAATCATAATTGCTACCCAATGATTTCCGCCAGTGTGC
This sequence comes from Orychophragmus violaceus, assembly GCA_030180135.1. Classification (NCBI taxonomy): domain Eukaryota; kingdom Viridiplantae; phylum Streptophyta; class Magnoliopsida; order Brassicales; family Brassicaceae; genus Orychophragmus; species Orychophragmus violaceus. The sequence goes on from CM058240.1 coordinate 12,501,883, forward strand.
AGTGCGGTGTAAATATAATCAATATCCACTGCCCAAGCCTTCGGTGATTTGCAGAATAGTGGTAGGTCACCAGTGAAGTAATCAAAACAACCAGCAGGAAGCATTCTAGTTGCGGCTGGTGCATTCCCTCCAGCACCACTACTAATAAAAGTTGGATAGTGTTGACGCCACAAGGCTTGAAGGAGTGTGTCAATGAAACACAGCCTCTCGCTCCTGAACCATTCCGGATGGCTGTGTTGGCGAAGCCTCAACAGATCAATACCCGCATCAATTTGCTGCATTAAGCCAAGCATGTGTTAATATAAAAAAAAAAAAAAAACACAACCAGACAGCTATGGAAGTCTGGATATACAATCAGACTTCTATGGAAGTCTGGATATACTATCAGACTTCTTTGGAAGTCTGATTATAAAACCAGACTTCTTTGGAAGTATGAATAAACAACCAGACTTCTTTGGAAGTCTGAATATACATCCATATTGGAATGGAGTTCTTAATTCATAACCATTGGAGTAATACTGACCGTGTCATGCAGCCATTCCTTTGGAGTGCGAAGATCGTAATACCATTGTAGTGATGTGTTCAGTTCCCTAGTTGGATAACCCCTACAAAAGAACAATACACTTGTTAGACATCGAGTTAGGTGTACATACTTACAATCTAAGCAGAGTATCAACACATACGGCTGTCTTTTGTTGTAATCATTAAGTGCCTTCACTTGCATCCTGGTGATAGCAGCACAAGGGTCATATCTCGGTGGAACCTGTGCTTGGACAACAGGTTTAGCTGGAGTCTTCACCTTCTCCTTTTGTTTAACCTGGGTTGCCTTTGCTTGCATGTAAACTTCAGCTGCCGCCTGCTTAGTGTCCTGTTTAAACTGCCGCGTAGAATCGAAGTTTATGCCCGTAGCCGACCGTGCAACGACCATGACACTCGGATCTGTGCCATCGGGTATACTCTGCATAGACAATTTGACAACCCATGTTAAACATAATGTTGGAACTAAAATTCACACAAGAACCAGACTTCACTAGACGTCTGGTAACTAGAATACATAACATGTCAGACATCCATAGACGTCTGACATGTGCTAAATGCCATCGAAAAATCATAGCAAGCCAATGCAACATAAGTCTAATGCCAGGAATCCATGTTCAAAGCAAATACAAGAACCAATGGGGAAAAAAACAAATACTATTATGCTTCAGCCTTTACAATGTTCATAAAGCAATAGAAGGCTACTTCCCCTCAAGTGATTTCTTCATAAGCCTGCTACTTCTCTTAGGCCCAACGTTCTTTTCCTTATTTGTATCCAGAGATTGAGGGTTTTGGAGACTAACCCCATCATCAGTCGCAATCGGTATGATTTCCTTAGAGGGATTGGCGGATTTATCTGCTGCTACTTTAGGCCTCGCTTTCCCTGCATGTTCAGGTTCGGATACCTTCAGTACAACTTTCTTCAGGTTCCTCTTAGGCCTTTCATTTTTCTTTCTTCCTCCCTCTTCATCAACCGCAGCAGCTTTTACCCCTTCGTGAACCTGAAGATCTTCAGCTGGATCTTCTTCATCCTCACCAACTCCAGCCTTCTTCATCTCATCGGCGGCAGCAGCAGCAGCAGTTTTTGCTTCTGCGTTCTTCACTCTTCCTTTCCCTCCAGTACCAGCTTTCTTCTTCTCCTTTTCCTTCACTTCAGAAGAATCTTTCTTCTGGTCTTTCTCCTTCTGCTCAACTCCAACACTCTCTTTCTTTAAACTCTGGACGATCTTGGCAAGATCATCAATTCTGATACCCATCAGACGCAAACCATCGTTGAAAACATCTACCAATACATCAATCCGAGTTTCAAGTGATTTTTGCAAACCCTCAATCATTTGAACAACATCCCCATTTGTAGGACCAGCCTTCCCTACTCTAAGTTTCTTGCTAACTACCTCAGCCTCTTCTTCCTCATCTTCATCATCAGAAACAACCTGCAACAACTTCCTCTTGACTCCCACAACCTTACGCTTTTTCTCACCAGTCTGATCAGCATCTTTCTCAGACTTAATCTCAAGCTTAACAGGACCTCCAGCTCTGGTCTTGAACACACCTTCGCTCTTCCAGTGTTTTGAACCCCACCTCCAATGCACAGTCCCTAGCTGTCCGAACATTGCCTTCACAATGTTCTCAACTTTGTCGTCCTCCTCATCAGGGTTGTCCCATACGGGAAACATGTCATCGTATTCCTTGAGTACGAAGCTGTTGACGCGGGTCTGCAAATTACAAGTCACATAGGAAAACAAATATAAGCATTTGTAATATGAACCAGTCAGACAACATACGAGACTGGGTCATATGAAGTATGACATTATGTGTGTCAGACTTCATATGAAGTCTGACTTTTATGAACAGACTTCATACAAAGTCTGACATTATGTGTCAGACTTCTAATGAAGTCTGACACATAATGTCAGACTTCATATGAAGTCTGACATAAAAGTCAGAGTTCATAAGTACAAGAAATACCTGTTTGCGTAAGGCTTCGTCGGCTTTCTTTCGACTCCGTGATCCCTGGTACGCCAGCAATGGTAGGTCTGGGGCATCCGGAAAGGGCTCTCCATAAGTTGTCGCCATAGCGGGACATGCCCAGTATATCCAGATGTTCAGGACCTCAGCAAAACCTCCGATCTGATAATTTTTTCCATCCACGAGTTTTCTGTTTGCCTCTTTAACAGAATCTATCAGAACCTTGAAGGCGAATCGTCCCCATGGATAGGATTGCATCGATCCTGGAAACAGCAGAAGCTTGGACATGTCACCCCTTGTGGAGGTTGTCCAGTGATGAGCCTCAATGAAGGTTGCATAGATCGCTAGATAGCCCAGCCATATCCTTTGTTCCGGTTCCCATTCAGAACATCTTGTACAAGCATCCATTAGTTGCGTATAACTTGGGCCTAAATCGAAATCCACCCTAAGAAGCTTCCACATTTCTCTCATCTCATCGGTATACTGAATTTCAGGGTACTCGAGGTTCTCAATATAGTCGCATTTGAGTCCGGTTATAGCATGAAACTCATTCAGGGAAAACCTAACTGGATTAACGCCGAAAAGAGACCATAACTCATACTTCTTCTTGCAGTCTAACTGCAGACAGAGCATATAGTGCACCATCCTTGAACACCATTTGAAATTCAGTTCATGGAATTTCAAAAAAACGCCAAGTTCTGAATCGAGGAGTTCCTGCCATTCAGCCGGTAACAACGCTAGTTTAACATCAGTTATCAGATCTCTCCTTCCACTAAAGTAGTGTATGCTTTTATCCGGAGATGGTTCATAACCGGCAGTGAACATCCTTTGTGGGAATTCAACATCTTCCATAACGGAAACCTGAAACAACGAGGGCCTTACACAGTCAGACATCTTATGCCGTCTGCCAACTATAGTTATGTAAATATATAGAAGAGGAGAAGAGTCGAGGAATCTTACTGTCGAAGGAAGACGACGGAGGAGCTACAGTAAAACAAGATCGAGGCCCAACAAGATCTGGAATTTAGGAAAAAAGACAAAAAAGCTCAGCGCAAGTATGAGACAAAAAAGCTCAGATTTCAGACTTCAGACTCCACCTGGAGTCTGAGGATGTAATCAGACTCCATATGTGGTCTGAGATCTACAATCAGACACCAACAGCCGTCTGATTACTAATAGTTTAACTTAGAATTCCCCCGAAGAAGTTTTAGATTAATCTTACCGTCGAATGTAAGCGGCGGAGCAGAGAGAAACCAGATCTGGAAACGATACCCAGAAAAAGTGCACGGTGTCGATTGAGTGGATTTGAGAGAGAATAGTTTTTTTTTTTTTATCTTTCCTGCGAAACTGTAAAAAAAAAGGTTAAAAAATCATATTTATATATGTCTCATAGGGGGCAGTTAAAACGAGACGGTTTTACCACTGGCGAACGGTTTTACTGCAGACGTAACTGCCGCGCTTTTTTCGTCTCCTTTTTACATAACTCCCGCCCGTTTAATTTACAAAATATTTAAATTCCCGGGCATGCAAGAGGCCACGTGTCGTTACGCACGCGAAGTCTGGTGAAAATTAGTTATTGTAGATTCAGACTCCATACGAAGTCTGGTGAAAATTAGTTATTGTAGATTCAGACTCCATACGAAGTCTGAGGAAAATCATTTAAGTCTTAAAACTAATTATTGTAGATTCAGACTCCATACGAAGTCTGAGGAAAATCATTTAAGTCTTAAAACTAATTATTGTAGATTCAGACTCCATACGAAGTTTGAGGAAAATAATTTATTAGTCAGACTTCTTTAGAAGTCTGACAATTCGCAGATTTGGATGATGAATGAAATTGGACGATGATGAATGAACAGAAATTGGATAAAACCCTAAAATTCGTCTTATAATACATAAAATTGTACTTGGATACATAGGACTTATATTACAAGAAACCAAAAGCCCTCAAGATAATCGGGACGATGATAACAGCACCAGCAACCATCAGATACTCATACTTGGCGCCACGCACCGTCTGGCTAGATGGTTTCTCAGTCAAGAGCTCCTTTAGTTGAGCTATCTCTGCCTGCGCTTTCTTGATCTCATCGTGCAAGTTGGTTACACAGTCAATTTCAGCATAACAAAGGAAGATGTAATCAACTTGTTCGCCATGTTGGTCCACACTCAGCTTTAACTCGTGAAACTCCTCCATCATAGCCTCATCCCACCACTTCATTATATGGTAGCCACCATCCTATACAGCCACATTTTAAATATGCAATATCATCTTCAAATTCCGAAAATAAGCTCGAATAAGTCAAAACGAAACAAAACAGAAGAGAAAGGCAATTACATCCCAGTTACGACATCCAAAGAATCTTCTTCCCGGATTATCGGCTGTAGTGGATGTTCGCATGACAGGGTCCAGACCGCAGAAACATTTTTTGGGGAATCCATTGCATGAACCGGATCTTTGTCGGAATGTGGAAGTTGAGAATGAACTACTACTACTCGAGGTTGGAACCTGACTGAATCGCCCCATCCTGTGTACAATAAAACGATTGTAAGTCAGACTTCTAAAACAGTCTGAACAAAAACAATTCCAAATTCAGACTTCTAATAGAGTCTAACTCAAGCATAAAACCTAGGGGCCCTAGAACCTATCTATTTTTTGTTGGGGATGTTCAGATCTAGACAAAAGACATGTGAAAAAGAGGATGATTGGGACTCAAAACCGTATGGATCTAAAACGAGAAATATATTAAAAAAAAACAATTTTTTTGCTAATTTTTTTGTTAAGATCTAGACAAAAGACATGTGAAACCGGGGATGATTCGGTCTGAAAACCGTATGGATCCCATGGATCTAAAACGAGAAATATATAAAAATCTATCTATTTTTAGTTTTATTCAGATCTAGACGAAGTACAAAGTACATATGAAAAAGGGGATGACTCGAACTCAAAACCGTACGGATCTAATACGAGAAATATATAAAAACCAAATTTTTGTTTAGATCTAGACAAATATCAAAGAAAAAATGACTTCTTTCGTATAGATCTCAAACATTTAGAGAACGAAGAGCTTAGAATATGATGGCGGCGGTGTATGGACTGGTCAGGAGAGACGAAAAGAAGAGATAATTACAAGAATGAAGAAGATGACGACGGCGGTAGTGGTGGCGGTGGCGACTGAGGGTTGGCGGAGAGTTATTAGAGGGTATTTAGAGAGTATCTAGAGAGGGAGTGTGTTTCCGTTTTAGAGAGAGAAGTTTGATAATGACTTTTACGATCTAATGTCGGTAACTTCCGTTTATATATGGGGTAAATTCCCAAGTAGGGTTTAGTTTTTGGTCGAGATTAGTCAGACTTCTTCGGTAGTCTGAGAAATCATGTACGTTAATCAGATTAACATGGAAGTCTGATATACCCTAAATCTACTAATTACTACTTAAATACCATCATATTATATAGAAAACTTAGCAAAAACATCAAACTCGTTTAATATAGTCACAACCTAACCAGTATATGCAAATGTAACAACATGGATGAAAATTCACAAACCCTCAGCCTAACCCTACAGATGAAAATATGATATCCAACTCCATATGTCAAGCATAGATCAAGCTACATGGTGTTTTTAACCAAATATACCTTAAATGGTTAAAATTGACTAAATATTATGTAATTTTAATTTACATATGTCCAAAAGTCCCATATTTAATTTATGTATCCGAAATTTTCCTCAAAATATTTTTTAATAATTTTATAATTTAATTTTTCAACTTAATTATCTCTCAGACTTCTCGTACACGTACGAGAAGTCTGAGAGATAATTAAGTTGAAAAATTAAATTATAAAATTATTAAAAAATATTTTGAGGAAAATTTCGGATACATAAATTAAATATGGGACTTTTGGACATATGTAAATTAAAATTACATAATATTTAGTCAATTTTAACCATTTAAGGTATATTTGGTTAAAAACACCATGTATTTACGAAACCCCAAAATTCAGACTTCTATAGAAGTCTGATAAACCCTAAATTTAGTATTTATCACTTAACATCGAAAAATATTTAAACAAAACACCTAGGACACATCAAATTCGTTAATTATATCACCATTATAACATACATGTGCAAATATATTTTTTCAAATGTGAATTTCTTAAACCATGAGTCTAACTAACCCTAAGGTTATATGTAAGTTATATGTAAATGTTCCATTATGTTCCATTACAAAGTAGGGTTCTAAGGCATACTTAACTAACATAGTTTAATATGACTCAATTTTATAAAATTTTAATTTATATACTACTAAATTGTTTATATATAATTTATGTATATAAAAGTTTTGACAAAATATTTTTTAATAATTTTAAAATTTAAATTTAGTAATTAATTCTGTGTCAGATTTCTATTGGAGTCTGACATCTCAGACATCCATAGAAGTCTGAAGTAGTCGAAGGTTATAATGGTAATTGCGTTTGACGTTTTTTTGATTGGTCGTAAGGACAGCGCGGTAATTTCATAAGGCCGCAAAACCAGTTTTATATTTGATTCAAGTTTGGGGGTACACTTTTATTTAAATTAAAGTTTGAGGGCATTTTAAGCAATTTCCCCAAGGGTAACACCATTTGGATTTTGTTTCCCTCCAACCATCAACATCGTTTTGTAGTCCATAATTGTCGGCAAAACATGAATTAGTTTCCTAAGATTTTAAAATTATAAAGTTAATAGTTTATTTCAGGTCTGCATTCGGATACATTTTGGGCTCATTAAGCCAAATTATGTGCAAATGCTAACTCAACGTTGAGATAGTTAGATTTCGTAACAATAAATTCCAAAATCAAATTTTTGCAGAAGTAATAATTAAATTGAATAAATATTATATATTCTATGTTAAAGAATATGCTATGACCACTAGCTAGAAAGTAGTAAACAAAGTATCTCATTATGTTACTTGTTATATTATACTTGCAGCTGTGTGACAGTTCATATTAGTTTATTTATACTTAATTTGTAATATTAATAGAAAATCATGTAATGTTGAGAAGAAGACAAAAATGTTTCCATATCGACTGGTTTGGACTTTGGACCTAATCATCATCGTGAATAGAAGAAAGAAACTTACGAAAGATTTATTTATTATTTTACTCATACAAGATTATATATCACAATGTCAAACTTGGTTTGATTGATCCTAATCTCATCTTAGAGCTTAAAACAAGATTAGTACAAAACTTTAAATAATGTTTAAACGTAAATGTTGCATTACTAATTAGGTATAGTCGGATATCCCATGTATATGGATATTAGTTAAGTAATATATACGAGAAGTAGACCAACAAAAGCAATGGTTACTTTTATTTCCCTTGTTTTGATATCGTCCTAAAGTAAGTATCAAGAGCTCTTAAGGCTTTTTGTGGCTGCGAAAGGTCATACAAAAACATGCTTTTAATAGCTTACTTTGAATAGTAATTGCGTTTAAAACGGATTAGTCCGTAAATGGTCCAAACCGCTATTATTTACCATTTACAGTTTTTAGTCTGCAGTGGTTTGAAAAAAAAATAAAAAAATCTACTGCAGACCAAGTGCGATTTAGTTTTATAAACAAAAAATATTAATCAGTAGCGGGTTATGTCTGTCCCAAAAACAAAATGGTTTGGTCTCCTCTTTTGGATCTATCATCATATTATTGTATTTATTTTCTTTCTTTTCTTTGGTCAAAGTTGTACTATTTATTTTCTATATAATAATATACATGCATATCTATAGAATCGTAGAAATATTTAAAATATTATTGAAGATTTGAAGTAGATCAAAACTTCATATCGAGAACGTCAATAGCACTTCTCTAGATTCAAGTTTCCCGATGGTCTTCCTATTTCAAGTAGAATTATTTGTCAACTTTTTAGAATTTCATCAATTTGATATACATAGCCCCGTTTATAGATGATAGTAGAAATATGTCACATAGTTCATATAGCCATATGACATGAACTTTGCCATAAGCTTAGCAACCATCCCATTCTGTAATCTTGATTTTGATATAAGAACGTAGTTATAGAAAGAAAGAAAGAAAACATTACATTACTACTAATTTAAGGTAACACAAAAGAATAGTACATTCTACGAGAAAGGAGCCAACGTGCACATTTGTATTAATATTCAAGCAACAAGAGTAGGGCTGGGCATTTTACCCGAAACCCGAACCCGAATCCGAACCCGACCTAAAAAATCCGATCCGATCCGAACCGATTTTTTAAAAATATCTGAATGGGGCTTAATTTAATGTATTTTGGATATCGGGTAATACCCGAACCCGAACCGAACCGAACCCGAATTGGTACCCGAAGTAACTCAAAGTTTAATCTAGTTTCGGTTAGTTCTAATACTTTCGAGCATTTTTAGTAGTTTGTGTAGTTTATGTTTTTATATTTTAGGTAATACATATATTTTTGAGTAATTTCTAATATTTTTTGGTAATTTAAGTATATGTTTTATGAGATAATTGGATAATTCAAATATTTTTTTAATATTTTTGAGTAATTTTTTTGAGTTTTCAGAAAATTTATGGTGATTTCGGGTATTCGAACCCGATCCGAACCCGATATGTCCCGAACCGAACCCGACCCGATATTTAGAAATACCCGAATGGGGCTTAAGTTAAAGTATTTCGGATATCGGGTAATACTCGAACCCGAACCAAACCCGAATGGGTACCCGAACGCCCAACCCTAAACAAGAGAATAAAGTTTTAACTGGAAAAGGTAGAGTTATATTTTATATTAAGGAAATTTGTAGACTATGCTCTTCAGATTCCGGCATATTCTTCCCATGAATAATCTCATATAATGTATTTTTGTATGGCATACAAATATTTTATATTTTTGTGTTTTCTTCTGTTTCCAAGACATTATATGTTCTCTAATGTCTTATCTACTTAATTATAACTATATAAGTATACATAAACCGGGCCACAATGCATATATTATAGAGTAATTGTAAAATCTATACACATACACTAAAGAAAAAACCTGGAAAATGACGGGAAAATCATTTTTCTACCGGTTAAAACCAAAACAGACGGAAAAGAGAAGGTAAAAAATAAACCGATTCTATTTCGTCGGTTTTTAAAATCTGTCGGTTTTACCGATAGAAAATTTTGACATACCGTATGTGTCGGTAATTACAGATGAATACCGACGGATTTTGAAGACCGCCGAGTTATAACCGACGAATTTTCATCCTCTCTTTTCCGTCGGGTTTGGATTATGGATTCGGGTTAAGGGTTCGGAATACAGATTACGGATTATGGATTATGGCTCACGTAGTATGGATTACGGATTACAGATTACGGTTTCGGATTACATATTACAATTTCAGGTTACATATTAGGGTTACGGATTTCGCGTCACATATTCGGGTAACATAAAAGATTAGGAATTACGGATTTGGGTCATGAGTTCTGGTTACGGGTTTGCGGGTTCGGGTTATGGATAGGGTTACGAATTTCGCATTACAGATTCAGGTAACGTAAAAGATTACAAATTACGGATTCAGGTTACATGTTCGGGTTACGGGTTCGGATTACGGGTTCGGGTTACGGGTTTGCGGGTTTGGGCTATGGGTTCGGGTTACTTTAAACCCTATACCCTAAAATGTCACTAATCCGTTTACTGACGGACTAGTGACAGATTGAAGACTTTGTCACTAATTTGTCGGTAATTACCGAGAAATTAATGAGGTTTGAGATATAGAGTTTAAGGTTTTGGGATTTTAAAAAATTGAGAACGCAAAACTAGACTGATGCAAGGTTATATTGATCAATGTTTAACAATTTCAAAATATTTTCGGACGTCAAAACCAGGATTTCAGAAATAGTTGTTCTTCTTACGAAGAAAGACTATTAATATATAGTATACATTAAGAAACACATTTGGATGAAAGTATTGAATTTCGGAAATTTCGTCCTAGAAGTGTTTTAAGATGAATAATTCAATGTGTTGTATCATAAAAGTTTCTTAGAATATGTTTACGGTGGTTTCCAAATTATTTTTTCGGAAAAAGAAACCCTAAACCCTGAATCATCGTTAAACCATCAATTTTCCATCAGTATTTACCGACGGAAAAGTGACGGGTGTCTGTGTCTTTCACTTTTCCGTCAGTTAATACTGACAGATGTTTGTGTCCATCACTTTTTCGTGGGTAAATACTGACGCAAAAGTGATTGATGTTTGTGTTCGTCACTTTTGTAGTTTTGGCTAAAATCTCAGAAAAAACCCAATATCACGGGAATCGAACCGAGGTTGTTTGAGATATATAGGGGGAGCTTAACCACTTTTCCATTTTGTTATATTTATTACAATATAACAAGATATCCTATTTAACATCTTAACCAAAGAAAATGTTTTTTTAATTTAAAAAATCCTTAATGTTTTAAAACAAGACATTGGAAATTCTTCTTATATTTTCCAAAACTTTTTAAAAAATTTGAAAATATTTTTAAAAATTAAATAATTTTTGAATAATATTTTAAAAATTTTATTTATATAATAGGGAATTTTTAAAAATAGCTTTAATTATTTTATAGTTTTAAAAGATACTCATAATCTGATGTAGAATAATCTCATGGAAAAGAGTCAGTGTCGTCGTCAAATTCTCCAATTGATTCTTCTGAGTCCGAATGAAGAGTTGAGAAACAAGTGAAGTCGACGACAAGGTTAATTTCTAGTGATTCTTCAATAGGAGCTATACCGCTACTTCCATTTGGTTGTAATGGATCGTGATCAGAAACTCCATAAATTCTTCCTCTCGGATTGATTCTAGTAATTTTGATCCACGGGTTGGTCTTGTATGTTACTCGAGGATATTTGATATAACAAACATTCATCAAATTAAAGAATTAGTTAACTAAGAATAAATGAATCATAAATGAATAACTAGCTGTGATATATATATACACATGATCTGCTTGTGAACCAAGAATAAATGATCATATTTTTGAAGTTTCTTCAGCGAATGTATCTAGGTTACTTCAAACTCGTCAATGTAGATACTTTGGCTGAGAATAGGATTATACCAATCACATAAAAATACGACACACCTCATGCCGATGTTTCTTGTATATCTCACCTTCCAATATTTCTTTAAGTACACCGTAGTACTTAACGTCTTCCGATGTAGAAGATACTCCTTAGTCTGCAGTTCTCCTTCTACAATCATCTTACTTTAAAAGCAAAACCTCTTGTGCCCGATGATATGTCTTCCAACCACGGTGAAAACTCACGCCCGGTGTGTATCTTTTGATCTCTAACCTGAAATACAATGAAGAAATTTTATTTAAATTTTTAAATAACTTTGTTTTCCAAAATTTATTTATAGAAACACTTACGTAAAATGATAACAAATTCGAGAAGTAATTTTATTTACGGATTTCGCTTTCGTCCTCGCTCCTATCCGGATAATAGTTTTCCAAAAGATCCATGTACATCCTATGTTTAAGATAATATTTGTTAATAAATATATAAAATATTTTTCACAGACATTGGTTTATGAAAAAATGAATTTACCTTTTGTATTCGAGGACTTCATCACAATTGTTGAGAATATACGTGTAGGTGATTAAGCTCTCGTTCAGATAATTGTCTTTCACGTCCTTTCCCACTTAAGCGTCCAACTTGTTCGAAAATGTTTGGCACATCGAATGGATAAATTGGTTTCTCGCCTTTATCATCGTGTTGAGGTGGGTGGCGACTCTTCGTATGTACTTGGGATGGAACGTAATAAGTTTGTGAGAATTATTTTTGAAGCGTAATTTATATGATGACTACACGGTAAACTTTATCACGAACTCAACTATTAATAGACTAACTTCATAATCAAATAAGAAAATTGATTAATGTATATGTATCTCGAAAAACATGTCAAACTCATACAAAATCAAGTATATCTGGTAAAACAAACATATAGAAAAATTCAAAATTTGTTATATATTGAATATAATTTTTTTTAAACACTTATGACGTCAAAATGATGTCAGCATGACGTGTCAACAATAGACTTCACTTCGAAGTCTACTACTAATGAGAAAATTTCAAAATTAAACTAGAAAATGATTCATACATATGTATATGGAAAATATGTCAAATTCATTCACAAGAAAGTATATTAGCAAAACAAAATATACAAATAAAAATATTTAAAATTCGTTATATATTGTATAAAAAACATTTTTTATATAAATTCATGATGTAAGCTGATGTTTGTATGATGTGTCGGTAGACGAAGTCTACTTTTAATGAGCTAATTTCACAATTTTACTATAAAAATGATTCACACATATGTATATGGAATAAACATGTCAAATACATTAACAAGCAAGTATATTACCTAAACCAAACCTACGAAAAAATAACTTCTAAAGTCATTATGTATTGTATACCAAAGTTTTTTTAAGAAATAATTCATGACGTGAAAATGATGTCACTACAAGAAAAACTGTATTTAGCTACGGATTAGCTACGGATTTTTCCGTAGCTAATTTTTTCAGCTACGGATAGCTACGGCATAGCTACGGCTTCAATCCGTAGCTATGTCGTAGCTACTGCTTCAATCCGTAGCTATGTCGTAGCTATCCGTAGCTATATAACTACGGATTTAAGTCGTAGATATTCGTAGCTATATAACTATGAATATCTACGACAAGTTCGTGGAAACCTATAGCTACGAATAGCCACGACAAAAAACGCAGAAATATAGCTACGACATATTTTCGTGGCTATTCGTAGCTATATCTAACGAATATTTAAATATATATGGTATAGCTACAGATAGCTACGAATATATCCGTAGCTAATGAAACCCTAAACAAACCTTAAAATTCTAACTAATAAAATTATAATTAGTATAACTTATTTAAAACTAATATTAAATATTTATAAACGAAAAACATTTTCAAAATCTATTATTTTCAAATATTAACTTATAACCCTAAACACAACTCCTTAAACCCTATACACTAAACCATAATCTTACTATAAACCTAAATTTTTCATAAACTAAAAAATCAAAATATAAAATTAATTATATATATAAAACTAATATTTAAAATCTATAGTATAAACAAAACTAATACATAACTAATACATAAAACCACAAACTCTAAACCCTAAAAATCTATAGTAAATACAAAACTCTAATAAAAAAATTATAATTACTATACCATATCCAAAATTAAGATTCAAAACTTACAAAAAAATATTTTCAAAATCTATTATTTTCAAATATTAACTTATAATCCTAAACACAACCCTTTTAAAACCTATACACTAAACCATAATCATACTCTTTAAACCTAACTCTTTCATAAACTATAAAATCATAATATAAAATTAATTATATATACACAAAACTAATATTTAAACCATTTAATTTTATACTTTGCATAAAATAAAAACTATTTTTAAAACAATAAATTAAAACTCTAAAGATTTTTTTTTAAAAATTACTAAAACAATCATTTATAAATTTTTATATATACTCATAACTAAAATTTAACACTTTTAGAATTAACAAATTCATGTAAAAAAAAATCAGATTTAATCATTTTTGTTATTTAAATCATTTTAAGAGTTGCCAAAAAAAATCATTTTAAGTATTATATAAACTCATTTTTAAATAATTTTTAAAATTTAAAGTTTTTTGAAAAGTTTTAATATTTTATACTTTTAAATTTAAAATTTAAAAATATTTGTAACAATTTGTTTTTATTTTTATGCCATTTTCGTTATTAATATACAAATTAAACCATACAATATTTTGATTGGATGAGAACATCATCACATGAATCATAGATCTACACCGTTGATTAAAAGATATCAACGGCTGATATAGCTTCTCACTTTATACATAGATCTCCATCTGAACCGTAGATATATATTTCATCTTAAATCGTAGCCGTTGATACACTTAACCTAATTATTTTACCTTTTCCTTTCTCACTTACGACATCAGCCGCAAATGCCTTCATCTTCATATATTTTTTTTAATCAAAGACACATGAAATTCTCTTGTGGATTTCAGATCTCTTCTTCACGATAGCATCTCTTCTTCATTTGTTTGTATCAAATCTCTTATGGATTTCAGATCAAACCGAAGGTAAAAGCGATCCCGTCTTCAAATGGATTCTTTTGCTCTCACTTTCTTCTCCTCTAGATCTGATTTTTTTGTTCAATGTTCAGTCTGTGTTCGAGAAATGAGGCGATGGAGAGCCTGACCGGTCTCACATATCTGTCATCAAATCCGGCCATTTCTTCTCCTTCATGAAGCTGCCATTGAAGACAGAGAGGAATCGCGAGACAGAGTTGAAGACGAAGGGGAATCGAGAGAGAGAGAGAGAGAGAGAGAGAGAGAGAGAGAGAGAGAGAGAGAGAGAGAGAGAGAGAGAGAGGAGAGAGAGAGAGAGAGAGAGAGAGAGAGAGAGAGAGAGAGAGAGAGAGAGAGAGAGAGAGAGAGAGAGGGAGAGAGGACAAAGCCATGAGACAGGGACGAAGTACAGACGGCGGTGAGAGAGAGAAGAAGAAAACGGTTATCACCGGAACTCGACGGTGGTGGTCGCCGGAGCCGACGGCGTCATCTTCCAAAACAAGCCAAAGAAGCTTTTTTCTTATGATTTTGTTTTTGTTTTTATGATTAATTATTTAATTATTTAATGTAATTTCTTTTTATTATAAATATTAATTAAATAAATCTATTTTTTGTTATTTTAAAATTTTTTTGTGTTATTTTTAAATGAAATAACTACGACCTTAATCGCAGATATTCGTTGTTATAGCTATGAACTAATTTCGCAGCTTGTCGTAGCTAATTTAGCTACGTTTGACGTCGTCGCTATTCGTAGTTATTAGCTACAAAAATGGTCGCGGATAAGTCGTGGCTACGGAGCTGCGGATAGCTGCGAAAGGACAATATCCACGAGCCTATAGGTGCAGATTTTGTTCGCGGCTATTCGTAGCTATCGCTCAAATAGCTACGACTTAGGACCGATAGCCGCGAAAAAATCCGCGGCTATATCGACAGTTTCTTGTAGTGTGTCAGCATGATGTATCGAGAGTAGAATGATGTATCGAGAGTAAAATGATGTCATCATGATGTACACTTTTTAAGTATACTATTTATACCATATTTTTTTAACGTCCACAAGATTTGATTAAAAATTAACTAAATATATCAAAATGTGTGTCAAAACATAGAGAAAAAAAATAATAACTTATAGTACCAAAAAAAAAAATTTATGTTTGTCAAAAAATTAGAAATTAAGAGAGAAATGAAGGGGTGGTGAGAGAAATGAAATAAAAAATCTCCTTAATCCATGAATTAATTGCATTCAATGTATCTTTTTATCTTTAAAATAGCATAGTTGTATCTTTAGGAATATAGTTGCAGTTTTGTATTTTTTTAATGTTTTTATGAGTTAAAAAGATAAATTTACCCCTACTGAAGAAAATGAGCCTATGGATGGATGACAAGGTCCATGCTATGCATCCTCATATCTTTTTGTATTTCATTTTTATCCATGGATGAACAGAACCCGATGATGAACAGTAAAAACAGATTTGTTGATGTAAGTTCATAGGTTAGCTTCTCTTGTAAGTCTTAAACATGTGGACCAAATAATTAGTGATTCATATCCACATGTAATATGTTAAGCATGAATTCTCTTTGTCTTATAATGTAATATGTAGACACACAATGAATATCACATGCTAAATGCTTCTGATGGATAGCAGGTGGCCAAGCATCCACATTATCAAGAATCCATGTACATAGAACACATGAATAAGAGACTAAATGTTCACATAGACAACTATTGGCGGATAACTTACCTAGTAAACACAGCTTTAAAAGATTTGGTGGACAATAACGATTATTCATGGACACTACCACGATCTTATCACATGCTAGACGCTTTCGATGGACATAAGGTGTTTAATAGTTCACATAATCGTGAAAACATACCTAGTAAACACAATTTTATGAGCTCAGGTGGACAATATTGACTATTCGTGGTCACTACCATGATCATATCACATGTTGGACGCTTCTGATGGACATAAGATGTTCAAGAGTTCACATGATCATGAAAACGTACCTAGTAAACACAGATTTAAGAGATCAGGTGGATAATATCGACTATTCGTGGACACTACAACGATCATATCACATGATAGACGCTTTTTTGGACAAAAGGTGGCCAAAAGTTTAAATGATCGTGAATCTGTGGACACACATTATGTCGGCCCCCCGCTATCCACCCAAGAGCAACATTCGCTTGGACACCTTATATCCATTGGAAGCGTCAAACATGTGATATGACCGTGATAGTGTCCACGAATAATTGAAGGTGTACATCTAGTCTAGAATGTCCACTCGAATATTTAGTGGAGTCTGGTTGTTTTTCTCTCCAAATTCCGGTATATCGAACGATTATATCTCCATTCTGATGGTCTCTATGGTCGGAAACCTCACCGTCGTCATCCCATCCATCGTCAAAAACATGATGGGTGAAAAAAAGATAAAGTAAGAATGAGAATGAGTAGAGAATAAATAAAACAAAAAAAAAATAAACAAAAAAATAAAAGAATACGATATAATATTCCACTTACCAAAATAGAGGTTTTTCGTCTCCACAACCAATTTTCACATTAAAAAGATACAAAATTGCACTCAAACATCAAAATATGGAATGGAAATGTATTCGATCGATAAACAAGAATTAAAAACAAAAAAACAAAAAAAGTCAGACTTAATACGGAAGATTTGAGTGGACATTTTAGACTATGTGCCCACCTTGTTGGCTATTTGTGGACACTATCATGATCATATCACATGCTAGATGCTTCCAATGGATAGTAGGTGTCCAAGCGAATGTTGCTCTTGGGTGGGCCCAACGTACTGTTTGTCCACAGATTCACGATCATGTGAACTCTTGGTCACATTCTTTCTATCGGAAGCGTCTAACATGTGATATGATCGTGGTTGTGTCAACGAATAGTCAATACTTTCTACATGAGCTCTTAAAGCTGTGTTTACTAGGTACATTTTCACGATCATGTGAAATCTTTGCCACCTTCTATCCATCGGAAGCGTCTAGCATGTGATAAGATCGTGGTAGTGTCCATGAATATTTGATACTCCTCGCCATATCTCTTAATATGTATTTTAGGTACATTATCCGCCAATAGTTGTCTATTTGAACACTTAGTCTATTATTCATGTGTTCTTTGTACACATATTCTTGATAATGTGAACGCTTGGTCATCTGCTATCCATCGAAAGCATTTAACATGTGATATTTATTGTGTGTCTACATATTACATTATAAAGACAAAGAGACCTCAGGCTTAACCTAATACATGTGGCTAGGAATCACTAATTATATGGTCCATATATCTATACCATAAAAGCAGGGGATTGACCTTGGTACATAAAAGTTCTTTTCCGGAAATTGTCCTCGGGATTGTTAGGGTTTTTATTAAGGGTAATTTGGAATATTCGAATTTTAGTCACACAAGGATATTTGGACGGATCCGGATTTGGAATACGGATATACACGCAGATCCTTTTTTTTTTAAATCATGATCGTTTATTTCGTAGATTTAATATTATCCGTCAGATTAGTTTGTTTTATTAATTCTACCATTTATTTTTTAGTTCATTTTGTCAACAGACTTACCATATATTTATTTTTGTAGCCTATATTTTAGGAAACAGAAATCTGTAATCTTGATGAATCTTTCATTAAAAGATTTCATTAAAAAGGGGAAATTTTTCAAATTCAAATCATCCGAATTTATCCCTTAAAAAATCTCAATATTTTTAAAATTTTCACAGCAAGCTTAACAAAATATCTCATACATTAACCCTATTTCATTCTCATATAAATACATTGCCCTCACATAAGATTTTAATCGACATTTTTTGTGCTTTTAATTTTTTTATTCTATATTTTTTATGCTTTGAATCAACACATGCTTAAGTTTTCAATCTTTTTCAAGTTTCTTTCTTATGATTATGTCTTTCTTATGCTTATGCTGTTGTAGGTAGGAAGAACAAGAAAAGGATCATCCAAGAATCCGTAGTGTTTGTTCTACAGCTCCATGTTCCCGTTCAGTCTGATCTTCAGCGCCAACTCAAAGGTGTTGCTCCCAATACCACAATCGATCGATTAACATGTCTAAGGAATCAGATTCAGTTGGTAGATGATGATACAAGTATGGAAGAAATGAGACCATCTTCTTCCCCTTTTCTTGCTTGTGAAGAAAAAGGTTAGTATTTTGATGACATATTCAAATGAAAATGTTTTGGTTATAATTTGCAGGAGGTTCTGCCATCTCTAAACTGTCTCTTCTAACCGGTCTTGCCAAGAAAAGTAAGGGTTCTCAAATTTTTATTAAGTTAACAGATTAGTTTGTTGTAATATTAAATGTTCATATCAGAATTTTGTAACTTTGTATAGAGATGGGATGGGAGGGATGCGTAGAGTTCAAAATGGAGGACTCTTGGAGATGGTCAGAAAGTAAGTTTGTTTTTCTTTTCCCTTAAAGTCAATCCAATCCAGGATGAATTAGTTAGTGCTTTAACGATGTTTAAACAGGCAGAATTATGTTTCTCAATATATTTCAACATTCAAGCTTCTTAGCTGGAGAAGCTAATGTTTCTACATGAAGATTAGTTGTTGAGAATGGTGTTCTTAAGGATGTTTGGCCACACAATGAAAATTTTACACTCTAAATATCAAATAGTTTTTCAAAAATAAAAGACAAAATTTATAGAGCTTCTATTGTATTTGTTTCTAAACCGTGCTTTGGTCCCTTTAAAATTTAAGGTTTCGAGAAAATATTTTGGAATCATTTAAACTTTAATCTTTTGATCTATAAAAAGAAAAATCAAAACTATAAAATTCGACTGAAATAAATTTATATATCAAATATTCGAATATACTAACTAGAATAACCACTTTCAAAAAACATTATCACCTAAACTAAATAGTAATAAATCAACTATTAATATTTGAATATGCTAACTAGAATGACTACTTTACAAAAAATGTTAATTTAAACTAAATAACAAGAAAATTTTAAAAGCAAATTTATATTTAATGTGTGTATATTTTAAGTTAGTGAACATTACATTTGTTACAAATGTGTTCTTTAAAATGTTGTTGTAAATTTGATAATTGTTAGCAACAAAAATAGCTGGAAAGTATTGGATTTAATAAGAGTAAAAATATATAGAGAAATATACAATGTTAATATTTTTCTATTAACTATAAGAAATAAAAATTTATAAACAGATCTAAATGGATTTAAATATGCATGTGTTACTTCTAACGAATTTTAAGAAACGGTTCTAAATGAGTCTTAAATATAAACAAGTCCAAACGGGTTGGGTCTACCGTTTTTAACATCTCTAATAAATCTAATTAAAATTTTTAAAAGCAAAACCCAAAAAATGGATTCTTAACTAAGTAATATTTGCAAGAATCAAAAATGTCTTAAATAGTTGCAGAGTAAAATATATATAGTGAACTATACAAAGTTAAATTTGTATTACTTTAACTTTTATCATGTTTTCTTCGAACTTAACTACATGTGTCCACTATGTTTTATGTTTTATGTTTTATTTGAATTTAAAAAACTTTTAAAGTTTTTCCTTATTTATTTATATTTTTGCCACAATCTATTATCTTTGAATCAATTATATAATCTTTAAAAAAAAAAAAAAAAATCAAATGTTTCCGAAACTGATTCACAAACAAACTCCAAAAAATCTCTGTTTAACAACTAATATTTAAATAGACAAATAATTATTTAACTACCATGTATCAAAACTAAAAATCGTATATTAACATAAATTTAAAAAATCAAACAATTTTACAATGTGAATCAAAAAGAAAAAAAAATACATGCACTGAGAGGTCAGACTCTAGTTTAAGTCTTATAAGAGAAATTAAACCCATAAATCTACTTCAACAAATATGTTTTTACCGTTAATCCGTGGATTAAAAAATATACAAAAGTTATGAGGATGCATAGTATGGATCCACCATCCATCAATAAGCTCTTTCTCTTCTATAGAGGTAAGATGATCTTTTAAACTCACAAAACATTAAAAAAAAATACAAAACTACAATTAGATTTTTAAAGATACAAACTTGCTATTATAAAGATAAAAAGATACATTGCAATTAATTCGAATATGTTATTGTTGATAGATCTTCTCCATAAGTTGGACAGCTGAGAGTCACACGATCGACTGTACTATTTATTTTTCAACGATGGAGATTTAAATATCTAATTTTATTTTTCCTCTATTTTTAACTTTTTTCACAGTCCCAAGATTTATTTTCGATCTAACGCACCACATTAATTCTTGAACCCAAAAAAATCTTCTTTGGGTGCAAATGGTAATTGATGCGTGGAATAGATAGAATAAGGATTAATGAAATTAAATTAGAGGAATATAGTGAAGTTAGGATCATTTTTTCCTCTTAGGAGTAGATGAATAATTTACAGTATAACTATTTATTTTTACCCTTAAAATATGGACCCCACAATATTCCACTAAAAATTTAGAAAAACACCAAATGAATACATTTTAGAGTAATTCAACTTAATAACCTATTCGACTAGATTTTGGTCCTCTAAAAAGATAACCATTTCCACCTTTTATCTTGCATAAACCAAACCGTAGTTTTTTAGTTGAAGGGCAATTTTAGAATTTAAAGACATGAAATAGTGTACAATGTGTTATTATGTAATATATCACTTATAGAGTGCCTCATAATGTCAATGTTTTCTTAATTAATAATCAAAAATAAAATTTTAAAAAGTTAGTTATGATATTTTTGCATCTCTAGTCTTTGCACTAGTAGAAGAAGACATTGCTGGTGAGCTACATCGAATAATTCTTTTGTTAGAGCATCTTGATCTTTCCCAAATCGTCCGACCAAAATTTGATTGGCTTGGCCACTCCGATGGCAACGGACGGACCATAGGCCCGTAAATCCCATTGGTGTTGGTCTCAACCGATTCAACGGCGTTGGCTGTTAAGTGGCTAGCCTGTGGGACCCATATTCCACCGACGACCACGAAATGTTGCGTTTGAGAGTTTCTGTTGTTAGGAATCGTTTGGCTAGGTCGTCTTGTGTGCAGCTGTATTTCTATTTATTATCCAAGACAAGAAAATGAAAAGAATAAATATGTAGGCAAATTTTTTGAAGAAACTAAATAAATTAAAAAGATAATCGGACATACTTTTACTGTACTCTTTAAAATTCACGTGCGCTAGTGTCTTAATTTGGCAAAAAACATATTTAAAATTTGTACCAATTATGGAAATTATATATTTTGTAGTAGAATTTACTTTTACACTAACCTGTAAATGACTTTTGACTTCATCATTTGTTAACTCATCAACCTTCATCAGCTCTCTAATCTGTTTCGGCGTAGCGACTGCAAAGTTTTCATTACAATACGATTTACTGAATTTCATAAATCCTAAATAAAAATTATGAATATCAAAATGTTATATGAAATCAAGAAACACACCATGAGGACCACCAAGCTGCTTAAGAGCGTTCAAGAAGAGTCTGTGTAACTCCTGCGACCAACACCGCCTCTGTTTTCTCTGCCCTCTTCGACCGCCACTAATAGTCCCGAAAAAATTTCTGTCGTCGTTTTCCCCGTTGCTCATTTCATAACACGGTGGCTGATGAGACGCTGCTCCGCTGTCATTTCCTTCAGTCGATTCTACCACCGCTTCTGTCTCCTGTTGTGAGCGTTCCTAAAAACGCAAGATGGATAACGTAGCATTTAACATTTAGCATATTTTTAGTTATAAATGTAATATCCAAGCGGATAACTTTTTGTTAGGCTTTTGCGTTTACATTAGTAATTTATATAAACAAAAAAAATTTAATAATGAAAAATATATATTTTACATTCCAAAAACAAGAGATTTTAATTCTCATATTAACATTACCGCATAAATTGCATAATCCTCCGACCGTATGAGTTTCAAATGCAAGTATTATATTGATACTTCTTAAAGCTATGTGTTAAATTTATTTATCAAACATCTATATATAAAAACAAACAAAATATATCAAGATAAAAAAAACCTTAATAAGATTCTTACCGATTTATGAGAAAGAACCGGTTCAGGTTGGTTCCAAAGCTGAACAGACTTGAGCCATTCAGATTTCATGTTCTTTTCACAGAAATCTATGCCGGTATCATGAGATTCGTGTTCAGCATCATCATCTTCATCAACATCTTCTTCTCCCTCTTCTATGGAAGTTGAAGAGTGTTTGATATGTAGGAATAGATCCAATATGGTCCCACATTCTCCGGTGGTCTGCTCGGAGCACTCCGATTGTCCGTACAAGTTCTCCGTCGTCATCCCTGATATCTCCTTTTTATATGCCTCGATCGCTAAAAACCCAAATCCATAAATAATTAAAATATTTAGATCTAACATCCACATATATAGTATATACACACAAAATTCATCTCAATAAAGAGATCTCATACATACATAAAATCAATAGTAAATTTGGATATACTACGTATTCAAAGAAGTTCAATTAAAAAATTAATTTTGAAACCGAGGATATTGCAAAATGCACAGTTAGATACGTAGATGCATATGCATGTATATAGAAATATACCATGAGTGACAAGCTCTAAGCAAAGAGGAAGCTCGCGTTGGAAGACATTGATCTTGCGGCGTTCTTCTTCAAGAGCTTCGATGTACTCACAACATCTTTCACGTTTCTCGTTATAATTCTTCATATTTAATAGATTAATCCACCTTTTGTAGCTATGCAGTAGTCTTTAAATTAAACAAGAAGATGGAGTTGTGTCTCTTTATAAAGAGAACAAATATATGGCTCTATAGGGTTTCTCAAGGATCATTATCTTGAAAGAGAAGTCGAGTCGTCGCATTGCAAGTCGAATCTTAGCTTTTGGTTATAAAATATGTACTAGATTTTGACCCGCACTTCTAAGTGCGGGTATAATTTTCTTTACAAATTGTATTTTTTATTCATTTTATTAATAGTAGTTTAGATTTTTAATTATGTAATCTAATTTTGATTATAATTGTTTAACCAACATTATAAACAGTGAATTAACAATTTAGTTTTTTTTAAATGAATTATGTGTTATTTGGAAAAGATATATCGTAAGGATTAAGAGATTAAAATAACGATTTCGCATTATATATTTTAATATGTGTTGTATCGTAAGATCATGTTTGGAAAAAATATATATATGTGAAAACAACTATTGTAAAAGTTATGTGGTATATGTTTAATTGTTATTTTATTTATCTAAAATATTATTTTATAAAATACATGTTGTAGTCGTATATATAATTTGCAAATTTGATGGAACTATCCGTTAAAAACTTCATTCAAACATAAAGCATAATTTGACGCTTCAAATATTTGAATAATATAAGTATGAAATCATTTTAATATTTTATTAATTTTAAAATATATCAACTAAAATTATTTACAATATGCGAATTTTTTTATAGAAAATTTATAATCGAGATTGACTAATTAATTTTTCAACCCGTTTAATTAATTAAATATTTTTCAGTTTCATGGAAAAACCTGCTAAAAAGTACAATCGTAAAAACATCAATCGTAATATATGTATAATAGTTGATGTATAAATTATTAAATATATTTATCAATTAATTTGTTTTGATTTTAATTAATTAGGAAAGTGGAACCCATTAGATTTCGGTTGTTTGGCTACATGTTTAATAATTGTCTTGTTTGGAAATATGGATTGTAGAGATAATAAATCAAATATAAATTGTTTTACAGTTTTACCCTTAATGAAGGTTACAAATCCTAATAATATTAAGGGCAAATTCCGGGAACAACATTTATGTACCATGGCAAACCTTCCTGTTTTAATAGTATAGATATCCTTGAATCTTGATCCCAATTTAGTACTCCATAATATACAATTTTACAGATTAGAATATGAAGGTGTATTGCCTTGTTGTAGTAGGTAGTATAGATGGAGTGGTGAATATTCGCCATTGTGATTCCAAGTTTTTATAGGAATTTTATAAAATTATTTGGGTATATCCAAGCAAGGGTGTATTCTTATATATATATCT
The DNA here is from genome assembly GCA_030180135.1 of Orychophragmus violaceus. NCBI lineage: Eukaryota > Viridiplantae > Streptophyta > Magnoliopsida > Brassicales > Brassicaceae > Orychophragmus > Orychophragmus violaceus. The sequence goes on from CM058240.1 coordinate 12,526,581, forward strand.
ATCTTTGTAGCTTTATATGTAAGTGATTGGTTTTTTATGTTAGGGACTTCATCAAATATATTTTGTGCTAGTGGATTTTGATTGGAACCAATTAACTTTAACGTGGTATAAAATGTTATCCGATATGGATATTGATGTTTAAGTAATGATATTTGGTTCGATTTAACCGAATAAATGTTCTTCACCAACATCTAATCTAGCATGATATAAAATTAATCTTGTCATTACGTGTTATCTATACTATTATTTGGGAATTGATTTTGAAGAACGAAGTTCTCTCATTCATTCTCAACATAAAATATCATAAGTACTATATTCGTAAATATTTTTATTTAATCTCTTAATAAATTTATTTGATGATTAATCTTTTGATTTAAGGTGTTAACTTCTTACATGGTATAGTGGTATATCATATATGTAGATATATATAAAATTAACTTTTTATGTGATATACATAAATATTTATATATATGTATATATATATATGAATTTATTAAATATAAATATTTCTACATTCTGTCTTTATATCACCAAAAATTTCTTCTATTCTCAAACTTTATTTAATATTATTATTTATTATTATTATTTAAAAAAATATAAATAGATACAATATTTCGCAGAAAAATATAATAAACATGATTTGGCGAGAATCTTTTGAATAAAGATGTTAACTTCTTACCTCGCATAGTGGTATATCATATATGTAGATATATCTATACAAAATTAACTTTTTATATGATATACGTAAATATATATTATATATACAAATAAATATATTAAATATAAATATTTATACATTCTGTCTTTATATCACCAAAATTTTTATTATTCTCAAACTTTATCTAATATTATTATTTATTATTATTATTATTGTTTAAAACAATATAAATAGATACAATATTTCGCAGAAAATATGATAAATATGATTTTGCGAGAAAACTTGATTTTGACGGAAAATAAGATTTGCAGAAAACATGATTTTTTCGATTTTGACGAAAATATGATTTTGAATAAAATACGATTTTTGATGAAAAATGAGATTTTGCGAGAAACACAATTTTACGAAAAACATAGTTGTGCGAAAATACAATTTTGCGAAAGACGCCATATTGCCGGAAAAAATATGATTTTTACGGAAAACATGATTTGATGGAAAAACATTTTTTGGTGGAAATACGATTTTGCAGAAAGTAGGATTTTGACGGAAAAATATGATTTCACAAGAAAGTGATAAACATGATTTCACACGAAAACACGATTTTGACGAAAACACGATTTTGACGAAAACACGATTTTGACGAAAAAAATTGCGATTTTGTGGAAATATCACAATTTTGTTGTTTTGACAAAAATATGACTTTGATGAAAATTCGATTTTGAGTAAAACATGATTTTGATGGAAAATATGATTATTCTAAAAACAAGATTTTGCGGAAAACATGAATTTACGGGAAACACTATTTTGACGAAAAACGTGTAAAAAGAGGGATTTTGCATAAAATGTGATTTTAACGAAAAATACGATTTTGCCAAAAACACAATTTTGACAGAATATGTAATTTTGACGGAAAATATAATTTTCGAGAAAATGTGATTTTGACGAAAAACCTGATTTTGAGGATATATGTGAAGATCTAAATACAAAAATAATTAAATATATATTTAGAAGTAATCATTTATTTAAATATTTAATATTTTTTAATTAATTGCATCTACTAGTGCTCCAAGATAGAAAAACGAACAAACAAATATTTTGAAGTAACATCTAAATATAAGATTGAAAATAAAAAATGAAACATCTAGATGCAACATTTAGATGCAACATTTAGATGCAACATCTAACTACAAAAGCGAACATGACCTATATCAACAAAAGTAAAATCATTATTTATATAATTTTGTCATACATAATATAAATATATAATAATTATTTATTTTATAAAATTAAAAAAATTAAAATATATTAATGTTTGCACAAGGTGCAGGACAATCACCTAGTTTACAAATATACCATTAAAAATCTTTAGAATTTTATGTATTCATTAAGAAAAATAGTCAAATCATTTTATGAACTAATTTATTCATAATATTTTTAGTATTTTTATTTATTTGAAATATAGATATATGATTTTTATATAACAGATCTTAAAAAATCATTCTAAACTTGTTAATTTTTTAAAATAATTAAAATTTATAACTATTATTAAAATATTATTATAAAAATTGTTTTTATCTCAAATTTGATCTATAACAAAACAAATAAATATTAAGATATATATATTCCATAAGTACAATCTACTCTATTAAAATATAAAAAACAACATAAATTTAACATTTACTCATGTGTTATATTACATGAAACGTTTTTGAATATTAATAATTTGATTAAATTTCTTTAAAGATATTTATGGAATATAACATCATCTCTACTAAATATGTTTTCAAACAATATAAATATTAAATATGTATCCTAACAATATAAAAATAATGGATCTCACTTCCCTAATTAGGTAATATAAAATCATGAAACTATTAATCAAATGATAAATATAACTAAATAATTTAATACTTCAGTTATTTTAATAAATCAGAAATTAAATTTTGATAAACATACACATAAAATAACATAAATAAATATATTTTGAATATATTTCAAATAATGAAAAAGACAATCAATCATAAGATTAGTAACTTTCTAATTTATAAAATGTAAACTTTCGACAAAAAAATAATATTGTAAAATTAGTTTGATATAATTTTAACTTGATAAAATTAAAATATTAAAAATAAGTCAACATATATTAATATATATTATTCAATCATATAGTCAAACGGGCTGATATTCTTACAGTTACAGATTTTTAGAATTTGTTCCATCAAAATATTTAAACAATTTAAACAATTGCAAAACTTGTTAAAAAATACTAATTAACCGGTTTGGATTTTTAAAACAGTAAAAATAAAAAATAAAAATAAAAATTTAATAAATGGATAATCATATTTTATTTTTCATAAATATGTTATTATAATATTTAAAATATAAATTTAGTTATAAAATATTTAAAAACAAATTTATTAAAATTATAAAATATATAATATAGTACCATTATTTATTCAAAAATAAAATATTAACACTTCTAAAACTATAACTTTAACAAATATATTTTATATAAATTAAATATGTTAAAAATCAATTAAAAAATCATCCGCTTTGAGAACATAATTAAACTATATAATATATTTGTACAATAATAAAACTGTTTTCGTATCATAAACTTTCAAATTGATAAATACTTATTATTCAAAAACAAAAACTAAACATAAAAATATTTTGTTTAAGAAAATAAATATATTATAATTTGGTAAAATAAATTTGATTCAAATATAATGTTTTAAATCTTAATTATAAAATCATACATGAAACTCAATTGACTAAACCTAAACTTGAAATATTTAAAATATTTGAAAATAAAATCCTAAGGAAAAAACAAACTAAATGTCTAAAACCGAGTATTTCAAATTTTAAATCAAACCAAATCAGATATAATAAATTTTTAATATAATAAATTTGATAAAAAATTAAAATTTTAAATCTAAAAAATACATAAAGCGGTTAATTTTACTCTTTTTTTTGAAGTAAATGAGAATATTTGACACAATGTTACAGAATAAATCAAACTGAAAATTTATTATATAATAAATAAACAAAATTATATCTTATAAATTGGTAAAATAATTTTGATTCAAATATAAAGTTTATGATATTAATTATAAAATCGTAAATAAAACTCAATTGACTAATTAAAACTCAGAGTATTTTATAAAAATAAAATAAAATAGTAAAAATTAAATCAAATATCTAAACCATATTATTTAAAATTTTAAAATTAAAACTAAGCCAAAGATAATGAATTTCTTTTATAATAAAGTTGATAAGAATCATAAAAACAATTTCAAAAGTATAAAGTTTAAATCTTAAAAAATATATGCGCTAAGTGAGGATAAAAAATTATTAAAGAAATAATAAATATAATTAAAAAATTAATACATTAATTATTTTTTATAAATTATAAATTAAATTTAAGTAAGTATACGCAGGAAACAACAAAAATTCATGTATTTTAATACACTCTATTTTTCAAAAAGTGAATATTATAAAAGTCTTTAAAGTAACATTAATTAATTTTTAATTTATAAAGTAAAGATTTCTAAAAGTATCAAAAATTAGATTTATATTTTTCAACTTAATAAACAATAAAATAATTAATATTTATATTATCTTAATATATGATATATCGGGTTATGATTAATATTTTTACGAATGCAGTTTTGACGGGTTTTTCCATCAAATATGCAAAACAATTGGACTCTTATGAGATATGTTAAAAATGTATTAGCCCATTTCAATTATAGATATATAAAATTTAATTTAAACCAGTACAATAAATATTAAATGGACGGTATATCATATTTCAACTTTAATAAATTTTAATTATATATATATATATTGTATATTTAATTATTAAATATTAAAAATATAACTAAACAATATAAAATATATGTTTCATAAAAGTAGAAAATATTTTAGATTAATGGATTAAAATTTAAACTTACATAATAATTTTTTATTAAAAGAAAAATATTATGAAAAATCCTAAAATTATGATCCTGCGTTACAACGCGGCGAAAAATTAGTAAATAATTAAATCCCAACTACTTTTTATACAAATGCAATATAACTTTTATCTTCTCGTTATCTCATATCTTATTTTTTCATATACTCTTTTTTTTTATAATTGGGGTTATCCTGATTTGAAACTCAAATTAATTCATGTGATTTATAAAAATTTGGGATTTTTTGTCACTTAAGAGTTAAGACATTTATGAATGTCCCAAAAAGGACTGCTCTTTTTGGAGATTAGTCTGAGCTCCTCCATGGATTTGGGATACACCCAGGTTAAATAAAAAAATGGTTAAATAATTTTATGTTTGAAGGAAATAGATTTTTAGCCTAGACTAACATGGTAATCCTTAACTCCCCTTCTTGATCTAATTTTTCTTTTTAGTTTTGACTTTTAGATTATTATGTCGTTTCCAAATTCAATACGTGGGAAAGAATATGAAAATCCTAAATCAGCTACTCCCCCCCCCCCCCCAAATAATGTGCATGAGATATTTTGTTTTCTAAGCATTAATTTCACCCATACAAAATCTATATAAAACGTTGAATATATAGCTTGTAATATCCCAAAATGAAAAGCCAAATGTCTCTTAGTTAGCCGAAACATGGCAGAAGAAAAGCCATAAATTAAAAAAAAAAAAAAAAACATCAGAGTATATCTCTAAAATGTCATAGGACGTTGACACTTTGTTGAATTCGTTATAACATTATCCATAAATACAAATGTTTTTTTAAGATGTCCATATATACAAATATATTAGTGTTTGTGTATGTCCAGGTACAATGTGACTATGTGAGTCCAGCTGAGTGCCTATATCTTGTGTTTTGACCGCTAATTTTAATTTTGTCAATGACCAAGTAAACCAAATATGCGAATGTTTCTTTCCAATACAATGGCGAGCCAATGCCTTTCCCAATCAGGAAATATAATAATGTGATTAATATAAATTTATATGATATGCTGTTGTTACATCCATTTTATATGAAGTTAAATGTGATGTTAAAAGTTGACAAAAAAATGTGATGTTAAAATTAAGGGCTCTATTAGCTGTGTCAAACCAAAAACTGGTCGTCTCTAGATATCGAGACTTGGGTTTGATGAGCTTATCTGTTTTGATTAGAGTGAAATGTATTCTTAATTAATAATTTAGTTGTCAAATAAAGTTTAGAGAGGTGTATTATTCGAATTGGATTATAATTGTCCCTTCGGAGTCTCAAAAAGCCATATTGACCGTCAAATCCCCAACGATCGCGACCAAACGAAACGACAGCATAATGTTGCTCTATTAAGCCCATTTTATATGGGGCGAGGCTTTAAATTTTTTTTTTCTTTTTTGGCGGCAAAAGATTTTATTGATACAAGTCCAATGGGTTACAAACAAAGAAAACAAATCATTATAAGGGTAAGCCCAAACGGTAAGTGGTCCAATACAGATCAACAACTCGTAGAGCCTGCGGAAACACCACGTGGGAGACTCGAGGACACACGTCCAAACCACAAAAGATCCGTCATGCAACTGCCACCGCCGGAGAAGACGCAGGTCGCCGACAGTTGAGGATGCCGAGTAAAGAGATGCCTTTCTTTGTCGATCCACTGATAAGGAGTTCTTGTCGGAGGTAAGAGCTAGATATAGAAGAAATCTTCATCTTCAGATCTTCAAAGCCTTCGGGAGAGATTAACGCAAATCGGCCCAATCTACTGACCGAGGAGATGTGTCTGAAGCAAATCGGACTCCGATGAGGCACGCTGCGTCTGCATGTCTCGGAGATCCGGCTCATAGACTTGTTCCCACGCCAATCAAATATCAAGAAAGAGGAAGAGTGGCCTGCACCGACAAGATAAATCACAACATAGAGGATCTAAAAAACCAAACCAAAATCGGGTAGCCAACCGGGAGAAAGCCCGAAAATGATCGGAAAATCACCGAGCAAACACCCGGAGAGATGAAACCATCTTCCCCGAACTATGTTACAGACAAAAGAAGAGGAAGATAGCCATAAAAAAAACAAAAACAAGTAAAAGGTGAACCGGCGAAATCGCCGGAGAAGACAAAAGTAACCAGGTCATCGGCGGCGAGGCGTCGACAGACAACCGGAACGAAATCGCTTTTCGATGGCCCAGAGAGAAGCGAGAAGGGAGAGAGGAGAAAATATAGCAGAAAAAACAAAACTAACAATTTAATTAATTGAAAAGATATTTGGATACAAGAATTGGACGAACCAATGAAAAATAAAATAAATACAAGCAGAAGAAGAAAATATAGCAGAAAAGCCTTGACGGGCAACTAAATAAACAGTCGAGTTAGATTAATGTTTGACAAACCGGAAGAAGTAACCATGGAGATATTGTAGATGTTATACACACTGTCAAAACGATTCAGATGACATATGAGAATTTGACAATTATCTCTAAAATAATATTGTGGAAGCCTCTTCCTACCATATAGCAATAACATTGAGAAGGACTTTAGCTTCAACATCTAATGGAGAGTGAACTTTCTCCAAAGGAAAATAATTCCATAGTATTAGATTTACCAAATATTTTCACAATCCATCCACCACTTATAGAACTCGTAAAGTGATTTAATGCGGCATCCACATTGCATTTGACACAATTTATTGGAGGGGTTCTCAGGAGGTAAATGTAGAGGTAATGGGCTCTGAACGGATGTTGTTATTAAAAGGTTGTTGAGAACTGATAGTATCCACCCATTCCAAAGTTTCTGATATAGCCATACTGATGTAAGATTGGAATCCACCAAACTTATGATCACGTGATTATCAAGAGTATTCGAGCTTGAATGCGGAAAATGGACGTTGGCAGTGATGGAGATGGACTTTTGTTGATCGAATCCACGAGCAACACACGAAATAAGAAACTTGATTCCACAAGTTCTTAATCCGCAAAACCAATAGAGAAAAGTGAATCCACACGAAACTCTAAAGATTACAAGAACACAAGAGAACAAGGATTTCACCTATAAACTCTAATGAACAAACACAAAGCAAGCTTTGCAAAGGAAACAATATTGTTTATTGATTTTTTCTAAGATGATTCGTGGTCCAAAATTGAAAGCTTAAGAGAGCTTATATAATGCTCTAACAAAGAAAATATATCAAACAGTCAAAAGTAATAAGGGAAAGCATTTATACAAATTAAATAATATAGCGTTTGAGAAAATGATCCTAACTAGGCACGTCATTTATACCTTGATATTGTAGTAATACAACCATGATTCATTGGTCGTATAGAAGCTCCACTAAATCTTGTTCCAAGGGAATATAAACATTGGTGAATGATACCATCATTTAGCTCCAAGAAAGAAAAGTTGTATTTTCCTTTCTTCCTTTTGGTTCTTTGGTTAAGTGGACATAAATTGGAGATGATGGGACTCTTTGATGTGTGGAGAGACTCTTATGGTCTCCATATATAGTTTTGGGATGAACTAAATATGGAAAGTTGCTTCTTCGGTCGATTTGGGCTCATCCGGTTTTGTTGTTGTGTTGTGAATTCCAATGGTCTCCTTAACTTCACGTTTGCTTCTCCAAGTCTCTTGATTCTCGTTCCTTGGCTGATGATGACTTGATGTCCTCATCACATACCAACCTCATTGCAGCACATAATCCTATTATTTTGGAAGATCAAATTGTTGCGTGATATCCATATACACCAGAAGAGACGATATGGTAATAGTCGTTCGTTCATATTGAGAGTAGATGAAACTTGAAAATCAAGAAGGCGAGATATATTGTTTTCTTGATCCGCATCATGTGTAGAAATCAATTGAAGATTGGTTAGATTTGTTTTAGCCCAAAAGGTCTGCGATACGAAGCATGTAATAAGAGGTGGTTTACAATTTCTTCATGGCAACCACAACGACGACATGTTGAATCTATAGGAATACACCTGGTCAGAAGTCGAGAAGTTGTATAAAGATGTTAAAGCCCAATGACAAGTCCACGACAAGCCCAAAAGAAGTGTTAACAACCCATGTGTTTAGGGTTTTCTTACAAGTAGAGTTCCTATAAATATTGTTCTAGGTTTATTGAGATTGTAACTTTGGCTGCCATTGTTGCAGCCACTCTTCTTATCTTTATGAATCTATAAACTTTTTACTGTTCTTGAAGACAAAGTTATTACCTTTAGTTTCTCTGTTCTCTTGCACAATAAACTCTCATTGAGCTATTCCCTTTTCAGTCTTAGATTTCTATTTCAATAAGCTCATCTGAGCACAAATCTATCTCACTTGAGTTTTATCTCATGGTATCAGAGCTGCAGTCGGTTCTTGGGCCTTTCTGTCGTCTTCTATCGCTTCCGCTCAACCTATGTCAAGTCCACTCTAGCATCATTTTCATGGGTTTGGTTTCTGAAACCGAAAATGGAGAAAGGAGATCTGCTTTTTACAGCTGCATATCAGAAACTTTGTTGGAGTTCACTCCATAAGCAACCACTCGGTGAAGAAGGAAGAATAAGTTATATGGGCTCAAGCTGCAAACATAGTTATTGGGCCAGAACTAAACCTGTGGAAAAGCCCCACAAGAAGCTGTGGTAACGAGCTCAACGTTGAGGAGTGAAATCTCTCTCTGTCGCTTACACGTAATCGGAGCTCGCCATGCTTCTGAGGATTCCAAGGTTTTCTTCCTCAAGATGAAGGTTTATTACTACAGGTACTTGCCTAGTTGGTAACGAGAGAATAGCAGCTTGATAAAGTAGTGGTTTTGCTAGCTGGTTTAGTTTTAGGTCGATAACTTTAGATGCTAGGCATGGAACTACTGAAGCTAGAATGGAATATGATTTATATTGGGATTCATATGGCTGTTTTTGGAGATTTTGCTGTCAAGTTCTGTGGAGAAAAGCAAAGTTTTTGGTGAATGCACTCTAAGTGCTCGAGAAAATGTCTAAGAAAGAGACAATATGATTAGCAACGAATATTTGTTGGTATTTGGAAGAGGCTGAGAGTGAGTTGTAAGTCACCAGATGTGGAAAGGGATTCACATTCATTATGAGACAGCTTAGGGGAGTTAAACAAGGAAAAAGACCCGGACTCTTCGTGAGATAAATAGGCTACAAAGATAGACCTGAATACATCTCACACTAAAGACTGATTTTTGTGGTGAAGTGAAGCTATTGACTACTTCAAACGACATTGCTTCAAGCTCTCATTCTTTTTCAAGCCGCTGGATTTATGCTATCAAACTTAGCTCCTCACCGTATGCTAAGTTTGCGGGGGAGTGTTAAAGCCCAATGACAAGTCCACGACAAGCCCAAAAGAAGTGTTAACAACCCATGTGTTTAGGGTTTTCTTACAAGTAGAGTTCCTATAAATATTGTTCTAAGTTTATTGAGATTGTAACTTTGGCTGCCATTGTTGCAGCCACTCTTCTTATCCTTATGAATCTATAAACTTTTTACTGTTCTTGAAGACAAAGTTATTACCTTTCGTTTCTCTGTTCTCTTGCACAATAAAGCTCTCATTGATCTATTCCCTTTTCAGTCTTAGATTTCTATTTCAATAAGCTCATCTGAGCACAAATCTATCTCACTTGAGTTTTCTCTCAAAAGAGCCTTAGAAAATATGTTCCACAAGAAGTGTTTCAGTTTTAGAAGAAACATTAACTTCTAAATTTTGGTTTTAACTCCAGATTCCCATGAGGAGGAGAAGTAGAAGCAGTAACCGGGTCTAGTAAGTGAGAAAGATAATAACCAGAATGAACATAGTACTCACCATGCCGAGTATGAGGCCATATGGGGTTATCAGGTTCACTTCTCTAAACTAAATAGATTGACTTAATGAGATGTATATCTTGAGATAAGATATGTTCTGAAATGGCATCTTCATTCCAAAGTTGTTTATTACCTACAAATGAGTTGAGAGACTCACTTGAAGATCTTCACTGTAATTATATGGCATTGCAACATGTTTAGGTAGATCCTATGTTAGCCAATCATCTTTATAAATGTGGATTGACTCTCCATATCCGAAACTAAACTGCATGCCTTTCTTGATCAGGTCAAGGCCTACTAGTATAGATGACCAACCACAAGATTACAACTTTTGGGACTTAGCTTCTAAGATAGTCGTGTCTTTCTAATACTTAGCTCGAAACAATTTAACAAAGAGATAATTTAGGTTTTTAAGCAGCCGCTAAGCTTGTTTGGCAAGAAATGAGTCGTTGAACTGAACATATCTCATAAGCCAATTCCACCTTGAGACTCAAGTAACTGCATCTTCTCCCACGCTACTCATAATATACCACGAGATTTTGCTTTCTTTTTCCAGCAGAACTGTTGTAGGACAAAGGTAATATCACCAATTACATGAGATGGTAACAGACTTCAACATAATAAACTTAAAACAAATTAAATTAATTAACATGTTTTTAGTAAACTAATAACTGTTTAAACGTATCGTTACATAGTTGAAAATCAATTTGTCAGTGCAAACATGGATACTAATTTAAAGGTTATAAATGTAAATTTTCTGAATTTAAAAATTTATAATGTGAGTGCTAATGTTTCAAAGTTAAAATTAGTTTTAGAAAAAAAAAAATTAGTTTTAGTTTGAAAGTTAAAAATGCCATTTCCCCAATTATTAAACTAAGATGTAGAAGTCTTGTCATAAAGGTCGCATCGAAATAGATACTATTCCACCAACTAAACTCTCACACAACTCATCAAAAGATTCGACTAGAAACAAAACAATTATTATACGGACACGAGCAAAGCACAAAACTGATTAATTGGTAAAGTTTTTAATGGTTGCGCCTGGCTCCGTCGCCTTAGCTTCCGGCGCCGGTTTCACATCCTTCGTCGGCGTAACCGCCGTTCCGGTGAGCTCCAACGGCAAATCAGCAATACCCTTTAAGTAAAAAGTGTAGAACAGTTTGGTCGGATACACAAGCTGACGAAGCTTAACCTGTCCGTACGCACCTTCAAAGATCCCGGAGCCACCAGTGACGGCGAGGAATGTGTCTTCGTAAGTCAAGTACGGTCCTTGTACCGATAAATGGCCGTAGTCTCCGAAGTAGAAACTGTAATTGGCTTCGAATCGGTCACCGTTCTTCTCCGGAACGTGTTGGATCAAGACGCAGAGACCAGCGGTGATTCCGACCCGTTTCTTTAGATCGCCGGTGTAGAGTTTGTTGGTGAACGGGACGAGATCGCCGAGACAGAGCTCTGGTTTTTTGCCGAGTTTTAGAACTGCTGGACTGTTTCGATCTCCTTCGTTGAACTCGTACACGTTGAGTTCTTGGATTTTACCTGAATAATAAGACGCGGTTTTGAGTTTAAAGGTCGTTCTTTTACACTTAAAAACTGAATGAAGTCAATTTTTCGAACTTGCTAATTGGTTTTAAGATCTGAGATTTTGTTTCAGATTATCAATTTTGCAAATTTATGAAGTGTGCATTTTAATTTGTGAGCTTAAAAGAGCAGGATCAGTCTTTAAACTTACTTGGTCTGGAGTTTTCAGTCTTTCCCCAATTCCAGAAGAAAGCTCGAGTAGGAGAGGAAAACTTGGGAGTAGATCTTGATCGGGAGGAGAAATCTGGACCGTTAGATGAGATCCCAAGATTTTGGAAAGATCTGGAGAAACCCAGAAAAGAGCTTCGATGAAAGTGATGATTACGGGAGAGATTGTTGGGAGTAGTCACAGAAATGGATTTGAGAGACATAGCAGAGGAAGCCATTTTGATCAAAAAAAGACTTGAAACTTCTTCTTTTTATGTTCAGTGACTTGAAACTTTGGTTTGATTGATAGTTAAGTAGAGATTCGGATATTGTTTATATAGTGACTAAATGAGTTAGCCAAGTCTACGGATGTGTATAAATGTAATGGATGATGATGATGATGTTACACGTGCGTATATTTCAAAAGTGGCCTGGCCGGTTTCTTACGAAAGTGCTTTGAATAATTTCGACTCGGTTTCCCATGGTCGGTCTCAAAGCGTAAGCTAGAGAATTATTGACTGAAGACCGAGGATAGTACAAAATCTCCAAGTAACGAACGGAAAGACACCAAAACAGGCGAAAGATATACGTATGCGTAAGTTACGTCTACAAAAAAACTCTGGTCGGTCAGGTGTTTTAGTGAAGATATAGGTAATTGTAGTACATAGGAGTCGAATCCACAGAGATTCTAATTCCACACGATAGACTTATTAGTTCGAATTAAGCTAAGCAAGATCGTTTAAATGTAAAAGCAATGCGAAATAATTGAGATACGAAACAATTAACGGAAATTTCAGAATTAAACATTTGCTAAAAATCGATGGATTCCCAAGCGCGTAAAAACACGCGCTTCGCTCTATTTTTTCCGCGCGAAAGTTCTTAGATCCAGATCTGAGGTTTCTTCTGCCATCAGTTCGCCGCTGGTGCGCAGAAAGAACCTCTTGCTTTCTTCTTTTAGATGAGCTTTATTGTCAGTGTGCTGCATGACGGTGGAAAGGGAGGCACATTTTCTCTTCTCCGGGCAGCGTGGTAATTAACTTTGAAGAGGTCGAGCGCTGCGGAAAGTCATCTTCACCATGTTGTGTATAACCATCCATCTTCACTTGTTCTATTTGTTGATAAGTCATGTGATATATGCTTTTTTATTTGAGCTTCGAAAAATTATTAAGAAGGCAACCTTCAATCTGGAAAGAATATGATCAACTCCGATTCGAAAAAACTTGATCAAGAAGAAAAAAAAAAGATATCGCAAAAGAGAAGAAGAAGAACTTGACAAAGTGAATGATCGAGAAACATAGTATTGTGTAGAGTAAGTAAGAACACAAACGAAATAACCAGTTTATGATCTCAGAGTGAGATCCTTACGTTTGAGTCTGGCACAAACAAAAAATCCACTATTTTTCTTGAGGATTATAAAGATCGGAATTCTCTCTATATAACAATGATCAACTTAAAGAGAATGCTACACACAAGTTTCTTATATACTCGGGAACTAATCATAAGTTGATAACCGGGTAAACCATTAAGCATATTTAAGAATAATAATATCTCTTTATCGGGTAAACCGTCCATTCATTTAGCTACCTTCTCAACTTTACAACTTGGATTAAAACTTAACTAAGTATGTTTTCATCACCAAGACTTATACAATCATTTTAAAGTTTCCTGTGATGCAATTTTACTCCCGCTTCTTACTAAGGTTGAACCCTCCCTTACGGTTGACACATACACAACTCTTCCACATGAGCAAGCCATTTGTTGCTTCAGAGAACCATAACGATCAATTCAATAAACTGATCTAGAATTCAGGGACTTGAATTGTACAAATCAAAGGACTAAAAGGCAATAACAAAAAGGGACTGAAAATCTAGTCTTCCTTAAAGGTGATGATAAGCCTTTCGTCTCTCCAGTGTTCTGATTTGTGCCGTCCTCCAGAATTGCGTCTGATCGAGCTCATCGATGGGCTTATGCTCTTTTTGATAAAGGGTAGCTCGTCGGTTCATGGATTTATGCCGATGTTTACTTACGTTTGTCACCCTTCCAAACTTAGGGCGGCGCTCAGGTTTGACTTGGAGCCTTTATTTTTGTTTTGAATGTTTGTAGCTCGGAGCCTGGACTCTGTTTAATTAATTATTATTTTTGTAGAGCAACTGATGGTATATCGAAGCGGACCCGTCCCGGAAGATGCGGGCGGACTGCTCTTTTGAGTAAGCCATTCTGCGGAGCTCGGCTGGCGGTGAGATGGGCATTTTGGAACGATTATATCGGTGCTTCAGAATTAGTTTTACCCCCAAGAAGATATATCATCCGACCTTTGATTTCATTACGGTTCTCATCTGTGCAGCTAGATATCAGGGATGAGCCTTTCACGAGACAGGTGACAAAATCGTGTTTCAAGAAAGGTATCTCGGCGGTGAGAAAACTGTTTTGGATCGGTTTCTTTATCTTCAAGAGAACATTGGTTCCAATGTTGATTTCATAAAAGTTTCTTTTTCATCGGCGGCCTTGCTGTGAGAAGACGACGCAATCGTCTTGTCAGGAAAGCGGTTCGGTTTATGGCGGGAAGAAACCGATCCATCAACACGAGCTTTGGCTTGAACAAAAATGTCTTTCAAGAAATTAGCTTAGTTTTCTTTTCTTTTGTATCTTGAATAGTAATAATATCTTTTGAAAATAAATAAAACAAAGAATTTTTCTTTTCGCCTTATTCCTTTATTGTCGCATTTCGGCTCATGTCTTTGTACTTGTTAAGCAAAACAAAGAAATTTTCCTTTTGTTTGTTCGTGAGATGGCTACTGTCTTTTCTTCTTGTAAACTTGTGCCGATCTGGTAAATCCCTTTTAAGGAAATTTGATATATACGATCTTGGTGTAGTCGTCTTACCGGATTCGTAAAACGTCGATGTGGATTCTTGTCTTGCCAACGTAATTTATACTTGTTGACGTAATTGAATTTTTTCGTTTTCCTTCGTTTAATAAGTTATTTTGGGGCGGGTTATACATCGGCGGGATTGTAAACTCTTTTGCGGAGTTGGTTCCGTTTTGTTGTGAAAGAGGGGGGGGGGGGTCCGAGGTGTGCCTTGGTACCCATTTTGTGATGCGAGTAGACGTAAATGCCGACTTCGTATCACGGCTATCTCTTAATCTAAAGTCGGTTATGCGAGGCAGGTCGGCTTATTTGTCGCGACTAGACTTAAGCGAGCGGGGGCGATCCCAGCTTATCCTTTCACAAATGTGGCTAGAGTTAGCACTTTTTGCACACATGATGAAGGCATGGATTCTTTCACCACGGCGCTCGAAGAGGGCGTTTAGGTCGGCCATCTGGCCAGGATGCCGACGTAGAAGACGTATCTTTTTGCAAGATGTAATTTTATTAATGGTATAGCTGAATTAATCCGTAAGGACTGCCTACGTACCTCGTTAAAAAGGGGATCAAGCCATTCGTAGTTCGTTTTACATAAGTGATAGCTCGATGAGCATTTTTTTGACCAAAAGGTCTAGTATATGAAGATTTTGAGGTGCATCGAGTTCCATGAGAAATCGACGGGTGTTCAATTCAACTTGGAGAGCTCATAGACCCCGGGCTTGACGACCTTTGTGATTTGGTAAGGTCCTTCCCAATGTATGCTGAGTTTGCCGGCGTTCTTTTCTTTTGTTCCTTGATGAACTTCGCGTAGGACGAGGTCTCCTTTCCTTAGGTTTCGACCTTTGTTTTTTTTTTTGTAATATCGAGCCGCAAGGTGCTGATAGTTTTTAATACGTAGGAGGGCCTCGTCCCTTTGTTCTTCGAGCGAATCAAGTTTGTAAAGAAGCATTTGTCATTTAGTTCGGGGTTCCGGATGAGCATGGCGAACAGTTGGTAAGCTTATTTCAGCTAGCGACATTGCTTCCACTTCATGAGCTAGGAGAACGGGGTTTGATTTGAAGGACGCTTCGGGGTAATTCGATGTGACTACATGACTCCGTCTAGCTCATCGGCCCAGTTTTCTTTGTGTTTATTGAGTAGCTTCTTAAGCCCAACGATGATTGTTTTGTTTGTGGCTAATGCCCGACCGTTTCCCTGTGGGTAGTACGACGTCGACCTACTCAATCTGACGTTTCATTTTTTGCAGAACTAACTTAATAAGAACGACGTAAAATATTTTCCATTATCGGTAACGATCTCGTAAGGCAGCCCATGTCTGCAGATGATGTATTTCCACAGGAAATTGGTTACGTCCCGAGCTGTTACCGTGGGATATGCATTGGCTTCCACCCACTTGGTGAAATAGTCGGTCAAAATCAAGATGTGTTCATTCTGCCGAGATTTGTGCATTGGGCCAACTATGTCCATGGTCCATCGCATGAATGGATACGGTGTTGTAGCGGACTGCAACTCTTCTTTAGGTGCATGTATGGTCGGGGCGTGTTTTTGGCATGGCTCGCACCTCGCGGAATACTTTTCGCATCCTTTTATAATAGTTGGCCAAAAGAAACCGAGTTTCTTAATCTTCAATGCCAATGATCGCCCTTCGGCATGATTTTCTCCTGCTCCTTCGTGGGTTTTCTTAATTACTTCCTCGATCCTTTTCTTCTACACACTGCAACATTGCTCCGGCCGCGTTATAGCGGAAGAGTACATCCTCCATCATTGTGTAACGGATTGCTTTTGCTTTAACCCTACGAGCTGCCCACCTATCGTTGGGTAACTCTCTTTCCAATATATATGCCATTATTTATGATGTCCAGTAATCTCTTTGTACTTCGTTAGCATGCACTTGATCCTCCGTGATATCTTCATCGTTTATGTCTCTGACGATAACGTTACAAATATCGGGAGGACTTATACTTGGTATGTCTATGAGCTCCATCGGGATTGTTCGTCTTAGGTGTGCGTCTGAACTTGAGGCTAATGCTGCGAGGGCATCTGCCGAAGTGTTTTCCTTTCTTGGTATTCTTGTTTAGTTGAATAGATTTAGTTCATATGTTAGTTTCTTGGCTATGCCGAGGTAGGCATCCATTCTTTCATTTTTAGCTTCATATTCTTCGTTGAATTGGTTTACAACCAGTTGTGAGTCGCAATAGTCCTGGATGCGCTTTGCACCGATGGCTTTGGCCAATCGTACTCCGGCGATCAAAGCTTCGTATTCGGCTTTGTTGTTTGAAGCTGGAAATCCTAGCTTGAACGATTGCTCGAGTACTTTGCATGTCGGTGATTCGAGCCGAATGTCGATTCCTGAGCTGGCCATCGACGATGATCCGTCTACATGCAGACTCCAACTATTTTCCTCTGACTGATCATCTTGTGTCAACTCGGGTGGGAGCTCGATGATGAAATCTGCTAAGAGTTGGCCTTTTACGCTGGTTTTGGCCTTTGAATTTGATGTCATATTCGCTTAGCTCGACTGCATATTTGGCTAATCTGCCGGACTGATTCGGGATGTGAAAGATCGACCGCGGGGTCATGGTAATTAGGACGGTAACTGGGTGTGACTGGAAGTAAGTTCTGAGCTTTCTCGCCGAAGTCAAAACTGCGAGGGCGAATTTTTCTATGGTTGGGTACCGAGGTTCTGCTCCGTCCAATGTTTTGATGATGTAAAATATTGGCCTTTGATCACAGCGATATTCCTTAACCATGACTCCACTTATGGCTGCGCTTGACATTGCTATATAGAGGTAGAGCATATCTCCTTCTTATGGCTTTGCAAATATCGGTGGCATTGTGAGATAATATTTTAAATGTTGAAAAGCTTCTTCGAACTTTCCATCCCATTCGAATTTCTTGTTTCCTCTCAGGAGTTGATAGAATTGAAGGCATTTATCGGTCGATCTGGAAATAAAATGAGTGAGCGCGGCAATCCTTCCAGTGAGCCTTTGTACCTCACGAGTTTTCGTCGGGGAAGGAAAGTTCATTATCTATATAACCTGATTCGGGTTAGCTTTGATTCCACGTTCGGTTACAATGCACTTCTTTGAGCCTTTGTACCTCCGGTGAGCCTTCGTACCTCAAGAATTATCTCAAGGTGACGCCAAAAGTGCACTTCGCTGGATTTAGCTTCAAGTCGTAGTAGTTCATGTTGGGATAGTGTCCTGAAATCACACTTGTACTCACTCCTGTGATAGTTGTGTGTCGAGATCAGACATTCGTATAATACTGGGCGTTTGCAATGCTTTGCTAGAAGCCTCTTGCATTCTGTAAGTCGTGGGCTTACTGCCAGTATTGTATGATCCTATAGGGTCACACACCTAAGCGAACTGGAAGCTACGACATGGGAATGATCATTGTTGCAATGATCATATTATGTGTATTGAAATACACATGAGAAATCGATATAATGGTGTTGTGTCGATCGACACAGCTTGTGTGTCGGTCGACACAATTCGGATTTTCCGAACAGGCTTTTTGGGTTATGGCTTAATTGAGTCTGGCCCGTTAAGCGCGTTTAGGTCGAATAAAAGCTAATTAGTTTCGACCTAAACAGGGGCCGTCCAGTTTTCTTGACAGAAACACTTGACACACCAGACACCATCGATCCTCATCGATCCGGCACTAGCATCCCGTTTCCAGCGAGCGTGCGTGTGTATCTGGTAGAGGCAAAGCGTTGCGTTGCTCCACTGATCTCGTTCACCATCTTCTTCCGCTGCCAAAGGTAAGAACGAGGTTGGTTCTAAATTTCAATATAACAAACCCTTAGATCCATCGGGATCCAACAGTGGTATCAGAGCGTGCTTAGGGTTTAGCTATTGAATTTGTTGCAAAATAATTCGAATCCTGATGTTGTTGAATTGATTTTTGCATGTTCAAATCGTGTTTTCATATTATATTCTCGGTTTTGTTCCTGTTGAAAAGACGAAGAATTGATGAAAACGCACTGTGTCGATCGACACAAAGCGTGTGTCGGTCGACACACCGCGGCGCAAATATAAAATTTTAGGGTTTGTCGCAGGGTGTCGATCGACACAAAGCGTGTGTCGGTCGACACAGAGCGAAAACTCGGGAATAAAATTTAGGGTTTGTCGCACAGTATCGATCGACACAAAGCGTGTGTCGGTCGATACAAAGCGAAAATCCGCAAATAATCTTAAGGGTTTCGATCTGAGATCGAGTACCCGTAATCGTGCTGCATCGATCGATACACTGGGTGTGTCGGTCGACACAGGCAATACGATTAGATAGATCGGTTCAATTGGATTGAACTGGTTATCTAGCTCGGTTAATTTTATTAACCAAATTGATTCTGGTTTGGTCATATCGATCGACACACAGTGTGTGACGATCGACATGGACCATTAAACCGAACTGGTTCAATTGAATTGAATCGGTTGAGTAAATTCGATCCGGTTTGACCGGTTATCGAAGATCGGTTTAAAACCAGTTGCATCGATCGATACCAATGGTTGGCGTCGATCGACACAACGTTCGCAGACTTGTTGGTTTGACCGCAAATTTGCATGAACCAGAATAATTTAATCCCAGAAGTATTAGATGAATCTAAACTTAATAAAACTAAATGTTTTAATTAAAAGTTATTATTTCGATATATTTATAGTGAATATAAATCAAGATAAGATTAGTTCTTTTCCTCAACTAAATATCAAGTGATCTTGATGTCTTGCCCGATCTTGTCTACTGTCAAAAACTCGTGATGTTGTTGGGTATCCTTGGAGTCCTTGGTATCCACAGAAAAATGAGTAAGGCAGGTGGTCAGTGACAGACTTGCAGTGCAACTGTCAGTGATCACAAGACAGATAAAAGATTGGTTATACTTGACTGGGCTGTCAGAAGTTCTGGGCCCAAAGACATCAGAGTGGATTGGACATAGTTTGTCTTATTCACGACCAAGAGTTGTACTGAGTACAATTAGCAATGATTTGCTTACCTAGATAACTAAAGCTTGAGTAACGGCGAGTCGTCCACTAGAATTTTAGTAATCTGAGGATCTTGGATCATTGTATTCATATGAGGAAACATAGTTTGAATACAATGCGAGTTTTCTTATTAGATAAGAATTCTCATTCCTTGTGCTTTATAACTAAAATCTACCTTTTGTTTGAATTACAGCTATGTCTGTCTCAAATCACATCAACACTTTCTCACTAAGATCCGTCCTTGAGAAGGACAAGCTAAATGGATCTAATTTCTTGGAATGGTATCGGAACCTGAGAATAGTTCTCAGGCAAGAGAACAAGGAATATGTCCTTGAAAGAGTTCTCACCGAGAGGCCACGTTCCAATGCTCCGCAGACAGAAAAGAATGCTTGGGATAAGCATTCAGCGGATGTCAAAGATGTTAATTGTCTAATGCTGGTGACTATGAACTCTGAGCTGCAGAAGCAATATGAGAACGTGTTGTCACCCATTGAGATGATTAACAGCCTGAAAGCTTTGTTTCAGGAGCAAGCTCGCACAGAGAGATACCAGACGGTTAAATCTCTCATGGATTGCAAGCTGGCTAAGGACAGTCCAGTAAGTCCTCATGTCCTTAAAATGATGGGTTACATTGATAACCTGGGGAAACTGGACTGTGCCATTAGCCAGGAGCTGGCCACTGACATGATTCTGCAGTCATTGCCGTCGTGTTTTGATCAGTTCATTATGAACTACAACATGCAAAACATGACTAAGACATTGACTGAGTTGCACGGTATGCTGAAGACAGCAGAACCAAATCTCAAGAAGGCTACTCCCAGTGTCCTGATGGTACAAGGGAATAAGAGGTTTAAGAAACCTAAGAAGGGTAAGGGTAAGGCCCAGGTTGTCCAGGCTGAAAGTCAGGACAAGCCCAAGCCGAAACCCAAATCCGGGCCTTCTCCTGAGGATAAGTGCAACTACTGCAAGCAGTTGGGGCATTGGAAGAAAGACTGCAAGAAGTTCATGGAAGATTACAAGAAGCTGAAGAAGACGTATGACGCGTCTGATTCAGGTATTTATGTTATCGAACTTGGTATTATATCTTCTCGTTCTACTTCGTGGGTATTGGATACCGGCTGCGGTGCTCATATATGTACTGATGTGCAGGCACTAAGAAACAGTAGGACGCTGAAGAAAGGACAAGTAGAGCTACGAGTCGGGAATGGAGCTAAGGTTGCTGCACTGGCCGTAGGCACCTTTGAGTTGTCTTTACCTTCGGGCATGGTTTTAATTTTGAATAATTGCTACTATGTACTTGCGATTAGCAGAAACATAATTTCAGAGTCCGTTTTGGATTTGGAAGGTTTTGATTTTGCTGTTAAGAATAAAGTTTGTTCTTTTAATCGTGATGGTAATTATTATGGTAGCGCCCCATTAGATAATGGGTTATATATATTAAACCAAGAAATGCCTGTCTTTAACATAAATACAAAGAGGTTTAAGTCCAATGACGAAAACCCGACTTTCTTATGGCATTGTCGTTTGGGCCATATCAATGAGAAACGCATCCAGAGGCTCCATCGAAATGGGCTTCTGGGCTCATTTGATTCTGAATCATGTGAGAAATGCGAGTCTTGTTTGGTGGGCAAAATGGCTAGAGCCCCTTTCAACAAACCAAATGAAAGGACCAGTGATTTATTGGGCCTTGTTCATACTGATGTATGTGGGCCAATAAGTACTGCTGCCAGAGGAAACTTTAAGTACTTCATTACATTTACTGATGATTTCAGTAGGTATGGCTATGTCTATTTGATGAGACACAAGTCAGAATCCTTTGATAGATTCAAGGAATTCAAGAATGAAGTACAGAATCAACTTGGCAAGAGTATTAAGATTCTGCGATCGGATCGCGGAGGAGAATACTTGAGCCAAGAATTCAGCGACTATCTGAGAGAGTGTGGAATCGTTTCACAACTCACTCCTCCTGGAACACCCCAATGGAATGGAGTGTCGGAGAGGAGAAATCGAACTTTATTGGATATGGTTCGGTCTATGATGAGTCATTCTAATCTTCCACTATCCTTTTGGGGATATGCTCTAGAAACGTCTGCGTTTACACTGAATAGAGTGCCATCTAAATCAGTAGAAAAGACACCACATGAACTGTGGACTGGGAATGTTCCTAGTCTGTCTTTCCTAAGGATTTGGGGTTGCGAGGCTTATGTCAAACGTTTAATCTCCGACAAGCTTGCACCCAAATCAGATAAATGCTACTTCGTTGGTTATCCTAGGGAAACCAAGGCATACTACTTTTACAACCAATCTGAGAACAAAGTATTTGTTGCTCGGGACTGTTCTTTTCTTGAGAGGGAGTTTCTCTCTAAGAAAAACAGTGGGAGTAAAGTACATCTCGAAGAAATTCAAGATGCACAGGAGACTGCCCAACCTATTGAGGAAGAGCAGCAGTTGGATCCACAAAGTTCTGTGGAACCGGCGCCTGTGGAGCCTGAAGTTCGCAGATCCGGAAGGATCCGTCACGAACCCGAGAGATACTATGGATTTCTCGTAACCAATTCAAATGATCTGATGATCATTGAAGGTGACAAACCAGCGACCTTTGCGGAAGCGATGATGGGCCCGGACTCCGAAAAGTGGCTTGGAGCCTCTAAATCCGAAATGACATCCATGTCAGAAAACCAAGTATGGTCCTTGGTCGATTTACCTGGTGGTGTAAAAGCCATTGAGTGTAAATGGATCTTCAAGAAGAAGATTGACGTGGATGGCAATGTACAGATTTACAAAGCAAGGTTAGTGGCTAAAGGTTTCAAACAAATTCATGGTATTGACTATGATGAAACCTATTCCCCAGTCGCTATGCTTAAATCTATTCGGATTCTTCTAGCGATTGCTGCTCATTATGACTATGAGATTTGGCAAATAGATGTCAAAACCGCATTCCTGAATGGCATTTTGGAAGAGGATGTGTACATGACACAACCTGAAGGTTTTGTCGATCCTAAAAATTCTAAGAAGGTATGCAAGCTTCATAAATCCATTTATGGGTTGAAGCAAGCATCACGGAGTTGGAATCTTCGTTTTGATGAAGCAGTAAAACAATTTGGTTTCATCAAGAACGAAGAAGAATCATGTGTATACAAGAAGACAAGTGGGAGCAAAATTGCATTTCTTGTACTGTATGTCGATGACATACTCCTCCTCGGTAATGACGTTCCGTTGCTTCAGTCTATTAAGACTTGGCTAGGAAGTTGTTTTTCTATGAAAGACATGGGAGAAGCCACATACATTCTTGGAATCAGAATCTACAGAGATAGAACTAACAGGCTGATTGGATTGTGCCAAGACACTTATATTGATAAGGTGTTGCACATATTCAGGATGCACGATTCCAAGAAGGGCTTCATACCAATGTCTCATGGCAAGAGTCTCTGCAAGAAGCAGTGTCCGGCGACACCTGCTGAGCGAGAACGCATGAATAGGATTCCTTATGCCTCTGCAATAGGATCTATTATGTATGCCATGCTCTGCACTCGTCCAGATATAGCTTACGCGTTAAGCATGACGAGTAGATACCAATCTGATCCAGGTGAAGCTCACTGGACAGCTGTCAAGAATATTCTCAAGTATTTGAGACATACTAAGGATAAGTTCCTTGTGTATGGAGAAAGTAATGAACTTGTGGTGAATGGATTCACCGATGCGAGTTTTCAGACGGACAGAGACGATTTCCGATCACAGTCTGGATATGTCTTCTGTCTAAATGGCGGTGCGGAGAGCTGGAAGAGCTCTAAGCAGAATACCGTAGCTGACTCCACAACGGAAGCTGAATATATTGCTGCTTCAGAAGCGGCAAAGGAAGCTGTTTGGATTAAGAAGTTCATGACTGAACTTGGTGTGGTTCCTAGCATCTTGGAGCCAGTGGCTTTGTTCTGCGATAACAATGGAGCCATTGCTCAGGCGAAAGAACCCAGGTCACACCAGAAGTCCAAACACGTTGAGAGGAAATATCATATGATTCGTGATATTGTCAATAGAGGTGATGTGAAGATCAGCCGAGTTCCGACAGACGAGAATGTCGCTGATCCTCTAACCAAGTCACTCCCAAGGCCTAAGCATGAGAGTCATACGACTGCTGTAGGCATTAGAGATCTTGAGATGTAATCTTGATTCTAGTGGGAGTTTTGGATTTTGTTTTAGTTATAATGAGACGCCCTTGTAAACATTCTTTTAGAAGTGTTTAATGAAATTTGATTTCAGCATTATTTATTGTGATCTAAATAATGGTCCCGAAATAAGTTTATGACATATTATAGGTCATCAAGTTGAGAACTTGATCATGAAACCCTATAAGTTAATAAATTATTTTGTCCCTAGTCAAGGTTGTAGAATTGGGACACTGACAACCATTAGAGACTAGATTGTGAGGTGACTGTTGGCTAAGTTTCATGGAGCCAATGATATGATTATCACAGTCAGTCACATAGATATATGTTGATGAACATATGATCGGACATGACCCGCTAATGAGAAGTCTACAAGATAGTAATATCTGTGTCATAAGAGGTTCTCATTACGACTATAGAGTATAGTCCTAAGACCTGAGTTCATCATGCTTTCTTGCATATGAATTGGTACATTTTGACTTTGTCAAACGTCGATCCGTAACTGGCGGCTATAACGACACTGTTCAAGTTTATCATGAAGTGTGCGTTGAAACAGGGATGGAACAAGATGGAATTTGTCCCTCCTAAAAACGGGAGATAAATATCTCAGGGCCTATCGAAGATTGAATACTGAGAGAATGTGTGGCCGCACTCAAACGAACTGTAGTTCAGTTGTTTGTAATGTTCAGTATGAGATCAGGAGTTCGATAAACACGATGTTGGCTAAATAAGGATGACACAGATCTTGCCTTATGCCAAATCGAGATATAGAGACAAAAGGATTATAGGAATTGATGATTCCAGTACAAGTGGGAGATTGTTGGGATAGTGTCCTGAAATCACACTTGTACTCACTCCTGTGATAGTTGTGTGTCGAGATCAGACATTCGTATAATACTGGGCGTTTGCAATGCTTTGCTAGAAGCCTCTTGCATTCTGTAAGTCGTGGGCTTACTGCCAGTATTGTATGATCCTATAGGGTCACACACCTAAGCGAACTGGAAGCTACGACATGGGAATGATCATTGTTGCAATGATCATATTATGTGTATTGAAATACACATGAGAAATCGATATAATGGTGTTGTGTCGATCGACACAGCTTGTGTGTCGGTCGACACAGTTCGGATTTTCCTAACAGGCTTTTCGGGTTATGGCTTAATTGAGTCTGGCCCGTTAAGCGCGTTTAGGTCGAATAAAAGCTAATTAGTTTCGACCTAAACAGGGGCCGTCCAGTTTTCTTGACAGAAACACTTGACACACCAGACACCATCGATCCGGCACTAGCATCCCATTTCCAGCGAGCGTGCGTGTGTATCTGGTAGAGGCAAAGCGTTGCGTTGCTCCACTGATCTCGTTCACCATCTTCTTCCGCTGCCAAAGGTAAGAACGAGGTTGGTTCTAAATTTCAATATAACAAACCCTTAGATCCATCGGGATCCAACAGTTCAAAATGTCGAAGCATGTCTTTAGGTGCATGACATGATCCGCTGCTACCAATGATTTTACGAGCATGTCGTCGATATAGACCTACATAGTACGCCCGAGGTGTTCGGCGAACATCCTGTTGACAAGGTCCTGGTACGTTGATCCTGCGTTTTTTAATCTGAACGTCATGACCTTGTAGCAGAAGGTTCCTCGGTCTGTTATGAATGATGTCTTTTCTCTGTCATCTGGGAGCATCATGATTTGGTTGTATCCAGAGAATGTGTCCATGAATGAAAGGAGCTCATTATCAGCGGTTGCTTCGACTAGGCGGTCGATATGCGGCAGTGGGAAACAATCATTGGGGCATGCTTTGTTTAGATCCGTGAAATCTACGCAGACTCTTCACTTGCCTTTTTTCTTCTTGACTATCACTGGATTAGCGAGCCATTCCAGGCATTTTACTTCCGTAATGGACCCGGCTCATAGTAGTTTTTCCACTTTGTCGTTTACCGCCTTCCCTCTCTCTGTTCCGAGCTTCCAAATTTTATGTTTGATAGGTTTGAATGTCCTATCGACATTGAATTCGTGACACGCGATGCCAGGATCGAGGTCGGTTCTGATTCCCACGCTTTGCTCGGGATGTCACTCATCGATCGTGACATGTTCAATCAGCTCTAACCGGGGTACTTCTTTTGGGGGCATCTCCTTCTTTTCCGCCATCGCCGATTTTTGTTCGTGACTCGGGAGTTGATCTACTTGTCGTGCCATCACGGTTGCGGCTTGCTGGGTTGAGTCGGATCGGATTCGTTCTCCTCATGTTGCGTTGTTGGTGATGTCGCATTTATTGCTCGCTCCTCTTGTCTCCTGCGACGAGAGTGGTGTTTATGTCATTGCAGATCTTCTTTTTGACGGTACGAATATATCCAAAGTCCCCACAGACGGCGCCAATTCTCCCCAATAAATTGATCTAGAATTCAGGGACTTGAATTGTACAAATCAAAGGACTAAAAGACAATAACAAAAGGGGACCAAAAAATCTAGTCTTTATTAAATTGGCTGTCGAAATCGATGGATCTCTCTGCCTAGGGCTTGAGTACAATATGGCAGCTTAGTCTTTTCCCATGCAGGGGAATAATATTTATATCAGAAGATCTATGATTTATTCCTTAGATTATCTCTAACATAATAATGTAAAATTCGAACAACATAGATTTTCTTTCCATTTAGGAGATTTGTATTTTTTTATTTTTCATTTTGTATGTTAATGTGCCATTAACATATTTGTCCGATCTGATGCATGTCTACCACCCTTAATTCTTCTAGATTTTTTTTTGTTGACAGAAAAATACAATTTATACTATAATAAAAACAAATGTAAATGAGTTTTGGCAAAGAGAAAAAGAAAAGAAATGTAGACGGGTATATGTCAAAAATGTAGAGATTCAATCGAACCATATCTTTGGTTACACCATCAATAGCAACTATGGCCACATGAGCAAGTCAACTTTCTCACATGTCAAAGAGAAATGAGAATCTTACTTTGTCACCTTGGAATTATTTAATCAAATTAAGTATTGCAACCAACTTCTGATATATACTATAGTATTATAGATTTTCACATGCTCATTATTTCACCTTCCTAAGAAGTCCTATGTTGCATCTCCCCCTCTTCGCTTTTGGGGCAACAATGGAAGCTATGACCAGCGTTGACTTTGAACATTATTTCATCTTAACCCTCATGTGCCTCTTCTCAACCTTCTTTCTCTTTTTCGTCTTCTTCAAGAAACCAAAGAACGTCTTCCATCTACCTCCAAGCCCTCCTTCTCTTCCCATCATCGGCCATCTTCACCTTCTCTTCTCTTCTTCAATCCACAAGTCTTTTCGTAAAATCTCATCCAAGTACGGACCTTTGCTCCATCTCCGCATCTTCAATGTCCCCATCGTTCTAGTCTCCTCTGCCTCAGTGGCCTACGAGATCTTCAAAGACCACGATGCGAGCGTCTCCTCTCATGGTCCTATTGGGATCGATGAGTGCCTTGTGTTTGGAGCTTTTGGCTTCATCAAATCTCCCTATGGAGATTACTGGAAGTTCATGAGGAAGATCATCACTACTAAAATGCTCGGACCCAAGGCGCTGGAGCGGGCAAGAGACATTCGTGCAGTTGAGATAGAGCGGTTGTACAGAAATTTGCTCGATAAGGCGATGAAGAAAGAAAGCGTTGAGATCGGTGAGGAAGCGTTGAGACTCGTTAACAGTGTCCTCGGCAAGATGAGTTTGGGAAAGAGTTTTTCAGAGGAGAACAATGAGGCCAAAGTGTCTGGATTTAGTGTGGAGTTCGTTGCCTTGGCCCAGAAGATTTTTGTTCAACAAATGTTGCGTAAGCCACTTGAGAAGCTTGGGATCTCACCACCATTCAAAAAGGAGGTAATGAAAGTTTCATACAGATTTGAGGAGCTCCTAGAAAAGATTATTGTGAAATACGAAGAGAAAGCGGACGAGCATCAAGGTACTGAAATTATGGACACATTGTTGGCAGCTTGTCGAGACGAAAATGCAGATTATAAGATTAATAGGAACCATATCAAGGCGTTATTAGCGGTATGTTGTCTATCCTCTCTCGATTGGTTTAGTATTTCACCGAGAATCCAAACTATACCAGAGTTTTTTTTTCTTTTTTTCTTTCAAATTGGAAATATTCCCAAAATAAAATTTTCCATAATTTTGGTTTGGGTTGAAAAAGTTGGCTCAATTCAGATCCACACTCGCTTTGATTTAACAGAAAATAGAGATTTAGAATATTGATTTTAAAACTATTAGTTTTATGTTTATTTGGTTAGTCCATTTGCTTGCATTAGAGCATCCGCATTGGTTTAACACTAAAAATAGTACTCCCTCCGTTCTATTTTATAAGATGTTTTAGTTAAAAGCACGGGATTTAAAAAATCATAAATATTTTTATTTTTTACATAAAATTTATTGTTTAACATTTAGTTTAAAATATTTTAACCAATAACAATAAATACTGCAGAATATTAATAACTTAAATAAATATAAATTTACATTAAAATTTGAGAAAATCAAATAAAATGGAACAAGAAAAAAAACCTAAAACATCTTATAATTTGGAATAGAGGGAGTAATAATTTAGACCATCCACATCACAGGTTTTTAAGCGAAGGTTCTTAAGAAAAAATAATAAAATATTGTGGGCTCCACCACAATAGTTAACAACCGGGTTCCAAAAGTTCCTAATTAAGAACCGTTTTTTGTCTTGTAGCACTGACGTGGCGCTACCGGATTGGTCCTTTTTTTTTTGATTTATGATTTTTTCGCTTGTTAAAAAAAATTAAAAAAATTGTTTTAAGAAACCCATCTTTTTTTTTTTTTCCTCTATTTTATCATTTTTCTTGCTTTTTATTAATGAAAGATTCACTCAAACACTACCGATGTCACATCGGCGATGTGGATGCCTTTAATAACTTTCAGTTGGTTAGCACACATCCCCAATCCAAACGAAGACCATTAGAGCATATTTATCGGTGAACCTCATTAGGGGTTCACCAAAAAAAAAAATTTTTTTTTTTTTTTTTTGGGAAATGTGTAAAAAAAAAAAAAAAATCGAAAAAAAAAAATAAACGAATGACGGGCCGCCACGTGTCATGAACAGTGTAAGAACCGGTTCTTAAATAAGGATTTTTAAGACCCGGGTTCTTAACTATTCACGTGGGACCCACGTGAATAGTTAAGAACCCGGGCCTTAAGAACCCCTTAAGAGCCTCCGTTATTCATGCTCTTATAATTTAGTACAATACTTGCAATTGTAGGAGCTCTTCTTTGGAGCCGGTGACACCTCTTCAAAATCAACACAATGGGCAATGGCCGAAATCATCAACAACCATAAGATATTTGAAAGATTGAGAGAAGAAATCGACTCAGTGGTAGGACAAACAAGGTTGATCCAAGAAACTGATCTACCAAAACTCCCTTACTTGCAAGCGGTCATCAAAGAATCTCTAAGATTACACCCGCCAGCGCCTGTCTTTCCAAGGGAAGTGGAACAAGAATGTAAGATCGGAGGGTTCAACATACCTAAAGGCACGTCACTTGTTATTAATGCCTATGCTGTGATGAGAGATGTTGATTCTTGGAAAGATCCTGATGAGTTTAAGCCTGAGAGGTTTTTAGGGCAAGAGGAAGAGAGAAAAGAAAAAGTATTGAATTTCCTCCCTTTTGGCGCTGGAAGGAGAGGCTGTCCTGGATCGAATCTAGGTTATGCCTTAGTAGGAACCGCAATTGGAATGATGGTGCAATGTTTTGACTGGGAGATCGAAGGAGAGAAGGTCAACATGGAAGAAGCTAGCGGACGAGCTTTCTTGGCTTTGGCTCATCCCCTTAACTGCACTCCACTTCCTCGTTTCCTAGATCCTTTCCCTTCGAACTTGTAGTTTCTTGGTTCATGAATTCGAGTTTTTCACTCTATTTCCAAACATATCAATTTCACTTGTTTTTTTTTTTTTTTAATATCAACAACATATTATGTCTTGTGTAATGACACATACCACTAGAACAACAATATATTTGTTTTTAGTTTGGTGAGAACGTGATCTGGATTCGTACGAGTACAAGAGTTGAGTATTAACGTGTAACTATTTCCTTATTATAAAAGAATATATCATTATATAATGACACAGGAAGCACTAGGTTTTAATTTTTATGAATTTAATTAGTGAAGTTACTAATAACTCCGCTAAGCTCCAGCGCCTTAGCTTCCGGCGTCGGCTTCACGTCCTTAGACGGTGGAACAGGAGTTCCGGTGAGCTCCGCCGGTAAATCACCAGCAATACCCTTAAGGTAAAAAGTGTAGAACAGTTTTGTCGGATAGACAAGCTGTTGAAGCTTGACCTGTCCGTACGCACCTTCGAAGATTCCGGTGCCACCGGTAATGGCGAGGAAGGAGTCCTCGTAGGTCAGGTAAGGTCCTTGTACGGATAAGTGGCCGTAGTCTCCGAAGTAGAAGCTGTAAGTAGCTTCGAATCGGTCGCCTTTCTTCTCCGGGACGTGTGCGATCACGACGCAGAGACCGGCGGTGATTCCCACGCGCTTCTTGAGGTCTCCGGTGTAGAGTTTGTTTGTGAACGGGACAAGATCGCCGAGACCGAACGTTAGGCTCATGGCGTTTTTAAGGATTTTGGGGCTGTGTCGGTCTAATTCGTTGAGCTCGTACACGCTCAGTTCTTGAACTTTACCTGAAAATTTTTCATGTTTAATTAATTTTGTAAATATATGAAATGTACTTGGGAAAGTTGAGTCTTTTACTAGAAATTTGATCTGCAAATTTTCATAGTTTTAGCTTTAGACTAAAGACAAATGGGATCAATTAGCTTACTTGGTCTGGAGTTGTCGGTATTTCCCGAGTTCTGGGAGAGAGCTCGAGACAGAGTGAGGTTCTTGGGAGTGGAAGTTGAAAGAGAGGAGAGATCTGGACCGTTGGATGAGATACCAAGATTCTGGAAGGATTTAGAGAAACCGAGAAGAGAGCTACGACTAAATTGGTGATTACAGGAGAGATTGTTTAGAGTTGTCATGGAGATGGACTGGAGAGACATAGCATAAGAAGCCATTTGTCAAAACAAGAAGAAGAAAACCTTTTAAATCTTTGTGACTTGGTTAAAAGGCTATTGTGAAGAAGACTTTGGTTTATGTATGAGTGAGTTGAGTTCTACGAATGTAAATGTGTATATATATTCGATGATGAATGATGAATGATGAATGATGAATGGTGATGAGGTTACACGTGCGTGAACTCCAAAATTTGGTCTCTAACGAAAAATGATAATTGATGCATTTGGATATGATTTTCATGGTCGGCACGTGGGAAATGGTTGGTCCAAGTTTGTGGATCTTGGATTACATATGGTCGGTCCCCTAGATTACAATAAAGAAAAAATGAAAAACGTGCGACTTGTGACGCTTTGAATTCACTATTCTAACTACATTATTGGCTCGGATATTAATATTTGATTTTATTATGAACCAAACGTGTTTAATACGAAACAAACGGATTAAAGCAAACGAATTGGACGGTTCAAAAGGATTTATTCGAACTGATTCTCCAAGATTTTTTTCTTCTGATTTTTATGTGTTAGCTCCGGCTAATAATCTCACCTAGACATCAATCAAATCCTTCATTGAAACTTGCAGATTTTCAATGATGGAATAATCAATTTATAAAAGAGTATAATGAATTCATCAAGTTCTTAAGCGTAAAGTTTGACACTCAGTTTGTACCGAAAAAAAAAAAAGTTTGACCCTCAGTCATATTCAAGTTCGTGATCATCTGTCAAAAAATGACAGCTATTTTCAGTACAATTTCTACATTAAGAAGAGTTGCTGGGGAAGCCCTTTTGTTACTTAGAGTTTTGATGAAGATATATAAGAGGTTCTAAGTGTAGCACCGTTCCTACACCATGCCCAATAAACGGCTCCATATTTTTCATTCTGGAATTGAAAAGTAGTTCTGGAATTGAAAAGTAGTTTAAGAGGTCTAAAAATGATAAAGAATAACTTTCTTTATTAGTTTAAGAAAATAACTCAAAACTTAAGATCTCTCTCAATCTCTTAAACTCATAAGTTATGTCACAACTTAACATTTTCTTATATAGAAAGAGGAGACTCAATAACCTAATCTCTTTACGGTAATTTTACATATTTAGATAACCCCTACATATATGTATATCTAGATCATTCCTAAATATTTTTTTTTATGATTCTTATCTTCAAGCTTAAATCAACATTCTCTCTCTTAAGCTTAAGCTTGAAGTTGTCTTTGCCGCCAAGTCTTGAATACCAATGAGATCTCTCAACTCTTTGAACTTGATCCTTCCAAGCGTCTTGGTTAGAATATATGCCTTTTGCCCATTTCCGAGAACATGCATGCTCAACTTCTACTTGTCCATTCTCAACACATTCTCTTATGAAGTGATACATTGTGTGTATATGCTTACTCCGACCATGAAACACCGAATTCTTGGTAAGTGCAATTGTTGATTGATTGTATATTCGAATAACAACCTTCTCACATGCGGTTGCTGCCTCACATGATGAAAGTGTCAGGGTATCTTGTTTTTGTGAACACCAAGTGATTGGAATTTCCCAAGATAGAATATGTGGCCTGTTGTACTTTTACCATCATCTGGATCTACATTATAGTTGTTTTCACTGCACCCCACCAGTATTATCGTCTTTGAACTCGATCGTTCAAATGTTAATCCAAGAGTAGTGGTGCCTTGTAAATACCTCAAGCATTGCTTCATTGCTGCTCCATGAGACTCCTTGCATATATCGACTCAATACTCATACGCAATACAACAAGTCTACTATGTATATCTATATTTCTTACGAGGGAGACTCTTAAGAAATTTCTTAACAAGTTTTGATTCTTAGATTTTTCTCCTAAGGCGGCTGATTTTGATGATATTTCATATAACTTTCCAACAAAGTCATCAATCGTCTCGGTTTCCTTCATCTTATGTCTATCAAATCCAGCCATCAAAGTTTGTAACCTAGCTTCTTTGACTCTCTCTGCTCCAACATATCTTGCCTTGACAGCCTCCCATACTTTCTTAGATGTATCTAGCTCTCCTACTTGCAAGATAAGCGTTTCAAGTATTGATTCAAACAATTGGGTTGTGGCCATGTCGTTTCTTTCAGCGTCGTATGTTTCTGTTTTTATGGCCCCCCAAACTTTATGCGCCATAAGTACGATATTCATTCTCATGGCTCATACTATATAATTTGTTGAGTTTAGCATTGGACACTTGATTGAAAAAGGTCTACCTCCTTATTTTGGTCTTCCCGTCGATGATACGGTAATATCTCCCATATTTTGTGTCTTTTTCTCTGATTACTTTTTTATCACATATTTGTGATATCACTAACGTTTCTCCTCTCTCTTTCAAAGTCTCCTCTCTTCTTTTATATAAAGAGAGGAGACTCAATTAGCTAAATCTTTTTAGGTAATTTTACATATTTAGATAATTCATAAATATATGTATATTTAGATAACTCCTAAATATACCTTTTGATTTTTATCTTTCAAGTTTAAGTCAACATTCATCTCTAGAAACAAATGGTTGCAAGCATCATTAAAAAAAAAAAAAATACATAACGACTCACATTTCCGTTAGCTGTACATAAAAAAATAGCGAGAGGGAGTTCAACAGAAAAATCAGAGATCTACAAAGCTAAATCGTAGGCTGCTTTCATTTTCATAATGGGATTATTGTCTCCAGAGACCCTCCGTACTGGAAACAAATCTCATATGCCCCTCCATTTATTAGAATGTTTATTAACATTTTCTTTTAATCGAAAACAAACGAAATTACCAAAAGACCTTATGATTTTCATTTAATTACATGGTAAACCAGACGCTCTACCTGAACAAACCGAAATCAGAATTCGGACCTTAAATGAACCAAATGAACCATAAAAAATGTGGTTTACCCGATTTATCCGGGTCAGGTAATCCATAGAGTCGGGTTAGATCCGGATAATTCAAAAAACGGGACCTATAAAAAAAAAACCCCCAAAACCCCCCAATTCATCTCTCTTGGGTACCTCTTTCCTTTCGATTCCCCCTCTTTCGACTTTCGATTCTCCACTCCCTCTCATCTCTCTCAATCTTAACTTCCACTATTCTTCCTTCTCCCTCGAATCGAATTCAATCACGCGAACCCTTCCGTAAAACATGGCGCCCAAAACTCGTTTAGCCACCAAGAAAATCGAGGATAATCTCGACAATCCTCCTTCTCATCCGGCGACGGAGAGTGTTGTAGCAAGCCCTAAGAAGCCTACGAATGCTCCTCCTCCTCCTCCTCCGGCGACGAAGAGCGGTGTAGCAAGGCTTACAACTACCATGAATGCTCCTCCTCCTCCGGTGAGCGATGTTGTTGGTACGACGACCACGAATCCGGTTGCTAATGTTCCGGGGAACCCTCCTCCTGTCGTTAATGATATTTCTATGGTCCCTTACGAAGAACGAGAAGTTGATCTCGAAAAAGAGAGCGAAGGAGATGAGAGTGAAGTAGAAGAGGATGAAGAAGATGATGACGAGGAGACAGAGAGCTCAGAAGACGGAGACGAGGTCGATTCACAGCAACCGCAACCAACCCAGCCGAGAGTCGAGGAGACAATAATCCCTTCAGAATCTACGGAAGAAGACGAGGAGGAATCCGAGAACAGCTCTGATTCCCAATCGGTAAGTGTAAAAATACGTGTAAAACTAGTGAAACCAAGTATAACCAAGGAAACCGGTAAAACTAAGTATAACTAAAACTTGTAAAACCGAGTAAAACTAAGCACAACCAAGTATAACTGTGTAAAATTAACATTGTATTACTGGAATAACTTGGTAAAACTATTTATTTTTGCAGGAATCCGGTGATGAAATGACAGCCATGCAACCTTTGAGAATGTACTTCCCCCCATCGGAGTACATGAAGAAAATAAAGTTATCAACGCGGTGCTTCTATATTGATTTTCTGGCCACTCTAGATTATTTGAAGCCTAAGCTAACCACTACCGAGAAGAAGTGGTTTGTAGAGCATCCGCAGTTCCAACATATCTTTCACCTGCCGAAACAAGGAAACCACAAGGTGATGGGCATGTGGATGCTACTCCTGCGAACCGCTTGCATCGAGAAGAGGATGGAAGTCTGGTTCGTGGTCTACGGCGTTCCGATACGTTATGGACTGAGGGAGCATGCACTTATCTCCAGGTTAGACTGCCGCAACTACCCTGTTGACTACAAGCGGTTGGGTGGCCACAAGTTTCTGAGGAAACATTTTGGGAGGTCGATTGTTAGACTTCGAGATGTGAAAAAGAAGCTCGAGGGTATGGGAGCTGATCAAGATAGACTGCAGATGATCGTTCTTTACTTCCTTTGCAGCGTCCTCATCGGCCAGACGAAGACTGGAAACGATGCCACACCGGTGTTAGATTTTTTCCTCAGAGCTGTCGATGATCTTGAGTTGTGCCGGACTTTTCCTTGGGGCAGATTATGCTATGACCATATGGTTGGTGAGATCTCTCACACAATGGACCATTTTAAAGGGGTTGTCAAGGAGAACAAATTGTGGCCGGTTCCCGGTTTCTGTATCCCTTTAAAGGTATGTACTTTTAAGTTTTTGGTTTGTTTAATTGTTCTTGTGTTGATCTCTAACTAATATAGCATATGTGTGCTGTCGTGAAGCTGTTAGCCTTTGAGGCAATTCCTGAGCTAGGGAGAAGTTTCCGCGAGCCGGTTGTAGGGGCAGACCATGACTGTCCAAGGATGTGCAAGTCGCAATTCAAGAGTAACTCAATGAGAGGGTTTCCTCTTTCAAGGATAAATGAAGAACTTGCTCTGGCTAAGTGTCCTCAGGGCATTGAGAACATCCTGCCAACACGAGATGGGAATGAAGAATCTCTTCTTGAGCGTTTCTATGAAGAAAGCGATGTCCATGACCTTGACGATCCTGTTGTTCATAGTTGGATGAAGCTAATTTCGGCTGGGAAGAAGGTTTTTTTTCAGGGGATGTACGATGAGGAGAAGGCTTTCAGACAGGTAGAGGAGGCAGAAGAGCTAAAAAAACGTGAGGAAAAGAGTCCTGCTGCCATTGATACTCCTGGAACTTCGAATACTTCTAATAGCGAACTTATTGGCATCATAAAAGGGATACAGTCAACTATGGAAGATGGGTTTAAGCTGTTGCATGGGAAGTTTGACGAGATGGATAAGAGAGTCAAACCCATTGAAGAATACATGGATCATATGAAAGATCTAGAAACACAAATGGTATAAATAGTTGTTAATACTAATGGAAATTCCTGAAAAACTGGGTATTATAATTGTATCACCTGATTGCAGGTCCAAAAAGAGATCCAGAAGGCTAAGGCAGAGAATAAGGCAGCAGAGAAGGCTCTTGGTAAACGAAGGGTGGGGGATACATCAAATGTTCTTCAGAAGCGCAACACAAGGTCGAAGAAGGATTAGAAATTGATGTTAAGTTGTTTTTTCAAACTTGTTTTGGATTTAAGTTGTTTTTGAGTAGTTTTTTATTATACTATGTTGGTAATGTTACTGAGTAAAAGTAGGTATAACACGGTAAAACTACGTAAAACTACGTAAAACTACGTAAAACTACGTTAAACTACGTAAAACTACTTAAAACCACTTAAAACCACATAAAACTATTTAAAACTGGTCGAACTAAGTAAAACTGGTATAACTGGTCGAACTAATGTAAAATTGGTAGAAGTAGATTGTGCATTTAAGCAGTAGGATAAACTCATAAACAAGTCTTAAAACCGAAAGGAAACCAACATGACAACATTCGGAAACATTCAGAGATAACATTAAACACTTGTAGCCCATTTTCCCAGCAATTCCTTAAGATTTTCAATCTCTTCACCTTTTTTCTTGAGCGCCAATCCCAACTGCTCAATTCGATATTCGTGGCTTTCAATCTTCACGGCCTGGGAGTCCACAATATCCCTTAAGTTAGTGGCTTCTTCCACGACGCCCCTAACCCAAAGTTTCCGAATGTGTAGACCATTATCCTGTACATAACAAAAACTCGGATTATTGAAGAACCGAACAGAACCACCACCGAATCACCAAATCAACATAGCTTACCCTGAAAGCATTACAAATAAAGTGTCTCTTTCCCATGTCAGGTTCATGATCCACAATGATTTGACCACCGCACGGGCATCTTGTCGGTATGCCATTGTCACAATCTGCGATGAAGCACATCCTGTCGTACTCCCTCTGCTTCTGCTTCATGTCACTGTAGTAAGGATCGGCTTCGAATTTGTCCATGACGGAAGAAGTTGAATGAGAGACTAGAAAATGAAATGGGAGAGGAAAAAGAGTTGTCAAAAATTTCGTGAAAGGTTAGAGGTTAGAGGACGATAAGGAGAGAAAAGGAGAAGGGATGAAGGACCCGATGAAGGAGAAGTGGGAGAAGAGGAAAAGTATCTTTTCGGGGTTTGGGCGCCAAAAACAAAACATTGGTCAATTCTGGATTTTGCCGCCGAAAAATTTGTTAACTTTGAATTTTCCCGCTCGACTAAATTACACATAGTTTTACAGGAGTTTGTAGTTGTACAAAGTTTCTTAATAGTTTTACTTTCCCTGTTTTTAATATATTCAGTTTTACTGGAACTTTAAATTTGATTTTATAGTTTTACATATTATTTTACACAATTGATCTACAAGTCTAGTATCTCTGTGTAATAATATGTATCATTCCTCAACTTATGAAAATGTATCCTCCTAACGTGTCCATTGGTCGAAAAATGTTCTTGAGAGTATATGAACATTGTTGGTGATTTCCAACCTGTGCAAAACTATGTTGAATGATTTTCATTCGACGTAATATTAACCATTGTCCATAGTTATAATCTCTTATAGCTATATGTTAATTAATTTCTCTAATGATATTCATTATAATTACGATAAATCACATAGTATTTCACATTTTTACACAGTTTTACTCAGTTTCACCAGAGTATTGACATAGAAAACTCAATGCAGGGGTTCATCAAATAGAAAACACAAAGTTATACAGAGTGAAACAGAAGTACATTACAGAACCAAAGTACATTACAGAACCATAGCTTACATACAAAATCACTCACAATCAGAGATGGAGTCATTTCCAAATAACAACCTTGATAGTTTATCTCTTTTATTTTGTGTCCTCGCCGTCTCCCTCCTTCTCCAGCTGATGGAAATCTATGTACTCTCTTCCGACCCCTAGTTTTCTTGTAAACCGGAGGTAGGATTTGCATATCTTTGATGTAATCCGGGACGTTCCATGCAGAAATATCAGGGACATCATAAATGGACCTATAATAAGTCAATGCCCACATCTCCGTCAAATAGTATTTCGAAATCAAATCAACGAGTCTTATTCTGTTAGCACTTGCACGAGCTCTATCGCTCTTTTTGTATGTTTTGTATGCTGCTAAGGCATGGAGACAAGTATACATCTGAATGTTGAAGAAACCACATGAGCAAGTTTTCGATTCCAAGTTCACCAAATAAACCTTTCCATCGATATCATCGACTTCGTACTCGAGCTCGAAACTGTTTACCTCCCTCACAGCTAATGTCTTAGCAATTGGCCAATTTTTATGCACGAAGATCTGGACCAAAGGCACGAGATTGTCTTTAGCATCTCCAGCAACGGCCTCTTTCCTATGCTTGTTAAACCAATCCGAAAATTTGCGAATGATAGTATCAAGCAGTGGCATTAAGGAGTACCTCCTCGCATCAAGAAAAGTCTTGTTCAGACATTCCGCAGAGTTACTCGTGTCCAAGTTGTATCGTTTACCTGGAAAAAAACATCTAACCCATTTTTCCTTGACGGTAGTTTCCTCGACATACTTCGCGGCCGAAGGATATCTCCTCTTAAATGTCTCGTAACGACTGTAGAACTCAGCCGGTGTGTGAGACCAACCTATCTCCTGAAACCTATCATCGACTACTTTTTTGTTTACATTCCCAGCACGTGCATGCACATTTTGGGACAAATGCCATAAACAGTACCCATGATGAGCTTGTGGAAACACGTTTGCTATTGCATTGATGAGGCTTGGATTTCTATCACTCACAAATACCAATTCGGACAAGTCGCCTATAACGCTTTTCAACTTCTCGAAAAACCATGTCCAACTAGATATATTCTCACCATCAAAAACACCGAACGCTATGGGATAAATGTGACGATTAGGATCCTGACAAATGGCGAAAACTAGTACACCACCATATCCGGTCTTGAGGAAAGTTGCATCAACAATAATCACTTTCCTCATGCATGCAAACCCTTCAATGCTAGCTCCCAAAGCTATGAATAGATACTTGAATATGTTTCCCTCATCCACTTCCACAGCAGTTACCGTTCCAGGATTAACCTGTTCTAACACGTACAGATAACGATACAACATCTTGTAGCTATCTTCCGGGCT
Source organism: Orychophragmus violaceus (assembly GCA_030180135.1). Classification (NCBI taxonomy): domain Eukaryota; kingdom Viridiplantae; phylum Streptophyta; class Magnoliopsida; order Brassicales; family Brassicaceae; genus Orychophragmus; species Orychophragmus violaceus. The sequence continues at coordinate 12,566,164 of CM058240.1, forward strand.
TCCACGCAAATCACAAACTGCTTGAATTTTCCCTCTTAACGCCGTAGAGTAACATATGTCTACGCCATATTTTAGCCTGATTAGATCAATGATGGTTCTAGGCTTTGGAGTTTCGAAGTTCCCAGGATATTCCTCACTCAAATACGATGCAACTAGCTGTGATGAGCCTTTCATACAATCAGCGCTTCCAGTTTGATCAACACGGTTTCATGTGTGCATATTCGTGTACGTTCTAATAGAGAAAATATCCGAGTTCGAGATCCTTGCTGCTCGTAGACCCCATTTACATCTCTCAATAGAACATTTAACTACCCACCGCATTGTATCAGAATGTTGCGTAACATACTCAAAAGAGTTTTTAAATGCCAAACTCTCTACAAACTCTATAACCGCCTTCTTATCTCGGAATTCTTGATGCACAGTCAACCCTAAACCGTCTTCCCATGGCGCGACAAACTGACTACTTTCAACAACAGGTGGTACCTCACGATATTCATCACGCCAACCAGACGTATCATCCTCTTTCACCTGCTCTTCCTCTCTCACTTGCTCAACCTCTTTCACCTGCTCTTCCTCTCTCACTTGCTCTTCCTCTCTCACCTGCTCTTCTTCTCTCACCTGCTCTTCCTCTCTCACCTGCTCTTCCTCTCTCACCTGCTTTTCCTCTCTCACTTGTTCTTCTTGACTTGCTTGACCGTTTTCAACAAACAACGGCACACCATTATCTCCTATTTCTCCGTTTTCAACAAAAAATGTCAAGGCATTAGGTCCTACTTCTCCGACTTCATCATGGTCATAGTTTAAACCAGCAGAGCTTTTCCCCGCTCTCGACTGTTGCGTGGGCAGCTCCAGTCCAGTCAAAACCTCCACACACAAAAGACTTCTACGGTTCTCTTTATCAACGGTCATTAGATAACCACAAAGATCTTCGTCATCAGAAATACTCATATGTTCCTCACAGCCAACCACCAACGGAATGTAACACAATTCCAATCTAACTTTATTCTCATCTAACGCATGCTTCTTGTAAAGCCTATGGATTACCATCTCCAAAGTTATCTCCTATTTAAACACTAGGCTACACATGCGCCCCTGATATTTATAATGGATGCACACACTCTCACTCATTCTATCCTGCCAAAACAAAAGCAAAAAACTGAGTACTTATAGTTGTACAAAGTTTGTTATCAGTTTTACATAAGGTGTCCTCAGTTATACCAGTTTTACTAGTTATACCAGTTTTACAAGTTATACCAGTTTTACTAGTTATCAGTTAAACATACATCGGTTATACTAGTTGTCCCCAGTTCCACATTCATAATGAACACAAATTTGAATCGATTTCAAGATCATCCAATTACAACAACAATATACTCAATTCGTAGTCCAAGAATCAATGGCTAAACAACAATGTAGCAATTCATCAGCTGAATCTACCAAAAAACAATCCAAATCATCCCAAGCGGATCCCAAACCCATTCAAATGGAGCTGAATGCAGATCGAGGGGGAGCCACAAACCTCGGTCGGTTGACGGAGCACGACGGAGGCGGCGATTGGCGATCGGAGACGCGTCACGACGGCGCCCATGAGCAAAACCAGTTCAGATAAACGGAGGACGGAGCTTGGGAGGGGGAGTGGAAGCTCGGGATACGGATTCTATTTTTTTTTTCCCGAAACCAAATCCAAAATCCCGATCCAATTCTCTTAAACCCGATTCCAACCCAATCCAATCATAACCAATTTCCCCATTTCAATTTCTGATTTCTAAACAACCAATTTCATAGTATACCAAGGACAAAAGGGTCAAACAACATTTCATTAAACTGAGAAGGGTATGGCAGATTAGAAGGGGGTAATGTGGATTTTTTTTAGAGCCATAAGGGTACACGAGAAGTTGACCCTTCACAATGCCTCTGGATTCGGGGAATTCCGACAACATTTTCATTGGTCAATGAATATTCTAACTGTTTTAAGGAAAAAAATATATATATTATAACTTGGAGAAGACAACTTTAACGGGCCTTTACCCAATACCCCCTTTTAGTTACGAGCAAGGCCCACTAACAAAAAGAGTAACTAATTAGCTCGTCCTTACATTGCATATTTGCATATCAACACACACAAAATTGTTTAAACACTTAATTTTACCATTTTGTTGCAACATAAATAATCTCGGCAAGAAGTAGTTACGAAAAAAAAAGAAGCTATTTTCAAGAAATTACAAGAAAAACAAAGAGAGAGTTGTTAAGTTGTAGTTACAATGCGTTGCTTCTTATTGCTCCTTGACGACATCTCCGTTTCTTCCTTCAGGACGACATCGTTTTGAGACTTAACCAAAGAAATGTCAACGCCGAACAATCTCACGATAACCCGACCAGTATCCTGGTCCGACCCGGATTTTGACTTCCACCCAATATACAACTGTTGATCCTGACCGTTGGATCTTTTAAAACTGATCAAATCACCGGCACACAGTCTCTTCTCTTTAACGAACCTGCTCCAACCTTTAGTCAACACGTAGCTTTGACTACTATTCCAATACGAGTAACGGAACCTCCACACTTTCCCGTTAACGTCTTCGAAATTTAACAGCGTTCCTTTGACAGAGACATCGCCGGCTAACGGTAACGGAAAATATTTCTCCGCTTGGTGTTTAGGTATCACTAGACGGTTTAGTTTCCCGACGTCACTTGGCGTTACCGCTTTCTCAAACAGAGACTCCGCCGATTTAAACCCCGTCACAGCCGTAACGGCAGTTAACGCCGTTTCTTTCGTGTTTCCTTTACCGTTACGGTTACGTTTCCTCTGCTCTAGTTCCTCTTTGTAAGTGTGTTTCCTCAACATATCAACGATCTCAGATTTGGAATGTGCGTTTAAGAAATCGACTTCTTCTCCGTTGCCGTTACCTAACGTCATGTCTACCTTGAAATTCGTGACGGCGTCAGGGCCGCGGAAACGGTGAGCGGCGACGTCGTAAGCACGCGCCGCTTCGTCTTCTTTATTGAAAGTGCCAAGCCACACGCGCTGGTGCTTCTCGTAAATCTGAGCTCCCCATCTTCCGTTTGGCTGAGGGACGACACCTTTAAACCTCGACGACGGGAGCTTTCTCGATTCGGCTTCGACGCCGTTCTCAGAATCCAAAACCACGCTTGACCCGCTTCCCATTCTGTATAAACTCGCCGGTAATGACGACTTTCTCGCCGTCGCGGTCGACGGAGGAATCTTCCCCGGTGTGTGAATGGAATCTGTACTTGTCGAGCTTTCGTCAACACTACTCACACCTTCCATTTCTTTTCCTTTTTTTTTGAATGGGAAGAAGAAATGAATGAAATCACAGGAAAATTGTGAAAATTTGAGAATGGAGAGAGATTTGATAATGTATTATGAAATGTATGTGTGAACGTGTGTGAATATAACTTGTATATATAGAGCGACAAGAGGGAAATAAGAAAACATCAAGTGCATGTTTTTTTTGTCGACATCAAGTGCATGTATGTATTTAATAATTTTAATTTTCTTTCCTTTTATTTATTTATTGTAGTGTGTTTTAAGATGATAAAGTATTACTATATGGGCAGGTCAGGTGTATGGGTTTTTTTCACAAACGTTCATGCAACTAGATTTTTTTTTTAAGGAGTTGATAGCATTTTTTCGTCAACTAAGACTATGTACATTCATGAACTCTAAGATGGGATTCTATTTTTTTTTTTAGAAAAGTAAAAAAAAAAAATCGAAAAAAAGAACAAATAGAATGTCGCCACGTGGCATGAACAGTGCAATGACCGATCCTTAGAGCACCCACATCCGTGAGACCCATACATGGGTCTCTTAAAAAAATTTATTAAACTTTTTTTTTTGAACAGGTGAAAAAAAAAAGACCAATCCCGTCTCGCCACGTCACGTGAACACAGTGACGAGACGGGTTCTTAAGGTCTCTAAATTAAGAAACTATTGGGGGTGGGGTTCTTAACTATTGCATGGAAAACCGCGCTAAGAACCCCATTTTCCCACCAATGAAAGTGCTCTTAGCTAAGGATTTTTGGAGCTGGAGTTCTTAACTATTGTGGTGGAGCCCACAAAATTTTATAATTTTTCTTAAGAACCCCACCCTAAGAATCCTACCCTAAGACCATGTCCAATGGTGTTACTCCCTTGGAGTTCTTAAAAAAAAAAAATTTATTAATTTTTTTTTTCTCAAACGCAAAAAAAAAAAAACCAAAAAAAAACCAATGAGGGTGCGCCACGTGGCATAAATAGTGAAGAAACAAATTCTTAAATAAGGATTTTAAGAACTCAGTTCTTAACTATTTGTTGGAATTGTGTCCAGTAATCTCAGTACTGTCTCTAGAAAGTAAGAGTATGTCAATGATCAGACATAAGTCATATAATACTGGGGGTCATGATGGCTTGCTAGAGTCCGCTCATGATCTATAAGTCTTGGACTTATTGCCTTTATTATATGATCCCATATGGGTCACACGCCTAAGCTAACAGGAAAATGTGTAGGAACGGTGTAGCAGGAGTACGGTAAAAGTGCTAGGCATTTACTGTACTTAGAGAGAATAATTGGGTTTGGCCACTGTGTGTCGATCGATACACAAGGAGTGTCGATCGACACAGTGCGCGAACGCCTCGGAGTTAATTTGGCCTTTGGGCCAAATGGCCCAAAACGAACTGAACGAGTTATATAACTTAAGACGAGTTCAGGTCGAAAATAAGCCCTAGCCGCGAGCCTCCTCTCTCTCTCTGCGCCGATTTCCTCCTGGTCTAGCAGCCTCTTCCTGCTCGGTGTGCGTGTGTGAACCTCTGGAGGAGTTATCTCTCGGTGGCTCTCTGATCTCTGACATACCATCCCTTTCCGCTGCAAAACAGGTATAAGGTGAGATCTATCATTGTTTCTATTCGAGAAGAACCTAGATCAGCATGTTTAGGATAATCTGAATCAGAGAATTGAATCAGGATTCATCTAAACATTCCTTCAGTGGTATCAGAGCTATTGGTTCTGGTTTTTCTTGTTTAGATTCAAGTTTAGGATTGTTTTCTTGTTTAAAAGTGTTTTGAATCAATTACTGATAAGAGAAATCACTTAAGTAACAAGAATTGAAACCTAAACATATGAAAAAATCGCATGATCAAGCTATATGATTTGATATGCGATCGAATCCGAGAGAATGAGAATCGGCCAGAATCGCATGGATCGATCGATACGATCGCATGGATCGGTCGATACAATCGGAGATCGCATGGATCGATCGATACGATCGCATGGATCGGTCGATACAGTCTATCGGCTAACCCTGTTAACGCATGAAAGCATCGATCGATGCAGGATTGATGCAGGTTCGATGTTGGTGCATCGACCGATGCGGTTGGTGCATCAATCGACACGGTTAGGGTTTTGGCTCGGTTCCGTGCATGCGTGAGAGCATCGATCGATACAGGATCGATGCACGATCGATGCAGGATCGATGCTAAGAGCATCGACCGATGCGGTTGATGGATCGATCGACACGGTTGGTTCATCGATCGACATGGTTGGTTTAAGGCTCGGTTTAATATTTTGATTAAAATTAATTCGTCCTGGTTTAATAAACAGATTTAATAATTTTATTAAGTCTGGTTAAACCGGGACAAGAAATCCAATGTCGAAAGAATTATTGGATTTAGTGCCTAAACCAGGATTTTCTAATTTGATTTGGTTGGACCAAATAAATTGAGAAAATCCGGTTTAGTAAATAACCGGTTGACAATTGTGGTCATCGTAGTAATTAAAATTTGGTTAGACCAATTTTAATGAACCAGACCGGTTATGTCATTTAATTGGACAATTGGGTCATGTCTTGGACATGGACCAATTCTTGGGCCTCGGGCCAAGAAGTTAAAACAATTGGGCCAATTATTTGAGTTTTTCTTCAGATTAATTTAAAATTTATTTTATAAAATTATAAAGTCGATTTTAAATTAAAGTTTCCGAAATTTTGAAATTAGAAAGTTTCTTAAATTAGAAGTTTCTGGATTTGCGGGTTTTAGATTTTAAAGAAATTTCTAAAGTTAGAAAGTTTCCGGTTTTAGAAAGTTTCCAATTTTAGAAAGTTTCCTAAAATAGTAGGTTTCCAAAAATAGAATGTTTCCCGAAATAGTAATCTTCTATTTTGGGAATGAATTTTTAAATAAACCTACGAACCTCAAATAATATCAAGCGTTGGATGTCTTGTCCATTCTATGTCAGCTGTCGAAGCCCATTCAATTGTATTCATGGCCTTACAGTGTGAGGGTGTCTGCTTTTGCGTGGATAAGACGGTTTATGATTCATAAATGTCATTGGGAGTCCCAGACATTAATGATTACATGACTGTATAGTCTGGTTTTCTTGACTGGGCCATCGGGAGTCCCGGGCCTTGAGACATCAGAGTGGATTGGGCCTCAGGCCCAGATTCACAACCAAGAGTTATATCACAGATATAATTAGCCGATATAGGGCTTACCGATATAAGCTGAGGTTTGGTGACGGCCAGTGGCCCACTTTAATCTTAGTTATATGTGGATCTTGGAATCATTATATTCTATTGAGGGTAACTTATGTTATTGAATATAATGCGTGATTAATCATATTAAATTTAATACGAGATTAATCATATTGAACATATTAACTAAAATCCTTTTATCTTAATTTTCAGTTATGACTAGCACAAACAATCAAAACACTTTCTCGATCCGGTCTGTCCTTAAGATGGACAAGCTGAACGGATCAAATTTCTTGACTTGGTCGCGGAACCTGAGGCTAGTCCTCAGACAGGAGAGAAAGGACTATGTCCTTGAGAGAGCTCTCCCCGTGAGGATCGGGTCCAATGCTTCTCATGCAGTATATGATGCTTGGAATAAGCATTATAATGATGCGGTAGATGTGCGTGGTCTGATATTGGCTACCATGGACTCAGACTTGCGGAAGCAATATGAGAACATGGAGTCGCCAATAGAGATGATCAGCAGCCTGAAATTGAAATTTCAGGAGCAGATAAGAGTGGAGAGATACCGGTTGGTTAAGTCTCTCACTAGCTGCAAGCTACCAAATGATAATCCAGTGAGTCCCCATGTCAGTAAAATGATGGGTTACATTGATAACCTGAGGAAACTGGATTATCCAGTTAGCCAAGAATTGGCAACTGAGATCATTCTGCAGTCACTGCCGTTAAGCTATGATAAGTTCAGAAGGAACTATATCAAGAAAAGCTTAACGAAGACGCTGACTGAACTGCATGATATGCTCAAGACAGTTGAGCCAAACGTGAAGAGTACCCTGTACAATCTCATGAATGAGAAGGGTAGGTTTACTAAACCTAATGCTGACAAGGGTGAAGACAAAGTTGTCCAGATTTTGAATCATGGCAAGCGTGTGTCTTCTGAGCCCGAGTCAGATACCTCTTACGTTGGTAAGTGCTGCTACTGTAAGGAGACAGGGCATTGGAAGAGAAATTGCATTAAATTCATGGAAGATGATGAGGAGTTGAAGTTGATGTATGCGACTACTTCCTCAGGTATTCATGTTATTACTTCAAGTTCTACCTTAAAGGTATTGGATACTGGTTGTGGCACTGATATTTGTGATAATATGCAGAGCCTAAGCAACAGTAGAACGTTGAAGGAAGGGCAAGTGAAACTACATGTCTGGAAGGAGCTTGGGATGCTGCCTCAGCCGTAGGGTTTTCACTTATAGATCCCTTTGAGGCTTGGTTTTGTATTAAGTAATTGCTACAATGTACCTGCTTTAAGCAGAGTTGTCTTTCATTTTCTTGTAAGAATCTGAATGTTTTTCATTTTGATAAAAGACAAGTTTTGTTCTTTTGATCTTAATGAAATATTAATTGTAGCACCCTATTCATGGAATGGGTTTTATATCTTAAACCAAAGAGTGCCCAAATGTAACATAAATACCGAATTGGTTTAAATCTGATGAATTAAACCTGATTTTTCTTGGCATAAAGTCTTGGTCACATAGAGTAAGTCGGATTCAGAAATCCCATAGTCATGGACTGTTGGGCTCATTTGATAAAATATCTTATGAGACTTGAATTCTGTTTACTAGACCAAAATGTAAAGGGCCTATCTTAGCCGAGCTAGAGAAAAGCCCAAAGGCTTATTGGACCTGGAACATACTCATGTATGTGGCCCAATGAGCAGTAATGCCAGAGAAAATCTCCTGTACTTCATTGTCTCTACTGATTACTTCAGTGAGTGTGACTGTGTTCATTTGATGAGACACAAGTCGGAATTCTTTGACATGGTCGAAAGAGTTCCAGAATGAAGTATAGGATCTGAATGACAAAAGTATTAAGACTCTGGATTAAAATCACGAGTGAGAATACTTAAGTCATTGATTGTGTGATCATCTGAATGAGTGTGAAATCGTTTCACAGCTCATTTCTCCTGAAAACCTGAAGGTTTTTCTGTGAGGAAGAATCAGATCTTATAAGAAATGATTAAAGATGAGTCACACGAATCTTCCATGATATTATTTAAGAATAACGCTCTAAAATATCTAAGTTTACGCTGAAACAGTTCCACAAATATCAGTTGAAAGACACCACGTAAATGTGGATTGGAATCGATCCAAATTCGTCTTTACTGAGTATTTGTAGTTGTACTACTTCGCTGGTTGTCCGAAGGAAACCAAGGCTTCTTACTTTTACGTCCATTCTGTTTTCTAAGAAGGGAAGTTATTTTCCAAGAAGAACAGTGGGAGTAAAAGTATAACTCGAAGAAATTCGAGAAATACAGGAGGCTGCTCAACCTGTTGAGGGAGAGCAGCGGAAGGATTTACAGATTTCTGTAGAATCTACACCTGTGAAGCCTTGTCCGAAGGAAACCAAGGCTTGTTACTTTTACGTCCATTCTGTTTTCTAAGAAGGGAAGTTATTTTCCAAGAAGAACAGTGGGAGTAAAAGTATAACTCGAAGAAATTCGAGAAATACAGGAGGCTGCTTTACCTATTGAGGGAGAGCAGCGGAAGGATTTACAGATTTCTGTAGAATCTACACCTGTGGAGCCTGAAGTTCGCAGATATGAATGAATCAGTTACTAATCCGAGAGTGATTTCTCGTCATTAGTTGAACCTGATAATCATTGAAAGTTCGCATGATCTGATGATCATTGAAAGCGACGAATCTGTGAAATTCAAAGAAGCGAAAGTGAGCCCGGACTCCGAAAAATTACATTTTATGTAAGTTAGCTTCATCGATCCATTCATGGATGGAAGCAAACATATCGGAGTTGGAATCTTCGTTCTGTTGAAGTAGTCAAGGTTTTGACTTAAGCAGGAACGAAATGGAACTGTGCGTTTACTAATAGATAAGTGGGAGCAATATTGCATTTCTCAAAGTGTATGTCGATGACATACTGATTCTCGGATATAACGTCCCAACGCTGTAGTCGGTAAAGGACTAGCTTGGGAGTTGGTTCTAATGATTGACATGAGTAAAGCCACGTAAGTTCTTGGATTTTGGATCTAAAGATAGAGATCCGAAAGAGCTGGTAGGACAAAGTCAGGATTCTTATCCCGACAAAGTCCTACAAGTTTTCAGCATTCCAAGAAGGGTTTTATGCCAATTTCACATGGCATTAAGTTAAGCAAGATACAGTGTCCTACGATAACTGCTGAGCTTAAATGCATGGATAAGATTCCATATGCGTCGGCAATTGGATATATCATGTATGCCATGAAACGTACTTGTTTGATGTTGCTTTAATGTTGAGCAAGACAAGTAAAGACCAGTCAAATCCAGCAAAGAATCACTGGATTGCCGTAAAGAATATCCTAAAGTATTTGAGGAATACTAAGGATAAATTCTAGAGTTACGGAGAAAGTGAGGTGCTACGAGTCGGTAGAGTCTGAAAGGCAAGTTTCCAATAGACAAAGATGATTTCCGATCACAGTCCGGTTATATCTTGTGTCTATCTGGCGGTGCAAGGCACTGTTGCTGACTCAATGACTTAAGCTGAACATTTCGCAACTTGGGAAGTGGCGAAAGAGGTTGTTTGGAAAGAAGAGTTCGTCACTGAACTTGATGTGATTTCCAGCATAGATGAGACTAGCTGCACATCAGAGGTCCAAACACCTTGAGGATAGGTATAACCTATTCCGTGAGATAAATGACAGAGATGTTAAGTAGATCAGCAAGTTTCAACGAATGAGAACGTTGCTAATCTATTAACGAAGCCACTCCTTAGACCTAAGCACGAGTCGCGGACTGTTGCTGTAGGATAAGTGAAATTAAGATATAGTCTTAATTTCAGTGGGAGTTATTAAAGGGCTTTATTTAGTTATTGGATATGTTCTTGAAATAACATTTAAGATGTTTAATGAAATTATTATTTCAAGATTATTTTAACTGTGATGAAATAATCGTTCCAAAGTGATATAAACCATTTTATAGGTCATCGAAGTAAATGACTTGATCTCGAGTCATCGAAGTCATTTAGCTTGATCATGAGACCCTATATTTGATAAATGTTTTATATCATCCTGTCCCTAGTCGAAGGTTGTTGAAATTGGAACACCAACAACCGTGTGAGACTGGATTGGTACGTGACTTATGACAAAGTCTCAGTGTGTCATAGATGCGCGGCATCAAAGTCAGTACATAGGTGTATGTTTGGGAACATACGACCGGACAAGACCCGCTTATAAGAACTCTTCAGGATATTTATATCTGTGTCATAAGAGATTCTTACTACGACTATAGAGTATAGTCCTTAGACCTGAGTTCGCATGCATGTGACTGCACATGGACTGATGTACTTTGATCATTGTCTAACGCTATCGTTCTGCGATAGTTATAAGGACCTTGTTTGGGTACATTGTGAAATTAGTAGTTTACAGTGATGGAACAAGACGGGATTTGTCCCTCCAATATAAATGGAGTGAATATCTCTAGGCCAATCGGAGATTTGAATACTGGAAAATGCATGGCCATGCTCAAACGGACTGTCCCGAGTCGTTTGGATTGTCAGTATCGAATCAGAGTCCGATGAACAAGATTAGGCTTTATAAGGATGACACCAATCTTGCCTTATGACTAATCGAGATATTGTGACAAAAGGATTATGAATACAGAGATTCCAGTACAAGTGGGAGATTGTTGGAATTGTGTCCAGTAATCTCAGTACTGTCTCTAGAAAGTAAGAGTATGTCAATGATCAGACATAAGTCATATAATACTGGGGGTCATGATGGCTTGCTAGAGTCCGCTCATGATCTATAAGTCTTGGACTTATTGCCTTTATTATATGATCCCATATGGGTCACACGCCTAAGCTAACAGGAAAATGTGTAGGAACGGTGTAGCAGGAGTACGGTAAAAGTGCTAGGCATTTACTGTACTTAGAGAGAATAATTGGGTTTGGCCACTGTGTGTCGATCGATACACAAGGAGTGTCGATCGACACAGTGCGCGAACGCCTCGGAGTTAATTTGGCCTTTGGGCCAAATGGCCCAAAACGAACTGAACGAGTTATATAACTTAAGACGAGTTCAGGTCGAAAATAAGCCCTAGCCGCGAGCCTCCTCTCTCTCTCTGCGCCGATTTCCTCCTGGTCTAGCAGCCTCTTCCTGCTCGGTGTGCGTGTGTGAACCTCTGGAGGAGTTATCTCTCGGTGGCTCTCTGATCTCTGACATACCATCCCTTTCCGCTGCAAAACAGGTATAAGGTGAGATCTATCATTGTTTCTATTCGAGAAGAACCTAGATCAGCATGTTTAGGATAATCTGAATCAGAGAATTGAATCAAGATTCATCTAAACATTCCTTCACTATTCACGTAAGACCCACAATATTTTATTATTATTTTTCCTAAAAAATTCACCTAAGAACTTCCATTGTGGATGCTGTAAGAACCCTTGTTGTTCATGCTCTAATTCTCATATTACCTTTCCATTCTAGATTTACCTTACTGAGTAATAAGACAAAGTTTTTAAAATTTAAAATAATATATAAAAATAAAACCAATCTACTTATTATTAATAGATTTTGAGTTGAAACTCATGTACTTTAATATGATATTAGAGTTTGGTGCAAACATTTTTGTAGTTAAACCCAAAAATAGATTGTGCTTTCAAATCATAAATTGAGTCTGTCAATTTATAGTCAATTGATTTTTAATTAAAATCTTATAAAATATAATACGATATCATATTATAAGGATTTGAATGTTATGTAGATCATATAATTGCATAATCATAAATATAAAACAAAAAAATAAATAATTTTTTAGAATATTACATATATGCAAATCCGGGTGAAATACATAAGTTTTATAAATGTTCATATATTTGTTTTATTTCTAAGATTTGTCCTATATTTATTATATGCATGCAGATCATAAATTTTTTATTAATTTTTTTGCTCTACAATTTAAAAGATGAATGATAAAAAAAAAAACAGATGTCCCACTATACATAATAAATGCAGATATTTTACTTTTGTTCTTCTTTACATTTAAACCCTAATTAATATATATTTTTTTTTTGATTAACTTGGAGGTATCCCGAGCTATAGAAGGGTTCAGACTAATCTCCAAGGGGAGGTGCAACCCATGGATAGGCCCTCTCTCTGGGGATTCAAATGAGTCCCTAAAGCAATGCTAATATCCATATGGGTGTCCTTAAACAAATGTGATTTAGTTTCGCAATGCCTGGAGGATCGAATCCGGAACGTAACAGCGTCGAAGGCCCATCTCCAACCACTTAACCACAAGAGTCTGGACATCTAATTAATTAATATTATTAAGCCTGATCTATAGTCAATCGTGACCCAAAATTGGTTTTGTTAATTATTACCCAAATATTCCAACATTAATTAATGGTTAAAGATTCATTATATTGAATAGGCATATTAAAACATAAAATCTCATAACTGAAATTAGAAAGGATTTTAGATAATATATAAATATTAAGTTAATCTACTCATTATAATTAATTTTGAGTTAAAAAACTAATATAATTTAATATTAAACAATTAATTATATGTAAAAATAAAGTAACAGTATCTTCAATCATAATAGATTATAAAATATAAAAAACAAGTATACCAATTAAAACCAGTTTCAAAAATAAAAAGTATACCAATTATTCAAAATTTAAAATGTGATTCCATGTGGAAATGTGGAAGTCCCCTTAATCTACTGGTTCACCACAGGGTTAACTAATGATTTGACGAAGAACAAAAATACAGGGTTCGATTTTAGAAAATATGATTTTTACAGATTAATACAAGCAAATTTCCAGAAAAGTCTTCACCATTGTGCAATTAGAATCGTTTATAATAATGTGATGGAGATAGATTCTGACTATTATAGATTTTTGTAGAGTGGATAAATTTATTGGTTGAATAGTTGTCTTTGTAATAATTTTTTTTTTTAAATTGTAATAAAATCATAATATTTCAAGATAAAAATCCTGATTCCATTAATTCTTCTTTGCCAAACGCAACACTCATCAAAATTTAAAGATTTCACATTTTCAAAAGCTGGATTGTGTTATATGATCCATGTGTTATAAACACAACTTAACAAATTATTTAATCTGAAAAAAGAAAAAAAATTAGCATTATATTGTTATTCTGCATAATTTATATCAGTTCAAATGTTTTCCTATTAATTATTATGTTATTTTGCACTCCATTTCATTTGACATACCAACTACCCCACAGTTTGTTAGATGATTATTTATTTTTTAAATTCACAATGATATTAAATCCCCAAAGTTTTGGTAGATAAATTAAAACATAGAAAATTATGACTAATTAAAGGGCATATTGTTAGTGTTAATTATATTCATGACCAAACAAATGAATATAGTGTGGGATGCATGGGGAAGTGGGGTCGATAAGTGGGCAGAATGGAAAAAAGGGTTCATCACATGAGAAATTGAATATTGTTTTGTTCATTCCCCCTGAGCTTTTGTATGCTCAATAAGACGCATGGTATTCGAGAAAAATATCAACTATTATGATCATAAGCAATAGATTAATGTCCAAAGCCTTGTGTTAAAGTAGTAAAGGAGATGGATTTGCGATGCTAACACGTGATTCATCTACTATTTGAAAATATTTTTTTAAATACTTACATATATATAGATCTTTGCTTTCAGTCTATTAAATATTTGAAGAAAAAATTATTCATAAACTGCATATTCTATTAAAAATTAGTCTGAACCTCTCTATAAACATTTGATATTTCAGGTTATTAATAATAAAAAGTATACAGATTAACACAACGAAAATATCGTTACAGTTTTATTCCTCTCTCACTTAAAAATAATATATTTGTTGTGACAAATTTCATTGAATTTTCTTTCATGGTGAATCTTTTGCAAGCATGAATCCTCCATGTCTACAAATGCAATGGTCAATGCTATTGGGATATTATATGCCCCATATTTATTCCATTCTTCGTATATTTCTCAAGCATTTTTACTTTCTTCTACTACAATGGGGCATGTCCGCATGTGCATGTGTCTATGGCCTATGGGAATGGGATCGTAATATAAAAACTTTGGCAGAATGTTGAATGCCATATTAACGGGAACGCATTCAAGGTTCTGACTTGTGACCATATATATATAGTTTAAAACGAATAAGGTTAGACTTCACTAAACCTCCTTTACTACCTCAATCCCACACTAAACCTCCCTAAATTTTTATTTTCACTACTAATCTTCCTACTCTTTAGAAAATTCATCACTAAAACCACTTATACTATATAATATCTTATCAATTCTACCAAATCAGTAAAACTTATTTAGAGAATAAGCATAGATTCGTAAAACTTATACGGTTTAGTGTATGAGTTTTAAAGATTTGGGTTTTAAAGCATGTCTAACCGAACTGTATTTACCAAATATATTGTTTCAAATGCTCCAATCAGACTGTATTTTTAGCAGCATTTTTTGTGTTCTGTGAATAATATCACATAAAATTAAATATATAATCAAAACCACAAACATACATAAAATTACATAATTAAAACCAAACACACATAAAATAAAAAATTAAAGAAGCTAATTTACAGATATATAATATAAAATTAAACAGTTATCTAATTATACCCGAGAAAATCAAGGACCGTGAAGCACCACACAAGATTTCAAAAATTTCAAGAATTCTTAGCCCCACACAGGAAAATCAAGGATAGAGAAACACATATTGAACTTCATAATGCTTTAGTTGAATATTTGTGATATGAAGGTACTTATTATGAGAATTAGTAGGGTGTAATTTATTTTCGGTTATTTACAATTTATGCATTATAGTTTTCATGACGGATTGTAATCTTAAATTTTAGTTACAATTTTTTCATTTAATAATTAGTATTTTTGTTACTAAAATTTATGCATTAATTTCTTTTGTCTTAACAGGTTGTAATCTTAAATTTTGTTTGTAATTAATTATTTATACGAACAATTAATGTTTATTAAAACTATTAAAAATAAATAGAATCTAAAACTTAATAATATAATAATAGAGAATATTATTTTTAGTGTGCGATTTACTGTTGTGGTTGGAGATGAAAAAAATAGAACATCAAATTTGGTGTTTTGGTGTACACCAAATTTGGTTTTTATATTAGAATTGCCCTAGTGATGAAAACGAAAGTTTATAGAGATTGAATATGAAACTGAATAGTAGAAGAGAGGGGATTTAATGTGAAAGTCTTTTGTATTGCTTGAGTTTCAATGAACAATTTACAAAAGAATATAAAAGGTATCTAGTTACAACAGTTAATATAAACATGGATACTATTTCTAACTTATTTAACAAACGTGTATCTAGTCTTTAGGAGAAGATGATGATATTTTTACCCTTCCTCAGTTGAAGCGTCGAATCATCGAACGTTTAAACTGGCCCTAAAATCGTTGAACAGAGTAGTTGGTAGGCCTTTTGTGAAGATGTCTGCAGAATGCATGGAAGAAGGAACTTGTACCACCCTAACTTGTCCAAGAGCCACCTTTTTCCCAAACAAAATGGAGATCGATTTTGATGTGTTTCGTCCATTGGTGCTAGACATGATTATTGGACATATAAACTGAACTTATATTGTCACAATAAACCAAAGTGGTTGTCCAAATGGGTAGATGAATTTCCAACATGAGATTACGAATCCAACATGTTTCAGCAACTATATTGGCGATGCCCTTATACTCTGACTCTGAACTGGAACGAGAAACGGTTTGTTGGCATTTTGAGGACCAACTAACTAGGTTATCTCCGAGGTAGACACAATAACCAGAGGTGAATCGTCTCGTGTCTGGACATCCAGCCCAGTATGCATCAAAATACACCGTCAATGAAGCCAATCAAGAGCAATCCATGAAGATGAATACCCTGAAGATAGTGAATGACCCATTTCATTGCATTGAGATGGCTGGTTCTAGGGTCGTGTATATAAAAAAAATTGTTGTACTACATAGGTAATGTCTGGACGATTAAAGGTGAAATATTGCAGAGCACCGACAAGAGTCATGTATTCTGTAGGGTTGGTGATTGGGTCACTATCGTCTGCAGAAAGCTTCGAATTCTCATCGACTGGTGTGGCTAAGGGCTTACACTTGCCTATTCCAACTCGAAGAATGATGTACTTTGCATACTGAATTTGTGGCAGTAAGAGACCATCAACATTATAATCAACCTTAACACCCAAGAAGAAGAGAAGGCAACCCATATCTGTAATTGGGAATTCATATTTGAGATGAGAAATGATGTCTGCAACAAGTGAACTGCTTGATCCTATCAATACAGTGTCATCAACATAGAGTAGAAGATAAGCAGTAGAGGAGCCTTTCTTGTAGATAAACACTGAAGGATCACATTTGCTAGCCACAAAACTGAGAGTGGAAGGAAAAATTGAATGGAGGATTCCAAGCTCGCAGTGCTTACTTTAAGCCATAAATGGTTGTGTGAAGCTTGCAGCCGTAGTGAGGATGAGTCTTACTCACAAACCCAGGTGGTTGATGCATGTAAATATCTTCAGAAATCATACCATGAAGGAAGACATTCTTCACATCAAGTTGTCGTATATCCCATTTGCTTGACACAGCCACATGAAGAACGATATGTATAGTCGCATGCTTCGCCACATGAGCAAATATATCGTCATAATCAATCCATTCATCCTGCGTTTTTCTATTAGCAACCAAGCGCGCTTTGTAGCGAGTTAACACACCATCTGCGTCATGTTTGTTCTTAAACAACCAAAGAGAATTAACAATGTTAGCTCCGTTAGGACGTGGTACTAAGCTCCAAGTTTTATTGTCAATTTGAGCACTATACTCATCAATCATAACAGGTTTTCAATCTGGATCAAGAAGAGATTTTTGGTGGGTTTTTGGTAATGGAGAAACGATGAAATAATGGAGGATATGAGAGAAAATGCGTTTTGGTTTAGTGATACCACTCCTATTCCTTGTTTGAGGACGAAAAGAAGCAGGGGCTAAGTTGGATCGGTAATTTTTACCGGAAAGAAGAGGAGTAGGCAGTAAGCTGGATTGTGAGCTTGCATCAGAAAGAAGAGGATCAATTTGAGGAATTGCGATTGAAGATGGAGCTTGGAGAATGTCACGAAACATGGATGATGGTTATTCATATGATTTTGGTGTGGTAGCAGGAAAAGAGAATTCATCAAAGATAACATGTCTTGGAATTATGATCTTATTTGTTTGAAGATCAAGACAACAATATCCATTATGCTGAGAAGGATAATCGAGGAAGAGACAGGGAGTGGAGCGAGGATATAGTTTATGAGTAGTAGGGCAGTTTAGATTGGGATAACAAAGACATCCTAACACTCGAAGGTGATCGTATGTTTGAGTCTTGTTAAAGAAAGAAGAGAAATGAATTTGATGATTAATGGAAGATAATGGAATGATGTTGAGAAGATGAGCCGTGGCATGTAAAGCCTCGACCCAATAGGAAGGAGAAATATGGGCGTGAAAGAGTAGAGCACGAATAGTGTTGTTAATCGTGGGAATCATTCGCTCATATTTTCCATTTTGTTGAGGAGTGTAAGGACAACAAAAACGAACAAAAATCTCATTTGAGCCAAAGTGTTGCTGGAATTGAGAGTTCACATATTCACCACCAATATCACACTGAAAAGCTTTGATGATGGTGTTGAATTGCGTTTTGACATAGGAGCAGAAGTGAAGGAATTTCGAGAAAGCTTCGCATTTTCGACGAAGCGGATAAACCCAAAGAAAGTGAGAGTAGTCATAAAGAAACAAGATTTAATATCGAATCTCAGTGTAACTAGATATATGAGAAGTACAAATATCAGAGTGAACCAAGTCAAAAAGTTGAGAATCTGAAGAATTCGATTTATAAAAAAGAAATTTCAGTGTTTCCCGATTTGACAAACCTTAAAAGAAGACAATAACTTGTCATTCTTACACGCAAATGATGAAGAGGAAATCATAGAACGTAATGTCTCTTTATTGGTGTGACCAAGAAAATTGTGCTACAGGGAAGATGAAACAAACATGAGAGCAGTGTGTTGAGAAGTAGGACGAGCGGAAGAAGGGAGTGTGGGATAGAGGTCACCATTGTTGTCATTGTGGTGAATTGTTTTCCAGGTGATAAGATTCTTCACAGAAAAACCATTAGGGTCAAACTCAACGGAACAAGCATTATCTTTAGTAAAGTGACGGATCGAGATTTTTGATGATCTGAGGGGTAATGAGAATATTGTTGAGAGTAAAGAAACGAGAAGATGACACAATGTAAGTAGAACCATAAATAAGAACAAGAATCAAAGACCCATTACTGACCATGACTGAACTTCCAATGCCGAAGTTGACAACATATTGAAGCATACCTGGCGATGAGGCTAAATGAGCAGTGGCTCATGTGTCCATGTACCAACCAGCTGCGGTTTGATCAGCGAGCGTCATTGTATTGAAAGCACGCAAAATCCCGAGAGGGTTAAAAAGCTTATGTAACATTCACCATCTCTGCATTTGACTGCAAATGTGATGTCCCGAGAATCCCATGAGAGTGATTGTTAGCTTGAAATTGACTCCACGGGTTGGTGTAAAATGGCCAGTTCGTGATCGGACCCCAGTAAGGAGGAGGTCCCCATCCGAAAGGAGATAGATGTTGGTAATTCTGAGGACCACGACCTCTGTTTCCATTGCGGTTCATGTTGCGATTTTTGTTGTTGTTGTAGCGCGGTTGTTGAGTTTGAATATTTGATGGTGTTAAAGTGGAAATGAGGGCAGACGGGGATGAAGAATTATCTACATAAGAAGCAACAGCCTTATGTGATTTCTTTAACCGTGATTCTTCATCAAGGAGTATTGACTTGGCATCATCGAAGGATGGGAACGGATTCTGATGTTTGTTGACATTGATAATGTTGTCGAATTTTTCATTAAGACCATTCAACATGTACATCACTAGGTTCCGTTCACTGACATGAGCATCCAAGTTTGAAAGTAGATCCACAAGGGACTTGAGTTGTTGGCTATAATCTCGGATAGATTGATCGCCAATCTCCAAAGTACGCAGATCGTTGTCAATATGCATTATCCTCGCATCTTTGTTGTTGCGGAACATATTTTCAATCCACAACCATATATCCCGAGTTGTACCACCAGTTTTGAATGCAGCTTTGAACAAAGGAGGTACCAGTGTCCTGTAAATCCAAAGTTTGACCAATCTGTCACGCTTGATCCAAGGTTGATCATCTGCATTAGTCGGAGAACTCTTGCCGTCAACATGTCCGATGACATCGAAAGCAAGGCAGTGAGTCAAAAAGTTATCTCCAAACGTCATAATTGTGATTATCACTATCGAAATGAGAGGAATTTGTGATTTTATGTTTATTACACCAAACTCTCATTTCGCCGGAGGAAGAGATAGAACTACCATTAATGACGGAAGAAATAAGCAATAAGGAAAAAGAAGGAAGAAAGGTCGAGAAAAAGGAACGATTATTCAAGAGTTTATCAGCTCTGATATCATGGAAATCCTTTATATTGCTTGAGTTTCAATGAACGATTTACAAAAGAATATAAAGACTATCTAGTTACAGCAGTTCCTATAAACATAAATACTATTTCTAACTTATTTAATAAATATGTAATATAGTCTTTAGAAGAAGATAATAATATATCTTTTATAATAAAACTGTAAATATTTGGGTTTCTGATATATTCTAATAAGTTTTTTTTGAAGACAAAAATAATTATATTCTAATAAGTTATAACCCTAACTTGTGTCCATAAATAAATATAAGAAAACATAGACGTATCTTTTTTTTTTTTTTTCACTGGAATATTTATCATTCATTATTTGGGTGGGATGCGTTTTTCGAATACAACCTTAAAGATCTCAAGCCGGCTATCACAAGTCGATACCGGAGCCAGAAGCCAGCGGATGAAAATCAATCCCCGGAGACGCAAAATACACAAGACAAACCGAAAAAACAGACTTAAAGACATAAACTGTTAGACAAGAATACTAACATCAACTGAAAAGTTGTATCGGTCAGACTAGGAGCAGGAAATAAGGACAACGAAGAAGAGGTGAGCACCGCACATCGAGAGAGAAAAGGAGCGAGACATCTGAAGCCGAGATTATTGAGGTTGACTCACTGACACTCATTATATTGCTCCACCACTAGGAGCCACGAGTAAGACGATTGCAGACCAACCTGAGGAGACGAAGGACCAAACTGTTTACCACCCGCAACCGAACGACTAGATGCTATGAAGACCGAAGCCTCAATTCCTTAAATCTGAGCCGGAGAACCCTTGCCCGAGGTAGAAGACCCAAGACAGAAGATAAGGAAGTGAACCGAAGGAACTATGCTGATGCACATACAGCAAGGAAAAGCACACTCCCAATGCAGGAAACAACACCACTGAAATCCAATAGCAACTGAAACACCACAACTACAACAAGGACAAGGAACCAGCCAAGCTAACCGAAGACGCTAGCAAAAGAGCACCCGTCAAGAAGCTGATACACTACCAAATAATCTGACCACACCAACCTCAAAGCCAATGTTAACTAGATCTGAATAGCAGGAGACAATACCAATCCCAAACGCATACAAACGCAGGGAGAAAACACCTAACCGAAAACTAAAAACTCCTAATCCAATCGCTTAACCAAAACCAACCAAACCCTTGAAGACCAGCTCAGATCTGAAAAGTCGATAGTCAACTTACTCAGATCAAAACCCTCTACGGGTCCACCGTCGACTTCACACCCGGAGGATCTCCACACAACCACCAGAGCCTCACCAGACGGCACCGAAGCTGACGAACCACGCCAACCCGATAACCAGAGGCCCACCGACTACATGACAGAGTCGACGCACGAACCACCATTAGATCCCATCCCAACCACCATCGAAACGCGAACTGCCATGGACGAGCTCAGCTTCCAACGACGAGGATAGAGAGGGAGGAAGAATCGGAGATGGGGACAGCTTGGCGAAGGAGAAAACTAAATACAGGACAGGACCAAGGGCCTCTCCCGGCGGCGGCACCGTGAATCGCCGACCGCCAGAGAGGAACGGAGCTCAATAATCGGAAGACCAAAGTTTTCTTGGAGATTGAACCCGGGAACGTCTTGGAGAAGATGAAATTCCTTCGAAATTGTTATGCATAGAAAAAAAAAAGACGTATCATATTGATAGAAAAAGTACCAAAACATAATAGAAAACAAAAGAAAATAAAAGGATGACATTAAGGAAGATATAAAAATTCAAAAAAGAAAAAATCGAAATTAATGTGTGGCCAATATATTAGAACATTCTTTTTATTAATCTAATCGTTACTCCCTCTGTTTTTGAAAGAGTGTCTTTTATAGGTATGAATGTGGACAGTTTTTTGTTTAAAAATGACCCACATTCATTTTTAGAAAAGACACTCTTTCAAAAACGGAGGGAGTAATAGTTAATACCCGACCCAAGAGTAAATAAAATTCAAAGGTAATCTTATATATTTCTCATGTCATCGATGGAATGTGCTGGAAAAACGCAAAAGCGAATGTTGATCCACATTAACTGTTTGGATTAGTTTAATACAGTATATCTCGAGATTATCTTCACTTCTTTAGTGATAGGCATCATATATATAACTGTCAATAGTTTAGTTTGGTTGTGACACAAAACTTGCTCAGTTAAGTTATATATCAATTTTAAGCCCAACAATCAATAAAATATAATGACACTTTGATATGACCTAATATGTCTGCGCAAAGTCATACCCCACATGGCCACATCTACTGTCGGCAGCCGCGTAATATGCTAAAAAATTTAACCGTATATTGATTTTGGCATATTAAATAGTAATCATGTATAATTCAGATAAATTACACATTTTAAACTTTTGGAGATCGATATTATTCTTAAATCTCAACTCGTTTCATTTTTCTCATATCAAGTATGCATATTACTCCAAAGATTGATCGCATTACATCCTTACATGTAATATATAGTAGAGATATCTGCGCGCGTTCATTTAGACATTAATTATCCTTTATCTTTCGTGTGTTTTAAGTATTTTGTGATAAGTTTTTGGATAAGAACTACTTAAAAGATTTGAGTAATACTATAACTTTTTTGTTTTAGAGTGAAGATAACGATGATTACAAAGCGATTAAGTTAGACATGCTTGCCAAAAAGACTGAATTAAATTCACATATATAAATTGTAGTTTATGTCCCTATTAACTAACCATTTATAGAAACATAAATCGTTACAAAAAAACATAAATAAAAAATTATAAAATTACCAAAATAATTATAAAAATTACTAAATAAATAAAAATGTAACTACTTTGTTTTATTATTTCGCCAAGCATAAAAAATGACTTGTTGATCCTTTTTCATTAACAATTCGTTGTACTTGGTATTTTTCTTCTTCTTCTTTTGTACTTGGTATTGGAAAATATATTACTAATTGATTTTGAATTATACATAATTGAGCAATTCATGATAAATTTTGCTGGCAATATTGATCCAGATCTAGCTATTCTGCTTGTTTATACGTCCCAATTCGAAGAGGAAAACAATCATGTTACTCTTTGCTAGATGTGTATCAACTTTACGATAGTTCACCATACATTTAATTCCAATATCTAGTTTAATGAAAATGGTGTAATTTTTTTTGTTTTGTTAAACTTTATGGTGTTTATAATAGTTTTTTTTTTAAAACTTTATGGTGTTTACAATGTTGTGATACCAATGACATCACAGAACTTATTTATACAAAAAAAGAGATATTGCGGACAAAAAACACAACTTTTTTTATTTGTTCGGGTCAACACTTCCTTTTTTTGTCGAGAAAACACATCTTAAAAAGGTGTGGCAGCGTTAGGTGTAAATGTAATAATGCTTCTTGTTTTTCAATATGTTTCTTCTTGTTATTCAAATTTTAAGCAGACAGATAAATAATTTAAAAAAATTACTAATCAGTTATGGGACAGATCTTATCTTTGTTCACGAGCCAATGATTTTCGTATTTTGGAGAAATGGAAACTTTGTGCCACGTCAATCTCACGCATTTTCTTTCCCTTTATTTAGACTAGGATCGTAAACTCCGCGCACGCGCGGAGTGATGTTGGCATTACTAAGTGTATATTTTATTTCTAGATATTCCTGCATTATTTTTTTGTGCTTGTTAGTTGTTTGACAAAAAAAATTCGTCATTAAAATATATTAACTTTGTGAATTTGTTTGAATTTTTTCGTAAGTTGTTTTCTATTTGGTTCTCAATTATGAAAATTTGCTTTTAGTTTCCTTTTTTATATAATTTTGAAAGAAAATGGAGAAAATAACAACGATAGCTTATTTTCTTGATGTAACTTTAATTGATCACTTAAATTGATATCCCGTTGAAGTGATATGTGTTTCATTCAATTCTCCAAGGAGCTCGCATTTCTGTATTACAAAACATCCATTTTCACAAATGTTTCACGCTAGAATGTGCAGCTTTAACGGATTTACTATATCACATTTGATATTGAGATCGTTGAACTTGCCTCTGTAGAGCTCCAAAATAACTGTGAAGGTGCTTTTCGTAACAGTCCTCACACTTCATACAACTTTTGTCACTCTCAAAACATCCATTCATGGCTTGCTGGTAAACAGGAAAGCCTCTTAGTAATTATTTGTAAGCAGGAGGAAAAAGTTATGCGTTTGGAGATCTTACTTGGTTAGTTTGGATAGGTAATAAAGCAGCATCAGAGTCTCCTTGACGATCTAAGGCCATCCATTTTATAATGCAATTTCGAGCCAGGTTCCATATAGTTTAAGAACCCAGAGAAGCTGGGAAATTTCCGTGGAGGCCGAACCAGTGGCTCACCAGAAGATTTGTGCAATAAACTGTCATCAGAAACAGCAATGTTCCAAGCACATATATCAGCAGTAGCATTTGTCATCCTTCTATGTCCATGCGGCTTTGCTTCTCTATTAGAAACCTCTGGAAGCTGATTTTTTTTGACGCCATATGTGGAAAGTAGTTTCTTTTCAGATTCAGATGGTCCAGTCCAGAAGAGGGCAAGCACATTACGATCATCTTCGTCCAAAACGAACCCATCTCGGATTTCCTTTGCCATCAGATTGCGCAGCTTCCTTTAGAGATCTCTCGATTTTGGCGACCTGAGTTTCCATTGTGAAAGTAAACTCAGTGATGCCTATCTCGAGTTTCATCAAGCAGATTGTCATAGCTAAATTGAACAACGCGTTGGAATTCATCTAACTACACCAGAAGATACATAGTCACTTGAAGAAATCAATTAACAACAAACAATTAGTATCAGATAATGGTAAAAGAAAAGGGAAGGAAAGAAATAAACCTGACATTTGGTTGTTCCGAGAGCGGCGTGAATGTCCATGGGAAGCTGTTCAGAGTCCTAACATTCGAAGAGCCTTGGATGATGGAAAATACAGCATTTTAAGAAAGAATGAAATGCTGATGTGGCTCCAGAGTCCTTGTTATTAGTATAGATTTCACCTTTTTCTAATACAATTTCACCATTTCATTGCCGTTCTTTTTGCCGATGTAAATACTATTCCAAATTCACTATATATGTTCATCAACAATCATATATGTATATAAGTTAGAGATAAAATGAAAAATCCATCAGACATAAGACAATATGTAGTTACCATTGGTTGTTTACAACAATTGTATCACGAAGGACACACTTGCCAACAATCGCGCAAGTTCCCCAGAATATAGTGAGAAGCATAACGGCGGAGCCAGCTAGCAAACCCATTCCCACAGAGACTTTGCTTTGGGTAGAAACACCAACACATATATACGTGGAAAAAGCAAAGTTCAAACTCGCAAATCAAAGAACGTATTTCAGAATTTTCAAATTACTGAAAACAAAAAGAAACCTTTCAGGCTTTCACCTACCCATAATAAGCATCACGCCAGGGAGTGCTCTGAGCATCGGAAGAAACACGCCACACACGATTCCAGGGCCAAGGATCTCCAGTAGAAGCTCACTTCCGCCAGATAGATACACAACGGACGTGTACATGGAAAATCCATAAACCAAAATCATGAACACGTTTCCAAGCGCCGTCTTAGTACACGGCATGAATCCAGGCCGAAACAACCTTCTTGATAGTCGATCCGGGGTCGAGACTGCGATCGGAGATAAGATCAGTCGAGATGGACATACTGCGATCGTGTGTAAGCCGACAAAGTGATGAACAAAAGGAAGAATAGAGAGAGATATGAGATCTGAATCTCGTGATTGATTTGAACGGAAACAATAAAAAGCAAAAGCTAACTGAAGAAAATCAAAGGACGACGTTCATGGAGAAACCAATTGAACATGTCGCATATAATTGGAGCATTTATTGACAGAAGATAAGTTTCGTGTCTTGTATAAATCGTGTGGGGCAGTTTTTTTTGGTGTGAAGATGGCGATTTGATTTACCGGAGATGAAGGTAAGGAAGATGAAGAGAGGAAAGTCTTTTTTTACCATTTGAACCTTATCATTTTATTTTTATTCAAGTATTAAATAGCTGAAGTCGTGGTCATTTAGCTGTATATTTAGGAGAAAGGGGTGTTTATATCCATTTAGGTGAACGTCAAGAATGGGCTTTGACTAAAATTTAATCGTTTGATTTGTTGGAGGCCCAGTAACGAAATGGATTCGTGATGACTGCAAATAAAATTTAACGAAGGAGAAATGACCACGTGGAAAATAAACTGCTGACATGGCAGCCTGAGAGGAGAGTAAAAATGTCTCCAATTATATATATGATTAGCCAACTTGTCTCTTCAACCTGTTCAGTGTTCACACGTAAGGATAAACTCAAAGAAAAAGGGAAAAAAAGGATAAACTCAAAGTGTATGATTTATAGGGATGTTAATATGGGTAAACCCACCCCATTTAGACCCAACCCATTTAGACTCTAACCCATTTAAACCCCAAACCCTTTAAGATCCATTTACTTTAAAGATCTAATAGGGTTACCCATTTAGACCATTTAGTTTTACACTTACTCATTTAAACCCAATTAGACCCATTTAAATTAGATATGAAATTTTATTATTTTAATATAGGCATTAAATCATTAACAACTAAAATCTAATTTTTTATTTTATTTAATTAATTATATTTTAACATTAAATAATTTCAATAGTATTCAAAAAAGGATAGTTCACCAATAATGTAATTCCAATTTTTCGCCAAAAAAACAATTATGGATTTTTCCACGAACACATGATTTTAGATTTTTCATCCAAAAACGATATTGTATTTCTTGCCAAAAACACGGAATTATGTTTTCCTGCCAAAATAGCGGAATTAACATCTCTATTGATTTATGTTTATATAAAATAATTAAGTAATTATATACTTTTGGATCTTAATTACCGTCTAATGTCATGTTTTCAAATCCGTCGCGTACAAGTGCTATATTTTCACTATTCACAGATTTTCGTGTATTTCTTGTGAGATTAATTTAATGTACATTGCCGGTTAGACTATGTGTACTAGTTGTTGGGAAACTTTAACATGTACGAACAAAATTATATATAAATATATTCTCTATATAAATAGAAAGTATAATACTCTTGTTTTTAAAAATATATATTTTAAGAGTTTTCAAACATGTTAAAAGTAAAAATAAAGTTCAATCATAAATGTATAAATACTAAACCATTTACTATGATTTTAAGCCAATAATAATTCAAGAAATTTAGTTATTTTCAATGAATACTTCTTAAAATCTACATTATGTTATTATTAGTTAGTAAAAGTTACAGAGAAAATTTTCAGATATCTTTAGGAAAAAAAATATATTTAAATGATCTACCAGAAACATCAAGAATATTAAATTGTCATAAAAACATGTTGGCCAAAGAATTAATTAGTACGATATAAACCTAAGAACTGCCTAATTATGGTTTTTTATTGAATTCAACATCAGCTAATTAGATAATTATTAACTTTAAATTATAATATTGAAACTATCAAGTCACGGATTTTGCAAGATTCTGCGAGATTTATATCAGCAGAAAGAAAAGTATGGGCCACTTTGACAAGATATAATTTATACACACCTCTATCCAAGTCACAGATCAAATCAAGCCGAATAAAAAAGTGTTTAAAGAATAATTTATTCAACTAATTAGTGACTAATTAAGTCAGGAGCTAGTTATAGTCAGTTTCTCATCTTTCTTTCACTCCAAGTTGCTTTTGTTGACTAAGTTTTGATCAAAGAGAAAGACAATTGGTCGAGACTGTGGGACTAACCACCCCATGCATAGCTCTTGCCATTGGTTGAGAAGCTGATAAGCACATTATTGACAGATTAAAATTCATTAGGTGTTTATAAGTTTTATATTAAAATATTCACGTAATAATTTAAATTTTTACTCATACATTAGTTATTGGGTGCCATTGGTAACCCCTTACCGCTGCGGTAAGGGGTTTACCGTTTTGATGGTCACCAATCATCAAAGCGTTAGTAAAAATAATATTAAATTTTTTTCTCTCAGCTTTTTCTTACCGCTTTCTCCAACCGCTTGTTCTTACCGCTTTGCACTATTTTCTAACCGCTTACCACTTCCGCTTACCGCTAATCTTACCGTTCCGCTTTTGTTCACCAATCGGACCCATTGTTTAAAATAAACGTACTAGGGAATGAGTATAATATTTTGAAGAGGCGATTATAGTGAATGTATATTTATTCGTTTTAATTACAATTCAATATCTTTTAATATTTATGTAAAATTTTATATTTTTACTCTGCAAAATTATTGTGGAGATCAAAATACTTTTATTTTAGTAAGTAGAAAATTATATCATATTATTTTATATTTTCTTTATCTTTATTCATTATCTTTTTTACACTATCATTTTTTCATATCTCAGCTGTGTATGAAATGACGATGCTAGAGTTTCTGGCAGTGAAAACAATTGCAATGAAGATATAATCGGTCGATATACCGAAATTCAATAAAAAAACATATCAAGCTTAATACAGAAGATTCAATAGATAATTTAGACTATGTGTCCGCCTTGTCGACTATTCATGGACACTACCATAATCATATCACATGCCAAACGTTTTCGATTGACAGCATGTGGCCAAGAGAATGTTGTTTTCATGTGGATAACGGGCCCATACATGTTGTGTGTCCAAGTATTCGCAATCATGTGGATTTTTGGCCACCTCCTGTCCACCAAAAGCGCTAGCATGTAATATGATCGTGGTAGTATCTACGAATAGCTGACAAGGTTAACATCTATCTAGATTGTCCACCTGAACTTTTAAAATTGTGTTTACTAAGTACATTATCCACCAATAATTGTCTATGTGAACATTTAATCTCTTATTCATGTGTTTTATGTCTACAGTTTTCTGATAACATGGACGCTTGACCACCTGCTATTAATCGGAAGCGTCTAACATGTGATATGATTATGGTAATGTTAGCGAATAACCGATAAGGTGGTCATATAATCTCGATTGTCTACATTGTATTAAGTATGATTTGTTTTTTTTTGAATTACAATATATCGAACGATTATATCTCCACTATGACTGTCTACGTGGACGAAAACCTCACTATCATCATTCCATCCACCGTCATAAATATGAGGGGTGAAAAAATAATAATTTTAAAAAGAGGATAAATATGGAATTATAAAAGTATATAAAAGGATATGATAAAAAAATTTTCACTCATTTAAACGAAAACATTCTGGTCTCTACAACCATTTTTATAGTATGAACTCAACCATCCATCCAAAAACAACATTTCTTCGGTTAGGTTTAAGATGAATGTTTTTAACCCATTTAAATAGTAAAAAAATAAATAAAATCTGCTCACATTCTTAAAATTACAACTCTACTATTAAAAAGATAAAAAGATACAATTGATGCAATTAATTCTTATTTTGAATCATACTTATACTTGTAAAAGATAGAAATATTAAGTGATTAGAATTCTATGGCGAAAGATATATAAACTCATCAAATACAACAAAAAAATCAATGTTGAAAAAATGTATTTATTGCATACTAACATAATTAAATTTTGTTCCAGTTATTTGACATGAATAACTAGATTCACAGATGTCTGGAAACTAAAAGATTTAATCTGAAATAATCATTGTGATTTTTTGTGGTTTTTATAATACCGTGAAAATTCTGGATTTTATATATCAATAATATCTCACAAGTTCAAAATTATTATTTATATATTCTGTTTTTAAAAGTATTTCTGTACCAAAAAAGTTTGAGATCGGGGCATAAGAAAACCAATTTACTAATATTAGCATTATTAAACTATCCACACTTTTGATCGTTTTTATGTTTTATTAATAGTTTCTTTTCTAATCTGTAATTTTCCCCAAACTTTGTTATAAATATAACCCCTGGTAAAAACATAAGAAGTAGATTCAAAATGCCTATGAATCAAAGCATATATCACTCGCAATTACAACTTAGCAACTTTTTGATGGCAACAAAAAAAAAGAAAAAAAAAGAAAAAAAATCAGCATTTTTAGCAACTTGCAATGCATATAATTACTCTTATCTTCAGGTATTTAATGGAAATTTTCTGTTGTAAACGAGCTCAGCAAAAACCCGTGCTGCCGCCACTATACAAATATGCCATAATCATAAATAATTGTAGAGACCTTTTTTATTTTTGTTGATATCTAATGACGAACGCAGTGGCGTCACCACACAAGAATGGAAACTTCAAGGTCAACTAAGTCAACGAGCCCTACATATAGTAGGTGTACGCATATTTTTTTACCAAATATACACTTCAACGATGTCCGTAACTCCGTACAAAATGGACCGACATTTTTAACCCTTTAAAGACATCACCGTGTTGGAATATGATTCATGGGAGCCTCTCAAGTAAAGTTTTTAAAAATACTAAATCAGAATATATTAAAAATTTAATGTTTGTTTAAATAACTCCCACCAAAGTTTATTAAATAAAAACTTTGATAGATTTTTGTGTGGATTTCTTACGATTTTTATTGAAAATGTTCTTACACCCACTGACTCTCTCTAAACTCAAAATGTATCGTTTATAATACCATAAATTGCGGTCTATGAAAATGAGAAAAGATAAAATACAACCCATGGCACATCTAGTACATACTATTCGTTCTTCGTTATAAAAGATAAAACTGATTTGCAGTGATGACTATTTAGCATTTCCTTTAAACTTTTTGTTTGTAAGCTTCTTTGTGTGTATATGTATATTGACAAGCCCGTTGGATATTTGGTTGTTAATGGGCTATATTCTACTTTATATCCTTAAGCCCAAAAATTGTAAATTATGTTACGAGTACATATCACTAATCTATAAATCCCGGTCCAATAATATCTTTATTCTTGTAAATTACAAGTTTTTGTGTTTTCTTTTAACAAAGAACCTTCCAAATTTATATGAATCTTTGTTCTATGTTTTTAATGGTGTTACATTGGGTAAGATAAGATTTTGGTACTTACCTTCATAATGAGAAAGGTAAAACATTAATATATCTTAATGTTTTAGCCAAACCCATTGGGGTTTGTCTGCAATCACTTATGCAAACTTCATATGATTCAAATATAATGATTATATTGAAAATTTTGAAAAGTGACACTGAAAACTATTTCAAACTCACGAAGATAGTATGGACATTGATAGTTGTAACTTCAAACTTGGATGGTACTGTTATGCAATGGGATTATTATCTAACTTTGAAAGAATGCTGATATGGAGCGTCTTTATTACGTGTGACGCATAGTGTGACTGTGTGAGTTGCCTAAACAACTTTCGCTACCTACCTGGAAAATCTACGGTTGATGGGTGTGACATAATTAATAATCTATTCAGCTATCATTATTAATTACCTATTATGTTTCAATGTATGTTATAACACGCAAAAAAAAAAAAAATGTTATAACACGCGATGAAGACAACAGATTAGAAATCCATGACTTATTATCAAACGATTTAAATTTTGAACAATAAATATTGGTGGTTTATAGACATGAATCCTCAAATCCATATTGATGTTTTATATATTCGACGAACCGATTAAAATTACTATTGATTCTTAAAAATAGAAACTGTTTCTAATTTTGCCAACATTTTACAGATTTCGTTATATAGAAAGCTTTTTTTCAATAATAAAACTAGAAGATTGGTAGTTATAAACTCAAATCTACACTGATGTTTCACTTATTCGACAATGTCTTTTTCTATTATTGGTTAATCGATATGAGGAATTTTGAGCTGCTAGAATACAAATATCTTTCCAATTCAAGACTCGAAAGGGGAAGGAGGAGGGAGATATTTTCTTTGTAGAGGTCTACATGGCACCACTGGCCTATTGTAGACTAAAATTAATTTATTTGTAATGTTCCGATCGCCAATGGATTCCACATTTACTTTCGGTTTATGATCTCATCTTTGTTCGCCGGTTGGTGCATTATTCCGGAAAATTTAAAAGATTTTGTTGTTGAGTCTGCAATCACCCTATGATCTTTCTTCATGTTTTTCCTCATTCACATTATATACCAAATTATTTTATAATAAATCATCTCATGAGATTTTTCCAGATCAAATACATTTATTTATAGAATTCTTCCAAGATAAAAGATCGATAAAATAAATATAGTTGATGACATAGATAACCAAATTAATTGTTTTAAACTTTTCTGTATATACCAGAAATCTAAATGTTATATTATTTGATTTGAAATGTTAATTTTATAAACACAAGCATTTCCAAACAAGTTATTGATAAGTGAGAGTTTATCAGATTGTTAGAAGGGGAAAAGAGTAGAAGAAAGAGAGTGACGGTCAAGAGAGAAAAGAGAAAGAAGCAGAGATTAATGTTTGATTAATAATATTGATAAGGAAACCCTAAAGTTTTGGAAAGATTTTAAAAACAACAAACCATAGAAAATTCAACAACAACGTCTTAATAAAAGAGTGAGAACATTATTTATTAGATAAGTCTAGTTTTGTGACAAAGAGACTCTCACACCTTTCTGCTTCTCTTAGCCACTTTTCTCAGGTGTGATTGCTTTACGATCAGCCCTTCTTCTTTGTTTCACAAATGCCAATTGTACAACTAATTTATCAACCGCTCGAAGAAGAATCAGTTTGTCCTCAAGCTGAAAGACGAAAATTGTCTTGTGGACGATCGATTGGTTCCCATCCTTTCCACCTAATTAAAACTTCTGGTTCCCCTTCTAAACGTGATTTCCTTATATCCACTATTATATGGTTCCAACTTCCATTCAAGTTCAGAAAAGCGTAACAAGTATTTCTTGTATTCGATTATGTGCTGCAATGGCCTTTTTGAGTTAACACCAATGGCAGATCCAGAACGATTTTTAACCGGGGCACAAATCACTATAAAGATCAAATCAATGTTTTGGGAAAAATTATGATTACGAGGTTGATAAATACTTATAATCAAACATTTGCTTCCTATGATATTCTAATTTTCTTTTCTTTTTTATCGGCAAGATCAGAAGGTAAATTTTTCAAATAGTTATCAAAAGTAGACATTAACTTCTTTTGGGTACAAAATATTCTTCCACTGAAAATCTGCAAACACATTGAGCAAACAATCAAAATGTTGGAGGTTAATATTTCTTTATCAAATAGCCTATAATAACATACACAAATAAAGAATACACAACTCAGTAAAATCAAAATTATAATATTAAAAATAAAAATAAAGAATAAGAATAATTTGTAAATATAACACATGAATCGATAAAATTTATCGTTTGCAAACGTAATGTGTACTGGAATTATAATTCCGAGATGTCGATCTGATAAAAACTTTTTTGGTCAAAGAGTTTTAATTGGAAAAAGGAAGAAGACTAAACACGTTTGTGACTAGCTAGGTTAACAATATGTGGGAGCATTCAGATATTCGGTTCGGTTCTAGGTATTTTGGTTCCATAAATTTAGGATCCAACGTATTTTACAATTTTTGGTTTAGTTCCGGTTTAGTTCGGTTCCATAATTTTAAGAACCGTAAAAGATCTAATTTTTTTTGTGTTCGGTTCTTAAACGGTTCCGGGTATTTTAAAACCAAAATAACAATTTTTACCCGAAATTAACAAAAAACAAACCCGAAATTTGTGTTAATTCAACGAGTCATTAACCATAAAAAAAAATCCATGATTTAACTTAATAATTTTAAAATTTATTAATGTTTCATCGTATAGAATGAGTTCTTTCTTCTTAATTTGGGCTTTTAACCTTTTTGGGGTTAAAATAAATTCATATAGAACGTGTTTTAATATGATAAAAAAATAATTTAAAGATAAAACATTTTTCTTTCATTTTTTGGTTAATTGGGGCAATTTCTTTTTCCTTACCAAGGACCTCTTTTTTTACATGTGAAATAAAAATATTTAATAAAATTTATTTGAAATTAATAAAGGAAAAAAAGAATAGGGAGCACGTGACCCTGTCACTCACCAAGTATGTTTGTCCCTGGTTGAAACACATGAAACACATGATAAACCAAGCTATGAGCATGAAGTTCTAATTTGTATGCGGCCTTACCAAACCTCTGAGTGATCGTGTAAGGACCAAAATACCTGGCGCCAGTTTAGTATTGGGCATATGTGCTACCGAACTATGCTGGTACATATTCCAATTTAAATACACTTGATCTCTTACCTGAAATCCGGCGCCACGGTGGTGTTTGTTTCTTGAGTC
Source organism: Orychophragmus violaceus (assembly GCA_030180135.1). Taxonomy (NCBI): domain Eukaryota; kingdom Viridiplantae; phylum Streptophyta; class Magnoliopsida; order Brassicales; family Brassicaceae; genus Orychophragmus; species Orychophragmus violaceus. The sequence continues at coordinate 12,600,401 of CM058240.1, forward strand.
ATGCATCTGTCTTTGAGCCCTTTCTAAGTTGACCCGTAACTCCGCAATCATTTCATCTTTGAAATTAATTTGTTTCTCAACCGTTGCATTAACAACCGATACATCACCATATCTGAGAAGCTTTGGGTGATCTTTGTCGTATAAGGCTTTATACGGTGTGGTGTTTATCGCCGAATGGTGAGAAGAGTTGTACCACATTTCAGCCCACGACAGCCAGTTGCTCTAAGATTTAGGCTTGTCATTAACGAAACAACGTAGACAGGTTTCCAAGAATCGGTTCACTACCTCCGTTTGTCCACATGTTTGCGGGTGGTATGGTGTACTACGGTGCAAAACTGTTCCATGAACCGAAAATAACGCTGTCCAAGTGTCCAGTATTGGCTCACAAAGACCTTGTCGCGATCCAACATCATAGTTTCATGAAATCCATGGTGTTTCACCACCTCTATGAAGAACACCTCCGCCACTGATTTTGACGTGTATGGGTGCTTAAGGCCTATCAAATGTGCATACTTTCTAAGACGGTCCACAACCACCAATATCACATCCAATTCCTTGGAAATCAATACTAATGTCGTTTCATACCATTGTAGGAATGGGTAGTGGGGAGAGAAGTCTAGCTGGTGAAAGAGTAGAATATTTGTTTTCTTGGCATACCCGACACTTAGAAATGAACTCAGTCACATCCTTGCGCATACCGTCCCAATACACCTTTTTGCTCATTCTCTTGTAGGTTTTCAGAACCTCTTCATGACTACCAACTCGGGTGGAGTGAAACTGCTCTAGTATCTTGGTTATGAAAAGGGATCCCTTTCGTATCACAAGTCTGCCCTCCTTGTACAACAAAACTCGAACAAACTTGTAATCAGAATTCATCAGTCCTACATTCCCTAAGCCCTTGATGATATTTTGCAACTCAGTATCAGTGTTCAGATGTCGCCTCAACTCATCTCGATCTAAGGTGAAAGGCGCAGTGAGATACAATTTGAAAATACGTTCATGAGGTCTCCTAGATAGCGCATCCGCTACTCAGTTTTTTGAGCCTGGTTTATATTCAATGGAGTAGTTTAACCCCAACAGCTTCGAGGCCCAAAGTTGTTGTTCTAAGGAGATTGATTTCTGCTCCATCATATATTTTAAGCTACATTGATCGGTGCGGGTCACAACCTTATAACCTACTATGTAATGTCTCCACTTGTTCATAGAAAATACAACAGCCAAAAACTCTCTCTCATAAAGCGATTTCTGCTTTCCTTTAAAACAGAAACCTTAGCTGATATAGGCAATCAGTATGTTCTCATGTGATACCCAAACCAGAAGCATCGGTTTCAATCACAAATGATTTCTGAAAATCAAGCAAGACTAAAACTGGTAGGTTCATCATAGCTTCTTTCAACTCCAGAAAAGCCATTATAGCTTCTTCCTTCCAATCAAATCCATTATTCTTCCGAAGATAGGTCAAAGGTCTTGCTTTCTTCTCATAACCCTTGACAAATATTCGGTAATAGCCAGTGAGCCCCAGAAAAACCCTTAGTTCAGTAATGTTCTTCGAGATTGGCCAAGTTTTTATGGCTTCTATCTTACTGCAACTCCTTCTTTGGATATGACATGCTCCAAATATGAGACTTCTCTATCTGAATGCACATTTCTTTTCATTTGCATAGAAACCTTGCTGCTCCATAATACTCAATACCTTCTCCAAGTGTTTCAGATGCATCTCTACATTTGGGCTGTAGACTAAGATGTCATAAAAAAGACTAAGATAAAATCATGGAGCTGCTGTCTAAACAAATCATTCATAACTGATTGGAAAGTTGCAGGAGCGTTGGTAAGCCCGAATTACATTACATGGAACTTATAATTCCCTGTATGTAATAACGCGTATCACCATCAACATCAACAGTAAATCACTAGATCGGAGAAATCAACGGAAAAAAGTGTTTTGGTAATTTGAAGAAATAAGGGAGACATGAAGAAATGATGGGCAAAATAATTCTCTAATTACTTTTGAGAATTATTTAGAAGATAAAAATATTGGATACATATTTTAGAAAGGAATTAGGGTTTATCATTAAAGGAAACCGATAAACCTAAAAAATTATCGGAAAACATAATTTGGTGATATCAAAGCTACAAGAACCAAAATGAAGTTATATTTTTATGGAGAATTATTTCGGTATATTTAGAAAAATAAAAATAACATTTGGAGATTTTGCGATTTTTTGGGGAACTATCGAATATTTATTGGAAATCGTGGAATTAGAATTACCACGACTGAAGATGAGGTGAAGATTTTTGAATGGATGGATTTTGATTCAATGTATCACTTGGATACAATGAATCACATGGTGTTTTGCTGTCAAATTGCATGTGCAATTAACCATGCAAAATGACACTTTAACCACCCATGTGTCATCTTGTTAACTTGCATGAAGGGTGAAAATTTCAGTATAAAAGGGAAGCTTGGAAATTTCAGTATAAAAGGGAAGCTTGGACTGTTCATTCAAACTACATTCACCTCTCCTCTCCTCTTCCCCATCATAAGACTACCACAACCACCCTTTCCCCACCTTGCTTCCTTCACAAGAAACAAATAAACAATGTAAATAAATCCCTTAAATAATCCCTTAAACCCTTAAACACTATTAAAACCTAAACATCCTCCTAATCCCTTAGCGGAATACCACCATATCCTCTGCTTCTCGCTGGAACTCTCGTCGGAGAATCACCGGAAAGTCATTGAAACTACAAACCCTTGTTGTTTTTCCTTGCAGGTCTCCTCTATCAGTGTAAACTGGCCTTTCTTTGTCTTGAACGAGGGTCTCCTCCATCAGTCTCCTGCATCAGTCAAATTGGTCAACGTCGAACGTCGTCAGACGTCACCGGAGTCAACACCGTCATTCTCTATCAACGCCGGCGTCACGTCAACCCTCGTTCAACTCTTGGTAAACAGTAAACTATGCAGGTTAAAGTTAAAGATTCAGGTCAACTGCGGTTCAACAATCAGGGGTTTTTGGGGTTCGAGTTTGCGGGTCACAGGGTTCCGTTGATCTGTCTTTGGGTCACATCTGTCCACCTAGCATTGTGAGTTGGTTATGTGTGATTGTTTGTGCAATAAGATAAATTGAGTCTGCATATAGATCTTGAAACGTATAACTGTAGAGTCTTAGAAAATTAATATATGAAATTGATTTTGGAATTAGAGCAGTTTAGGTTGATTAAATAATTAGATTAAAATAAACCAGATATGATAATAAATGTGCATTGCACTTTTAAATTCTGAAAATGACATATTGATTGTGTAGATAGAAATGATTGTATGTATAGTTAGAATAATTGACTGATCGTTGATTGGCTAATATAGTATTCACATAGATCTTATAGAATTGCATGAATTGGAAGTATATGCATATAATTAAAGTATATAAAACTAGTAATTAAAATGAGAATTAAATAAACTTAAAAGATAAATAATCGAACCATGATTAAATAAAAATGGCTAAAACTAAATAAACCAGATTAGGAAATTAATAAACTTAATTAAAGAACTTAAATAATAAATTGGAATTAACAATAATTGAGTTGGTAAATTTACTAACTCCAAACTTCAGAATAATTAAATTGGGATTAGATAATTAAATAAAATTAAATTATTGAAATAAATGAATTAAGTAAATGAACCTAAGTAAGCTTTTAATGAATTATGTGGTACTATATGAATTTAAATAATGGAATTGATTTGTTGGTTGAATTGTAGAGATTGTTTATTATTGGTTGATTGAATAGTTGAGAATGTTGTTGCGACATATTCGAGTTGGGCCGATTAGGTTGTGATTAGTTATTCAGGGTGGGGCTGAATAAGTTTGGTTTGGTATTGAGATTAGTGGTTAGGACTTGTAGGATAGTTTCAGATATTTTGTTGGGTTGTTATTGTGTTGGTTGACCTTATCGGTCTTGTGTCGAGTCTTAAAACTTCATCGAGTATGATTGCATGACATAGTGGCGTTATGAATCCGCATAGAGTTCATACAAGTCAGAGGGTTTGTTATCATTAAGATTGTTTAGGGTGCATTAGATCTTGTGAGTCATGTGTGCGAGACGTTCCAGTACTTCTTTCTCGATTGGATCCTCAGGAGATCCCAGTCACTTCACGTACTCTCGTAGTCAGGTTCTAGGAGGAGTCCAGTCAGTTCACACACCCTCGTGGTCAGGCGGGAGAATCCTACTATATGACGCTGCTAGCTGTGGGAGCTTGAACTAACGAGGTCATGATTGGCTTGCTTACCAATTCTTTTGTTTTGCAGGTAACCTTAAGGGGAGAACGAGTAGTAGATGCTGGACGTTAGGCCATCCATGGTAGATTTTGATGCCTTTGTAAAGTGGTACTTTTGGTTTGATATATTTATTTAATTTTCGTATAAATCTGGCCATTACTAGTTTTATTTAAATGGTAAAGAATATTTATTTTTATGAAATACGATTAATTATTTTTATATTCGCAATGTGAGTAACTCTGATATTGAATTAGTTTGGTCTAACACAATTCGTTGATGCGGTACGGGTTGCAAAGCTTCTGGCCGTCGAAACAACGAAAACAAAAATCAAGGTTAGAGATGGATCGGCTAGAGTTTCTGACTCCAGCTAAACTGTCTCTGACTTCGAACGTGATAACTCCTTTCCATTTGACTGCACGATTTCGAACGGTCATGTTCTTGTTAGATTCATGGCCGGTCATCTCATAAGTCAATGGAAAAAAAGAAAGGGGGTGTTACACTTCATGAGTCCGGAAAGCTATCTTCTCCACATCTCTCTCTTGCACGTATCTGTTGATATCCCGATTTGAGGTCGATCTTAGAAAAGATGGTTACTCCAGATAATTCCTCTAAAAGCTCTTCTATAACTGAAATTTGATATCTATCCGGTATGGTAGCTTTGCTGAGGGCTATGCAATCTACACATAATATCCATCCTCCGTCTTTCTTTTTGAATTATAGTACCAGGCTAGAATACGGGCTGATACTCGGCTTGATGATCACAACATCCAGCATATCTCGCACCAATGTTTCAGTCTTGTTCTTTTGTGTGCAAGGGTATCGATAAGGTCTTAGATTAACATGATCTATACCCCTGTGTAAGTTTATGGCATCCTCTCTTGATCTGACTGGAGGTAAACCCTTTGTCATGTGGAATAGTTTCTTGAACTTTCCCAACAAACTTGTGATTTGAGGATCCACTATTGTGTTCTTCGTACTGTTATTTCCTTCAAACAAGGATGTGAGTTTCATCAGGTAAGTAACTAGTCCCTTTCATGCAATTTTTTCATGGAACTAAGTGATATATGGCTCTCCTACCAACCTCACCCATTGATCGTGAGCCTTGAACTTGAGAGTGTGTAAACCCCAGTTTATTCTGGTCTCTCCCAAAGTGGCCAATCAAGAATATCTAAGAACTACATTCGTGGTACTTAAGTCGAACCGTAGGAAATCTATAACAATATTCACTTCTTGAATCTTCAAAGTTAAACCCGTTCATTTCCATTTACTAAAGATAACATACCCGTCTCCAGTGGATACTCCAAACCTTTAAGTCTTAGTGATGCTCCAACCATTTCTCTCTACTAAGCTTCCCGAGATGAAATTGCTAGTGGCTCATGAGACTATTAAAACGATCACCTCCTTGTAATCAATTATTCCTTTCATCCTCATATACCTTTGTGATGTGATAACTACCATGGACTATAGAGACAACTCAATCAGCTCAAGTCCCTCTTCTTGTTCCTCATTGTCATAGGATTCATTGTCTTCTTCTGCAACTTGCTTGATTCTGCTCGAGTTCCCATCTCCATCCAACTCTAAACACTTGAAACTTTGTTGTGTGTTTACAATGGTGATCTGTAAAATATCATTCACCACAATGACGACATGGTTTTATCACTCTTCTTCTAAAATACCCATTTCCAGCAAACCATTTGTTATCTCGATGATTGTCGAATGACTTCCTTGCTGGTGTTTGTTCATTACCCACCTCCTTTGTTTTGAAAACCTTGATCTATTAATAAAATCCACAAATTTTATTTTGGAACAAATACAATTTCATCATCTCATCCTCTTTACATAATTTATTCTGATGTTTGGACTTCTCCGGTTTATTCATCAGACCAATTCAAGTATTACATGTTCTAGTTGATCAGTTTTCACGATATATTTGGCTTTATCCGCTGAAATGCAAATCTCAAGTTGCTGAAACTGTCATGTGTTTTAAGGAACTTGTTAAAAATCGATTTAATTCTCGGATCGTCACTTTTTATTTAGATAATGGGGAGAATTTCAAGCTCTTAAATCATTTCTTTCCAAACATGGGATTTCACACAAAACTTCACCTCTGCATACTCCTGAGCACAATGGGATTTCGGAGCGCAAACATCGACATATTGTCGAAAATGGTCTTTCTCTACTTTCTTATAATTATATTCCTTTGGAGTTTTGGCCATGCGCATTTTAAATAGTTATTTATCTTATAAATCGTCAACCAAGTTCTGCTCTTCAATTTTGAATTTCGTATGAAGATTTATTCAAAGAAAAAATAAACTATTCAAAGCTTCGAGGCTTTTGATGTTTGTGCTATCCTTGGTTGTCTCCTTACTTCGCTCATAAACTTGATCAACAATATGTTCCTTGTGTATTTTTAGGCTACTCATCTTTGCAAAGTGCCTACTTATGTTACGATCGAGCCTCTTCTCGCTTATATTCTTCTCGCAATGTTGAGTTTTTTGAAATACTATTTCCCTTTCAAACTTCTTCATCGTCCCTTTCATCTTCAAGCTAGGATTCAAACTTTGTTTCTTCGGATCTTTCTCTCACGCAGTCGATCACTACAGTTCCTGTTGTTCAATCTGCCAGTTTAGATTCCTTTCCACGGTTTGGCTGCACCAAATGATGCATTGACAAATTCCATTTCAAATCAGTCTTCATCTGATGCATATGATCCCTTGTCACACACACGACCTGCAACTAAAACATTTGTAGCAGCAGGACCTATTTCAGTTGAGCTTCCTGTGTCAGAACCTCCAATGATCACATGATTGATGACAACACGATCCTTGAACCAAATTTATAAGAAGAATTTGAGGTATGCAATGACGGCTCAACTAATACTTTTTGCTGATGTTGAGCCCAATACATATGTGCAGGCGCTTAAGGACTCCTGATGGCGTGAATCCATGTGTGATGAGATCAATTATAAACTTCAAAATGGAACATGGTTGTTGGTTCCTCCGGCTCCAACATATAATATAGTGGGATGCCGATTGGTGTTTCATATAAAGAGGAAGGCTGATAGTGTTGGATCCCGATGGATCTAGGGTTTGTTATATTGAAATTTAGAACCAACCTCGTTCTTACCTTTGGCAGCGGAAGAAGATGGTGAACGAGATCAGTGGATCAACGCAAAGCTTTGCCTCTACCAGATACACACGCACGCTCGCTGGAAACGGGATCCTAGTGCCGGATCAATGGGGATCGAAAGGTTCTGGTTTGTCTAGTGTTTCTCTCAAGAAAAATGGACGGCCCTATTGTTTAGGTCGAACTAAACACGTTTTTATTCGACCTAAACATGCTTAACGGGCCAGACTCAATTAAGCCATAACCCGAAAAGCCTGTTCGGAAAATCCGAACTGTGTCGACCGACACACAAGCTGTGTCGATCGACACAACACCTTTATATCGATTCTTATGTGTATTTCAATACACATAACATGATCATTGCCACAATGATCATTCCCATGTCGTAGCTTCCAGTTCGCTTAGGTGTGTGACCCTATAGGATCATATAATACTGGCAGTAAGTCCACGACCTACAGATTGCAAGAGGCTTCTAGCAAAGCATTGCAAACGCCCAATATTATACGAATGTCAGATCTCGACACACAACTATCACAGGAGTGAGTACAGGTGTGATTTCAGGACACTATCCCAACAATCTCCCACTTGTACTGGAATCATCAATTCCTATAATCCTTTTGTCTCTATATCTCGATTTGGCATAAGGCAAGATTTGTGTCATCCTTATTAAGCCAATATCGTGTTTATCGAACTCCTGATCTCATACTGAACATTACAAACAACTGAACTACAGTTCGTTTGAGTGCGGCCACACATTTTCTCAGTATTCAATCTTCGGTAGGCCCTGAGATATTTATCTCCCGTTATAAAGGAGGGACAAATTCCATCTTGTTCCATCCCTGTTTCAACGCACACTTCATGATAAACTTGAACAGTGTCGTTATAGCCGCCAGTTACGGATCGACGTTTGACAAAGTCAAAATGTACCAATTCATATGCAAGAAAGCATGATGAGCTCAGGTCTTAGGACTATACTCTATAGTCGTAATGAGAACCTCTTATGACACATATATTACTATCTTGTAGACTTCTCATTAGCGGGTCATGTCCGATCATATGTCCACTGACATATATCTATGTGACTGACTGCGATAAACATATCATTGGCTCCATGAAACTTAGCCAACAGTCACCTCACAATCTAGTCTCTAACGGTTGTCAGTGTCCCGATTCTACAACCTTGACTAGGGACAAAATAATTTATTAACTCATAGGGTTTCATGATCAAGTTCTCAACTTGATGACCTATAATATGTCATAAACTTATTTTGGGACCATTATTTAGATCACAATAAATAATGCTGAAATCAAATTTCATTAAACACTTCTAAAAGAATGTTTACAATAGCGTCTTATTATAACTAAAACAAAAACCAAAACTCCTACTAGAATCAAGATTACATCTTAAGATCTCTAATGCCTACAGCAGTCGTATGACTCTCATGCTTAGGCCTTGGGAGTGACTTGGTTAGAGGATCAGCGACATTCTCGTTTGTCGGAACTCGGCTGATCTTCACATCACCTCTATTGACAATATCACGAATCAGATGATATTTCCTCTCAACGTGTTTGGACTTCTGGTGTGACCTGGGTTCTTTCGCCTGAGCAATGGCTCCATTGTTATCACAGAACAAAGCCACTGGCTCCAAGATACTAGGAACCACACCAAGTTCAGTCATGAACTTCTTGATCCAAACAGCTTCCTTTGCCGCTTCTGAAGCAGCAACATATTCAGCTTCCGTTGTGGAGTCAGCTACGGTATTCTGCTTAGAGCTCTTCCAGCTCACCGCACCGCCATTTAGACAGAAGACATATCCAGACTGTGATCGGAAATCGTCTCTGTCCGTCTGAAAACTCGCATCGGTGAATCCATTCACCACAAGTTCATCACTATCTCCATACACAAGGAACTTGTCCTTAGTATGTCTCAAATACTTGAGAACATTCTTGACAGCTGTCCAGTGAACTTCACCTGGATCAGATTGGTATCTACTCGTCATGCTTAACGCGTAAGCTACATCTGGACGAGTGCAGAGCATGGCATACATAATAGATCCTATTGCAGAAGCATAAGGAATTCTATTCATGCGTTCTCGCTCAGCAGGTGTCGCCGGACACTGCTTCTTGCAGAGACTCTTGCCATGAGACATTGGTATGAAGCCCTTCTTGGAATCGTGCATCCTGAATCTGTGCAACACCTTATCAATATAAGTGTCTTGGCACAATCCAATCAGCTTGTTAGTTCTATCTCTGTAGATTCTGATTCCAAGAATGTATGCGGCTTCTCCCATGTCTTTCATGGAAAAACAACTTCCTAGCCAAGTCTTAATAGACTGAAGCAACGGAACGTCATTACCGAGGAGGAGTATGTCATCGACATACAGTACAAGAAATGCAATTTTGCTCCCACTTGTCTTCTTGTATACACATGATTCTTCTTCGTTCTTGATGAAACCGAATTGTTTTACTGCTTCATCAAAACGAAGATTCCAACTCCGTGATGCTTGCTTCAACCCATAAATGGATTTATGAAGCTTGCATACCTTCCCAGCGTTTTTTAGGATCGACAAAACCTTCAGGCTGTGTCATGTACACATCCTCTTCCAGAATACCATTCAGGAATGCGGTTTTGACATCCATCTGCCAAATCTCATAATCATAATGAGCAGCAATCGCTAGAAGAATCCGAATAGATTTAAGCATAGCTACTGGGGAATAGGTTTCATCATAGTCAATACCATGAATTTGTTTGAAACATTTAGCCACCAATCTCGCTTTGTAAATCTGTACATTGCCATCCACGTCAATCTTCTTCTTGAAGATCCATTTACACTCAATGGCTTTTACACCACTAGGTAAATCGACCAAGGACCATACTTGGTTTTCTGACATGGATGTCATTTCGGATTTAGAGGCTCCAAGCCACTTTTCGGAGTCCGGGCCCATCATTGCTTCCGCAAAGGTCGCTGGTTCGTCACCTTCAATGATCATCAGATCATTTGAATTGGTTACGAGAAATCCATAGTATCTCTCGGGTTCGTGACGGATCCTTCCGGATCTGCGAACTTCAGGCTCCACAGGCGCCGGTTCCACAGAACTTTGTGGATCCAACTGCTGCTCTTCCTCAATAGGTTGGGCAGTCTCCTGTGCATCTTGAATTTCTTCGAGATGTACTTTACTCCCACTGTTTTTCTTAGAGAGAAACTCCCTCTCAAGAAAAGAACAGTCCCGAGCAACAAATACTTTGTTCTCAGATTGGTTGTAAAAGTAGTATGCCTTGGTTTCCCTAGGATAACCAACGAAATAGCATTTATCTGATTTGGGTGCAAGCTTGTCGGAGATTAAACGTTGGACATAAGCCTCACAACCCCAAATCCTCAGGAAAGACAGACTAGGAACATTCCCAGTCCACAGTTCATGTGGTGTCTTTGCCACTGATTTTGATGGCACTCTATTCAGTGTAAACGCAGACGTTTCTAGAGCATATCCCCAAAAGGATAGTGGAAGATTAGAATGACTCATCATAGACCGAACCATATCCAATAAAGTTCGATTTCTCCTCTCCGACACTCCATTCCATTGGGGTGTACCAGGAGGAGTGAGTTGTGAAACGATTCCACACTCGCTCTGATAGTTGCTGAATTCTTGGCTCAAGTATTCTCCTCCGCGATCCGATCGCAGAATCTTGATACTCTTGCCAAGTTGATTCTGTACTTCACTCTTGAATTCCTTGAATCTATCAAAGGATTCTGACTTGTGTCTCATCAAATAGACATAGCCATACCTACTGAAATCATCAGTAAAGGTAATGAAGTACTTAAAGTTTCCTCTGGCAGCAGTACTCATTGGCCCACATACATCAGTATGAACAAGGCCCAATAAATCACTGGCCCTTTCATTTGGTTTGTTGAAAGGGGCTCTAGCCATTTTGCCCACCAAACAAGACTCGCATTTCTCACATGATTCAAAATCAAATGAGCCCAGAAGCCCATTTCGATGGAGCCTCTGGATGCGTTTCTCATTGATATGGCCCAAACGACAATGCCATAAGAAAGTCGGGTTTTCGTCATTGGACTTAAACCTCTTTGTATTTATGTTAAAGACAGGCATTTGTTGGTTTAATATATATAACCCATTATCTAATGGGGCGCTACCATAATAATTACCATCACGATTAAAAGAACAAACTTTATTCTTAACAGCAAAATCAAAACCTTCCAAATCCAAAACAGAAACTGAAATTATGTTTCTGCTAATCGCAGGTACATAGTAGCAATTATTCAAAATTAAAACCATGCCCGAAGGTAAAGACAACTCGTAGGTGCCTACGGCCAGTGCAGCAACCTTAGCTCCATTCCCGACTCGTAGCTCTACTTGTCCTTTCTTCAGCGTCCTACTGTTTCTTAGTGCCTGCACATCAGTACAAATGTGAGCACCGCAGCCGGTATCCAATACCCACGAAGTAGAACGAGAAGATATAAAACCAAGTTCGATAACATAAATACCTGAATCAGACGCGTCATACATCTTCTTCAGCTTCTTGTAATCTTCCATGAACTTCTTGCAGTCTTTCTTCCAATGCCCCAACTGCTTGCAGTAGTTGCACTTATCCTCAGGAGAAGGCCCGGATTTGGGTTTCGGCTTGGGCTTGTCCTAACTTTCAGCCTGGACAACCTGGGCCTTACCCTTACCCTTCTTTGGTTTCTTAAACCTCTTATTCCCTTGTACCATCAGGACACTGGGAGTAGCCTTCTTGAGATTTGGTTCTGCTGTCTTCAACATACCGTGCAACTCAGTCAATGTCTTAGTCATGTTTTGCATGTTGTAGTTCATAATGAACTGATCAAAACACGACGGCAATGACTGCAGAATCATGTAAGTGGCCAGCTCCTGGCTAATGGCACAGTCCAGTTTCCCCAGGTTATCAATGTAACCCATCATTTTAAGGACATGAGGACTTACTGGACTGTCCTTAGCCAGCTTGCAATCCATGAGAGATTTAACCGTCTGGTATCTCTCTGTGCGAGCTTGCTCTTGAAACAAAGCTTTCATGCTGTTAATCATCTCAATGGGTGACAACACGTTCTCATATTGCTTCTGCAGCTCAGAGTTCATAGTCACCAGCATTAGACAATTAACATCTTTGACATCCGCTGAATGCTTATCCCAAGCATTCTTTTCTGTCTGCGGAGCATTGGAACGTGGCCTCTCGGTGAGAATTCTTTCAAGGACATATTCCTTGTTCTCTTGCCTGAGAACTATTCTCAGGTTCCGATACCATTCCAAGAAATTAGATCCATTTAGCTTGTCCTTCTCAAGGACGGATCTTAGTGAGAAAGTGTTGATGTGATTTGAGACAGACATAGCTGTAATTCAAACAAAAGGTAGATTTTAGTTATAAAGCACAAGAAATGAGAATTCTTATCTAATAAGAAAACTCGCATTGTATTCAAACTATGTTTCCTCATATGAATACAATGTGCCAAGATCCTCAGATTACTAAAATTCGAGTGGGCGACTCGCCGTTACTCAAGCTTTAGTTATCTAGGTAAGCAAATCATTGCTAATTGTACTCAGTACAACTCTTGGTCGTGAATAAGACAAACTATGTCCAATCCACTCTGATGTCTCTGGGCCCAGAACTTCTGACAGCCCAGTCAAGTATAACCAATCTTTTATCTGTCTTGTGATCACTGACAGTTGCACTGCAAGTCTGTCACTGACCACCTGCCTTACTCATTTTGCTGTGGATACCAAGGACTCCAAGGATACCCAACAACATCACGAGTTTTTGACAGTAGACAAGATCGGGCAAGACATCAAGATCACTTGATATTTAGTTGAGGAAAAGAACTATTTTTATCTTGATTTATATTCACTATATATATCAAAAATAATAACTTTTAATTAAAACATTTAGTTTTGTTAAGTTTAGATTCATCTAATACTTTTAGGATTAAATTATTCTGGTTCATGCAAATTTGTGGTCAAACCAACATGTCTGCGGACGTTGTGTCGATCGACGCCAACCATTGGTATCGATCGACGCAACTCTATTTAAACCGTTCTTCGATAACCGGTCGAACCGGATCGAATTTACTCAACCGATTCAATTCAATTGAACCAGTTCGGTTTAATGGTCCATGTCGATCGTCACACACTGTGTGTCGATCGATATGACCAAACCAGAATCAATTTGGTTAATAAAATTAACCGAGCTAGATAACCGGTCCAATCCAATTGAACCGATCTATCTGATCGCATTGCCTGTGTCGACCGACACATCCAGTGTATCGATCGACGCAACACGATTACGGGTACTCGATCTCAGATCGAAACCCTAGAATTATTTACGGATTTTCGCTTTGTATCGACCGACACACGCTTTGTGTCGATCGATACTGTGCGATAAACCCTAAATTTTATTCGCGAGTTTTCGCTCTGTGTCGACCGACACACGCTTTGTGTCGATCGACACCCTGCGACAAACCCTAAAATTTTACATTTTGCGCCGCGGCGTGTCGACCGACACACGCTTTGTGTCGATCGACACAGTGCGATTACAACAGTTCATCGTTTTTCAACAGAGACAAAAACCGAGATTTATTCTATGAAAACACGATTCAGCAAGCAATATACAGATCAACAACATCAAGTTTCGATTTTATATTACCAGTTTCAATAGCTAAACCCTAAGCATGCTCTGATACCACTGTTGGATCCCGATGGATCTAGGGTTTGTTATATTGAAATTTAGAACCAACCTCGTTCTTACCTTTGGCAGCGGAAGAAGATGGTGAACGAGATCAGTGGAGCAACGCAACGCTTTGCCTCTACCAGATACACACGCACGCTCGCTGGAAACGGGATGCTAGTGCCGGATCAATGGGGATCGAAAGGTTCTGGTTTGTCTAGTGTTTCTCTCAAGAAAACTGGACGGCCCTATTGTTTAGGTCGAACTAAACACGTTTTTATTCGACCTAAACGTGCTTAACGGGCCAGACTCAATTAAGCCATAACCCGAAAAGCCTGTTCGGAAAATCCGAACTGTGTCGACCGACACACAAGCTGTGTCGATCGACACAACACCTTTATATCGATTCTTATGTGTATTTCAATACACATAACATGATCATTGCCACAATGATCATTCCCATGTCGTAGCTTCCAGTTCGCTTAGGTGTGTGACCCTATAGGATCATATAATACTGGCAGTAAGTCCACGACCTACATATTGCAAGAGGCTTCTAGCAAAGCATTGCAAACGCCCAGTATTATACGAATGTCAGATCTCGACACACAACTATCATAGGAGTGAGTACAGGTGTGATTTCAGGACACTATCCCAACAGATAGTTCCATTGATAATTTTAATTCACGATTGGTGGCCAAAGGGTTTACTCAAATACCAGGTATCGGTTACTTTGAAACCTTCATTCCAATGGTTAAGCAACCCACGATTCACATAGTTATTGGACAGGCTATTGCGAGAGGATGGGTTGTACGGAAGCTTGACGTAAATAACACCGTTATGCAAAGAGATCTAAAAGAGGTTGTGTATATGGCTCAACCACTAAGTTTCATTGACAATGACACGCCGCATTATGTGTGCAAGCTTCAAAAATCTATATATGGACTCAAGCATGCTCCACGAGCTTGGTATCATGCTCTTCGGGACTCTCTTTTGGCTGATGGATTTCACAATTCGGTGGTTGACACGAGTTTGTTCATCCTTCATAGAGACAGTGTTAGCATCTTTATTCTAATCTTTGTTGGTGATATTGTTGTGACAGAAAATTCCTCGGATCATGTGCAACATTTCATTGATCTTCTTGCTCAACGATTTTCTCTCAAGGACTTGAGCAATTTGATTTATTTCTTGGGAGGTCTCGTGAACTGTTTCGGGTTTGGATTTAACACAAACCAAATACATCAATGATTTGTTGCATCAAATGAATATGGTTTCAGCTAATACAATCCTCACTCCAATGGTTGATACACTTACTCTCACGGAAAGTTCATGTTCACTTCTTGATGATCCAATTTAGTACATATCGCTCATTGGCAGCTTGCAATATCTCTTTTTACACGAACAAATATCACATATGTCGTGAATAAACTTTTGAATTATAGGCATCAGCCACAAGTTGATCATTGGAATGCGGCAAAGTGAATCATGCAATATCTTTATCGCAAAAAAAAATGCATGGGTCTCTACTTCTTAGCGAATAATTCACTGCAAATTCATGCTTTTTCAGATGCATATTGGGCTGGTGATTGCGATACCTATGCATCTACATGAGCGCATTTGGTTTATGTCGGAAAGCATCTGGTTTCTTTGTCATCCAAGAAGCAGAAAACTATTGCTAGATCATCTACATAGGTTGAATACAAGTTTATTTCTCTAACAGATTCAGAGGTAGGGGTGGTCGTTGCGTTACTTCGTGAGCTTGGCCTTTCTTTGTCTCAAACACGGTGATATATTGTGACAACATTGGAACAACATATTTATCGGCAAATCTTGTTTTCATTCAAGGATCAAGCATGTAGCTGTGGATTTTCGTGTCTTTCGTGAATTGGTCCAAATAAGAGCTTTACGGGTCACTCTTCTGATCAGCTTACGGATGGCTTAACAAAACCTTTGTCTCGCGAAATTTCAACCACTGCTATTCAAGATTGGACTCAATACACTAGCTTCATTTTAAGAGGGCGTGTTAATATTGTTACTAGAGTTGTCAATATATCTATAATAAATATCATATCTTAGAGTATGTTTTGTATATATCTTTAGCTTGGACATCAAGTCTATATTCGATACACATTTACAAGATGATTTTAGCAAAATCAACAGACAAGAGTTTTATTCTATATAAGAGTTTTATTCTTTTCTAATTCTGTTATATTCTATCTTTTACTTGGCTTCTTGTATTACAATGGGCTTGTGTCAAAGATGATTTAATAATTGGGAATTCGGCCATAAAAATCTTAAACTTTGCAGGAATGGCCAAAACAGACATAAACTTTAGTCTCGAAAACACTAAATTTTTATTGACTTTTTGAATTTATTCTATAACTTGTCGTTCACTTACCAAAAAAGCACACCGTTAAAATATTTAACGAAATAAATAAACGATGTTTGTTGTGGTGTTAAGTGAAACGACTTTGTTTTGTTTCATCTCAAAACGACGTCGTTTTACATGTTTTAAAAATATAAACATGTTGATACCTAGACTCGAACTCGAGAACTTGGGGTCAAATGAAAGAGTTTCTTGCCACTAGGACATCACTTATTTATTTTTTATATTGAGTATTGACTAAATATCCCAAAATTTCTAAAAACCTAATTTAAAAAAAAAAATCTAATATAATGGAAATTACAAGAAAATCTGAAAAAATAAAATTACACACAAATTTAATTTTTGTAAAAATAAACAAAATCCATTTTTTTTTTAAAAAAAACCTAAAAATGGTAAAATAAAATTAATTGTATCCACATAATTAAAATAAAATGCTATAATTAAAATTAATTACACCCACATAAAAATGATAGTATTACATGATTATTGAATATTATATTTCATGATATTATTACATGAATTTTGAAACTTATTCCTTACCATTTTATAATTTATGATAGTATTACATGAATATTGGATATTATTTAAACAAAGACTCGTTCTTCGTATTGTCTTAGACCTCTTTGATCGTTGGCACAACAATGTGATCTTCAATTACTTATGAGTATAATTTTATTGAGTGTGATTTTAATTTTAGCATCTTATTCATTTTTTTGGAATTTTGAATTTTTTTTTTAATTTTGATTTTTTTTATTTTTTACCCAAAAATAAATTGTATGTGTAATTTTTTTTCATAATTTTCTTGTAATTTCCACCAAAAATTGAATTTTAAAGATTTTTAGGCTTTTAGAAAATTTTAGAATATTTAGACAGTACTCAATATATAAAAGTAGAGTAGTTATTATCTTGAAAATACTACTAGCCTAGTGGCAAGAAACCCTTTCATTTGACCTTGGGTTCTTGAGTTCGAGTCTAGGTATCAACATTTTTTATTTTCAAAAACATGTAAAACGACATCGTTTAGTCTCATCTCAGCGAAAACGACGTCTTTAGTCTCATTTTTTATTTTCAAACGTTGTTTATTTATTCCGTTAAGTTTTTAACAGCGTGCTTAATTTGGCAAATCAGCGAAAACATTGGTATTTAACTAAAAAATCAAATAAAGTTCTTTGTTTTTTTTGCCAGCTCGAAAGTTTGTGTCTATTTTGTTCATTCCTGCAAAGTTTAGGATTTTTTTTCGCCGAATTCCCTTTAATAATTAGTCATTGCTATGTTGTCATCTTACAAAATAGTCATTGCTATGTTGTCAATGCACCATATGATCTCAACTCGACTGAAAGGTCTAATAATTTGGTATACTGACGTGGATCCAACGCACATAACCAAATTATAATTCATGAATATGATGCAAATTAAATGAACCCAATTATTTCATACTATCCACAAAGGCACCAAATTGATTGAGTATAATATTCTAAAGTAAATCGAGATATATACTAATTGTGTTGCCAAAAACTACTAATTAAGACTACTAGAAGTACAAATAATAATATCAGTTTGACTTGTAATCTTTGGATCCGCATTGCTCAAATGAAATCCAAACTTAAAACTGAGTTCGGAGTTTCGAATATTTTTAAATAATTCAACTACGTTTGGACATATAAATTCAGTGAATGTGACATTTTTTGTTTTAAGAGCTTTAAATTTTTATACTCTCGTCGGCAAAAAAAACTTTTTGTATTCTTTCAAATTATTGAAATTAAAGATCTCAAAAAATATTTGGTGGAGAATAAAAGAGGGAACAGAGAGGGGCATACATGTTAGGGGTTTGTGACCATATAAAATAAAATAAAACAAAACAATAGCGTATGACTGGGATTCTGAACAGAACCAAACAATATCAATTTTTCACTTTTTTGGTTTAAGTTTGGCTATGATTATAAACCGACCAATAGTCTTACAAAATTGATTCGGTTAACAATTTGACAATTGGTTAGTTCAGCTTTCTAAAAATTGCACAAACCAAATTATACTGATTTATATCAAATTATATCTAAAAATTTTAAACCAAACTAACCGAGATGAACTAAACTAACTGAACTGACTAACATCAAACCAAACTAAACCCAAATTTTGTTTGGTTTAATTCCGCAAAGTTTAGCGATATTGAACTAATAAAAATGAATAAACCAAACTAGAAAACCCATTAGCCTACAACTACAATGTTGTATAGTGATTTTTGACACCGTCATATTCATGTTTAAACCTAAACATTCTAAAATTCAGGAAAAAATAGACCGCTCAAAAAATTATAAAGGATAATCCTTTTATATAATTATATCATAAATTGTAGATGAACTGCGAAGAACATTTACATTGGCAATTTCTAATAATATTTATTATTTTATAATTATTTTATAATTGAGAGTTTTTGTGTGAGAAACAACCAGTGCGGATGTTCTAAATCCTAGTAAAATGTGTTAGAATTTCAGAGTATGAAAGAATAATTAAGTGAGAATGGAAGATTAGAAAAGTTTTGAGAGAGCAAGAACAAGAGAGATTAAGCTTTAGGGAAGAATAAAATCCCAAAGTTAAAGTATCATAAGTGTTTACAAGAGTATATATATGCTATACAACTAGGGCAACAAACAGAAACCATGTCGCCGACACCATCGGCAACACATGAAGTTCAGAATCTTCTTTAGCGTCTATATCGTCGACACCGTCGGCAACACATGAAGTTCAGAATCTTCTTCAGCGTCTATGTCGCCGACACCGTCGGTAACACATCAAGTTCAGACTCAATATTTATCTCATGATCAATACTCCCCCTCAAGCTTAGACTTTGGAATCACCCTAAAAGGCTAAGCTTGGAATGATCATGGCAACACCTCATTAAAAACCTTGATGTGAAAAACCACGTGGGACAAAACCACATCAAGGGAAAAAGAGTATGCTGCACATGAATCAGGAGAGTTCTAATCATGGATGGATACAAGTCCTAGTTTGGGAAAGATGTGATCACAAACCTTGAGACTTGCAGCCTTGGTGAAGATATCTGCTAATTGATCTTTACTTCTTGTATAGCAGGGTAGGACAGTTCCATCTTCAATCTTCTCCCTGACCTTGTGACAATCAATTTCTATGTGTTTAGTCCTTTCATGAAACACAGAATTTGAGGCTATATGGATTGCAGCCTGATTGTCACAGTGGAAGGTAATGGGACTTGATTGCTCAATGCCAAAGTCCTTAAGGAGAGCCTTCAGCCATGTCAACTCGCTTGTGAGCTTCCTCATTGCTCTATACTCGGCTTCAGCACTCGAACATGAGACAACCTTCTGCTTCTTTGTCTTCCAAGTTACCAAATTTCCTCCAATGAAAGTGCAATAACCGGTAGTAGATTTCCTATCATTCTTATCACCAGCCCAATCTGCATCACAATATCCAACAATCTCAGTGTTATCATTCTTACCCATCCAAATGCCTTGTCCTTGGGAGCCCTTGAGATATCTGAGGATCCTTTCTATCATGCTCCAATGGTAGACAGTAGGTGTTTGCATGTGTTGGCTTACTTGATTCACAGCAAAGCAAAGATCTGGTCTAGTGAGAGTAAGGTAGATGAGCTTCCCAACCATTCTTCTGTATAAAGACACATCTCTGAACTTATCATTATCCGATTTCTCCCCCTTTCTTTTGACTTGGTAGCCATCTTCAAGAGGAGTCTTAGCTATCTTGCTATCTTGCATTCTTGTTTCTGTCAACAAGTCCTTCACATACTTTCTTTGAGATAGAAACAGCCCATCCTGAAATCTGCAAACTTCAATTCCCAAGAAGTATTTCAACTCACCAAGATCCTTGATGTCAAATGAACTCTTGAGGAAGGCTTTGGTGGATTTAATTCCTTCTTTATCACTTCCAGTAATGATAAGATCGTCCACATATATCAGTACCACAACCACGCCTAAAGAGCTTTGAAGAGTGAACAAGGTATGGTCAGATTGAGATTTCCTGAACCCATGATCCATAAGAGTGTGGCTTAGCTTGTGATGCCAAGCTCTTGGTGACTGCTTCAGACCATATATCGCTCTTCTCAGCCTCAGAGCTTCACCTGGTTTGCAAAGATGTTCAAGACCTGGTGGTGGTGTCATGTACACTTCTTCTTCAAGTTCTCCTTGTAAGAAAGCATTTTTGACATCCATCTGCCATAGATCCCATGAAAGGTTGGTAGCCAAGGAGAGAGTGACTCTCACAGTGTGAAGCTTAGCTACTGGTGCAAAGGTATCAGTGTAGTCTTCTCCATAAGTTTGAGTGAATCCTCTCGCAACCAGCCTTGCCTTATACCTCTCTATATCCCCATTGCTCTTATACTTGATTGTGAATACCCACTTGGAGCTAACAGCTTTCTTTCCCTTTGGTAATGACTCCACATTCCAAGTGTGATTCCTATCCATAGCCTTTTTCTCATCAATCACAACATCCATCCACACCTTGATGTCTTTAGCCTCTTCATATGTCTTAGGGACCCAATCAGCATCAAGAACTCCCATGAAGACTTTATGTTCTGTTGGAAAGTAAGCAAGAGTGCATGTTGCTTGGATTGGATGTGCAACAGCCTGACTGTTATAGTAGATGAAATCCTTCTTTCTCCATTCAGATGGGTCCTTCTTAACCCTCATACTTCTCCTAAAGGTTTCAACCGGTTGATCAGCCTCTCTTTCCTCATGATCAGACTCCATTTGAACTGGTTGATCAGCCTCTCTTTCCTCATGATCAGACTCCAATTCTTGTTCCACTTCTCCTCCTTGATCATGAATGGCAGAATTATCTTGTTGAGATTGTGATTCTTCATTGTCCCCCTCATGATCAAGGTGGGTATCATCAGCAACAACTAAAGGTTCCTCCGGAGTGTTTGCCTTCTGATCTTGCTGTTTCTGCCTTGGTTGACTGATCAAATCACAGGTTGGTTGACTGATTCCAAGGTTTTCCAAAATGATCCTCAAGTTTGTGGCACGATCAGATGGATTATTGGATAGATCCTTCAGACTATCCCAACTTTTCTCAACATAATAGCCTTTTGATTCCACAAACTTAACATCCCTGGATACCAAGACCTTCCTGGTTTCAGGTACATAACACTTGTAGCCTTTCTGAGTTGTAGAGTAACCAATGAACATTGCCTTTGTGCTTTTTGCATCGAGCTTGTCCCTTTGTTCTCCTGGTACCAAAACAAAACACATACACCCAAACACCCGTAAGTGATTAATTGAGGGTTTGGTTTTGTTTAATACCTGAAATGGTGATTGATCATGCAGAACTTTGGTAGGTGTTCTGTTGATCAGATAGCAAGCTGTCATAACAGCATCTCCCCAAAACCTTTTTGGAACATTTGTGTAGAACATCATAGACCTTGCTACCTCCATTAAGTGCCTATTCTTCCTTTCAGCAACTCCATTTTGTTGGGGAGTGTAAGGACAACTGGTTTGATGAATGATTCCATGCTTGGTTAGATGATGTTTGAAGGCGTGGCTAGTATATTCTCCACCGTTGTCTGATCTGAAGATCTTGATCTTAGCATTGAAATTGTTTGTCACATAGTTCTGAAAGTTGGTGAATGCTTCCAACACCCTATCCTTGGTTTGGATCAAGGTTAACCAAGTATACTTGGATTTCTCATCAATAAAGGTCACAAAGTACTTATGACTATCTCTAGACACGCAAGGAGCAGTCCATACATCAGAATGAACAAGATCAAAGCACTTCTCATAAATGGTTGAAGACTTAGGAAACACAGACTTGCAATGTTTTCCAAGGATGCAAGCTTCACAATCATCATTTGCAAATGAGACTTTAGGCAATAACAAACTTAAAGCTCTTGAATGAGGGTGTCCAAGTCTAGCATGCCAAATAACATTATCAGCAGTAGCGAGGAATGAGTTAGAAGCCTCAGAACAGAGATCAGACGACGGCTTAATGCTATCTAGAACATAAAGGCCATCTTTACTTACTCCTTTCCCAAGTACCTTGCTAGTCTCAATATCCTGAAATTGAACATCATCAGGACTGAATATGACATTGCAGTTTAAATCGGTGGTTGCCTTTTTCACAGATAACAAGTTCGATGTAAAGCTAGGCATATAGAAGGCTTTTGATTTCTTGTCAAACAACCGAAGATTCCCTACACCTTTTACTGGTATTCTATCTCCATTTGCTATCACTACATTCCCTAAAGCCGGTTCAACATTAGTGATCAGGTTTGAGTCACTAATCATGTGATGAGATGCTCCAGAGTCTATAATCAATGGCTTGGAGATAGTAGGTGCATGGAGAGGTTTACCAGACACATTACCAGAATCTTTAGATGCTTTCAAGGCATCAATGAGGGCATATATATCTGACTTCCTCAGAACATCATGTTGAGAAGACACCAAAGCATTTCCTTGTTCCTCAATGAACCGCACATGATAACTCTTTATGGCTGAGACCGTTAATAGCCTACTGAGATTTGAAATATTTCCAAATACCTTCTGAAGAGTAGTCCACAACTCTCTTGCAGTTTCACAATATGAATAAGCCTCCAATATTGAAGCTTCAAGTGAAGTTTGGAGAATGAACAGAACCTTCTGGTCTTCTCGAATCCACTTCTCCACATCTTGGACCAGCTGGGTTGGAGCTTCATCACTGACATACTTCCATAACCCACATCCACCAAGGACAAATTTCACCATTCTTGCCCATAACAAGTAATTTACCCCCTTTAGGGTCACTGGAATGAATATATGCTCTGAGTTCTCCATGGTTAAACTTAGTTAGTACCTTAGGAGGGAATATCAGGCACAAAAACAACTCAAAGAGAGGGAAAAAAAAATCGAACAGATTTGAAGGAACAAATCTTTCAAGAACAGAGATTTTGAAAGGTAAAAAGATGAAGGATTTGCGGAAAGAAATTAAGTTTAGGAGCTTAATAGCTTTGGGAATTTCGTCGAACACTTGGTGGGCGTTTTAAGAAATGGTGAGAAATTTGAAAGTTTTGGAGAATTTTGAAAGAGAGACAAGAGAGAATCAAAAGAGTATATTAGAATCAAGATCAAAGCTCTGATACCATGTTAGAATTTCAGAGTATGAAAGAATAATTAAGTGAGAATGGAAGATTAGAAGAGTTTTGAGAGAGCAAGAACAAGAGAGATTAAGCTTTAGGGAAGAATAAAATCCCAAAGTTAAAGTATCATAAGTGTTTACAAGAGTATATATATGCTATACAACTAGGGCAACAAACAGAAACCATGTCGCCGACACCATCGGCAACACATGAAGTTCAGAATCTTCTTTAGCGTCTATATCGTCGACACCGTCGGCAACACATGAAGTTCAGAATCTTCTTCAGCGTCTATGTCGCCGACACCGTCGGTAACACATCAAGTTCAGACTCAATATTTATCTCATGATCAATAAAATGAGAGTGAAAATAGCATGGTAATCATACCGTCGTTTTGTGTACAACCAATAAGAACTTTGATATCTTAACATTCGATAGATTTTTCCTTGCAACACACACTATCACCGGCACCACCGATACAAACCACCACTAAATTATAATCATCTATCTCTAAAGATTGAAAACGATGTGACACTTAACACAAGTGGATGGTGAAAGACAGTGTCGGGTGGGTTGGGGTGCACTTCCACGCGCGACTTCGACTTGTTGTCCCTACAAAGCTCTCTTATTCTTCTTTATCATTTTCTATAAAAGAAAGGCCTTTCTTGGTTCATCTTACTTCATCTTATCTTCAAACTAAAACCTCTAAAATCATCAAAGAAAAACCTTCAATATATCGAAGATGGGAGTTCTAAAGAGAAGAGTATCGAGTAGTAGAGGACTTGGTGGTGTTCTTAGAGAGCAAAGAGCTAGGCTTTACATCATCAAACGATGTGTTGTGATGCTCCTATGTTGGCAAGATTGATCTTGGTTTGTTTCGAGTGGTGATACTTCGGAGCTGAACCGGATCAAACCGAAGCTTGCTAGAAGCTATATATGACGGAGAAAACTGGTCTGGGTTTGCCTGCCAATCGTCGGTCTTGGCGGGATGGAAGTTAAACACTTTTGATACGGGCGTATAGCTACTTCGTGGGGATATATTTGTAAATATCTACAATAAAACTTTGGTTATATTTTTTGTAATAGCTTTTGCCTTAGTTCTATAGCTCCCGATGTAATTTCAGCTATCTCACACATAATCTAACCAATATCAGTTGTTGTTTTCTTATTTATTAATTTCCTTACTTTAGTTCTATAGCTCTCGATGTAATTTCAGCTATCTCACACATAATCTAACCAATATGCGAATAGAGTGTATCGCATTAACCCAAACAAAAGCTAACTATCACCGTTCGACTAAACAATTTTAAATGTTTAAACTTTTAAGTAGTATTGGGTAACACGATAAATAACCGAAGTCCCTAGTCCATTGTTAATTTCCAAGCGGCAGAATCATGGGTTTGAGATGCTTTGCCACTTAACAGCATTTTAAATTTGGAATATCTTAAATATAATGGATATAAAATTTCGTAAGATTAGTTTTTGATCTAAAAATTTTAATTTTTTTTTTAACATCGACCCATCTTGATTTTTTTCACAGTTAACAAAAAAGTAATACGATAAATAGTTCACCAAATAGAGGACAATCCCAACTTTTCAACTAGCTAAATATTTTATTTCACAAAAGATAAACCAACTAGTTTTTTTTGTGCCTAGGCAAGTGATCAATCTTACTCTGTTAACAAGTTTCAGTTTATAAAGCTCAATTATTAAAAAGTTATAAATCATTATGTAAATACAAAGGCTTTCTTATGCATGCATGCTTCGATTCTCCTAATTATAGTCAAACCAACAACCTCTTCCTAGTTTCAATGATTAGCCAGCTGATTTGAAGATAAATTGAAGTTTTAAATAATATATATACTCTTTGGTTACTTGTCTAATCATATGTAAAGTTGGTGCTCCACTCGACGTATGGGAGTAATATAACTTTAATTTAGAGCATGATTAGTGGTGAACCCCCATGGGGTTCTTAAAATTTTTTTTTTTTTTTTTTTTTGGGAAAAGTGTAAAAAAAAAAAAATCGAAAAAAAATAGACGAATGACAGGCTGCCACGTGTCATGAACAGTGTAAGAACCGGTTCTTAAATAAGGATTTTTAGAACCCGGGTTCTTAACTATTCACGTGGTACCCACGTGAATAGTTAAGAACCCCACCCTTAAAAACCCCTTAAGAACCATTGATAAACATGCTCTTAGTTAGTTTAGTTAGTTCGACTGGCACTAAAAAATTCAAAATATTATATGACTTGACTTATAACATTAGTTTCTGTTAATTATCAAATCAAAGTAATCAAGTTTTAATGACTATAGTCATTGATCAAAGGACACAACAAAAATCACACACCATGAAAACTATTGTTCGGGTCCATCTTATTTAATCTGACGTGACCATTAGGTGCCAAATTATTTATGATGGACGACATGTATGATGTACGTCGACTTTATTCTATTAAATATAAAGTGATTTTCCTTTTTTCAATTAGTTACATCAATAATTCAATATCGTCTGAAGACTGGTTATACAACCAATCACGTCCTTATATGTTCAAGAGTACTCTTGAAGCTAAATAGTTCAGGACTTGAAATTTTGTATTTTTAAAAACTTAAATTTTGCAATTATTTAAATTTATATGAGGTCCGATTGATGAACAAAAGCGAAACAGTAAGATTATCGGTAAACGGAAGTGGTAAGCGGTTAGAGAATAGTGCAAAGAGGTAATAACAAGCGGTTGGAAAAAGTGGTATGAAACTGAGAGAAAAAAATTTAATATTATTTTTACTAACGCTTTCATGATTGGTGACCATTAAAACGGTAAGCCCCTTACCACAGCGGTAAGGAGTTATCAATCGCATCCATCGTAAGAATATATATTAATTGAAATAGTTAATGGGTGGTGTATTATTTATTAACATGATAACTCAAAACAACAAAACGATAGTATTTCGATAAGTAAACCGCCATTGGACTTGAACAAACTTAAACTAAATCAATTCAAAATAGAAGCTTACTCGTTTACGACGGTTTCCAACGTTATCACTTGTGCAGGACAGAGTATAGCTTGGGGATAAGAACCACTACAAGAAATATGGGCATTGGTAGCACGCCGTTGTAGCACTAATTCACGAACTGCTACCGAAAGTGCTAAAATCGGATCCAAACTCTATAGTAGCATTAAATCCGCGCTAAGAAAGAATTTCATTAAGCAGGAACCCAAAAATCACTATTATAGTTGAAAAATAATTTTGGAGGCAAAACACTTAGCCAAAAAATGTTTTGCCACCAAAATATTTTGGATTTGGGTGTTTTTTTTTTTTGTAAGTCAATTTCTCCTCTTGACCAAAAAAATCATCCATCTTCTCCTAAGATCTCCTTCACCCTCTATCTCTTTTCTTCAATCGATCCTTATGAAATCGAAAGCTCAAAACTCTCTTCTTCTTCTTCCCTCATAAACTCACGAACCCTAGATGATTTTGTAATCATCATCGCCTTTCAAGCTTTGACCAATCGATTCTGCTTGTTTTATCTGTATCAACTATGGGAATGATTCTCGTGAGATCTGCCTTTGATTCCTGCAGTGTTAGTGGAAAGAGATGCGATCGATTCGTCGTGGAGAAGGAAGAAAGCAGTGACGTGAAGATCCGATCGGTTTCGGGATCACCGAATCCTCTCGGTTTCATGAAATCGAAGCTCGTTCTGCTTGTCTCTCACGAACTCTCGCTCTAAGGTGATAATTATCGCTCTTACTTTACCTGGATTCTTCAAAAAAACTCTCTGAGTGAATTCAGTTTTTTGTTGGAAGTGATGAAGTTAGTGATTGTGATTTAGGTGGACCTTCTTGTGCTAAGAAATACGGGAAGAACAGATGTGAACTGTTAGCAACATGTGAAGTGTGTGTTGCTTCTTATTCAACATGTGAACTATTAGAACTTCTTGTCACCAGAGATTGGACATGGCTGATAGTTCAGAGAGGAAGATATTAGATTCATGTTTGACTGCATCTCTTCTTCCTTTAGTGATTTAACATTCCAATACTGATTCTTATGCTCATTCTATAGATTCATGTTTGACTGCATCTCTTCTATACTAGTTATAGGTTTCTACTGCTAATGCTAAACTCATAGTCGATGTACTTGTCTTAATCACGCTATTGATTGCATTTTCATGTGTTAATTTGCAGAGGGCGGGTGTGGTGAGGCAGGAGCTTGCAAATCTCAAGTGAGAGAGCACCGCTTGATGTTTTTGAATATTATCCAACGCCTCAGATTTATGGGTCTCTTTATAGTTATGATCTTATCCGGTTCTTGTAACGTAGTTATGATACATATCTGCATATACGAGGTAATAGTAACAATGTCTGAATCTTATGTTTTGGTTCTTTAACATGGTTTAGAAATCAGATGTTGAGAGCTGTAAGTGGATTCTCCAAGTAAAGAAAGAACGGTTTGTTTATAAACTCATGTTTTGCTCATTTCCAAACCGAAAGACAAGACACTTGGTTCGCCGATGATTCTCCTGTTATCCACAAAAAGGTGAACAACGATTGTTTCTTGTTTACCCATTTGTTATATTTGTCTTCCTTTATTTCAGATGATATCACGCTGCCTGAGAATGAGAATTACCAAAGCCAACCTCTTAACTGTGGCTCTGATCAAGTTCCTGGGGCGTACTTAAATACAGAACAAGTGGAAACACCGGAGTTGGGCTGGAGATTGAAACTCTTCAGTTTCAGTTCTCTTTTTCTCTCTGTTTCATTCTTCAGTTTGATGGATCATCTACCATAACTGCAGGCTAAGTCTTACTCGGATAACTTCAAGTGGAAAGGCAATCCTCAACCACAGAAGTGATCTTACTCGGATAACTTCAAGCTGCGGAGCTTGAGAGTATTGCAGTGGAGGATAGCCTTGAGCAGGGTATCCCTGAGCATGGTTTTTGTTCTTTGATTTACAATTTTTGTCAACTTAATGACTTTTGTACCATGGTTTCATATTTATAAAATGACACTATCTTTGAGAATGTGATCACACAATCCCGAATATTATAAATTGAATATAAATAGGATTTAGGGTTTAAACCCTAACCCTATACCCCAAATTGTATATACATAAACAATATTTTCAACATTAATGATAATTTCTTTAGAGTATAAATAGGATTTAGGGTTTAAACCCTAACCCTATACCCCAAATTGTATATACATAAACAATATTTTCAACATTAATGATAATTTGTTTAGAGTATAAATAGGATTTAGGGTTTGAACCCTAACCGTATACCCCAAATTGTATATACATAAAACAATATTTATAAATTAATCTCAAACCTTAAATCTTAAATATAACTTTAAACCTACCAACTTTTAAAATAAAAAATGTTAGAAACATACAAAATCTTAATTTTTTTCATTTTAGGGTATATTTCATTTTTTCATTGAACTAAAATTTCAATTCTTTCATGGTTTTCATGTATTGACTAAGTGTGTTTTGGATATTTGATGGAAAAGCATCTGATATTTTATGATTTAATTGTGTGTTTATTAAAGTTATCTAAAACAAAAAAAAAACTAAAACTTACAAAAGATAAATAGAAAAGTTATGATTTTTTGAAAAAAAAAATAATTTAGGGTATAGATATGGTTTAGGGTTTGAACCCTAACCCTATACCTCAAACTTCTAACCATATACCCCAAAACCATACCAACTAAAATAAAAGATGATAGACATACACAATCTTGATTTTGATTTTAGGGTATGTTTAGAGGTTAGGGTATTGGAGAGATTATGATATTTGATTTAGAGATTAGTCTAGAAAGTTTAGTATACACAACTTTTACTATATATGTGTATAATTTTTGTTAAACTCTAAGTTATATATTTTTAAAACTAAATAATTGATCACAAACTTATTAGTATATAACATTTTTATCAAAAATGCAATAAAAATTATTTTCAAAATGATTTTTAAAGAAATAAGCCTCCATAAAACAAATTATTTAACAATTTAATCATTTTAATTCTTATATACACTCATTTTATTATTGTTAAATAATTTATAAAATTAAATACTTTTAAAAGTTTTATCTATTATAGTTTTAGGGTATTGAATTAAGTTTGATTATATTTTTGGTGGTTGTATAATCACTGATTATATTTTTTTGGTGGTTGTATAATCTTTGTCCTCAATTCATTTGGCAAACATTATGTAACTAACAAAGTTGATTAATGAAAGTTTTAGTTGGAAAAAAAAAGAAAAAAAGAAAAGCTGTTTTTTCATTGGTTAAACTATAGATACAAGGATCACAATCTCTTTCATTATTCACCCTTAGATTAAACTAAAATCAACGGACGTAAATAGTTGTCTTCCTTTCTTTACTTCCTCGTTTCATAACTCATCTCTTTCTCTCAACCTCTGAATCTAGAATCATCCATTACATCTTATACTTTGATTCTCTTTGTTCGGCCGATATTGCAGTAGATCTTACGGTTTCGAAGATTCAAAAATTGTGGATCTGTTTCGGAATCGATCGATTTATATCGATCTCAATAGCACAAAGATTGGTAAACCCTAGTTGTTCCTGTTGTTCACAGGTCGTCGTACGGTCTCGGCGTTCAAGGAGAAGGGAGTACTCAGCGTCAGCGAGTTAGCTGAAAACTTGACCATCGAGGAATATGGGTAAATGGGTTTCTCTGGGTTGGCGATAAATCTATTGGCTTTTAGTCTTTATATACAAGTTTGTGAGATTGTGATGAGATCAGTCAATTTATGACTTCTCTGATGTCTATGAGTTCTTATTGTTCAATCCATTTAGGGAATCTGACCCAAGCAAAAGGAAGCCATTTTCAATTATTGATAGCTCAGATCCATTTGTCTTGATTCATGGTTTCGTATGGTACTTATGGATCCGCTAAACAAATTCTGAGAGTTCTTTCATTGCATACAAACTGTTTGTTAAAATGTTTCTTAGACAAGTGAAACTTTAAGATGTTAAGCAAGCTTGTATATCGTGCGTATGTTTCTTGTGTCATTGTGGTTTTCCTCTTATGTACTTTGGATCCGATCTTCGTACTCTATACTTGCTACTATCTAACAGCAGACAAGACCAATTTAAGCTAGACGTTGATGTTTCTGAGAAAGTAGTTCTTGATTCAGGACTTTCTACAGGAGGGTTTACAGATTGTTTGCTGCATTATGGTGCAGCTCATGTGTACGGTGTAGATGTTGGTTATGGTCAGGTGCTAAGTAGGCGAGCCATCAGGAAATGCTTGGAAAAATGAGTCGATGATGCATACAAGCTCAACTTGTAATCCTCAGAATACGCTCGGTAGTTTTGGGGAAAGGCCAAGAGTCGATGATGCATACAGTCGATGATGCATACAGTCTTTCTATGGATGGATCATTGAACATCAATGAGATGCTTGTCTGGAAATGAAGATGATTCTGTAGCTGGTGCTAAGAAGTCTATGTCAGCTACTAAACTTGCTGAGCTTGCTCTCATCGATAGAAAACGTGCTAAGAGGTATTAGTTTTTTGTCTTTTAAAATTTTGTGCTTTGGTGTCGTGCTTTAATGCCATTGGTCATATAGTTTCTGCAACTGTTTTCCACATGAATGTCCTGGCCTCACTAACTATTAAGGAATCTGCTGCTTGATTATCTATATGTGAGTGGAACAAGTGTATGATTTGTTTTTGTGTCATACAATAGGATATGGGCAAACAGGCAGTCAGCGGCAAGGTCAAAAGAAATGAAGCCTTCTTTGAAGCTCACTTCAAGAACCGAGCTTCCGGGAAAACAACAAAAGCCAAGACTGAGGAAGCAAACGTTGTGAAGACTAGTGATGAAACTGTGTGTCAAGTACGGAAAGAGAAGCGGGGAAAGTGAGATCTAAGGAGTTAGTTTGTTTTTTTCTCAAAGTAGTTTAGGACTTTGAATAATGTTATGTAAGACTAATGTAAGATTATTGTTTATGTATTGGATGATTTATGGAAATAATATATGTTTTACAAATTTAATGCAATATAAATTTTATTTAAAAATCAAATTGCAATATATTTTATTTAATACAATAAAGCTATAATATATACCAATAAAATGCCATGAAAAAAAATTTAATGGCATTTTATATGTGTTATTATAAAATATATTACAGCACTAAAAATATGTTAGGAAACATAGAATAATAGCACTAATACGGCGTTAGGAAATAAACTTATATATCATTTTATTAGTGCTATAATAGGTCTGTCTGATGTAGCATTAAAAAAACGCTATGGTAGGAGGGGGGTCTATTATAGCTGCGGCTAACATAGCGTTCATGAAAACGCTACCAAAACCCTATGGTAGCGTTTTCAGTGTGCTACTAATACCGATATTTCTTGTAGTGAACATATCGACTATATCAAGTTCTAAGAGGCAGGTGAAGGCAATTACAACTGAGAATCTTTTTGCAGCCTTAATCAATTAGATTCATTCTGATGTTGTCATCTGTTAAGACACTTAGTGTTTACAGCTTTGTATAAATGGTAGCTCTTGTGCTTGTAAACGTTTTAAGCTGAAAATTATTATATTTCTCAATCAAACAAGTTTTCATTTTCTGAAGCATTGTTTCTTCGTTCATGGTATCAGATCCATAGATAAAAGATCCATGGACGTCTGGTCTCCTCTTTCTCTTAGTATCGTGAATTCTTTAGTTGTCAAGCTCACCAAACCGAACAGTATTATGTAGAAGTGTCAGTTCGAAACTCCTCTTTAACCAACACTTTTCTTCTCGGTTTTTGAGTTATAAAGCAAGATCCAAACAATATTTAAGCCTTTGCTAGACCAAGTACGGATAGGCAGGGTGAAGGCCATTACGACTAAGAATCGTTTAGCAGCATTTAAACAATTAGATTCAATCTAATGTTGACATATGTTAAGACACTTAGTGATGTTACACATCTTTCGTAGGTTGTTAAGTTGTTTCTTTGGTTTTGTAGTTGTTAAGATTTGATTGCATTAAGATCTTTCTAAATTTGATCCAGTATTTTCTTTTAGCTTTATAAAGCTTGTATAATGGGAATAACATTTTCACCTTTGACTGAATACATTGAAAGCTTCTAGATATTTTTATGTGATTTTTGGTTTCATTTCGAACTCAAGATCTGTGAGAAGAAACCTTCAGTTCGGCATTCACTTGAATCAACAAGGACTTGGTTTGATAAGCTTTTGTTACACAATTTTGGTATTAAAGTTGAATTCCTGAAATTTATTTTTTCACATCCAAATCATGACGCCAAGACATCATCATGATCGGGAGACTGTGAATGAGTGGAGGAAATTGCGCCAAACCTTATTGGAAATGCAAGAGAACATCCAAACAAACCTTATTGATGTGTTGGTGGAGCATCAACCGTGTCAGCGTATATCTGTTAAGGGATTTGAATCGAATTCTAGGGAGGATGACAATCCTTTTGTCGAGGACATATCGAATCTTGGTCACGGTGGTGGTGACGATGATCGTCGGTGGGAATCGAGTTTGAAAGTGGAGATCCCCGAATTCCATGAAGGTACGAGGGTTAACTCCTTGATTGGTTGGTTGCCGTGGAGGAAGCCATGGAATTTAATTAGGTTCTAGAGGACCGAAAGGTTGTCCTGGTTGCGAAAAAATTCTATGGAAAAGCAGCATCTTGGTGGCTGAAGGTTGAGGCCACTCGTTCGAGCTGGGAAGAAAATAATCGGTTCATGGAACAAGTTGCAGAAACTTTTGAGAAATAGTTTCCTTCTGTATAACTTTGATCGCACAATGTTACGCGCTTTCAAAATTTACGACAAAGACAATGTTCTGTTGATGACTATGCAAAGGAATTCTCGTTGCTCCTCACTAGTAAAGTCATCTATGATAGCTAGATGTAGTTAGTCTCATGTTTCGTTGGTATTTTTCGTCTTCAAATTCAGACGGCATTATCACAGTTCGACCATGCGACAAATGCATAAGCTTATCGACGAATTGTCGCTTTTGAACAACAATTTCGAGCACGAAATACTGGTTAGAATAATGTTGGGTCGCGTAACAGAGTCACAAATTATGGGGGATCGTAGACGATTAAGACTTCTAATAACGGTTAATACCGCAAATGATCAGAACCTTCACCGGTCCTCAAGACCCAATTCATTGCGGTGTTCTTCGTGTGGGGGAGGCGGGTCATTGTCAGACTGCTTGTCCTAATCAGACTCGTCGAGGCTTGCTCTTGAATGATGTTTAATGGGAGTCTAATGAGCTGTTTGATGATGAGCCGACAAGGGAAGATCATGAGCTTCAAGCGGACTATCACTATGGCGATATGTTGATGATGCACCTGATTTATTTTCACCGGTGTCCACTGAAGAGCTATGGCGGCGCACAAATATCTTTCAGTCAACTTGTACAGTCAGCGGAATATTTTGTAGGTTCATCAATGATTCGGGTAGCTCGGGAATGTGATATCAGCGAAGGCATTTACCAAGTTGAGTTTAAAAAGGAATCACATCACATGCCTTACAAGCTTACTTGGTAAAAATAGGGACTGAAATCGCAGTTTCTCATCGTTGTTTGGTTTCATTGTCAAGTGGAGCGTTTTACAAAGATATGTTTTAATGCGATATAGCGCCCATGTACATTTGCCATATTTTACTGGGTCGGGCTTGGTAGTATGGTAAAAGTGTGATCCACGATGGTTGCTGCAACACACATAGCTTCATCTTTGATAATCGTGTATTGTGTTGTTTCCGACAGCTCTACGACCAGTGCCGGAGAATCCGCATGCAACCTTACAACTCGTAAAACAAGCTCCAATATTGTTGTGTTTGAAATCGGAGTTTGAGAAGGAATTTTAGGATACTAGTTGTGCATGGTTATTGGTACCTGAATTTCGCAACATGGAAACCACTCCATTTCTACATGTTTTGGTGCCATTAATTGGGTTATTGGAGATTTTGTTGACGTTTCCCGACAGACCTACCGAATGGGTTGCCCCCTTTGCGTGATCAACATCAGATTAACCTGGTTCTGGGTGCTGCCCTCTCAAATAGACTCCATTATCACATGAGCCCATATGAGCATGAAGAGCTTTAGCGACAAGTTGAGGATTTGCTATCTCGTGGCCACATTCGCGAGAGTTTGAGTCTGTGCGCAGTCCCAGCCCTTTTCATTCCGAAGAAAGATGGATCATGGCACATTTAGTTTGATAGCAAGGCGATCAATACGATCACAATGATGTATCATTTTCCTATTCCTAATCCCAATAATTTATTGGACCAGGTGGGAAAAGCTTATGTCCTCTCCAAACATTATGCGAAGAGTAGATATCATCATATACGAATTCGTCTTGGGGATGAGTGGAGGACATGTTTCAAAACGAGGAAAGCTTATTTGAGTGGTTTCTAATGTCATTTTGGCTTTCAAACGCACCAAGGGACTGAAATCGCAGTTTCTCATCGTTGTTTGGTTTCATTTTCAAGTGGAGCGTTTTACAAAGATATGTTTTAATGCGATATAGCGCCCATGTACATTTGCCATATTTTACTGGGTCGGGCTTGGTAGTATGGTAAAAGTGTGATCCACGATGGTTGCTGCAACACACATAGCTTCATCTTTGATAATCGTGTATTGTGTTGTTTCCGACAGCTCCACGACCAGTGCCGGAGAATCCGCATGCAACCTTACAACTCGTAAAACAAGCTCCAATATTGTTGTGTTTGAAATCGGAGTTTGAGAAGGAATTTTAGGATACTAGTTGTGCATGGTTATTGGTACCTGAATTTCGCAACATGGAAACCACTCCATTTCTACATGTTTTGGTGCCATTAATTGGGTTATTGGAGATTTTGTTGACGTTTCCTGACAGACCTACCGAATGGGTTGCCCCCTTTGCGTGATCAACATCAGATTAACCTGGTTCTGGGTGCTGCCCTCTCAAATAGACTCCATTATCACATGAGCCCATATGAGCATGAAGAGCTTTAGCGACAAGTTGAGGATTTGCTATCTCGTGGCCACATTCGTGAGAGTTTGAGTCTGTGCGCAGTCCCAGCCCTTTTCATTCCGAAGAAAGATGGATCATGGCACATTTAGTTTGATAGCAAGGCGATCAATACGATCACAATGATGTATCATTTTCCTATTCCTAATCCCAATAATTTATTGGACCAGGTGGGAAAAGCTTATGTCCTCTCCAAACATTATGCGAAGAGTAGATATCATCATATACGAATTCGTCTTGGGGATGAGTGGAGGACATGTTTCAAAACGAGGAAAGCTTATTTGAGTGGTTTCTAATGTCATTTTGGCTTTCAAACGCACCAAGTAGTTTTATGAGGGTCATGAATCAGACTTTATGTCATATTGGCCGTTTCGTCGTGGTTTACTTAGAAGATATCCTCATTTTCATTATGTCACTGAAAGATCAAGTCTAACACTTGAGACAGATTCTCATGGTGCTACAGAATTGTTGTTCGTGGTTCGACAGAAGTGTGAATTTGGGGTTGATTGAGTTCTCTTTCTAGGCTATGTCGTCTCGAGCAAAGGATTGTCGATGGACATGAGTAAGGTTGATGTGGTTCGCTCTTGGATAACACCAAAAACGGTCACTGAGGTTCGTAGCTTTCACAGCTTGGCTTCCTTTTATAGACGATTCATGCCACATTTTAGTACCATCATATCTCCTATTACTGATAGTATGAAGGACAGTAAATTCTCTTGGACTGAAGACGCGGCTGCAGCTTTCGAGTTTATCAAATCCGAACTCACCTCAGCCATTCAGATTTTACTTTTCCATTTGAACTCCACTACGACGCGTCAAAGTTGGGTCTGGGTGCGGTTGCCTTTTATAGCAAGAAACAGGTTGGTTCGAGGAGCATGTACAACACCTATGGCATTGAATTTTAAGCAATTATTCAGTCTGTGAAACATTGGAATCATTATATGTTTTTCTAGAGTTTTTGTTATATACTGATCATGACGCTCTGAAGCATTTGGATAGTCAGATAAAGGTCTCATCACAATGGCACGCCACATGGATTACATTTTTGCAGCAATTTTCATTCTCTATTCATCATAAGTTTGGGAAGCTGAAAAAGGTCACATATGCGTTGAGTAGGCGACGTAGTTTACTAACGATAATGCATACACCAGTCCCTGGTTTTGCTTCATTTGCAGAGATTTATGTTTTTAATCCATTTTTCTCTTCGATTTTCCGTTGTGTTCAGCTCGGTTTGCGATTAGAATACATACATCGTTACATCTTCCTCTTCAGAGGTAATCAACTGTTTGTACCGGAATGCAGTCTTTGGTTGCGCCTCATTCAATAGTTACACCAAGAGGATCATGTTGGTCAGGAAAAAACTCAACAACTAGTTGCTCAAGCATATTTTTGGCCGACAATTCGGTGTGATGTCGAGCAGTGACGTTCTTGTCAAATGGAAAAGGGGTGAGCGTCTAATGGATGATTATATCTCCCACTACATGTACTTACCCATCTGTGGATGGATGTGAGCATGGACTTCAATTTGGGTACCTCGAACACTTTGGGGGGGGGGGGGGGGGGGAACGATTCCATATTTTATCATGGTTGATCATTTTTCAAAAATATCACATAAGAAGACTACTAACGTTTTTTGCTATCTCATTTTTTTCAGAGACGTTTATCGCTTATATGGATTGCCCATTTCTATTGTCTTAGATCGTGACACACACTTTTTGAGTCACTTTTGTAGATCGTAATGGTGCATATTGGATACGAGTATCGACATGAGCACAACTTACCATCCTCAAATAGATGGTAAAACGGAGGTTACAAACCGTACACTTGTTAATATGTTGAGAAGTTTGGTGGGTGATAACATCAAGTCATGGGAATCTAATCTACCACAAGCCGAATTTTCACACAATCACGCGAACAATCAAAGTTTGAGATTTTGTCCTTTTGAGGTGGTTTATGGTCTAATTATTCTGGGTCCTTTAGATTTGACATCAATACCAGATCCTACCAGAAGTAATGGTACAACTATCGACTTTGTTACTTCGCTTAAGAACATCCATTCTCGAGCAATTGCTAATTTTGAGTCATCAGCGAGTAAGTTCAAAGCTGCGGTGGACAAACATAGGCATGAGATTTTGTTTGATCTTGGCGATTTGGTCGGGTAATGCTCACTAAGGATGGCCTACTTTTACATGAGTACAATAAGCTGAAGTCTCGTAAAATTGGTCTAGTGAAGGTGTTGGAGAGGATTAATCCTAACGCTTACCTCAGGAGTTGCCGACGCGCATTAAAACAGCTAATGTCTTCAATGTGAAGCACCTCAGTCCGTTCACATGCAATGATGTGGTTTAAGATTCAGAGACAAATCTTGTTTTACCCTATGAAATCTTATGCATTGTATTTTTCGTAGGTTGTCAAGTTGTTTCTTTGATTCTAGTAGTATTAAGAATTTATTGTATTATGATCTTTTTATATTTGATTCAGTATTTCTTTTTAGCTTTATAAAGCTTGTAATGATAAAATAATATTTTTACCTTTGATTGAATACATTGGAAGTTTCTAGCAATTACCTTTGTGATTTTTCATTTCATTTCAAATTCAAGATTTCTGAGAAGAAACCTTCAGTTCAACATTCACTTGAACCAACAAGCTCTTGGTTTGATAAGCTCCCGCTACATTATTTAGGTTTACTTAGGTCTAAGGCTTTGTATAAATAGAAATTAGCTGAAACAATCTTGGAAAGTATCCTTATTATTGAAACAACTTTGGCAAAGTTTCTGAATTTTTTTACTAAAAGACTTGTAAACCAAGTTTCTAACTTTTATTTACGGTTGTGCCATTCAAAAATAAATTAATTTAATAATACATATTTATACGTTTAAATAAATAAAAAAGAAAATAAAATCTATTAAAATAATATTAAATTTTGTTATTTCGGCAAAAGCGATAGCGATGAACAGGCGATTCCAACGATGAATTGAAGATCCCGGCGAGAATTCCGACAATGTAGTGGTAGATTTATTCTTTACGGCGATGCATAAATATTTTTTTATAGTAGATTTGTTTTCATTTCCTGGTAGACTTGTTGTTAAGTTGATTTCTTTTAAATTCATTTTGTTATGTTTGGCTTCCATTGTAGATTTTTGCTTTATTATTTTTTGCTTATATGGTAGATTTTTGTTTGTAGCTATTTGATATATTTGTTTATCTCTCTAAGTAGATTTATTTTGCTATACGATCAAGTTATTTTCATGTATTCTTCTATCTTATCTTTCTCCGTAGATTTTTATAGCTCAATATCGTAGACTTATTCTGTTATTATATTAATTTTTTGGTAAACTTAATATCTGTAAAACAAATTAAATAAAATAATAATAAAAGGAAGATAACTTTCATTAATTGCGATTTCGTTTTCATTTTTACAGAAAATGGAAAAAGGTGAAAGTTTTGACGATTGACGACGGAGAAGGGGAGAAGGTTCGTATTTTCGAGGAAGATTCCGGTGATATCTTGGCAAGTTCCACTAAGTTTCCTAATTCCTTGTCGTCATAATCTGATTACCTTTTTCCATTTTTCTTTTTTAATCGCGTCGATTTTACTTATTCTCTTCGCATGCGACTGTGGCCTCGCAAATCGTCAACTTTTAGCGACATTTCCGGCGACGTTGGTAAGTTTTCTTCCCTTCCATTTCTCAATCGTAACTCCTTCATTTACTCCATCATACTCTAATATTTTTCTCATCTAATGTGGCAGTGACTCTGAAAAAATAGAACGGAGGCGATTTTAGCGATTTCTAGTGAAACTGTGGTGGTGATAGGTGACTCCGACGAAGAAACATATACTTTCGGTGATATTTGTATTCTTCGAATTTCACGGTGGATATATATGATGGTAGATTTATGTATTGATATGATGGTTGAATTTCGTTTTTACTTGAAATAACAATCGTATTTGATAATAGACTTATGTTATATTATTATAGACTTTATTTCATGTTTATGGAATTAATTTCTGGTTTCGGTTTAGTGATTGTAGACTTGTTTAGAGGTTTTATTGAATGGTTGTAGACTTGTTTGTGTGTCGAGTTAGTTATCGTAGGATTAATTTAGTATTCATTTGAATGATTGTAGACTATTTGGGAAGGAGATTGCTTAATTGATTTCTTCTTTCTATATACTTTACTTTTAGATATTCATTATGGACCCGAGCTATACTGATGCAAAGAGGAACAAGATGTTAATCAACAGGCTTTATGCCATAGATGATGGTGATTTGGGCATTTCGAAAAGATGTCATGTGGTGGAAAAATCATCGAGGAGACCTCTCAAACCGAAACTGAAGCCGAGCTAGGAATGCGATACTTTATCTGCAATGTGTTTGAGGTGAGAAGAGGAGACCACGTTTAGATATTTAATGTAAATATTGGATAAATATTTATAGATGTATTTTTGTGCAGAATGATGACTACCACATTCGGAAAAAAAGGGTTCACGCGGTCGAAGAAGAGATGACTAAGTTAAGGAGGGAGGTTAAAGATCAATCTGAGATGATTCAAAGATTATCACACCATGAATTTCAGATATAACAAATGCGTGTGGAGATGAAAAACAATGGCGAAGAGATTGCAAAGCTGAAGGAGTTAGTGGCATGTGTTGTGGGTCGAATTGGTGTTTAACTTATCTTTGATTTGTAAGACTCATATTTAGAGTATCAATGTCTTTGTTTTGTAAGAGTTATCTATATTTTGTATTTTGTAGACTTTTATGTTATTTTTATTCATGTTATTGGATGCTAAATGTTATTCGTAAACTTTTATGCTTAATGGTAGCTTTATTTGGAGTCAATTGTTATATCGTAGACTTATTCATGTTTCAGATTAATGGTAGCAGACTTAATTTCTTTGGTTCCTTTGTCCTCAGATTAATGTTATGTTGTAGACTTATAAGCGCTACAATCTAAGCATTTAACAAGAGATACCGTTACAAGATATACCATTACAAGAACTAGAGATACAGTTACAAAATCGTGTCTACTCGGAAATGGGTGGCAACATTACTTTATAAGAAATAACCTGATAACATTATCATTAACGACCAACGAGAAAATTGTTTTTCTAACATAAACATGTTGGATCTACCAACTGACGTCTTAGAAGAAATTCTAGGAAATGCTCTGCGATTTGGATATGGTGAATTCATAAGGGAAAAAGCAACATGCAAGACCTTGCGTGATTTGTCAGAAATTGCTGAGTTCTACAAGAAAATTAATTTCTTCTACCATCAAATCAATTTATTTCCAAGAAAAGCCTGCAAACATTTTGGTAGAGAACTGTATAACCCACGGTAATCCAAAAACAAATGTTTTAAAAGAGATATCTAGTTACATATACGTTGATATGATGACAGAAGAAATATCAATGTTTAAGAGATTGTGTGAGGGAGATTGGAATACATGGAAGTACGTTTATTCCATGGTTGTTCGTGTGTTCAATAGAGCAAAAGAAGTTGAAAAACGTGTACTTTTGCTATCACGAGAAATAGCCAGAAATGTTTGACTAGAAAAAATTAACACATGTGTACATCCATAGCGAGAAGCCCCGTGTAACATGTTGTTGGAGAAGGAATAAAACTTGAATCTACTCCAAGTCATAACATGCAATTGTGTTACTATCAACCAATGACTTTCCTGTTATGATGATGGTTGGAAGCAACAGAACATGTGTGATCAGTGCTTTTGGACTATAAAAAGCCTCATTTTCTGCAGAATTGTTAAAAACAATTTTGTTACATGACCAAGAGTTTAAACAATAATAATCAATGTTAACCATTACTTTGCTGTGTTAACAATCGTTATATCAATCTTGTTTTATTATTAACTATATTTTCTACTGAGCAACATTTGGTGATCTATCATTATTAAAACCACTTTAACAACACGCAATGAGACATTATGGAAAATAAGAAAACATGTCTACCAAATAATTAAAAATCTACTAAACAACAGAAACTCTACGAAAAATACATAAAGTCTGCAATAACGTTTCAAAAATCTAATATGCCTACGACATTGTCTTCTTCCATATAAAATCTTCTATAGCGTCAAGAAAGTCTACAAGGAGAAAATTAAGTCTACAAAATAAATATAAATATACGGTTACACATGATATATCTACAACCACGTCGATATATTTCCTAAAAAATCTACGATTACTTGGTGAAAGTCTACGAATTCAAACTATAAGTCTGCAGCGAAAAATTAAATATGTTGATGTATAATTTAACTCTACCAACCGACAAACAAATCTACAAAACAAATCTACGAATCTGCAAAAAAAAATCAAATTGGAAACAAATCTGCTGTAGAAGAAAATAACTCTGCAAGATGTATGATAAGTTTACGAAAACTCAAAAGTCTACTGCATCAGTTATGAAACTCTACGATAACTAATCAAAATAAATCTATCAAACTTTAAATAAATCTACAAATCCCCATAGAAAAACCTACAATCCAGATTATAAGTTTACAATCTGGAAAAAAAATCTACAATTTTGACAACAAGTCTACAATCCCCAAAATAAGTCTACAATCCCAAAAATAAATCTACCGACCAAAAACATGTCTGCTATTAAAGATCGATAGACTTAATTTGATATACTTATATGAAAATTTTGTAGACTTATTCACGGATTGCAGAAATTTAATATTTTATTAATGGTAGTTTCGTAAATACGTTTTTTTGTCAATACACTGAAAAAAAAATACATCCATAAATTTATTTCAGTAATTAAAATTTTCCAAAGTTGTTGAAGTTGTAGTAAACTTCTATTGTATAAATGAATCATTGCTTCTCCCTTCATTATTTTTGGGAGGATCGTTTCAACCAGTCCAATCACAAAATATTTTCATTAAAAACCTATTATATATTATCCTAACACTAAATTTCTGTTTTATTTATTTTCAGAAACGTTATATGTTGATGACAAAAGAAAGCATGAGATGGGGTCAAAGTGTCAGGTGGGAATTAAGAAAGTGAATCTGCATCATTGTTCTCGTTGATATTCTGTTGTCGGCCACCCCCATATCTTCAAGTACTTACCTACATTACCACGCATATACTTTCTGATTTTTATGAACTAAAGAGCTTCTTAATTTAAAATTTAGAATTCGATAAATCCTATTTTTCTAACTAATGATGTATGTTAATTTCAATGATCATTGGGTTCTATTTGTCATCATTTCAAGTATATTGTCATCTTCGTCCTTTTAGCTTATGTTCCCGATCTAAATGACGAGGTCCTTAGCTAGGATCGTGTAATGTCTTTCTTTGTTTACTTTCCTTCCTGGCCGCTCATGTCTTCATCCTGTCGTCAGTGTTTAAGAGTTCATTTGATTGGTATTGGTAGTTCTTCGAGTTATAGTTTTGGTTGTGAACTTTTATCTCTAAAACTATTTTGGCTCTTCTTTGTAAATAAGTACTAGAATTTTGATTTTTGTATTTTTTAGATTCCCTCGTTTAAACTTGAACTTTGATATTGTGTTAGATATTCGATTTAGTATTCTTTTTATGTATGTTAACTATGTCTTCCCCCCTTTTATAATGAAAGGTACCCTAAAAAGAATTCAATGATCACTAGGTTGTTTTGTTTTCTTCAACGGTCACTATAATTTGAATCCTTGCTTCTTGAAATGATTTATAAAATATGTGCAGTAAGAAGTTCTTGACACATATAGCGCAATTGAGGAATAGACAAATGAAGTTGAATGGTCAAAAATGGTATCAGAGCAGGCATCTAAAACAAGTTGTAGCAGTGCAACAGGTGAAGATCCTGTGGAAAGATGAACGCAAAGGAGCTGGTGTTTCTACAACGATATCCTATCCTTGAGAAGGGTAACTACGGTCACTGGAAGATGAAGATGAGAGCGCTTATCCGGGGAATCCATGAAGACTCATGGACTGCGGTAGAAACAGGATGGAAGTCTCCAACAGCAAGAGGTGAAGGCGGACAGGAAGTAGAAAAACCAAAGTCCCTTTGGACAGATGATGAGAAAAGCCTAGCTAAGTATAACGCAAAAGCTTTGTCTACCATCTTCAACGCCATCAACGAGAATCAGTTCAAACGTGTTGAATATTGTGAATCTGCTAAAGAGGCATGGGATAAGCTTAAAGTTGCCTATGAAGGAACATCAAACGTAAAGAGATCTCGGCTTGATATGCTTGCAACAAAGTTCGAGAATATTCACATGGAAGAAATGGAATCTATAGAAGAGTTCAGCGGAAAGCTAAGCGCAATTGCAAACGAAGCTCAAAACTTGGGTCAGAAGTATAAAGATAAGAAGCTGGTGAAAAAGCTTCTAAGGAGCCTGCCATCCAAGTTTGAGTCCAAGAAAACAGCTATGGGTACAGCCTTGGACACGGACAACATTGACTTTGATGAAGTGGTTGGACATCTACAAGCTTATGAAATGGAGATTCCTGCGGCTAAGGCAAGCAGCTCGAAGGGAGTATCTCTTGTATCCAACGAAAGGGATGACATGAGAGAAATGAAGAGTGAGATGTGAATGATGACTAAGAACTTCAGCCAAGCTATGAGGAGGCCATACTATACCGATAATCATCGAGAGTGGTCAAGCAAGAAAAACTACCAACGATGCAATGAATGTCAAGGATATGGCCATTTCAAAGCTGAGTGTCCCAATATTAAAATTCGAGATCTCAAGTGCTCTCGTTGTAAAGGGTTAGGACACACAAAGTCTGAATGTGTGGCAGGCCAAACAAGGAAGGCTAAAGCTTACAATAGAATGAGCGAAAGTGATTATGAGGATGAAGATGATGACGCTTCAGAAGGGGCAGGATATGTAGCCTTCATTGCATCCATTGAAGACATAAACAACTCTTCTGGCGATGAGAGTACAGATTCGTCGGACTCAGAATCCGACATCAATAAAGAAGGAGAAGAATCAGCTGGTGATATTCAAGTTGAGTACCGGAAATTA
Organism: Orychophragmus violaceus; assembly: GCA_030180135.1. Classification (NCBI taxonomy): domain Eukaryota; kingdom Viridiplantae; phylum Streptophyta; class Magnoliopsida; order Brassicales; family Brassicaceae; genus Orychophragmus; species Orychophragmus violaceus. Next base: position 12,644,957 of record CM058240.1, read on the forward strand.
CTTGAGAGTTGGATGATTCTTGGGAAAGAAAAGATCATCTTGATGGAAGAAAAGATGAATCTAAATGATCTAAACAGAAGCTTGAGTGAGTTGCTGATTGTTGAGAAAGACAAAAACAAATCTCTCAGCTATGAATTATCCGAAACAAGGAAGAGGATCCACATGCTGAATAGTGGAACTAAGGATTTGGAGAAGATATTATCCGTTGGAAGAGTTGGTAACAACACGTTTGGCCTTGGATATGATGGGGGAATGTCAACTAAAAAGACTCAGTTTGTACGTGGGAACACCTCTGACCATGTTCCAGCAGAACCTACAGAAAATCCAATCAAGACTCAGTTTGTACGTGGGAACACCTCTGACCATGTTCCAGCAGAACCTACAGAAAATCCAATCAAGACTCAACTTGTGCGTAGGAACATCTCTGACCGTGTTTCAACAGGGCATACAAGAAATCCAATCAAGACCCAACATGTGCGTAGGAACATCTCTGACCGTGTTTCAACGGGGCATACAAGAAATCCAATCAACAACATAATGGAAGCTGCTACAAAACGTGTTGTGTATGATTCTTATCTACCTATGAATCAGAGCAACTACAACTATTCAAGATATCAAGGATGTTTCTATTGTGGGAATAAAGGACACATCAAAAGAAACTGCTACAAATTTGTTGATAAAGTCAAGGAAATGTTGAGTGAAGGGAGGTACTATCCAAATCTAAGAAGAAAATCTCAAGTTTGGATGTTGAAATTAGATTTGTACTGCCATGCACATACCTCTGTTGTTACTTCATCAAATTCAAAGATGGTCATTGTTCAAGGAAGCACATCGATGTCTGTTGCAACAATGAGGAAGCCATTGGAACGTGTTCGAGAAAAAATCCAGAAAAGTAATCAAAAGGTATCTCATTCTTTTGGATGTTATTTTTGTGGAAAAAAATAGACATATCAAAGCCCACTGCTATAAGTTTCTTGATCAAGTGAGATGTGCAACAATCCAAAAGAAGGTTGCTCAAGATGTAAGGAGGGTACAAAAGGTATGGATCAAGAAAGGTGACCTATATGATGATGCATCTTGCAAGTCCACATCTGATGAGTTAAACAAGTTTGTGTGTTGTACATGTGAGTGTTCAAAACACATGTCAAGTGGTCAAGGAATATCCGGGCAGAAGGAAATCAAAATCTTAAATGGACATCAATGGAGAAGCCAAAAACAAAATAGATTCTGATCGAGATGGATGTTTCAGAGGGACTGTGCAAAATGTCAAGCTAATTTAAAAGAATCCCATTTGCCTGCTGAGAAACGAAGTCACTGCATTTAACTTCCGTTGGTGGCATATGATTAAGGTTGGTTTTTTTATTGAATTATGCCAACCAAGCAAGGGTAGTAGATAGATGGTTGTTTGTGGGAATACACTTGCTCTTGGAATGCTTGGATTGAAAAATTCAGTCAAAAAGGGGGAGAATGAAAGTGTCAGATTTTATTAAAAATAAACCGCATGCGTTGGAACATCATAAGTGGTGTTAGAACAGGCGCTGAATATTAAACTAACAATGAGGTTGATATTTCCACAAGGATATGAGTTGTCAAAACATAGAAGGAGAATCTTAGAGTCTTCTCACACGAAAGAAAGTGTGGGTTGAAGAAGAAAAGAAGATGCTTTATGTCTTTGATAAGAATAAAGAAGAAAAAGAGTAAAGAGGGTGGAGAGGTCTTAGTGGTCAATTGCAAATCTTTTGTCTCCTTGTCTCCTGGTCCTTGATACAAGAGAGAGAGAGAGAGAGGGCTTCCATTGTTGACCCCCTCCATCGAAATACACCTGCAAAGAAAGAGAGAACCACCTTTAAGTTAGAAAAAACTTAAGAAACGTTTTGGTTAGAACTTGATTTGATAAATACTTCAAGGTTTTAATCCTTCATCTTTGTGAGAGTGAGAGTTAGAAATACTAGGTCACAAGCTGAGAAGTGTCTTAAGCTGTGTGTAAAACCTAAATAAGAGTGTGTAATCATCTTATATATTTCTAAGCTATAAGAAAACTCGGTGCGCCGGAGTTTTGAGAAAATTACCGTGTTCATCTGCTTTTTCAAAAAAGACATGACGATAAACTCGACCTCGTGCGGCGGGCCAACACGACGGTCCTACCACCGTCTCCGTGGTGGCCAGAACCATCGACTTTTACTCTTGTTCACATCGGGGTCCAAATTTATAATTGATGTTCAGAATTATCAATATATTTATCACATTGACTTCACATAGTGGTTTAATTTACATTTACCTAATTATGCTATGCCGTACATAACTGTTAACAATTCCTTAATTTCCATTTTTAGATTTGTTTCAAGAATTCAGTATCCTGTAGCCCTTTTTTGAACATTGTATCTTGTAGCCTTGAAGCTAGTGAATCTTGTAGCGGGCGAAATAACAAGTTCAATGGATCTATCTTCTTAACTAGATTTTGATCTGTGTTTTTAAGAATGAATCTATCTTCTTAACTAGATTTTGATCTGTGTTTTTAAGAATGGATTTATATTTCTTTATAAATTTAAAATTTTATTTATTTTGTTATTAGTAATTTATATTTTTTAATTATGCGATCTAATTTCAATTATAATTATTTAATATGTATTATAAAAATTAAGTTAATAATTAAGGATTTCTAAAAAGGTGAATTGTCTGTTATTTGAGAAGAGGTATATCGTAAAAATAAAAAATAAAAATAACAATTTCGCATTATAAGTTTTAACCTGAATTGTATTGTACGTTTTTTATAATTATTTTTATGAAAACAATCATTATAAAATTAATGTGATATAAGTTAATCTTTATTGCATTTATCTAAAATATTTTTATAAAACAACATATATTTATTTATAAAATCTATTATGATTTTTAATATTTCAATAACTAAATATGTAGGAAAGTAGAAACAGAATAATCATATTCTGGTTTTGTATTATTTAATTTATTTTAATGTTTGTATAATTCAAATTTTTAATTCAGCTTTTTAACCTTTTTAGTGAGTAAAGTCCAAATTTTAATATTTTATAATAGAAATTTGCTAATCTCCTTTTAATTTGAAAGATAAAATATTTGAACAATATAAATATCGAATTATTTAATATTTTAATTAAATTTAAAATATATCAACTGAAATTAGTTAATATATATAAACTCATGGAAATAATTTTTAGAAAATTTATAATCAAACCTATCTAATTTATTTTTCAATCCGTTCTCTTAATGATTTAAATATTTTGTAATTTGATGGAACAATCTGTTAAAAAGTGCATTCGTAAAAACATCAACCGTAATATAACCTATCAAATATTTGAACAATATAAAATATCGACTAATTTAAATATTTTATCAAAGTAAAAATATATCAATCTAATTTCTCGTAATATTATTTTTAAATTTATTTTATAAATTAAATTTTAATTTATATTAATTAATTTATTTTTATATATTCACTTAAAAATATATATGTTAAAATACATGAATTTGTGTTTATATTGGTTTAAATATAAGTATTTTTGTGTTTATTATTGATCGTAATAATTTTATTGTTTAGTAAATTTTAAAAATAAATATGAATTTTATAATTATTTTTCTTAAGAAATCAATAAATTATAAATATTTTGTAAGATTTTGTTATAATATCAAATACATATTTATATTTCAAACAAAAAAAGATATTATGAATATATTTCAATAAAATAAAAATTAGAAATATTTAGGCTGAAATGTAATTAAAATGATTTTAAATAAATTTCAAAAATGAATATGAATTCAGTAGTTATTTTATTAAGAACTAAAAATAAATATTCCATTAGGTTTTATTATAATATAAAATATGTATTTTGTATTTGAAACAAAAATAAAAAAGATATTGAAATATATTAAAATATATTTTGAATAAAATTTTAAATTAGAGAATATCACTTTATATATTCAAAAATAGTTGATGTATGAATTATTTAATTATATTATCAATTTATTTAATAGTTTCATGATTATATATATATATATATATTAATTAGGAAAGTAAAATTTATTATATTTAGGTCGTTTCGCTACATGGTTAATAACTGTCTTGTTTGGAAAAATAAATTGTAGAAAAAATGTTATATTCTCTAATTATTTTTAATTAAATTTCAATAATTTATTATTTTATAACAGGTAATATAACACATGAAAAAATGTTTGTTTCTAATATACTCTATTTTTAATAGTATTGATTATAATTATACAATTCATGAATCATGATATAAAATCGATTTATCTATAATAACTACTTTTTGCTATGGAGTATCAATTCCGTTTTTACTATTGAGTTGCAGTATAAAGAATATCAATCCATAAATAGAATGAGGATTAATCCAATTAGAATACACTAAACCCAAATATTCAAGCAAACAGTTCCGTTTTAAAGTTCTAACAATCCTAAACACAATTAAAATTATTAAGCAACTTAGCAAAGCTAAAAAGAAATCAATAGGATAAGATTAAACTCAAGAAATCAAGACTAAAGGGAAGATCCATGGGTTAAGGTCAATGATTAAGGTCATCTAGAGCTATCAAAGATATCTAATCAATCATCAAAGAAGCTAATCTCAAACAAGGAACACTAAACAATTGACTAATTCAATATCTTGGCACTAATCACTTTCTCTAATCATAAATCAAGATCAAATTATCATTTGTGAAATAATACAAGGCAAGCATTCATATCAAGTTCTATTAAGCTAATAATCACTCTAGACATTTATTCCCATGAGCTAGAATGTGAAAATCCACATAAAGATCATATCTAGCATTTCATCAAACACATGGTGTGCAACAAAAACCAAATCATCTAGATTAACTTGATTATGGATAACCTAGCATTAAGAACATCTAAATAGGTGAGATCAATCATAAATAAGCCATAAAGATCCTTGATTCACTCTAAACAACCCTAATCTACCTAACCCATAAGCCTTAAGAAGACTACTCATAAATCATGTGTAACCCAACAAAATCCATAAGAAAGATGTTAAGCATGATGATTTGTGAAACATTAATAGAAGGAGAAGAAGAAATCACAAAAAGAAACACTTAGATTGATAAAAGATTCAAACTTTCTTATTAAAACATTCAAGAGGGTTTTTGAAACAAAACAAAGCTTAAGAGACAACAAAAATCAGGTTTTTGGGTTATATAGTGAATAGGGGCGAACCGGGTCAACTTGGGACAAACCGGGTATTGACCCGGTTCAATTGTATCAAAACAGGTTCGCTGGGAAATGTATTGGTCGCTTCCAACCGATGCGCCAACCGATACATTTCCCTGTCAAATTTGCTCTTCTGGGCGTAGAAATGTATCGGTTGAGCTTGGCCGATGCCTCAGCCGATACTTCTTCCCGTGGACTTCGTGAACTTAGGCGTGGAATGTATCGGTTGGGTTAAGACGATACCTCAATCGATACTTCTTCCGATGGACTTCGTGAACTTCGGTATGGAAATGTATCGGTTGGGTTAAGCCGATACCTCAACGCGATACATTTCCATGTGATCTTCGTGAGCTTCAGGACGGGGTTTATCGGTCTCTCCAAGCCGATGCGCCATCCGATACTTCTTCCCTGTGAACTTTGTGGAGTTTGAGCTTCATTCGTATCGGTTGAGCTAAGCCGATATGCTCAACCGATACTTCCTCATGTGAACTATGCACTTGAGCGAGCACTTGTATCGGCTGCAACAAGCCGATACCTCCTACCGATACATGATCTTCACTTCTCCTCTTCATCCTTCAAGCTCCATTCTTGCTCCTCAGCCACACCTAAGCTCCATGGTACCTACAAAACATCCAAAGAACACTCCAAGAACAAGAAAACATGCAAATCCTAAAGGAAAATAAGAGCAAAGAAAACATGATTAGCACATATATGACAATCTAGATTCAATCCTAGAGTGCAAATGCAATTACATGTTCTTTTTTGAATTCTTTTTTGAAATTTTTGAAAAAAAAAATTTGGTTAGTTGGATGCACATATAAGAATGCATGAGACTCAAATGAGTGCATAAAGGAAAATAAGAGAAAAGAAAACATGATTAGCAACTGGTCCTGCCCCCAAACTTAAATCACACAGTCACTTGTGTGATCAAAGAAAGGAGGAAAGACCGGGAAACACACACAAAAGCAAGAAAGGAAAAGAAAGAAAAATGTTTACAAGGGTGGAGTGTTACCTTGATCAGTTTTGGTGGGATGGGGAAGACGAGTCTCCCATGGAGTAGGATGGGTTGGATGATGAGCAGGAAGGTGTCCTTATGGCTGTCCGCTTGTTATGGCTTGAGTGGCGGTGAGGCTCGAAGTAGGATTCCTCAGCCATGTGTGAGACAATTTCTAGCTCATGCCCAACCATGGAGTAGCGTGTTTCCTCCACCAGTTCATCTGCTTCCTCAATAACCTCTTCTATAGCAGCTCTTACCTCTTCATTTGCTTCTGTCTGAGCTGCATCTTGCACTTGTGCCTGACCTGAGGTACTACCCTTATCCTTCCTTCCTGTAAGAAGCTTCAACACCTTGTTGACCTTCTTTAAACAGCCAGGTAGCTTCTTAATGTTCTTCCCGTGCCATTTTTTAATTTTAAGAAGATCCATGTTTTGGCCACGAAGGGTCCGGACAGCCTTGTTTGCTATAGGGTCAGTAAAAGGGCTGAAGTAATAGCGTTGCAGTCTGTATACTTTCTCCCCAGCGGGAGCTTCTCCCATTTCCTCGTACTCGACTGCACCTTCACTTCCTGGCACGTCGGGGACTTATTCACCTCTTCTCATTCTCCTTTTGGGAGGCAGCGATATACCATGGATTTTAGGGCTTTTAACCATGGTATATGTCTTATTTATCGAGTCTTTTATTATGTTTTGGAGTCTTTTAGGTATGTTTACAGGTCTAGGTACGTTTGGAGCGGATTTGGAGATTATGGCGCATTTTGGAGCTATTTGGAGCATTTAGCCGAGAGGAAGAGTTCACTGTCCAGAACAGAGATTTGCATCGATCAACATCTCGTGCATCGATCGACACACATGCGAATCATACTTATTCTGGGCGGTTTAATGAAAGATTTGGAAATTGTACTTTAGCCCAGAAGTTTCTGATAATTACAAAGAGGCTCCAACCGTGATAGATCATTATATTAGGGTTTTTAGTCACTTGTTTAGGCTACGCTTACATACGCTTTACATACGCTTTCATACTATTAGCTTTTTAGAGAGAGAGACCGAGAGGCTGATCGTTCTTGTACTCCTAAGAGAAGATTTCGAACCTCTTTTACTCTTACTCTTTGATTTTTATGATATCTATTTATTCATTGATTTGTGTTTCATTGATCATGTCTGAATAGATTCATAGTTAGGTTTAGGGATTCTCTTTGGTTTTCATGACTTGTTAGATTAATTTATCAGTTTAGGATTCATAACTTATTTGTTCTTTAACCTGAATTGTGCTTAATACTAGTTTCTAACCTTATCACTTAGAATCTAGACCTTAGGTTATTAAATTGACACGAAAGTGTGATTTAGAATCTGAACTATTTAGGTTGAGCAATTTAATTATCCGCAAAGAAATTTGGTTTAATTGAATTGTGAACATATCAAACTTGCACTTAAGGCTATTTTAATCTGTTAGGAATTGCAAAGAAATTTGGGTTTCTGCTAATTAGACTTAGAGAATTCTCGCAACGAAAGTTAGTTAATTCTATATATGTGTTTGAGTTCTAGAACTGACCTTAATTTGATCCTGAATGATAGTTAATCTGCTTGTCTGATTTCCTGAGAACTCCCTAGACTTGACGCTTTTAGTACGTGCTTACAAAACCACTTCTGCTACTGATTTACTTTCTGCTTTACTATTTAGTTTCTAATTAATCTCACCTAGCTTAACTTGGATTTCTACAATCTATCGTAAGGTCTAGAGTCTCTGTGGATTTCGGTACCCTATATACTACTAGTTCACGTCTGTGCACTTGCAGTGTAGATCTAGGGATTAAAACTCTGATCGTATCAAGTTTTTGGCGCCGTTGCCGGGGACTCTTTTGAGTCTTCGATAGATTTGAATTTAAAGTTTAGACTAGGTTTTTCGTTTTTATTTTTTGTTACTAATTTCTCTGTTTTTCTCTGTTTCAGGTCTGATTTCGCTTAGCATCGATCGACACATCTTCTGAATTGATCGACACAGGGCGAATAACGAGTTGAAGCGATCGTCGCATCTTAGCATCGATCGTTGTACTACGATTACCGACGGTTTATGCATAAGCGTGAGACCAGAAGTGATCCGAACGTGAATCTTGTGAATCTCAGGCTTGAGGAACTTGCTAGACTAGAGAGAACAAACAGAAAAGGTCAACGAGCAAGGATGAATAACAATCGCTTGATTCTGAGACCTGATGCTGAGGGTGTTCTGAGAGACCGACAGAACAACCGGTACAATGATGATGGGCTAAGGATTGATGCTGAGGGACGTGTGATCCCTGAACCTGAACCTGAAGGTCAAAGGCAAATGGTAAATCCTCCTGCTAATGAGAGGACTCTAGCTGACTACAACCGTCCGGATGAGTTCATGCTAACCGGTCAACGATTGTACCTCCTGGCTTTGAGAGGAATGACTTCGAGATCAAGATTGTCTACTACTCTCTTCTGAGGCAGAATCTTTTCCATGGTCTCCCACATGAGCAACCCATGGACCATATTGATGAGTTTGAGGACTTCATCATTGGAATGAAGTATAATGGGGTAAACTACGACTACTTGTTTCTCAAACTTTTCCCCTATTCTCTCGCTGGAGATGCTGCAGCTTGGCTGAAACAACTTCCATCTGGGAAGTTTACTACTTGGGATGCTGTGAAGAGGGAGTTTTTGAGGCACTTTTATGATGATGCTCGCTCTGATCAGTCGAGACAGGATATTCTCACCTTCACCCAAGGTCCTACAGAGCCTCTTAAGTCTGCTTGGATGAGGTTTAAGAAGTACCAACGAGACTGTCCTCACCATGGATTCTCTGAAGTGACGATGCTGGGCTTATTCTTCAGAGGTATTGATCTCCACTACCAATCCGCATTGGACAATGCCAGCAATGGCAATTTCAATACAAGGACTCCTGAGTAGGCTAAGACATTGATTGATAACTTGGTGAGCAGTAATAGCACCAAAACTGCTGATAGGAGAAGGAAAGAGTCTGGTGGGAAGATTGATAATTTGGAGATTGCTGATATTAGGAACAAGCTGGACACTGTTCATAGTTTGTTGACTGGGAAGAAAGCTGCCCACTTTGCTCAGGAAGTTGAGGTGTTTGGAGCTGAAGAAGATCACCAGGAAGAGGATGTGAACTACATCAGTGGATCTGGATTCCAAGGGAACATGTTTGGTAATCAGCAAGGTAATAAGTTCTTCAATGGTGGACAAAAGTGTCCTTTCACAAGCAACCAAAACTCTTATGGATATGGACAGACTGCTAGTTATCAGAAGCCTTTTCAGCAAGGTAATTCTTATTAGAGGACTTATGGATCATCCTCATATCAAGCACCTCCTGCTACTAGTGCTCATGAGAATAATATGGAAGCTATGATGGAGCAGTTGCTGGAAGGTCAGACTAAGACTGCTGTGGACTTCAACAAGAAGCTGGATGATGTGTATGAGGATCTTAATGGGAAGTTTGAATCCTTGAGTACACATGTGAAGCAGTTGGACACCCAAGTGAACCAAATTTCAAGCTCGGTTAAAGGGAAAAATGTTAGGGATACCCACATTAAAGCTTGGTTAGTTCATATTGATGATGGGTCAAACCGAGGAGAGAATTTTGAGTTTAAGACAGCTGAACTCGTGGAAGAAGCTGAAAAACCCGAGAGTTTTGAAGAATTATTTGCATCGATCGATGCACCGGGTGCAGCGATCGTTGCATGTCGTGAACAGTCAGCCTCACTTGTTTCTCGTAGAATTGATGAAGAGAAGGCTCACAAGCCTACTACACCTTTCCCTGAGGTGTTTGAGACATCTCAACAGGAGCTTGATGAAGCCAGACAGCTGAAAGAAATGGTTGAGAAGTTGGAAGAAGATCCACAACCTGATGATCCACCATATCACCCTTGTGTGCAGAGATACTTGGAGAAGATGTTGCGTATGGACGAAGTGTTGAAAGATTGGGTGATAGTGGTCCCTAAACAAATCAGTGAAGTGTTGCTAACTCAGATCCCCAAGAAGCTATCTGATCCTGGTATATTTGTGCTGAGTTGTTTTATCTTTGAGGATAGTTTCAGGCGTTCCTTGTGTGATTTAGGAGCTGCTGGAAATCTCATGTCATACTCTGTGGCAGAGAAGCTGGGAATGACAGATTTTCACCCACTAGGACCTCTCTTGTCCTAGCTGGTCAGTCAATAAGGATTCCGGAAGGAGTTCTTGAGGATGTCCCAGTCAGAGTTGGAAACTACTTAGTTCCGACAGATTTTGTGGTGCTTAAGTACGATAGTGAGCCGGATGATGCTTTAATACTGGGAAGACCTTTCTTAGCCACAGCTGGTGCGAAGATTGATGTAAGGCATGGTCTGATTGATCTCCATCTGGGAGATAAGCCTCTACACTTTGAGATGGATTTGTTGCGTAAACCAAAGATTGATGGTCATACCTTTAGCATTGAGGATGGACAGGAAGCGCAGAAGGGTGAGACTTTAGTTTCTGATCCTGGAGAGGAGAAGATGGTGGTTTCTGCAGATTCCACTCTAACATCTTCAGAGCTTGCAACTGTTTCTAAGCAGAAAGCTCCTGATATCAGAACCTCACAAAAGCAAAGGTACGCATCTTCTAAGCTCGGTTCTACTAACTTTACTGCTGTGAATGCAGGAGAAAATAACATCCCTTCGTTCCTTGGAAGAGCTCACACTGACAATTCTTACTCTCCACATTGGATGAGGAGACTTTCGCAGAGGCACTCACAATCTATGTCGAAACCTCCAGAAGCCTGATCTTGTTCGTCCGGTCAAGCTAATGACCTTAAACAAGTGCTAAGTGGGAGGCAACCCACTGTTAGGTTCGTTTTTGCTTTCATTTTTCGTTTTGATTTGATTTTTTTGATTTTCTATTTTTCTGTGATCAAAGGCGTGAGAAACAGGCAGGATCGCACTGCATCGATCGACACACATGGTGCATCGGTCGATACAGTTGCGATTTACGGTTTGCCGATTCAATTGCGGTTCAGACACCGGTTATCTACTTAACCGTGGGCATAATCACCTTGCATCGATCGGCACCCTAGTGGCATCGATCGACACAAGCCGACGACAGGTAAGTGGTCTGACCCTTTTTTGGTTTGTTTTCATTCCGATAAATTTTCTCACCAAACCTGGGCTTGACACCACTGGGGACAGTGTGTTTCAAGTGTGGGGGAGGTAGCTACTGACGCACGCTTTTTGTTTTCTTAGAGTCAGTCAAAAATTTATTTTATCGAGTCAAAACAGTTTAAGTAAGAAACAGTGAATTTTTGAGAAGTTAACAACACTTGCAGGAACTTAAGTAACCATTGGGATGAGCTTGCAGATCAATCTATGACTATTAGAAAACCCAAAGCAGATCAGCCTACTGAGAACACCCACATCACTTCAGGTATCAGAGGATCCTTTACTGACTTCACCCTTAATTTGACTTAATTTTCTCACCTAAGGTCTTGGAATACCTTGAGTCGGATTCCTCTGTTAGTTCTGACACAGCTTGTAAACCTGTCCAAGTAAGGTTCCCTTCTCCCCTTCTTTAAAGTAAAGTAAAAAAAAATAATAATAAACTGAGGATGGGCTAGTAGCTCCGAAGTGGTCGCGGGAGTGGTAGAGACCCCTATTACCTCCTGTGCATCCATGGAATGTGTCCAAAGTACACCCCATAACGGGAAGAGCACTGATAAAAAAAAATGATACCCAATGGGGAAAAATCAGGTTCTAAGGAAGGAAAAAGAGAAGAAAGGAACCAGAAAAATATAGTATGGTGGTCTAGAGCTAACAGAGTAAGAATCCATGTGCCCTTTGATCGATAATCCTTAGGTGAGACCACACTTAATAGCTTATAGAAGTCAATAGTGTGAATTTTGAATGCTCTGAATGTGATTATGGAGTTTACTTAGGACAGTTGCTAAGTGTGGGGGAAGTATATGTTGGTCTTGATGTCTTGCACGTGAATCTTTCATGTGGCTTACTAAGGGGAATTTGAGTGTTGTTGCTTCTAAGATGAAAAGAGTTTCTGAAAGTTTTTAAACCTCTTCACCACATTCTAGTTCTATGTTTTGCTTGAAGGCAAGCAAAGACTAAGTGTGGGGGAGTTGATATACCATGGATTTTAGGGCTTTTAACCATGGTATATGTCTTATTTATCGAGTATTTTATTATGTTTTGGAGTCCTTTAGGTATGTTTACAGGTCTAGATACGTTTGGAGCGGATTTGGAGATTATGGCGCATTTTGGAGCTATTTGGAGCATTTCGCCGAGAGGAAGAGTTCACTGTCCAAAACAGAGATTTGCATCGATCGACACATCTCGTGCATCGATCGACACACATGCGAATCAGACTTATTCTCGGCGGTTTAATGAAAGATTTGGAAATTACACTTTGGCCCAGAAGTTTCTCATAATTACAAAGAGGCCCCAACCATGATTAGATCATTATATTAGGGTTTTTAGCCACTTGGTTAGGCTACGCTTACATACGCTTTACATACACTTTCATACTATTAGCTTTTTAGAGAGAGAGACCGAGAGGCTGGTCGTTCTTGTACCTCTGAGAGAAGATTTCGAACCTCTTTTACTCTTACTCTTTGATTTTTATGATATCTATTTATTCATTGATTTGTGTTTCATTGATCATGTCTGAGTAGATTCATAGTTAGGTTTAGGGATTCTCTTTGGTTTTCATGACTTGTTAGATTAATTTATCAGTTTAGGATTCATAACTTATTTGTTCTTCAACCTGAATTGTGCTTAATATTAGTTTCTAACCTGATCACCTAGAATCTAGACCTTAGGTTATTAAATTGACACGAAAGTGTGATTTAGAATCTGAACTATTTAGGTTGAGCAATTTAATTATCCGCAAAGAAATTTGGTTTAATTGAATTGTGAACATATCAAACTTGCACTTAAAGCTAGTTTAATCTGTTAGGAATTGCAAAGAAATTTGGGTTTCTGCTAATTAGACTTAGAGAATTCTCGCAACGAAAGTTGGTTAATTCTATATCTGTGTTTGAGTTCTAGAACTGACCTTAATTTGATCCTGACTGATAGTTAATCTGCTTGTCTGATTTCCTGAGAACTCCCTAGACTTGACGCTTTTAGTACCTGCTTACAAAACCACTTCTGCTACTGATTTACTTTCTGCTTTACTATTTAGTTTCTAATTAATCTCACCTAGCTTAACTTGACGTTCTACAATCTATCGTAAGGTCTAGAGTCTTTGTGGATTTCGATACCCTATATACTACTAGTTCACGTATGTGCACTTGCAGTGTAGATCTAGGGATTAAAACTCTGATCGTATCAAGCAGCGGGTTAAGATATGGGTTGTTGGTGGGATTGTACTGATGTTATTTCCCCGGGAGAAACCTGATGTTGGCCGAATTCGCAAAGCTTGTAATGGCTGTGTTGGGAAGTAGATATTTCTCTTCATACTTTTTGTCCGAGCACATCCGGTAAGCAAAATGTCTAGGAATCCCGCCACCCAAGAAATGACCTTTGGTCAGCTGATCCAATTCCAACCAACCTATCTCCGGAGGCTGTCCTTGTGTCTGCGGAATAAGAGATCCATCCAGCTTGATGCCTTTGGTTGTGAGTATGGGTGTGATCAGTCTGCCCTTGCTGAATTTAGGGTCGGCATCCTTATGGGTCATCGCCCATTCCTTGTGATCCAAAAACTGCTCTATCAGTATAGCAGCCATGCTTGGTTTACGAGGGACATGAGGTATCGGGGTGCCGTCAGGGAAGGTGCGCAAAAGGGGGTGCAATCCAATGTACAACAGTTTCATCTCCACTTCAATCACGTGGGATGTCTCCTTCCTTGCAAACATTCTATGAGCTAGTGCCTTGTGCACAAACCGGATGGCAGGATGGCGAATTCTCGCGGACTTCATCAGTCCTGGTTTATACTTCGCATCAGAAATCATATACCACATCCGTCTAAGATTTTCCTTGTCGATGGAGATGAAGGTATCCGGTAGTGCCGCATGATCCACAAATACAAAGAGAGCATTAACTTCCTCGAAACTCATGTTGTACCGCTTCTTACCCACTGTGAAATCTATCTTCCCAAGGCTCTCCTGTGAGCTTGCAGCCTTCTCAGTCATGTTGATGGTCCCTTTCAAGCTTGCCAAGAATTGTCAAGCAGAGCTTTGATAGCTTGTGCTAGCGAGATTGAAGAAGCGCTAAAGTCCCATGTTTTTAACGATTGCATTGACGTCCCCTAAGATACCCAGAGCTTCTAAACTTTGGAAGTGAGGGTACTTCGTTGGCCAAAAGGGAATATCCTTCAGCTTGGCCATGTACTCAGCAGGAGAGTAGTTCTTCTTAGCAAGTTTGGGAGTTTTCTTTTCAGAAACCTCGAGTTCTTGTTTCTCCACAGCAATACCCTTTCCCTTAGATGAAGTCCTTGCATCATCTGCTCTTGGAGCTCTTGACTTTGGTCTCGGGTTGGAGGATGCTCTAGTCATTGTCCTACAAATATTACTCAAACAAAGAGTAAGTACATTTCACAATCCATCAACACAAGGAACAAGCATCAATCATCTCACTCAAGGAAATTACAATGATCATAAGAAAGCAATAGCAAGAGAACTCAATGATCATGTAATAAGATGCTAAGCCTTTTCCAAAAAAAAATCAATTGCAAGTGATCAAGCTAGCTTAAACATCTCAAGCACTCTCAATTCAAGACTTTGTAGAGCATAATTCACCAAGAACCCAATCACATTCATCTTTAAGTGCAATTCCTAGAAGATAAACTCCTAAAGTGCATATTCAAGAAATTTATGAAACAAAACTCAACCAACACTAGTAGTATCACTCATACACTAAAGAACATCCAATGCACCTATAGGAATCATCAAACCGAGTTTACCCCAATATTTTCGAATTTCCAATTTCTCAAGAACCCTAAATCACCAAAGATCAAATTCCTTCAATCCTAGGGCAAAATTGGCAATGGGAATTCATCTAAACACATATGGGGGAGGTTCTCAAGCATTATCATCAAGAACCAAAGCCTAAATTCGAAGTTCAAAAATTTTGAATTTTCAAACTCGAAATTACCAAAGAATTTTGAGATTGTACCTTGCTTTGTTGATGAAGGAATGGAAGAAACAGTGAGAGAGTGTGAAAGAGTCTTAAAATCCGCAAGTTTAGCAACAAAAATCAGCAAAAACGATTGAGAATTGAGTGAGAAAAGAATGATTGAAGCTTTTGGTTTTCTTGAGAAAACTTGTTGAATTTGGGAAGAAAGAGAGAGATTGAGGGTAGAAATCACGTGAAAGGCTGAGAAAACAAGGAGATATCGGTTTAAATTGGTTCATTAAGTCGGAAATCAGGCTTAAAATCGGATTGGGTGGTTTAAAAAACGGTTTAGAAATCGATTTTGGTACAGGAGGAGAAAACTTACCTGGGCGAGGAGGATGTATCGGTTGCGATAAACCGATACGCCAACCGATACATCTCTCTTTGATTTTGAGCAAGAGTCGCGGTGAGATGTATCGGCTGCACTAATCCGATGCTCAAGCCGATACATTCTCCTGTGAATTTTCGACCAATCATCGTGATGAAATGTATCGGCTGGGTTAAACAGATACCCAAAGCCGATACATTCTCTAGTCCTTTTACCAATTCCTACAAAACTTGTATCGGCTCTCTTTGACCGATACCCCAAACCGATACAATTTTATGGGTTTTTCACATGACTCTGACGAAATGTATCAGCTGCGTTTTCCCGATACGCAAGCCGATACATCTTCATGTGAGTTTTTGATCAACCATGATGGGAATGTATCGGCCGCATTATGCTGATACTGCAGGCGGATACTTCTCCTTGTCCCCTTTTCCTCCATTTTTCCATGGCTTTTGCTCAATTCCAATGATTTTACAACTTCACCTATTAACCAAATCCTGACAAACTTAAAGAAAAAGATCAAATGTGAGAAGCAAAAGAAAATATGTACAATGATAGACATGGGAAAGTCTACCAAGTGCGCTTTTGTTTAAATTTGGTAAGCTCGACTTTTCAAACCGAGTTCTTAGGCTGAAGGTGGGCTAGAGAGCGTAACTGAAGTCCCTTCCTCAATAGCTTCTGAGGCTGAGTAGTGCTTGAGCCTTTGTCCATTAACCGTGAAATCCTCATCAGACTTTCCCCAAAGCACCACAGCTCCATAAGGCCTCACTTCCTTCACCTTGAATGGACCCGACCATCTTAAAGTGTTTGAGGATGTACCGTCTTAAAGTGTTTCCACGCCTTTACATCTGAAGTATGAGTTAGCGCCCCATTCGTCTGTGAATGCTCAGCATGCCATCTCATAGAAGAAGAAACTGAAACATTCATTGAAACCTATACTTTATGGAAAGATACCACATATATTGGTTTGGTATCGGGTTCCGTTCGCTTTCTTGCGGCTTATATCTTGTTTTTCTCAAAAACGACACTCATGCAGCTTATCATCGTTTTTCCGAAAAAAGCATGTAGTTATCAATATACATCAATCATCTCAGAAGGAAAACCAAGGCTACAAAGCATTTTCTGAATCTCATAATAGCTTTGGCCAGCCAAATTATACTCCGCTACATATTGTTTAAAAATATATGCCCAGTCATCTACGGAAAACTCAGCTAAGTTATGATCAGCTTTAATGTTCATCACCCTAGCTTTCAACGATAATTTGGACAACCCTTCTCTACATCCATCGTAGAGCGGCTGATTTGTTGCGTCTAGCATATGATAAAATCGTTTGGCATCTAAGTTGGATTCTTCATCATCATTCTGATCATTACTTATTCTTTGATGAAATGCATCTATAACCATTTCATGCAAGCTATCTTGCTCATGACAATCTCCATGATAACCGAATTGATCATGATTAACAAGCATTTCATTTTCATACTCCACATTGCTACTTACTTCATGCATCATATCCAGTACTATAACCTTCTCCGTGTTGATACCATATATAATAATGCGGTGTAAATCATCTATTCAATAAGTGACGCCAAACTGTCTCAATAAGAATAAACTTTTGATTCATGCATTTGGGACAAGGATAGAACATCTTACCGCTTTCTATAGTTATCAATGTCTGACTTGCTTGATACATGAATATCTGAAGTCCATCTCGAAACTCCTTTGTCACTGCTCATTCCGCATCCTTACGTTGATACATCCAACTCTGTAGTTCGTATATAGACACTTTTTAGAAAGGACATTTCTTTTTGAAAGAGAGTTGTAGTTTTTGTTGTTTGAGTTGTGATTTTCGTTATGAAGTATGAAGTATTTATAGAAATTTTCACGGTTTAGAAACGAATTAGCAACAAAATATTAGCAACGACATCACAACGGATGGTAATAACAACGATTTAATAACGATTTTTGGTCAAAATAATGACAGAAACACACGTCATAACAAAACCGGTATAAGTTATTAAAACGTGTATATCTACCAAATAACTGTGTTTCGTTTGGATGTTGATTCGTCGCTAAATAATATGAATAGTTTTCGTCGCTAAATTGTATCACTTATACGACAAATTAGCGACGAACTTTAGCGAGTTCACCTTTTTATCGCCAATTCGTCGTAAATTGCTATGATTTAATGGTGAAAATTATTTGTCGTTAAGTAACGATGATTTTACGACGAATATTGGTTTCATCATAAATATGTAGCAACTCGGTTGCTAGTTGGCGACAGAAATATTTTGTCACTAAATTTCGTTGCAAAAGGATTGTTTTCTTATAGTGTTCTTCCAAAGTTTGTGTTCTTGTGAAATGTTCCTTCTCCGGAGATTGTGAGTGATTCACCTTTTTCTTATGAGTCTCAGTTAAATATTTGATTGATTCAGATATCTTGTCCTTAGGTTGATAAATTCATCAATCAAGTCCACTGGTTGAGAGAGTCAATCAAAAACACCACCTTCCACCTCCACTTTCAGCCCCATCCGCAAATCAGCATGTTGCCTTTGCGATCTTGTGATCCTATGACTTTGAGTGATTCCAGGCATGTATTACATATGCATGAGTCATTGAGAATTTCTCAATGACCCTCTACTCGCCAACGGGAACATGTTTCTCAACATTCATAAAAATGCCTTCTTACATGATGCATGAATCTTACTTAGCATGTAGATAAGGAATGAGAATTTTTACCTGGACCCAAGGACCCGACCTGGAACCGATCCGAAAAATTCGGGTCGGGTGGGGTCCGGGTCAAGGTATATTAACCTATTAGATCCAGCAGTTGAAGGCCCGTGGGTATAAGTTTGGACCCGGGTATTATCCGCGGATCTTTCGAATACCTATAAATATGTATAAATATATATTAATAATATATATATATATATTAATAATTTGTTCCTAACCTGTTCTGAACATATTCCTAACATGTTCCTAAACTGTTCTGAACATATTCCTAACCTGTTCTGAACATATTCCTAACCTGTATTCAAACCTAGTCCGATTAGTATCCAAATAATAGCGGGTTAGGTATATTGTCCTAAGACCCGTACCCGACAGGAACGGACCCGAACCCGACCCGAATCTAACAAGTCTTTAAATGGGTCCTCATTTTCCTCTACTCGTTGGACCCAAAACCTGTCGAGACCCCACCTAAATCTAATTCAAGGACCTGAACCCAACCCAAAGACCTGAATGCCCATGACTAAAGTAGATAAAACAGATTTATTAAAATGCAAATAATAATTTACAAATCAAATTTTTGAAAATACTTACTGTGTCAGCCGCAAAAAAAAATGAGTTTAAATGTCTCTTCAGTGCTTCCAAGAATGAATCACTTTGACACGGATCCTCCAACCTATTTTGAAGAGTTAACATATTAAATTAGTGAAATCAATGTTAGTACTAGCAACTATATAATTCATTTTGCAATATATGGTAGATAAGAAACAATATGATTTGAAAGCATGTTAGGTTCACTATACATATGTTGTATTTATACATGAGGTATCGTTTAGGTTTGATATGATTTAGTATATACTCAGATTCTTGGAGATTATATTAGTTAGCATATTCGTTTATTGATAAGTTGGTGGTTTAATGCTTGGCGTGATTGAATATTTTTTAGAAAGTGGTTACTGTAGTTAGTATACTCGACAGTAGTTAGGTGTTATTGGCATTCGATGATATTATATTCAACTAATCTTTTTTGGTATTCCATGATATTTTAAATGATTTTATGTTTAATGGTCTTATGATTCAATTTTTATTTAATTGAAAACCAAATAGGTGTTCGATGACAGTGATTTATTGTAAAGCTGGTTTTGTCATACCACATTTGAATCCGATTCCAAATATCAATTGTACTAAGATCTGAACTTTATAGAAACTGGCAGGTTCTAAAATTAAAGATTGAAGACCAGAGCAAGCACACTTTCAATGTAAAGACAAAGTGAGACTCTACGAAAAACCGGTTTGCAATTTTTCAAAGCTTCTATGTACAGAAGGAACATGGGAATAGGAACCGTAATTGAACATGTGTGTAAAAGGATCTGAGCATCATTTACCTATCTTGTTTTGTTTTTTTGTCGAACCTACTTTATAAAATTTAGTTGTTCTTACAACAAGATGAAGGACCAAACCGGCCAACATAATAGCTAAATAAAACAAAAACAAGAGATGGATGGAGGATAAATATATTACTCAAACAACTAAACATGAAAAGACGTCATCTAATCTCAATGTCAATAGCAACAGCAGATGAAATGTATCCTTGGAAATTAATGAACACATATAATGTCTTAAAGTCCGCAATTGAGACAACAACAAGTGCACAATTAATAATCGCTAGGTAGGCCGCAGCAGAAGATGTAATGTGATACCATAAAGCTGAGTCTTTAAAAAAGACAGAAACCAAATTCTTTGTAATATTTTTAACGAAATTCCCTACATAAAAACCACACAAAACATGTGGAAACATGAGACGAACTAACTCCATAAAGGACAAAATAGGACAAAGAAAGTCCAATAAACCCCGAACCTAAGCGAACATGGAACGGGAGCTGCAAACCGCAATAAACTGATCCTCATACATGGGTAAAGGGAGGCTAAACAAGAGCCCATCAGCTTCATACTGAGGTAAGTGCAATGACTGAATCTTAAGACAAAGGAAATTAACTCCTTACCAAAGGCAAATACTGGTAAGAAACGGGAGATCCAGGGGGTCATAAGGACCTTACATGTCAAAGACGAGTCAATGAGAAGATGAAGGGTACAATGCTTCAACCAGAACCAAAATATAGTGCAAAGCCAGTTAGCAACAGACATTCAAGACCGAAATATGAAGGAGATAGTGCTGGAAAGGTAGGCGACGAAACCACTCCGAACTGGCAAGACCAGATCCATATGTGATGGAGGGTATTGTTACGGAAATTCGACCTAGTCAATATTACGGGATACGATCTGAACATCTGAACTACGAGGTGAGAAAATAACTTTAAGTGAGGTCGAAACTATTCTTTATTGATCTTAAGGCCAAAGCCGAGCTGTGAACAGGATGGTACGAGGTGGGAGTCCGTCTAATGACATGCTCCCTAAAGATTGGTAGAGGTCGGAGCTTTATAGAAGTAGCTTGGCACTCTCGCAAGTTACAATGTGTCTAAAATGAAGGGTGAAGGGTCCTATTTACAGTGCTTGTGCGATGACTTCTCTTTGGGTTGTTGACTCCTTAGCGGGCTTGTCTTCGTGGGCTGACATGAGGTGTGATTGATTTAGCAAGATTTTCAATAGACTTTGGATGGGTGCTAAACCCATATCCAACAAGTAATCCCCCCCCCCCCAGTTCGTCGAACTACGATGATGAGTTCGGAAAAAATTTCGAGCATTTAAGTCTGGCGAAAATTTTGCTAGTTCAGTTTTGCTCTAATCATTCTTGTCCGCGTTATTGGAGTTCGTTTTACCCTCAGGGAAGCGAAAAGGCGTGGCTTTGAAAGGCGCGATTCTTTGTGTAAAATATAAATCCTTTCTTTTGGTAATTCAGATCTTGCTCTTTCGACTTCCGTCTTTTCTTTTTTCTCGGGCAATTGCGTGTTTGGCTTTGCTTTTGTTTTCTGAATCGTCATTTCTTTTGAGCTCTTTTCTTTTCCTTTCTCGGAGAGTGCATTTTCTCGGGGCTTTTGTTTGGGATTTCTCTTTTATCTTGTCTTTCCTTTCTTCTAGTTTGGATTCGTTGAGAGATGATTTGGGGGGATGCCATGTTGCCGGACTATATTCAGAGATTTCTTGCTTCCAATGCGAGCGCTCCTCCGGTTCGGGAGTCGATTGAAGATGTTTGTAACATCCACCTGATTGCCCAGATGGCTTAGGAACCGTTGGTGCTTCTGAGCCGGCCTGAGGGAGGAGAGGTGGCTCATATAGAGGTTCAGACTGCTAATACCACCGTACTTGATGACGCGGGAGACGAGATTGGTGGTGACAAAGGTAGTGCTGGTGTCGAAATAAGTGGTGTTGGTGTTGAAAAAGAATCATCCCCTGCTGGAGGAGGCAACACTGGTATCGAGGGAGAGTTATCTCTTGATGTAAGGGATGATATTGATGCTATGAGGGAGTTGTCTCTCGCTGATAGGGATTTCATTGATGTTAAGGAAGAGTCGTCCTTCTCTGATAGTGACTATGTTGGTGTTAGGGTTGTCTCTTGGCAACGCTGGTCCTTTCGAGGAGACGAGTGATGACCTTGCTTCTTTTGGAGGTGATGACCATTTGAGAAGGATGAGGCGTAGATCGTAAATCGAAGATGTGTCTACTGCAGATTTGGATCGCTTAGGAGATTATGTCGATCTAGATGTTCGGATGACTCTTGCCCATGCTGGGAAGCGTCGGGCGAAGGGGTCGTCGATGGGGGATGGTTCGTTGGTGATCGATAGCTCAAATTTTGCAAAGTGTTTGAAGGCTTTAGATGGTTCGTTCGATTTTCGTCATAATGGTCCCGACTTGATCATCCGTGATAGGATTTCTTGTATGAATCTCTTTCGTCATCTATCGCTGAAACCATGTCCTAACTTGGTTCCCGTCGACCAATTGTTTGAAGCCAAGACCCAACAGGATATGAGTCATCATTTTGCGATGGTGAACATCTTTGCTGACCTTCTTCCCTATGGTTTGTGAGGGTGTTTCTTCTTACGCCATTGTATTTCCTTTGGTTTTGCCAGGCCTTTGCCAATCTTAATCATCTCAGTGACTCCTATGCGACGGAGCTCAGGAGTTCCAAGGCCAGAGAGGAAGAGCTTAAGAAGGAAGTTGCGAGCTTCAGACGTTCCTTGCATGGTCCTGAAGGTATTCAAAGGAAGCTTGTCGAAGTCAAAGTTGCAAACGTCGAGCTCAAGGCTCGGATTCTTGTTCTTGAGAAAGATAGGCGGGAGTCCGAGGATCATAGCAGGGGTTTGATTTGTTCGCTGAGAGATGAGGTCAAGGCCCTCAAGTCCGAGCGTAATCGGCTGCGTTTATCGAG
Organism: Orychophragmus violaceus; assembly: GCA_030180135.1. Taxonomy (NCBI): domain Eukaryota; kingdom Viridiplantae; phylum Streptophyta; class Magnoliopsida; order Brassicales; family Brassicaceae; genus Orychophragmus; species Orychophragmus violaceus. The sequence goes on from CM058240.1 coordinate 12,667,660, forward strand.
TGAGAAAGTCGTTCTTCTTGAGATGCGGATGATGTATGAGAAGGCTTCTGAGCGTCTTTACAACATCAGAGTTGAGAAGAAAGATCACGCCCTGGCGACGAGTAAGTTGTTGGAGATACACCAGACTGTCGCCGTGTTGGGTGCTTTTCATCTCCTTGTGGAAGAAGGGATTGAAGTTCCTTATGCCCGTCTTGAGCGACTTAATGAGCACAATGCCCAGTTGCGGGCTGAGCTGCTCGCTTTGCCGGTTACGGATCTTGGGAAAGGCGATTTCTTTATGACTCCGCTTAACGATCTTGGGTATGAAGATGTATATTCTGAAGAGTTGGTCAACTTTCCTTATGGGTCGAACACCGTGCTGATTACTCTCGAGGTGGCTGCTGGTTTGCGAGCTCTGGGGATTTCCAAATGACTTAGTATCTTATGTGTGCATTTTTTTTGTAAATGTGTATGCCATTGTGTTTGGCTTTTGGATTGTTCGCCGTTGTGTTTAGCCTTGGTATGTTTTTTTTTGTTTAGGATTCAAGCTTGATGTATACCACGTTGTTTTTCTGCTTTTGGCAATTTGCGTAGTGTTCTTCTGTTCGGGGTTTCTGACGACCTCGTGTGAGTTCCCGAGGTGTTTCCTCGGGTTTTTTTTTTTGAACGAAGTGCGGGGACGTTGATGTCGCTTGGTTTTTGGCTGATTTTGCTCTTGATTTTCTGCAGGAGCGTACTGACTTCATTTTGTAATCGATTTTTCGGCCTTGGTTTTCCTTTTTGTGCGGGGTTGTGCTCGGTTTTGGTGTTTTTGGTCATTCCTTTGCATTTACGTTCGTAGATACGGAATCGGTTTTGGTGTTTGCGGTCATTCCTTTGCATTTACGTTCATAGATGCGGGCAGGATTCTGGTATTTGCGGTCATTCCTTTGCATTTACGTTCGTAGATGCGGGCATGGCCGAGCTTTGTTGCTAGCTTGGCTTCTCTCTCTCTCTCTCTTTTTCTTGTTATGTTTTGGTGTGATGGTTTTGCTCAAATTTTGCGAGCATTGGCGAGGGAAAATTCAGTCTTTGACTTGTCCTTTTTATGGCTTTTAACTACGAAGCTGCCTTCACCTTACATACAAATGGTTATAGGTGTGGGCTTGGACCCGGCTTATCCTGTCATTTGTTAGGTTTTAGGTGTGAGTACGTGCCCGACTTATCCTGTGAAGTCTCTGAATCGGATTGTGCGAAGGAGGTTCGGATTAATCAATCTATCCCGAGGACTTGTGCGGGTCAGGCCCCGGCTTTGGTGTTGTCGAAACCGATAACTTGGCGCGATGCCACTGCGCCTTGGGACGCGTTTTAGTTATATCGATCATTTAGCCAGGATGTCGATGTTAATATTTTGGGAAATCCAAGTATTTTCCGATAGAAAACATGCTTTAATTTTGAAGTAGAGGGGTGACTGGGCCTTGTAAAGAATGCCTATATACTCTCAAACGAGAGATCAAGTCGAGCGTAGTTCTTTCGTTGTTACAGAGGGTTTTGCGGAATACATATATATATATATATATATATGTGTGTGTGTGTGTGTGTGTGTGTGTGTGTGTGTGTGTGTGTGTGTGTGTGTGTGTGTGTGTGTGTGTGTGTGTGTGTGTGTGTGTGTGTGTGTGTGAAAGAACGATAGAGGATCTTATCTACGAGCTTGGATCCTGAGTTGCTGCTTTCTTTGGGGCTGTTTCCTTGTTTGGTTGCGTCGGACCTTGCGTGCCGCTTTGTGTTGTTGGTGTTTTGTTTTTGTCTGCGAGGTTAGCTCTTGGTTTCTTCTTTTCTCCCCAGATTGTGTGGGTTCTTGTGAGGTTGGGAATTTTACGCACCGATGGTAGGTTGAGGCGACCGCTTTCATCGCGTGGATCCACGGGGTTCCTAGTATTGCGTCGTACGTCGCTGGTCGGTCTATGACGAGGAAGGTGGTGGTATGGGTGACTTGTCCGGCATGCACTGGTAGTAGGATTGTTCCAATTATTGTTGTCGTTTCGCTGCTTAAGCTAGTGAGCGTTCTCTTTGGCCTTCTTACCATGTGCCTATCAAGCTTAATTTCCTGCAAAGTCCTTTTGAAAATAAGGTTAACTGAGCTTCCGGTGTCGACCAGGGCTCTAGCGATTCTGTGTTTATTTATTCGGAGTTTGATAACGAGTAGGTCGTGGCTCGGCTTGCCCGGTTCTTCTCTATTCTTGGTGGTGAAGGAAATCTTGTCTTTATCTTTTGTTTTGCTGATGCGGTCTCTTTCTGGTTCCGCGCCTTCTTCCTGATCGAAGGTCCTTACAGGGTCTGTTGAGTCGTCGTGACTGGGGAATCCTTCCAACATCATGTTGATATGTCTTCTTGGTGGGGGCTTTCCCGCTTCTTTTTCTCCTTGAGCTCGCTTGTGTGACTCTGCATCGGCATTGTCTTGCTCGTCTTGTTGTGCGCCCTGGACCTTTTTTTCTTTCCTATAACGAGCCGGACTCGCCCACCGTCGTCCATTGCTTGTTTTTCGGCTGGCATTATTTATGCGTTTCGATTTGTTATGTTTGTGTCTCCCCTTTGGTATTCTCCGAGGAGGAGGTTTTGAAGGTGATGACACTCGTCAGTGTCGTGCCCTGATCTTTGATGGTATGTGCAGAAAGGTCTATCCTTATCTCTCGCGTTTGCGCCTTTGTTTTTGGTGTGGTTCCTCGGGTTGCCCTGAAGGTCGTGCTCGCAAACGAAGTAGGCCGCCGCTTTCTTGCCTTCCTTCTTCGAGTTCTTGTATTCTTGATTGTAGTGTTGGCGCGGTTCGACGTATTCTTGAGTTGACTTCTTTTCTTTCGTGGGTTTTGTTGTCCCAAATTTTTTGGCGAGTAGTTCCCTTTCATCCTCTATCTTGGCGAAGATGGCGGCCCGATGGAGGGCGTCCTTGAGACTTTTCCATTTGTTTAGGGCTAGCTCACTGCGAAACGGTTATTCGTACCAGAGTCCGCTCCGTAACGCGGGTAGTCCTTCGCTGTCGGTCACCGAGATATTTGAAACGACGGCTTTGAACCTATCAATGTATGACCTTAGGGATTCGTGGTTTTCTTGGTTGATCGACCAGAGGTCGGCGCTCGATGCTCCCTCCTGAATGAACATTGAGTAGTTCTTGAGGAAAGTGGTTGTTAGTTGCTGATAGCTGTCAACGGAATGTGCTTCCATCCGCAAGAACCAGTTTAGGACGACGCCGCTGAGGTTTTCGACGAAGAGCTGGCAAAAACCGACGTCGCGCTCCTCGGGAAGGAATTGATTCCATCCCATCGCGATGCTGAAAGCTGTTAGGTATTGTCGGGGGTCTGAGCTGCCATTGTAGGTGGGCAGTTTGATTTTTCCTTGATGTCGGACTGGTGTTCCTGTTATTTTGCTTGTGAACGGTGTGTTTTGTGTTTCTGTTAAGATTATGTCGATATCGGGGGCCGAGCTGGTTGCTTTGTGGACTCTTGACGTCATGTTGTCCAGTTGTGCTTTCAGAAGCCTGATTTCAGACTCATGTGCCGACGTTAGTCGGGGTATGGTTGGTCGTTCGCCTGGCCCGATGGTTGTGTTTGGGAAGGCATCCACAAATTCTTCCATGTTTCGAGGTGCTCGTTGTTCGGTCGTTTAAAGGTTGTCAATCTGCTTGTGGCACGTGTTCTTGGCGTTTGCAATTTGTTCAAAGCGGTCGTTGTTGCATCGTGTTAGCTCCTCGATCTGTGCCATCAGAGTTCTTATGAGAGAAACGGTATCTTGCTAGTCTTGACCTGGGACTTGTACGATGGTCGTCATCGGTTCAGCGTCTCCGCGTGTGTTCGTGGTCCCGGTTTGGTTGACTTGGCTGTTGACCATCGACGTATTCGTGCGGGCTAGTGCAGTGTTGGGCCCGGTGGCTTTTGAGAGCCCCAAGGAAATGAGAGGGTTTGAGTTTGGATTCGAGGAGCTGGTTGGTGGGCGCGGCAGGTCCGTCCCTTTATCCGAGTTCGGGGGGTTTGAGTTTGGCGGCTGGTTTGCTGCTTTTTCCGAGCTGTCGCTGGCTGAAAGAGGTTCTGTCATCTCGGCTTCGTCTTAGAGCGTAAAGAAGTTTGTCACGTTCCACACAGACAGCGTCAATTGTTGTTACAGAACTTTGACCTACTCAATATTACGGGCTACGATCTGAACATCCAAACTACGAGGTGAGAAAATAACTTTAAGTGAGGTCGAAACTGTTCTTTATTGATCTTAAGGCCAAAGCCGAGCTGTGAACATGATGGTACGATGTGCTCCCTTAAGATTGCTTGAGGTCGGAGCTTTATAAAAGTAGCTCGGCACTCTTGCAAGTTACAATGTGTTTAAAATGAAGGGTGAAAGTTCCTATTTATAGTGCTTGTACGCTGACTTCTCTTTGGGCTGTTGACTTCTTAACGGACTTATCTTCGTGGGCCGATATGAAGTGTGATTGATTTAGCAAAATTTCCAATGGGCTTTGATGAATGCTAAACCCATATCCAATAGAGGGGCTAAAGAACCAAGGCAAAAGGAGAGAATGAGCACCGGGAGGCAGAGGCTGAAGAAGGGAGGTGGAGAGACGGGAGGATCCGGCGGGTCAGGGGGATCCAACTGTTTGGAGGATGCGACATCGGAACCAAACAGGTTTGTAATTTTCGGTTTATACTATACCCTTAATTTTATTGGAACCAAATCGCTTTGATTTATAAAATTAAAGACGTTTAATGAATTTAAAATTTACAAATAAATTAAATAGTGTATCTTGTAATTAAGTGGAATAAATATTCAGTTTGTGCTTCTATATTAATTGTATGGATGTTTGTGTGTGTTAACATAATTATACAATAGTATCCAAAAAAAACATAATTATACATGAGTAATCAATTGTAAACTCTAAAGTGTACAATCTTCAATATACATACAAACGTGATTATTTTTCCTTTGTCATGTTTTGGTCACCTGTCGTGCAGCTAAAGATGTATGGGATCAGACCTCTATCCCATAGCCAGCTTTAGGTTTCTCGCAAAACTCAGTCTTCCTCAATATCCATCACCTTCTCTCGGTGAGTAGAAAACATAACATCCATACCAAAACCAGATTATTATTTATTTGGGTGTTGTGGTATATTTGGAAAGCATCTACTATGAACAAGTTAGACTAACCCCGGAGGCTGTATGGTCTAGAGCCAGTGTTAACGCAGAGGTTTGGCTTGGCCTCCATGGAATCATCCCCTAAGAGAGTCCAAACCATGAAAAAGCCACGACTCATGGATGGATCAAACCTCATGTCAACATCGTCAAGTGTAACGTGGGATCTTCCTGGATCAACACTTATACCAATGGTGGGGTTTCTTGGATTGCACGTGACCACCAAAGATTCCCACTTTTCCATAGCAGACGTTCCTTGTCTGCAGTTCACAATCATTTGGAAAATGATATCCTGGGGCTTCAATGGACAATTGAATCTATGATCAGCCTGCAAGTGAAATCAGTAATCTTTGAATCTTCTTTTGTGGAAGTAAGACAAACCATGCTTAACCCTTCCTCATATCCTAGGCATGTCAGCTCATTAATCAGGTGTTATCCCTCTTGGGTTGTTTTGATGAATTATTTCAAAAACGTGATTATTTTGCATTTATTTAATTTAAAAACTGAACACCAAAGATGATGATTATTATTGAGTAAAACAAAAGGAGCAAGATATATTATTCATCGTATAGCTTGAGCCCGTCATACATAAGATCCTCACAATGCTTAACAAAAGGAAAAATCTCCCCCGAGTTTTTCCCCCAGTCAGCTTCACATCCATGAGACGGAGGAGTAAGGTAACAAGGCTCCATCGACGTGGATCGAACACACGGTGGATCAGGAGTTTTGAGATCCTTTGGCTGATAAAGTAACCATGGCTTTAATCCTCCAATACTATAAGCAACATACCCAAATGTAGACCTTGCGCTTGTGACAATGTTATCTGTTAAGCTCAGAAGATATATCTCAGCAAGCGCCTTTTGGTCGTGAAGCTTCTTGTCTGTTTGCTGAAACCTTTCTCCACTTGGCTGATTAACTTCAATAATCTCTCCTGTCAAACTTGGTCGCTCCCAAAACATATTCTTTAAGTTGTCAGAGTACTCTGGATATAGAGATGTGACAAGAACAGCTTTAAGTTTCGGGATACTCGATACATTGACTTGTGATTCTTGTTGTGTAGCCAGTTGAGGCAAAAGTTTCTCTCTTTGTGTACACCCTACGATCTGGTCCATGACGTGTTGGAAATATCCAGCGTCCTTTCTGAAAACTCGTATTTGAATCCCGAGTATTTCGTCTGCTTTGGATAAGTGAGCATGGTAGTGCCTTGTTACCATACCCCAAACTTGATTGGTCGGGTGAAAAAGATACCTAGACAAATGGTGAAAGACGGTATCTTTCTGCGGGAATAGCTTGATTAGTTCGGTACGGAAAGTTGGATTAAACCATAGAGATGGAACAAAGTAAACATTAGCTTGAACAATCAACCAAGGGACTTTGTCGACCAAACTTTGATCCTTTTCGCAGAAGAACATCTTATCTTCATCCCTTGAATCATGGAGGTTATGAAGATATAGATGATGTGGGATTGAAGTCGAGTTGATGGCATGATTGTTCAACATTGTTCCGTAACAACGAGGGTAACCCTTGTTAAACCGATAATTCATCAATGGAAAGTCAAGAGGAAGCAACCATGAAGTACCTGGAAATGGCTCACATAAGATATCACTAACATCTTTGCGGTTATCAACAAGAATGATTCTCTCTGTTAAGAGAGCGTAGACGAACACAGAAGCAAGAGTAAGCATTCTGTTTCCAAGGCCGTAACCCGCAAGCCACACAATGTATCTGCATTCACCAACAGAGGTGCTTGCATGATTCTCATCACCAACAAGATTCTTTGTTGCTTCCTTGTAAGCTTTTGTGTCTGGACCGCAACGCTTGTGAAGCACCTCATAGCTTCTAAGCTTAGAGATGAGATATTCAGAAGGCTTGTATGGTGAAGGCTGGCGATACAACAACGATTTTTGATACCTACTTAAGCAAGAACCTTCATCGAATTCCGCAGTTAAAAGCCCACCTACCAGTTTATCCCTCGGTGTTTTGGATTCTTTTGAAACTATTACAAGAAATGAAAGTATTTAAGTTAAAACGAGGATTCTTTTTAGTTGCAACTAAAACACAAAAGATAAATGAGTTTTTTACCGTTGGTTATAGCATCAAGAAGTTGGTTCTTGAAATTGTTTGAGGGTGATAGTAACATTATAGACAAAATTAGTAAGCAACTAAAGACGACGACTGTTATCAGAATCTTCATCTTCACACTCAAAGCCCTGAAAATGTTACTGGAGATATGAAATTTGTGATACATGTTGACTTTAGTTTGATCGCTTATAATTAGGAGATGATTCAAAAAGAGTTATATATCTAGCGTAATTACAACTCTTAATGTAATTTGAAGTTAACGATACTATGTATTTATAAATACAGTAAGACTTTTGAACATTTTAATGGCGTGTTGGTCAAGTTTTTGACTGTCACGAAGTCCGAACGTGACTTTACTTTGCTCAATGTAAAAATGGTCTTGACTTATTATTTTCAACATTAAGTATTCGATTAGTGGACCATTTGGAGAGATAGAAAATATGGAGGAATAATATCTTTCTCTTTAAGCAATTTAAAAACACTTTATTACTTTCTCTGTTCGAACATCAACCGCCGCGGCTGTTCGGCTAAAAACTCGCATAATCGAAAAAACTCACTTTTCTGTCCATTTTAATTTCAAAATCGAAGTTTTCTAGGTAGATCTAACAAGTTTGGTTACTAATGCAAGCAAAAATGAGAAGAATTCAAAGTAGCGTAACAAGTTTGTTTTTACGGTACAAATCTCTTTCTCTCTATTTCATATTTCCTCTGCCCTCTCACTAGAACACTTGCTTATTGATTTCCTGCTTCCGGCGACCGGTATCGGTGTTATGCCGAGCCGGCGTCGGGTTACTTTTGGTGTTTTATATTCGTTTTAAGATCTTGTGTTTATTTCCTTTCACTTTTCCGATCTGGATCTATCCATGTCGGATTTTGTTTGTTTGTAATAATCCCAGTCGGAGTTCTCTCTACCGATTCTGTATCGGATTGATGGTTTCCTTTCCTTTTTCATCTATTATTCCGATTGACTCCTTTGTTGTTACCCACGTCTCTGTCACCTTGATTACATCTTTTTGCAGGAGTAATATCTTCATCATCATGCAGGCGGATCTCTGTAGATCCAAGATGGAGCTTCCTCTATGAAGATTTGATCGAGTTTTCTCAGATTTGAGCTCTGCTTTGATTTTAACGGCGGTTTGGTGGCGATAACTCGAAGGATTTCATCGTCTGGTGTTTGGCTCCGATCTCCGGCGATAAGGTCGAGTTCTTCGTGGAATAACCGACCTTGGCGGTGTCACAAGCTCCTGCTCTCACGTGTCTTGGCTCCTACACGTGGCCCTTTTTTGGACATAAAGATCAATATATTGGGTCTTCTTATGTTGGGCTTATTTTATTATGTGTAAATGGGCTGGGGTGGTTTTCGGATAAACACTGATGTAAGCCTTTGGGCTTTAAATCAATGAAAATCGGTTGACAAAACAAATACAAGCAAAAATGAAAGAAAAGGGGAAAAACAGTCAGCGGCCGCCATGGATGTGTTTAGGTCGCGCATACCTGAAGTAGAAGATGACTGTGAAATACCAATTTTGCCCATCATTAACTTTTTAAATTAAAAACAGCGATACAGGACTCGAACCCCTACATCAAACACATTAATTCATGAATCAACCACTAGACTACGAAAGACACTACAATCTGTCTTAACATTTTAATATATATATATATATATAAGTCAAAAATTCATCCCCGCGTAAATCCCGCTTAATCCCCGATTTCTGGTTAACTCACTAGGCTCAGATCAGCCGCACTTACAGCGCCTAACGAATTTCCGAACAAGGATTACTTTCAATAAAAGTATTTTTAAATTAAAATCGGTTCGCAAAAAACTTTAACATCTAAACAAAAAATAAGATCGGTATACAACTAAAGTCTTAAAACCTAAAAGAAGAGAAAAAAAAAACTTAACCAATCTCAAGAAGAAAAAACGACTTAAAACATATATAAATGAGAAGATATATTAAAGTAAAAATACATCCATAACTTTATAAAACAAAGTAAACATCGTTTTCTCTCTCATGCGATGAAAAGTGCGATCGCACTTCTTCATCTCTAACTTCCTTTTTTCCAGAATTGATTGAGATTACTGTCGTTTATGGGAGATTTATACAGGATTATAATCATTTTCCAGGCGTTGTTTTAATGGCAACGTTTGGAACTATGAATCTGATTTATAATCTCTTTATGAGAACAGTTAAACTCGATCTTGGTGTTGGTGTAACAACGGCACTTCAAATCCCCCATCAATGGCACATGAGGGATGAGAGATGGTTTTCATTTATAATTATTAGTCGTGGTCGTGGAACAGTTTCTGGTGACTCTATTTGGTTTCTCCCCGATGATGGTGATAAGTTGATATTGTTGTCTCTACCACTACTTCTCGCCATCATAATTCGATCTCAATATCGTGACCGAATCTTTCACAGGGGTTTTGGTATCATCTTCTGCCCTTTTGTCATCATTACTGAGCGTGTCCTTTCAATGTCCTTAGCAAAGGACATTTATGGCAAATACGCTTGGGTTTTTACGGCATCTTATGTCGATTATTTGTCAAAACTAATGTTTATTATTAGTTTTGTGGTTGTTTCCGGGTGTCATCTTAATTTGGTGGCTATCCGAAGATCGAAACAAATCTTCTCAGATTTGTTGTGGAAACGTCGTCCGCCACGGAAACCACCATGGGAATTAGAGATATTGAGAGTTAGTAAGAAGACAAATACATCACTCATTAGACTTTGTTCGGAGACAAAATTCTTCATAAAGACCTTGATACGGAATTGTTGGTATCAATGTGTCTACTTTTCAGAGATACATGTCGGCACATCGGGTTTCAAGATGCGGTTTGTTAAAAGAAAGTTCAGCCAAAAGATGCTGCATACAAATCACATAAGAGAAAAAACAAATATGAAGTTGGACAATAATCGATATTATGATCGATTAGCGAGTAAGACTACTCTTCGGAAAGCATCGTTAAACTCCCTTCTGCTGTATTTTCTCAGTGTATGGCACATACATATGTGTATGTAATAATTGTGTTGTTGTATTTCTGTATAATGTCTTTGATATTGTAATCAAACATTGTATTTGTTTATTAATAAAGTTATGATTTCGTCGAAAAAAAAAAAAAAACTTTATAAAACAAAGTTATTTTCTCATGTCGTTAGAATGAGAAACTAATTTTACGGTTAACTCGCTATTACGACAATCTCATTGTATAATAAATTATGAATGGCTTCATCTAGAGCTCTCAAAATGGGCTGGCTCCGACTGTCCATGACAGTCCATGTTCAATAGATTATGTACCGGTCATAGACAAATCCATATATTAAATGACTAAAATGGACATGAACAATAATGTTCATGGACAAAATGGACTAGACGTGTTTAGGCATAGATAGTACAATGGACAATCCAATATATTTAATTATTATGTCAAAATTTGAGGTTTTCTTACCAAAATGTAAGATCGAGTGTCCTGTAAAAAATATGTTTTTACAACAAAATCATAAAATTTTGTTTTCTCGCCAAAAATGTAATTCCATATTTTCTCGTTAAAAACATGATTCTGCATTCCCCCCCCCCCCAAACATGATTCCGCATTTTACCGCCAAAAACATGATTGCGCGGTTTACCGCCAAAACATGATTCGCGTTTTTCCGTCAAAAATATGATTCCACATTTTCCTACCAAAAACATGATTCCATATTTTACCGCCAAAAACATGATTTCGCGTGTTCTCCCCAAAAACGTGATTCCGCATTTTCTCGCCAAAAATGCAACTCTATTTTTTCCGCCAAAAACGTGATTTCGTTTTTCCTGCCAAAAACGATATTTCATGTTTTCCCTCAAAAACGAGATTCCGCGTTTTTCCGCAAAAATGTGATTATGTGTTTTCACGCGAAAAACGAGATTACCCGGTTTCCCATCAAAAAATGGATTCCATGTTTTCCTAAAAAAATATGATACCATATTTTCTTGCCAAAATCTTGATTTCGCAGTTTTCCGCTAAAACGTGATTCTGTGTTTTCTCATCAAAAACGTGATTTCTTTGTTTTACTCAAAAATTTGAAATTAACCTTATTTTTAACCATTTGTATGTTTAGGTAAATAAGTTATTAAAGTTATATTTTGATATTAAATATAAATTTAAAATATTACAATTTTGAAGATGGTAATGAAATGTCCATTAATGAAATATCCTTTATTGAAGGGTACATAGCTAGTTTTCACGAAGTATAATTATAATATTTTGAACTACATTTTGTTTGTTGTTAGCCGAATCTTTCCGACAACCTAATTTTTTCTAATCTCTGAAATCCAACTTCAGTAATACCAGCTTCCGTCAATCTCTGATTAAATTCATATTATCTTTAGATAGTAGAAACTAGAGTTCAACATTATTTTAGACAATTTTTCTTCCGATTTTGTAAATTGTTTTCAAGTTTAAATGCGATTTAGATGACTCCTTGTGATATTATTAAAGTGCAGTTATTTTTTGTCTTCTCATCTAGTTAACCTATGTAAAAATAGTATTTTATATTTAAACTAATATAAAATAGTTGATTTTTAATGCGTGCATTTCAACTTAATTGTATTTTGAAGTTGTTGGAGAAAGATTTATCACCCTTCTAAAAAATCATTCTAAATTAAGATCGGTCCGCAAAAAATCATAACAACTCAGTCGAAAAGGACAGTCGACATAAATAAGAAAATCTCAAGATAAAAGAAAAACTTAAATTAAAAAAAATAAAATATAGTGTTGATCAATAAACAAAGATAATATCAGTTAGGAAAAAAGAAAATAATGTCAATTAAAAAAAGATAAAAAACATAAAAGAGCACAAAAACATGAATAATTTGAGCAAATGTATCCTTTTTAAAAGTAATAGCAAAGTTCTATCATTTGAAAACTCATTGCATTTTTGTATCTTTTTCTTATATTATGGACCTACAACATTATTTTGACCCTAGCCAACAAACCAACTAAATTATATTATAGTTAGCTAACGCAGTTACGTTTCGATCTAGTTAGACATAAAACAATCTTTTTAAGTAGTGTGGTTTGTCACTTTGATTTAAAAAAGATTTTTATGTTATTTTCATCTAAACTGGACTAAAATATCAAATACACATCTGATATGCAAGATACAGAGCACTTAGCTCTCAACATACGTAGAAATAGAGGAAATAGCTCATGGATACCGCAGACCAACCAAGCTCGAAGATGAAGCAAAATTTTGGGATCTTCTTCTACTTGATGAATTTTCTTTACCTCTTTTAGATTCAAACTTCGTACACATTTTATTTTGAGTATTAATCAAGTATTTTGTTATGTTTTTATAATTTCTTCTTCTTAATCATGTTTTCTCATTTAATATTATAGGTTTAGTTGGAAAAATGGTGATTAGTGAGTAGTTTTCTTTGGATCTTTGAGATGAGGTAGATTATGACTTAATTAGGGATGATCTAAGAGTATTTAGTGCTTAATTAATGTTAATCCTACTCTATTAAGTTGTTCTCTAAGCTAGATTAAAAGAAATTGTTGAATCTAGATGTTAGGTTTTCTCTTGCCCACAAAATGTTTGATGAAATGTTTGAAAGAACTTAATTAGAGATTTTGCATGTTTAGCCAATGAGAATTTATGTCTAAGGTATTTAATAGTCAAACGAACTTGTTTTGCAGATTTGATTGATTCTTAATCACAATTGATAGATTGATCTTGATTAGAAGTTGATTAAAAGAATTTTTTGTCTAGAGATATGATTAATCTAATGGATTGAATTCTTGACTAAGGATTAAGTTTGCATCGACTAGTGTTATGATTGAGATTGAATGCATGCTATTGTGTACTTTGATATTGAAAAATTGATAATTGAAAATTAGTGTTTGACTGATTAGCACCTAATTTTGATCATCCCTAGTTAGTTTTGATGCATTGACCTCATCTTATACCATTTATCTTATTCATTGCTTGCTTCTTTATTGCTTTCTATTGTTGCATTGATCTTGTTTTCTTTTGTCATTTAGGATTGCTAGTTATAAAATCTTTCTTGATTGGCTTAGCTTGATAGAGTTGTATGTATTTTTGGTGAATTAAACTCATACCTATTTGGATTTGACCTCAATCTAGATTACAATGACGTTGTCTTATAGATTGAATAATTGATCTCAAAAACTAAAAATTCTTATATCAATTAACATAGTAAAAATTTAATTTTATTAAGGGTAAGTAAGTAATCAATCAATATGAGAGTGAGTGAGAACTCAAATCATTTCTTATTTAATATAAAGAATAACATGATTCACCGGGCACCATGTGCGACACAAAATATCTAATATCAATATATTTAAACTTTTATCTAAACTTTATATTAAAAACAATTTATCTTTTATATCTTTTCAAAATTAATATTAACAATAATTATGCAATTCATTATATAAAATCATTTTATCCATAACAAACATATCTACTAATTTTAAAATCACCAAATATATTATAACAAAAATTATTTGATATTTAAAAAAATTATTACCGGAATTATATTTAGTATGCCTACTAAACATAATAAAAATATTTAAATTAATATAATAAATAACAAAATTTTCAATTTAAAATAAGGTTAGCATGATCATTAAAAAAAGATAAGATTAGCATAGTAAAAATATAATTTCATCAAAAGTGAGGTAGTAGTCAATTAATTTGAAAGTTAGTCAATATACTGAAACTTTTCTCTAAATTTTATATTAAAATAATATATCGTATAGATCTTTTCAAAATTAATATTAACGATAATTATGCAAAAAAATTATTTAAAGCTATTTTATTTATAACAAATATATCTACTGATATTTTGAAATCAACAAATATGTTATATTAAAATTATTTGATATTTAAAACATTACTACCAAAATTATATATCTATATATATTAAACTTAAGAAAATTAATTATTTGAATTAATAGAATAAATAATAATATTTTTAATTAAAATAAGATTAGCATAATAAAATATATATATATATATATATATATATATATATATATATATATAATTTCATTAAAAGTAAGATATAATCAACGAATCTAAATGTTAATAAGAGCGAATCACTTCCGGATTAATATAAAATATGAATTTTTTCTGAACGTGTAATTTTTTTTCTTCAACTTCAATTTCTAAGTTTTATATATTATGGACACATTTGCACTAAAAGAAGATTATATATTTTTTTTACTATTCTTACAGTGACAAAATAATTAATGTATTTGAAATATGCAACTTGGCCTATTAGCTCAGTTGGTTAGAGCGTTGTGCTAATAACGTAAAAGTCGCAGGTTCGAAACCTGCATAGGGTGCTTAAGCTTCTTTTTTTTTTGAACCGAAACTTAAAACCTTCATTGAATCAAACAGAGGAACCTACAATCACATCAAATATACCATATTGGAGGGCTTCCTTTGCCACAGAGTCAGCCTCCACATTGTTTTTCCTTGATATGTAAGAGAAACAGATAAATTCAAATTCTACAGCTAACTTCTCAATGTCATTTATAATTCCATATAGCTCCAATGGGTATTCCTTCTTGGATAGAACACGAATCAAGTTTAGGTTATCCGAGGAAATCAAAATCTTGCTTCTCTTGTTTGCTCTTAAGTGTCTTAAAGCCTCCAAGCATGCTAATCCTTCAGCCACCAATGGTGACCTCACACAGCTTCTTTTCATCGAGCTCAGATCTTCCCCTGTTGCTAACAGGAAAACGTGTAGGAACGGTTTAACAGGAGTACGGTAAAAGTGCTAGGCATTTACTGTACTTAGAGAGAATAAAAGGTTTAGCCAATGTGCATCGATCGATGCACAAGGTGCAACGATCGATGCAGTGCGAAAACGCTTTCGAGTTAATTGGCATTTGGGCCAAATGGCCCAAACGGAACCGAACGAGTTTTATAAATAAAACTCGAGTTCAGAACCAGAATAACCCTAATCTGAGCCGTCAACTCTCTCTCTCCCCTGCGCCGTTTTCTCCCAGTGGCCTAGCAGCCTGCTTCCTGATTGGTGTGCGTGTGTGAACCTCTGGAGGAGTTATCTCTCGGTGGCTCTCTGATCTCTGACCTGTTCTTCATATTTCCGCTGCATAAAAGGTAACAGGTGAGATCTATATTGTTTCTATTCAAGAGAACCTAGATCTGGCATGTTTAGGATCAAGTAATCTGATGAATTGAATCAGGATCAACACCAAAAGATCCTTCAGTGGTATCAGAGCCATTGGTTCTGGTTTTTTCTTGTTTAGATTCAAGTTTAGGATTGTTTTCTTGTTTAAGAAGTGTTTTGAATCAATTACTGATGAGAGAAATCACTTAAGCAACAAGGAATTGAAACCTAAACACATTTGAAATCGCAAAAATCCAAGCTATATTGATTTGGAAGAATGCGATTTTCATATAGAAGTATCGGCTGTGATCGCGATGCATCGATCGATGCGATCGCATGATCGGTCGATACAACCACGAGAGATCGCATTGCATCGATCGATGCAATGCAAGGATCGATCGTTGCAGTCGCGAGAGATTGACCGCGATCGCATGGATCGTTCAAACGATCGCATGGATCTAGCGAGAATCTCTCGGCCAAACCTGATAACCGTTCGTGCACGCGTGAGAGCATCGATCGATGCAGGATCGATGAACGATCGTTGCAGGATCGATGCTGAGAGCATCGATCGATGCGGTTAGGGTTTAGACTCGGTTTAATTTAATTAAAATTAAACGTCTCGGTTTAATAAACAGATTTAATAATTTTATTAAGTCTGGTTAAACCGGGATAAGAAATCCAATGTCGAAATAATTATTGGATTTAGTGCCTAAACCAGGATTTTCTAATTTGATTTGGTTGGACCAAATAAATTGAGAAAATCCGGTTTAGTAAATAATCGGTTGACAATTGTGGTCGTCGTAGTAATTAATTTTGGTTAGACCAATTTTAATGAACCAGACCGGTTATGTCATTTAATTGGACAATTGGGTTATGTCTTGGACATGGACCAATTCTTGTGCCTCGGGCCAAGAAGTTAAAACAATTGGGCCAATTATTTGAGTCTTTTCTTCAGATTAATTTAAAATTTATTTTTATAAAATTTTGAAATCGATTTTAAATTAATAAGTTTCCAAAATTTTGAAATTAGAAAGTTTCTTAAATTAGAAGTTTCTGAATTTGCATGTTTTGGATTTAAGGAAAGTTTCCATTTTTAGAAAGTTTCCTAAAATAGTAGGTTTCCTAAAATAGAAAGTTTCCCGAAATAGTAATCTTCTATTTTGGGAATGAAATTTTAATAAACCTACGAACCTCATATAATATCAAGCGTTGGATGTCTTGTCCATTCTATGTCAGCTGTCAAAGCCCATTCAATTGTATTCATGGCCTTACAGTGTGAGGATGTCTGCTTTTGCGTGGGTAAGACGGTTTGTGATTCATAAATGTCATTGGGAGTCCCAAACATTAATGATTACATGACTGTATAGTCTGGTTTTCTTGACTAGGCCATCGGGAGTCCCGGGCCTTGAGACATCAGAGTGGATTGGGCCTCGGGCCCAGATTCACAACCAAGAGTTATATCACGGATATAATTAGCCGATACAGGGCTTACCGATATAAGCTAAGGTTGGGTGACGGCCAGTGGCCCACTTTAATCTTAGTTATATGTGGATCTTGGAATCATTGTATTCTATTGAGGGTAACTTATGTTATTGAATATAATGCGTGATTAATCATATTAATTTTAATACGAGATTAATCATATTGAACATGTTAACTAAAATCCTTTTATCTTAAATTTCAGTTATGACTAGCACAAACAATCAAAACACTTTCTCGATCCGGTCTATCCTTGGGATGGACAAGCTGAACGGATCAAATTTCTTGACTTGGTCGCGGAACCTGAGGCTAGTCCTCAGGCAGGAGAGAAAGGACTATGTTCTTGAGAGAGCTCTCCCCGTGAGGATCGGGTCCAATGCTTCTCATGCAGTATATGATGCTTGGAATAAGCATTATAATGATGCGGTAGATGTGCGTGGTCTGATATTGGCTACCATGGACTCAGACTTGCGGAAGCAATATGAGAACATGGAGTCGCCAATAGAGATGATCAGCAGCCTGAAATTGAAATTTCAGGAGCAGATAAGAGTGGAGAGATACCAGTTGGTTAAATCTCTCACTAGCTGCAAGCTACCAAATGATTATCCAGTAAGTCCTCATGTCAGTAAAATGATGGGTTACATTTATAACCTGAGGAAACTGGATTATCCAGTTAGCCAAGAAATGGCAACTGAAATCATTCTGCAGTCACTGCCGTCAAGCTATGATAAGTTCAGAAAGAACTATATCAAGAAAGGCTTAACGAAGACGCTGACTGAACTGCATGATATGCTCAAGACAGTTGAGCCAAACGTGAAGAGTACCCTGTACAATCTCATCAATGAGAAGGGTAGGTTTACTAAACCTAATGCTGACAAGGGTGAAGACAAAGTTGTCCAGATTTTGAATCATGGCAAGCGTGTGTCTTCTGAGCCCGAGTCAGATACCTCTTACGTTGGTAAGTGCTGCTACTGTAAGGAGACAGGGCATTGGAAGAGAGATTGCATTAAATTCATGGAAGATGATGAGGAGTTAAAGTCGATGTATGCGACTACTTCCTCAGGTATTCATGTTATTACTTCAAGTTCTACCTTAAAGGTATTGGATACTGGTTGTGGCACTGATATTTGTGATAATATGCAGAGCTTAAGCAACAGTAGAACGTTGAAGGAAGGGCAAGTGAAACTACATGTCTGGAAGGAGCTTGGGATGCTGCCTCAGTCGTAGGGTTTTTCACTTATAGATCCCTTTGAGGCTTGGTTTTGTATTAAGTAATTGCTACAATGTACCTGCTTTAAGCAGAGTTGTTTTTCATTTTCTTGTAAGAATTTGAATGTTTTTCGTTTTGATAAAAGACAAGTTTTGTTCTTTTGATCTTAATGAAATATTAATTGTAGCACCCTATTCATGGAATGGGTTTTATATCTTAAACCAAAGAGTGCCTAAATGTAACATAAATACCGAATTGGTTTAAATCTGATGAATTAAACCTGATTTTTTCTTGGCATAAAGTCTTGGTCACATAGAGTAAGTCGGATTCAGAAATCCCATAGTCATGGACGTTTGGGCTCATTTGATAAAATATCTTATGAGACTTGAATTCTGTTTACTAGACCAAAAGGTAAAGGGCCTATCTTAGCCGAGCTAGAGAAAAGCCCAAAGGCTTATTGGACCTGGAACATACTCATGTATGTGGCCCAATGAGCAGTAATGCCAGAGAAAATCTCCTGTACTTCATTGTCTCTACTGATTACTTCAGTGAGTGTGACTGTGTTCATTTGATGAGACACAAGTCTGAATTCTTTGACATGGTCAAAAGAGTTCCAGAATGAAGTATAGGATCTGAATGACAAAAGTATTAAGACTCTGGATTAAATCACGAGTGAGAATACTTAAGTCATTGATTGTGTGATCATCTTAATGAGTGTGAAATCGTTTCACAGCTCATTTCTCCTGAAAACCTGAAGGTGTTTCTGTGAGAAAGAATCAGATCTTATTAGAAATGATTAAAGATGAGTCACACGAATCTTCCATGATATTATTCAAAAATAACGCTCTAAAATATCTAAGTTTACGCTGAAATAGTTCCACAAATATCGGTTGAAAGACACCACGTTAATGTGGATTGGAATCGATCCAAATTTGTCTTTACTGAGTATTTGTAGTTGTGCTACTTCGCTGGTTGTCCTAGAGAAACTAAGGCTTGTTACTTTTACGTCCAATCTGTTTTCTAAGAAGGGAAGTTATTTTCCAAGAAGAACAGTGGGAGTAAAAGCATAACTCGAAGTTTTCTTAAGGAAACCAAGGCTCGGTATTTTACTACCATTCTGTTTTCTAAGAAGGAAATTACTTTCCAAGAAGAACAGTGGGAGTAAAAGTATTTTTACGACCATTCTGTTTTCTAAGAAGGGAAGTTACTTTCCAAAGAAGAACAGTGGGAGTAAAAGTACAACTCGAAGAAATTCGAGAAATACAGGAGGCTGCTTAACCTATTGAGGGAGAGCAGCGGAAGGATTTACAGATTTCTGTAGAATCTACACCTGTGGAGCCTGAAGTTCGCAGATATGAATCAGTTACTAATCCGAGAGTGATTTCTCGTCATTAGTTAAAACCTGATAATCATTGAAAGTTCGCATGATCTGATGATCATTGAAAGCGATGAATCTGCGAAATTCAAAGAAGTGAAAGTGAGCCCGGACTCCGAAAAATTACATTTTATGTAAGTTAGCTTCATCGATCCATTCATGGATGGAAGCAAACATATCGGAGTTGGAATCTTCGTTCTGTTGAAGTAGTCAAGGTTTTGACTTGAACAGGAACGAAGCGGAACTGTGTGTTTACTAATAGATAAGTGGGAGCGATATTACATTTCTCATAGTGTATGTCGATGACATACTGATTCTCGGATATAACGTCCCGATGCTGCAGTCGGTAAAGGACTGGCTTGGGAGTTGGTTTTGTGAATGACATGGGTATAGCCACGAAAGTCTTGGATTTTGGATTTAAAGATAGAGATCCAAAAGAGCTGGTAGGACAATGTCAGGATTCTTATTCTGACAAAGTCCTACACGTTTTTTCAGCAATCCAAGAAGGGTTTTATGCCAATGTCACATGGCATTAAGTTAAGCAAGATACAGTATCCTACGATAACTGCTGAGCTTAAATGCATGGATAGGATTCCATATGCTTCGGTAATTGGATCTATCATGTATGCCATGAAATGTACTTGTTTGATGTTGCTTTAATGTTAAGCAAGACAAGTAAAGACCAGTCAAATCCAGCAAAGAATCAAGTTTCCTAAAGTATGTCCTAAAGTATTTGAGGAATACTAAGGATAAGTTCTTGATTTACGGAGAAAGTGATGTGCTACAAGTCAGCAGAGTCTGAAAGGCAAGTTTCCAACAGACAAAGATGATTTCCGGTCACAGTCCGGTTATATCTTGTGTCTGTCTGGCGGTGCAAGGCACTGTTGCTGACTCCATGACTTAAACTGAACATTTCGCAACTTGGGAAGCGGCGAAAGAGGTTGTTTGGAAAGAAGAGTTCGTCACTGAACTTGATGTGATTCCCAGCATAGATAAGACTAGCTGCACATCAGAGGTCCAAACACCTAGAGGATAGGTATAACCTAATCCGTGAGATAAATGACAGAGATGTTAAGTAGATCAGCAAGTTTCAACGAATGAGAACGTTGCTAATCTATTAACGAAGCCACTCCTTAGGCCTAAGCACGAGTCACGGACTGTTGCTATAGGATAAATGAAATTAAGATGTAGTCTAAATTTCAGTGGGAGTTAGTAAAGGGCTTTATTTAGTTATTTGATATGTTCTTGTAAAACATTTGAGATGTTTGATAATGAAATTATTATTTCAAGATTATTTTAACTGTGATGAAATAATCGTTCCAAAATGATATGAACCATTTTATAGGTCATCGAAGTAAATGACTTGATCTTGAGTCATCGAAGTCATTTAGCTTGATCATGAGACCCTATATTTGATAGATGTTTTATATCATCCTGTCCCTAGTCGAAGGTTGTTGAAATTGGAACACCAACAACCGTGTGAGACTGGATTGGTACGTGACTTATGACAAAGTCTCAGTGTGTCATAGATGCGCGGCATCAAAGTCAGTACATAGGTGTATGTTTGGGAACATACGACCGGACAAGACCCGCTTATAAGAACTCTTCAGGATATTTATATCTGTGTCATAAGAGATTCTTACTACGACTATAGAGTATAGTCCTTAGACCTGAGTTCGCATGCATGTGACTGCACATGGACTGATGTACTTTGATCATTGTCTAACGCTATCGTTCTGCGATAGTTATAAGGACCTTGTTTGGGTACATTGTGAAATGAGTAGTTTACAGTGATGGAACAAGACGGGATTTGTCCCTCCAATATATATGGAGTGAATATCTCTAGGCCAATCGGAGATTTGAATACTGGAAAATGCATGGCCATGCTCAAACGGACTTTCCCGAGTCGTTTGGATTGTCAGTATCAAATCAGAGTCCGATGAACAAGATTAGGCTTTATAAGGATGACACTAATCTTGCCTTATGACTAATCGAGATATTGAGACAAAAGGATTATGAATACAGAGATTCCAGTACAAGTGGGAGATTGTTGGAATTGTGTCCAGTAATCTCGGTACTGTCTCTAGAAAGTAAGAGTATGTCAAAGATCAGACATAAGTCATATAATACTGGGGGTCATGATGGCTTGCTAGAGTCCGCTCATGATCTATAAGTCTTGGACTTATTGCCTTTATTATATGATCCCATATGGGTCACACGCCTAAGCTAACAGGAAAACGTGTAGGAACGGTTTAAGAGGAGTACGGTAAAAGTGCTAGGCATTTACTGTACTTAGAGAGAATAAAAGGTTTAGCCAATGTGCATCGATCGATGCACAAGGTGCAACGATCGATGCAGTGCGAAAACGCTTTCGAGTTAATTGGCATTTGGGCCAAATGGCCCAAACGGAACCGAACGAGTTTTATAAATAAAACTCGAGTTCAGAACCAGAATAACCCTAATCTGAGCCGTCAACTCTCTCTCTCCCCTGCGCCGGTTTCTCCCAGTGGCCTAGCAGCCTGCTTCCTGATTGGTGTGCGTGTGTGAACCTCTGGAGGAGTTATCTCTCGGTGGCTCTCTGATCTCTGACCTGTTCTTCATATTTCCGCTGCATAAAAGGTAACAGGTGAGATCTATATTGTTTCTATTCAAGAGAACCTAGATCTGGCATGTTTAGGATCAAGTAATCTGATGAATTGAATCAGGATTAACACCAAAAGATCCTTCAGTTTCCTCCATACCTCGGTCGCAAAGCTGCAATGGAATAAGATGTGACCCACATCTTCATTTTCGCCACATCTGCAAAACTTTGGATCCTGGATGATGTTCCTCCGTGCTAGATTACTCGCCACAGGTAGAGCGTTGCGCTTTGCCTTCCAAATGAACATCATCAACTTGGGTGATATCTCTCTTTCCCATATGTTCTTTATTCAGTTAAAGTACTGGGTTTGGTCCTCTGCAGCCGTAATTCTAGTTGATAGTTTCAGGGCTTGGTAATAGCCTCCTTTCGTCGAGTAATTGCCACATTTGTCATGGAGCAAGAAGAGTTTGTCTCTCGCTCCCACTACACTAGGTTGTATGTTGAGTATGTCCTTCTCTCGCTCTGGGAAGAGCAGTCGAATTTTCTCCTCATCACATTCTTTTGTTCCTGGCTTGAACAATGTCGCCACTGTCCATTCTCTTGTTTGCTCTGTCGCTGGGCCATATAACACTTCTTGGCGATCAAGTGCAATCCATGAGTCCTTCCAAATTTTAACATCTTCTCCATCTCCAATGGCATACCCCAATCCATGTTTTATCAAGTCCCTTCCAACCAGTACACCACGCCAGCCGTGAGAGATGTTAGTCTTCGCTTCAACGTCCATGAAGTTTTCTTTATTGCAATACTTTCCCAATATCATTCTCGCCAACAAGCTGTTAGGTTTTGATAAGATTCTCCAACTGGTTTTTGCTAGTAAAGCGTCATTAAAGGCTTCCACATCTCTGAATCCTAGTCCTCCTTCTCGCTTTGACTTTACCATCTTCTCCCAAGATACCCAGTACATGCTTCTCTTCTTCGGGTTTGAGTCCCACCAAAATCTAGTTAATGCCGATTGAATTCTCTTGCACAAGCTTATTGGAATTTTGAAGCTCGCCAACGTGTAAGTTGGGATGGCTGTGAGTACTGCTTTCAGAAGAGTAAGTTTCCATGCACTAGATAATCTCTTTGTAGACCATCTTACTCCTCTTTGCTTGATCCTATCTACTATTGATGTAAATAATTATTTCTTCTTCCGTCTAAACAATTCCGGCAGACCCAGATATTTCCCAGCTCCCCCCCTCCTTATCGATTTCTAGTATCGCTTTAGCTCTTGTTCGTATCTCTTGGGGGGTCTTTGCAGAGAAGGTTACAAGTGATTTATCCTTGTTTATAGTCTGTCTAGAGGCCCTTTCATACTCCAAGAGGATCCTCTTCAGATGTTCACAGCTTCTTTGGTCCGTTTTTGTAAAGAACATCGTGTCGTCTGTGAACAGAATATGGTTAACCGAGGGTCCTCTTCTAGATATTTGTACCCCCACTAGGTCTCCATTTCTTTGGGTTTGGTGGCACAGCCCGGACAGCACTTCGCTGCAGAGAATGAATAGAAACGGAGAGAGGGGATCTCTTTGTTTAATCCCTCTCTGAGGAGTTAATTACATATACAAGTTGGTTTACTCATGCCTATAGAAACTCCACACCATGTCCACTTCAAAGTAGTCATGCAAATGTGGTTGAACTGGTTGAAATTCTCGATAAGTAATGAATGAAGTGCTGTTTCAGAAAATGAAAACTTATTTGACTGAGAAAGACAATACTTTTCAGCTTAAAACGTTTACAAACACAAGAGCTACCATTTAATCTCATCAATATGTTCATATATATATATATATATATATAGATAGTAGTGTGTAATATATTCAGATAACGAAAGAAATACTTTATATGCTAAAAGCGACGGAAAACGGAACTAAAAAAAGAGAGAACTTTAGATACACAAGTGACGAGATCATGACGTGATGTGCGTTGTGGTATCAACTGTCTGTGTAATAAATAAATAACGTAAGCCGAAGGGAGGACGAGACAGTAACGGCGAAGGAGACAACATAGCAAAGATCCCGAAACTAAAGCCCACAAGAGTTTCTATAAATAGAACAAAGATCATAAGTCTTCGCTTCCCACGAAAAAGATTCGATCTACTCCTCTCGATTTCACTTGTTACATAATCTACAAATCTTCCATTAAATAACCACTCTCTTACCTCAACCTAATTTAGGAAATATATCATTAATTATATTATATATATTTTAGAAGAAAATATACTATATATGCATATGTATATATGAAGTATTCATTCGTACTAGCTAGCAGATTATGTAACGAGTATGATCGATGCCTTTGACGAGAGTTCATTAAAGGTTTAATCTATTCATCGTTTCACATGTGTTTCTCAGATCTTTTCTATCTTTTTGATGTTCGTAGGTTTTATATTCCCTATTGTTCTGATTGCATTCTGAAAAGAGAGTATGATCAATGCGTACAACGTCCACTGCAAAGAACAATCGAAAGTATATTTTTCCGTAAAATAGTATATATATATAAATATACATATTTACAATTTGACATCGACATTACGGTTACGATTATAAAAAAATTGTCTTGAATACCGTGGCGTTATGCCCATAATTTTTATGAGTTTGAATTTCAACATTTATTCCTATAAACAATTTTTAAGGGGGCTTTGAGTGCCGCGCGTTTTATTATTTCTCTCTCTCGAGCTTTCTTTCGCCTTTCCTTTGTCGGTGCGGAGATCTCGATGTTGACGGCGTCTCTGTCGTTAACCTGAGAGATCTCCGGCAGTCGTGTCCTTTGGGCTTTCACTTGCCAGGTCAGAGCTGAAGAGATCGGGAGTTTTGCTTTGAAATCGTTTTGCCCGGCTGTGCGTGGTGGGAAGTCATCCACAGCGGAGCTAGCAGATGGTGGTTCGGGTATCGTCGGTGTTCGCAGTGTTGTCAAGCTTAGGGGGCCGTCGGAGGACTGCGGTGAGCTAAGGCAGGCGCCGGTGACATGCAGACGGCCCGGATCTTCCGAGGATTTAGTGTAGTCAAGCTTAGGAGGTCGGACGAGGACTCCGGCGAGCTAAGGCAGGCGCCGGAATCTGAAGCGAGTCTAGTTAGCAGCGGAAGCCGCGGTGGATGTCGTGGTCGGAGTCGCGGCTAGTCGAAGAGGATAGTGGAAGCGAAGGTTTTCACGGAGGAGGACCCGACGGAGATAAGAGAGGTGGCCCTGTCGCCGTCGACGATTCCTCTTTGCCTCGGAGATCGGGTCAAGGTGGGTTTTTTCAAGGTGTATCTGAGGATAGAAATTTCGACCGATTATGCAACCGACTGGAAAAGGAAGAGCAAGGGCGTCCGGACGCCGCCGGTTCGGTCTGTGGAAGCCAGTCGCCGGAGTTCGGAAGGTCGGAGACGCCGCCGGCGTGGAAGAATGAAAGCGAACGGTTTGGGCCTAAATGAGTTCAACCTAATTCGGTTCGGGTTATGTTGGTTTAGAGGTTTTCCTTTGGTTATTTTTTGGTTCGTTTGCTTCCGGTTATCTTTGATTTTTGTAACTGGTTATTTCCGATTTTGATCGGTTCGGCTAATTAATATTATATATATTAAAAAAAAACATTTATTCCTATTGAATACCATTTCTTACTAAAAGAGATGTGAACCTAGAACACAAAATAACCAACGTCTTGTATTATCATTATGTTTGTCCGAGTTTTAAAAATGGATATGCAAATAGATGGTATCTGTCATCATAGATAAGAGACAATTAATAACATACAGTATATAAGCGAAATATCTTATGTTAGTTATAATAGAAAAGAAACTGACCATTAGAAAACCACCGTGGTAGTAGTGTGGGTACTACAGTATATATAATGAAATATAATGCACATAAGACAGTAGTTTTAAAAAAAAACATCTTAATTCCACTCCATCATCAATTAATACAAACCCCAAACTCTTTACATTTCCTATATTAATCAAGACGAGAAAATGTCTTAATTGTAATAAACCAAACCCATCATTATAAACCCTAAATAAAGGGTCCTTCATAGATTAAAAAAACATAGAAGAAGAAACCCAAACCAAATTAAAAAGATTAAACCATCCCCCCCCCCCCCCCCAAACATAATACATATTAATTAATACCAGCAACCCATAATCCCATTTTGCAAGTCTAATTAACTAAACCTAATTAATTAAAGACTCAATGATCTAATCAATCATTTTATGAGTGAGGAATTAACTAATTATAACATCGATTTATCATCTTGCTAGTCCTTTGCCTCTTAATACTCCCTGAAGATGATTTCTCCAAGTTACAGTTATCATTGTTTTCATCGTTATTTTTGACACACTTCTCTATAACTGCCTTTAACGCTTCTTCTATTGAACTCACACGATTATATCCATCAGCATTCTCCACGTGATCATCACCATCGAAGTTTCTACGATAAACATCATCTTCATCTTCATCGTCTTCACGGCTCAAGAACAAGACGTTCTTGACTCGACCACCTACGGTTGCGATCTCGGCTTTGAGAGTTCGAAGACGAAGAGACTTTAAGGCATTGATGACGTCATGCATGAGGTCAGTCCTGTCTTCGCAGCAGAATGAAGCTCTTATCACCAAGTTTCCTTCTTCGTCGTTATAAGTAGAATCGACGGTCAGATCATCGCACTCAGTTGGGACTTGACATGTGTCCGTGATCACTGATGTCTGTCGTTTTAACTCCTTCATGTGTTGGATCACTTCCGCTAGCAACGAAGCTTTGTCTGTCTAAACAAAAACAAAACGAAATATAAATGAGAAATATACAATTTTCTTCTTTCTTTCTTTTTTATAAAAATATATATAATCTTCTAAATAATGATAATAACTACAAAATATACCACATCTATGAAGTATAACAAAATTTGGCGTCAAATATGGTTCTGATATATTTACTGCCTTTGAAAATGGAAATATACAATTACTAAACGATTATACTTGAACAAAGATAAAATTGGAAGTATCATTGATTAATAGAATTAAAAAATTCACACATACAATATGAATATTGATCTATAGGCTACAGTTAACACAGCTTAGCAATATGCACTTTAAAAAAAAAAAAAAAAAATCTGGAGTATTATTAGTTTCAGCTTGAGTCTCATTATATTTTCCAAATACAATTAAATTTCAAAACATCAAAGCCATTATGTAAAGGGAAGGATATTAATTACAACAACTTACTTTGGTTGTGTTTGGTAAAATGCTACGCAGCTTAGCAAGATGAGTGTTGATTCTCTCTCGTCTTCTTCTCTCAGCTTCACTATGACTCTTTGAAGCAGCTAACGCCTTAGCATCCATGACTTCTTGTGCACTCAATTTCCCCATAATCTCACCATCAAACCCAAAGGACGAGCCACGACGCATGATGGGTCCAAGAGCTTCGGATAAAATCCTTAGATGGTTGGTGGGATGATGATGATGATCCGTGGAAGAAGGAGAGACGAAACCATCGGCATAGTCAAAAGAACTAGAGGAAGAAGAAGCTCTCCTGTTGAAGTAGTGGACTGGGTCAGGATAACGTGTCGGGTTGGATGTGAAATGGGCCGGGTCAAAAGAAGGCAAGGACCAAGGAAGGATTTGTGGATGGTGATGAAGAAGAAACTGGTCTTGATAGTCTTGTATGTTGTGAAACGTTTGAAGACAGTCTTCTTCTTTCATTGAATACATTTTTGGTATTTTGTTTTTCGGAAGTAGAACGAAAGAAAGGAGAAAGATAATTGTAGAAGAAGAGACAAAAGGTCACAAACATCCCATTAGATGATGCATACACACACATATATAGTGCTATTGTATGTGTCTTTTGGTAAGAAAAGTTATTTAATATTTTAATAACATTATTAATATCTTTCCAAATGAATAATTTATAAGTATAGGATAAACATTTTCATCGGGTTGTACAACCAGACAACCATTATCTTTGATAAATACATATTGAAAGATTTTTTTTTGGTGAGAATTATTGTTGATATTTTACGATCTTTTACTCTCTTTTTTTTTTTGGGTCAAACGATCTTTTACTCTAATTCCTTAGATGGCAAGTTAGCATGATGACTGTGCGATTCTACAAAGCCTTGATTGGTAACACTAATAATGGCAGAAAACAGAAATAAAATTAAGTTATAGACTAATTTAAACTTGTTGAATAAAATTAAGTAATAAATTATTTATGATTGGATAAGTTATTCGAAATGGTGGAACATATTACACAAATAAGTTATATAAATCTTACTTTTCAATATAATAAAAAAAAATTTTAAGCGAAAACACATACTCTCTGTTTTTATGGTTTTGTTGTTTCATAATTTTTTTATTAATAATATTTTGTGTAATTGTACTTTTAAAAGGCAATTTTATAACGTGAGTATAAGTGAACAAAATTCGTATTTTCTCGGATTTTGTAACTAAACCAATAGTTTTGTCTTATCATTATATCTATTTAGTTATTTATTTTTAAATGTTATTCATCATACAGTAAATAATTTTGTTTGATAACTTTCATTTTGGACCAGGATACTTTTTCTGGTACATTTATTATGAATATAGCAAACCAAACAAATCTGCAAGTGCTGCACATCTTCTTTACTTTTCTTTTACGACTTCTAAATGGGGAGCTGTCATCATCTTGCGGATTTCCCTGATGGATTTGGCTTATGAACAATTATTAATTATTTTTGTTTTTAAGAATATCGTTTAAATGTTAACAAATGCATCTTCTTTTCTACTTGTTATTTGAGGTATTTTAGCTCACATGTTTTCACTTAATACTATAATCCTGTTTAGGGAAAAAAGATTCCTGTTTATACGAGGAATGCCACGTCCCGACCATTCTACTAAACTATACTATCAAATTTGGCAGGAGTTGACAAAAAAAAAAAAAAGAATTTTAGACGCAATTTTTTATGGCCATTAACTTTAGTTAAATCTTTTAATTGTATCTATAGTTAATAAGCAACAGTTTTGCTATGTTTTAGGTATTATATGACTTCAGGCAGGCAGATACTATTAATGCCGTCAAGAATATTATAGTTTTGAATAGTAACAGTAGTTAATAGTAGATTTAATTATATGTGAAATAAACTATTTTATTTTAGGGACATATAATGGCTCATTGTATGCGTATAATGGTTCATTGAATAGTATAGTAACTTTATTTGTTTGGGTATCTATTCGGGTTTGGATCAGATTTTTTGAGTTTTCAGGTTTAGGGCTAAAGAACCCGTTCGGATATTTCTAAATATCAGATCGGGTTCGGTTTGGAACGTATTAGGTTTAGATCGAGTTTGAATCGAGTTTGGGTATCTAAAACCCAAAAATCATGTAAAAACATATACTCAAATTATCTAAAAATATTCGAAATTACTCAAAATATATGTATTATCTATAATATAAAAACAAGAACTACGCAAACTACCCAAAATACTCTAAAATATTAAAACTAACCGAAATTAGATTAAACTTTGGGTTACTTTGGATATTCGTTTGGATTCGGTTCGGGTTCAAATATTACCCATTACCCGAAGTACATTAACTTAAGCCTCGTTTAAATATATTTATTTAAATCAATTTGGATCGAAATAAGATTTTTCGGGTCGGGTTCGGATTCGAATTTCAGGTAAAATTCTCAGCTCTAAACAATAGTCCACTGTATACTAAGTTTATTTGTTTGTCCACATTTAATTCACATCAAAAAATTTTTTATTTTTTTCAAATCATTGAAAATTAAAAAAATATAAATGATAAATAAAAATGGTTCACACTATTATTAGATTAATTTGCTTTAACCGCTATTATGATGCAAAGCCTATCATTATTAGATTAATTTGCTTTAACCGCTATTATGATGCAAAGCCTATCATTAATATAATTGAGTTTTGGCAAAGGGATCATGGTCATAACCATCACAAGTGATATTATAGACAACATATATTTGAATTTTTGTTTTTTTTAAAAGATAACTTTTCTAGCAGTTAGAAGTTAGAGTGGTCAACTAGACAAAATCCTGTTAACTTGTATTTTGCATTCAAGCATGGATGACCAAAAAAAAATATTTTCTAAAATTTATAAAGGAAAATCATGTTATATTCCAATAGTGAAAATAAAAGCTGATATCCAAAATCTAGAAAATGAAAGTTACATCATATAAAAATATGTATATATATAGTAAAACCTCTATAAATTTATATAATATAGACTATAATATTTTATTAATTTAATAATATACTAATTTATCAAAAAAATTAATTAAATCAGTTTTACTAATTTAATAATGTATTAATTTATAAAATTTATACTAATTTGGAACATTTATAAATATAAATATGTTTTTACTATATAAAATTTTAGTTATTTTTTCTTGCCTTTTTCTCCACCTCTCTGTACTTTTGTAAAAACCCTTAATATTTTAGAGTTAATACACACAAACAAAATATAATTTTAGAAAATATCAAGTTATGCCATAATATTACAAAGAAGAAAAGATTAAAGTGGATTTTTATAATCAATATAATTTGACATGCATTTAAAGGGGAAGAAGAAGCCATGATTATTGTTTTCATCAGGTTCTGAAAGAACGCGTTAAAAGAATTACATTTGGCTGCTTAATGTTTTGTTTTTCAGTGGAAAACATAATAATAAGAATATACTACTATAAAAACTCAAAATCGAAACTAAGAAATAAAAAAGAAACAAACACTGACCACAGGACACACGGATTGTCGACCGACCAGAGACCAAAAAGACTTTTACTTTTAAATCATTAATCATCCCACTCGTTTCTTATAGCCAAACCCACTTTCTTATTTTCTTCCTTCTTTAATCTTTTTGTATTGGACATCATTCCTTCTTTGATCTAATCTAATCAGTCAAGATTTTCTAAGTTATAGATTTGTCTTAAGTGCACTGAAGAGATTCTCCTTTTTATTTGACATATCCAACGAACATCTTATATCGTGAAAAGAAACTTATAAGTTAGAACAACATTTAAGTTAATAAAACGGATAGAATAATGACATAGTTAAAATAATCAAACCTATGTCAAAAGTCTATATACAGTAAAACTTTTGTTAATTATTAACATCAAAATTATTAATATTAATTATCGAAAAATTAATTTATAGAAGATATTGTTTTATCATTCCAGTTGAATTAGTTATGAGAATCTGTGTTCTTTAAGGAAAAAGACAAAGAGTAAAGTTCATAGGATTTATAGAGTTAGTTGTCAATACATTTGAAAATTCGGTGAAAGAATATATAATAGGAATAAGAAAGATAGGATAGGGTATGAAGCTTAGCTAGGGTTTTGGTGGTAGTGAAGAGTGAAGCCCACACGGCGTTCAACATTCTGGTGTCTTTCTCCACGCTGTCTTCTTCTTTTGCCTTCTCCAAGAATTTCAAATCATTTTGTCTTTGAATTTACTCCTCCTCTTGTTTTTTTCCAATAATACTTCTATTTTATCAGTACTTGATTGATATACATGCATGATTCTATTCTGTTTTTCTTGTTGAAACTTGAAACAAACCTCGCTGTTATTCTGTTCCCGAAAACTTTTTTTTACATAATGAAAAGACATCTTAACAATTGGTTTTACATTTTCAGATTTGTTTTTTTGCTAAAAAAATTATAATTATTACTGATTTCAAACTTCTTAATAAACAAGTTAACTAGGTTGCTAGTCTCAAATATTTCAGTGTGTACTAATCTAATTATATATATACACATATACTCCTTTTTGCTGTTAAATATTTCATTTTAGCTCTTCAATAATTAACTATAAATCAAATACTATAATCATATGTATATAGCAATGTATATTTTTGTATTAACAAACTTATAAATATGTTAATGTGAATATTTAATATTATAAATTGCTACGTTTAATTGCTTTTTTTAAAATGCTTCAAGCATGCATCTTTTTTTTGGCAACAGCGCATCTTTATAAGTTCTTTTATACACCAATTTTTTTTGTTGCTCCATGAACTTCTAACTATCCAACATATTTGTATCATGTAGAAGCAGATCACGGTACGAAAAGATTGAGATATACGATGAGATTGCAAGAACATATACTCCGTTTAAGGGTCCGAATGGTGACCGCGGTTTTAGTTGTGCGGGAAGAGCGGTTTTAGAGTGCGGTGCGGTCCAACTGCGGTACATGCGGTTTGCGGGATAAATGCGGTTTGTATATAATAAGCGGTGAGGAATACAAATTGATTGGTGAAAATAATTTGCGGGATAAGCGCGGATTTTAGATAGAAATTTTATTAGTTTTAGTTTATTTTAGGTAAATCTGGCTAATTTAACTAATTTAGATAAATTCATTATTTCATATCGATTTGGTTATGTTCGATAATTTTATATTTTTGGTTAATTTCGATACTTTGGATAGTTCGGTTGTTTTAGTTATCGGTTAACTCGATTATTAATATTAAAAACCAAAATTAATTGAGTTTTATTTTTTATTTTTTTTGTTTAAATTCGGGTAAATTGGGATATATTCGGTTAGTGTGGTTGATTTAATTAATTTGATTTGGTTATTTTTAGATTAAAATAAATAAATTATCAAAAATAAATAAATATATAAAGGTTTTTGTTACAGTTGTGAAAATTTGATAAATTTTTATTTTAATTTAACTAATTTTTATTTTTGTTTTATGTTTTAAGGTACTAGAATGTGAACCGAATCCGAATGAAACCGAACCGAATCTAAACCGAAATTTAAAATATTTGAATGAATCTTATATGACTAAACCCAGAAATCCAAAAATTCGAAAGACCCGAATCGAATCCGAACAAATATCCAAACTTCCATGCTTAAAATCAAAAACCGAAAATTAGGTTCGGTTTGATCCAATTTTAAAATCCTAACTCTAGTTATTGCACACACAAATATTTAATTATCGCTAAATAGCTTGGATAATTGCAGTTAAGTGTAGTTAATATAACACGTAAGTTGACCAAAAAAATTATAACACGTAATGTTTTTGATTAAACTATAACACTGAACAAATAAACCTAATGACAAAAAAACTGCAGTTAATATAACACAGAAAAAATAAATACACGTAATACTTTGATTAAAATAATAATTACCTAAGATATAATCGATCAGTTTTTATCCAATATTAATCTGACTACATGAGATTTAGTTTAAACAATAAACAAATAAGATATAAAATAATTAAATATGTAATTATTTTTTTAGTCTTTTGCCTAGTAAAAGAAACCGCACTTCACCCGCATGGTTTTTAAAGATAATGCGGTTTTGAAGAAAACTAGAACAAACAAAAAAAGTTTTTTTTGTAACTGCGTTATTGTTAATAAACGCCCCGCCAATTAAAATATATACTGAATGGTGATTGGAAAGCGGTTTTGCAAAAACCGCATTGAAAACCGCACACAGTGAGTTACCATTCATTACCTAAGGGTTTGATTGGGAGAGCATTAGGAAGGGCATTATGCTTTTTAATAACCAATCAAGTTTTATTTAAAAAGCATGTAGAAGAGCATTTAGAAGATGCAAATGCTTTCAAATGCTTATGCTCTCTATGCTCTCACATTGAGCATTTCCACAGCATTAACCTCTAAAATATTAAATATTTTTTTAAAAAATCATATAATTAATTAATATTGTTAATTAACATAAAATATATGCATATATTTGAAATTATTATTATTAATATTTTATTTCATCTATTGTTTTAAAAAATTTATATGAAAATATAATATATGAATATACTAATTTAGTAAATATAATTTAAATATATGAAAAATAAAACACTTATTTTCTAAATATAATATATACATATAATAATTTAAAAAATATATTTTAAATATATAAAAATAAAATTTTTATGTTTTAAATATAATATAATATATAATAATTTGATAAATATAATTTAAATACATTAAAAACAAAAACAAAAAATTATATTCTAAATATAATATATACATATATAACACTTTAGAATAATTATAGTTAAATATAATTAAATATTTTATAATTTTATATTTAACTACTAACAGCTCTACCAATCACTAAAAAATGTATATTAATTAGAACATACAGCTTCAGCAGCATACTGCTCCTGCTACTTACTGCTAATGCTCTGCTACGAGCCTTTCCAATCAGGCCCTAAATATAGCAATGAACAAGTTCAGCCAATTAAATAGAAAAGAAATTGTTCAAAATAAACAATTTAGCTATACAACGTACTCTTTTTAACTAACTTACCTAGGAGAAGTAACTAAATTTAAAGATATTTCCGAAAAGAATGAACAATGCATCAAGATCAAGTATACGAGTTATAAATATCATTAAGGCATAGTATATTTTATACACTGAAAAAGTGATAAACATCATATCAAAAGCAACAATAATAATACTAGTTCCTAATGACTATGGACATAACCTGATAATTTTCACGGTATCCAATACTCTATAACAAGAATACATTTCTGTGTCTATTATATAAAATTGTCACGAGACGTTGCCCTTCGCCGAGTATGTGATTAAACTGTTGGTCCATAAGACCATCTCCAATGTATTCCTCTATTTTTATCTCTAAAATAGAGGAACTCTATAATAGAGGTGAGTTCTACTCCAATGTTTTCCTCTATATGTTCCTCTAAAAAGGAATATTCTCTCTAATATTCTTTTTTATTTTACTAATAATACTTTTAATTTATAAAAGTTACAATTTAGTCCATTTATTTTATTTTTACAATTATAAAATTATAATATTATTTAAATTATATATTAGTTATTAAAACATTATAGTTTATAATTTATTAATTTTATATTGTTAGTCATTAAAATATTAATATTTAATTATTTTGGTCATAAATAAAAGTGTTTAAAAGTTAATGGATTGATTTGTAAACTAAAAAGTTCACCTCCATTTATAGAGGAAAAAATAGAGTTCCTCTATATATAGAGGAAAAAATAGAGATCTCTATTTTAGAGGTGAAAATAGAGGTGGGTTGGAGTAGATTTGCCTCTAAAATAGAGTTTAGAGGCAAATATAGAGGTGGGTTGGAGATGCCCTAACATGTCATATTTTTAGGGTGAAGAATTATATGATACGAAACAATTGCTGGAAGAAACTATAATCATTACCTTTAAAATAAAGTCAGTGTTCATGTTCAAAAGCCTTTCAAAAAGCTAAAATCATCTACTTCTTGACAAGCATGGCTCATTTAAAAAGCTCATCAGTGAATTATTTTAGCTTTACTTAATGTGATAAAACATTATAGTTATGCCAAATTAATTGAAACTTACATTACTAAAATTATATTGTTGGAAAATGAAATGAACTCTAAATAAAACTACAAAATTGTAACACATCATCAATATTTTTTTGAACTCAGATATGCTTTACTCTTATTATATTAAAGATATTGATATTTATTATCAACTTCTTACTATTTTAGTTTGTGGTTTTATTTAAAATAAATATTTATATATATGACATGTTAAATTACTTAAATATATATTATCTACTATTAACTTGAATGAAATAACATTTATTTTCCGAATGTATATCTTTGATATAAAATATTTACTTCAAAACTATAATATAAAATATATATTAGTA
The DNA here is from genome assembly GCA_030180135.1 of Orychophragmus violaceus. NCBI lineage: Eukaryota > Viridiplantae > Streptophyta > Magnoliopsida > Brassicales > Brassicaceae > Orychophragmus > Orychophragmus violaceus. The sequence goes on from CM058240.1 coordinate 12,703,293, forward strand.
TAACCAAAAATTATTAAATTTAATAAAATATATTTTAGTTTTTTATGATATAGAATATGAGAAATGACCTTCATGTTTTGTTCAATCGGTAGAAGGTACTCTCGGTAAACATATTACAATTAATATCTATGTTTGACAGCCTATAGGCATATGACCAGAAGTTGTCCTTTTACACGTGAATTTGTGACTACGCTCAACAAAATAGAGTTTGTATTTATGCAAAGGTCTTCACGACCAAATCATTACATGTGTATGCGTAAATTCATACATACATGTGTAAGGGTCTTTAAGCGTGTGTGCATTAGACCATGATTCATTACAAAAGTGTCGTTCGATTTTTAGGTGTTTCATGTAATATTTTGTTGTTCTGTCTACTTGCTCAGATTTGTATCCCGTCATTAGATTTAAGGTCGAACTCCTGTACGATAGGAAAGGGAAGCTTAAGAGTATGTCCATCAGCTGACCACTCACGAAAGTCCTTAAGAATTTTTTTTTTTTTTGTTCTAACCTTAAGAATTTTTTATTATTAATTTTTTATTTATTTTTGGATCTGGAAAAAAAAAATCAAAAAAAGGAATCAATCGTGGTATGCCACATGACATGAATAGTGAAGAACTCAGCTCTTAGTTAAGAGCTTTTAAGAGCTGGTTCTTGGCTTTAGAACCTAGACACTTTCAATTAAAAAAATAATAATTAAAAACCAGCTCTTAAAAGCTCTTAACTAAGAGCTGAGTTCTTCACTATTCCAATGGAACTCCAAATCACCAAATTTGGTGTAAATCCATCTCCAACCGAACTACAAATCCAACCGCAAATTTTTTTTTTTAGTGTTTTATGAACAGTGTCACACTAAATTTGGTGCGGCACTGTTCATAAAACACTAAAAAAATAATATTATTTTATTCTTATTTTCTATTTAAAATATAAAATTAAATTAATTATACATACTAAAAATCAATTAAAATACTTAAAGATAAAATTACATAAAATTACATAAATAAAATTAAACTTACATAAAAAATTAAAAACATAAAATTACATAAATAAATTTAAAAACACATAAAATTACATAATTATAATTAAACTTACATAAAAATTACATAATTAAACCCTAATACACATAAAATTACATAATTAAAACCACACATAAAAATTATATAATTAAAACAAAATACACAATAATTTAATTATACTCGAAATAACCATTTTGCCTCTGTTATTATTTAATAATTAGTATTTCTGTTATTTTAAATTTATGCATTAAATATATTTTTTTATCTTAACAAATTATAATTTTAATTTTTTTTTTAATTAATCAAATATAAGAACAATTAATATTTATTAAAATTATTAAAAAATAAATAGAAACTAAATTTTAATGGTTGGAGATGTAAGAAAAAACAAAATACCAAAACACCAAATTTGATGTTTTGGTGTACACCAAATTTGATGTTTTGGTGTACACCAAATTTAGTGTTTGGGTTGGAGTTGCTCTAATGCACATGGTCTAACAATCTCCCCAAGAGTGTTTTTGGCAAGTTTTATGTAAGTTAACAAATTATAATAATAATAATAATAATAATAATAATAATAATAATAATAACAATAATAAAAAAAAGTAGTCGGAGTTCAAACTGATTTTTGTGAGTGACAATTTTTTGGGTATCATTTATCAAAATTTTTCTTTTTCACCAAATTATTTTACAAATATATGGCCTGAACTTCAATATCTTCTTGGCGTAAGAGAAAACCTAATCTCAATTATGTGGCATATAAGACCATGTACATCCATGGTTTTTTAAGTAGTTTTTAGCACGGATTCTTAGGAAAACCAATTAAAAAAATATTATTTCTAAGAACTCCCCTAAGAACCGATCCTTATCTAAGAACCGATCCTTAACTGTTCATGCTGACGTAGCAGTTTCTGATTAATTCTTTTTTTTTTCCATCTGTAAAATAAAAATATATTAAAAAAATTGTTAAGAACCCCAAAAGAAGTTTATTGATGTTCATGCTCTAACATCATGAAATGTGAATGATAACATGCCCCAGCCCCACTATGCCGGGTTTCTGTATTGTATGAATATTTAATACGAGCATGACTATGATTACACATTCACTAGCTGACATCCATTATATATCATGTTTAAATCAAACAAAACCAACATGTATTCTCAATCACTTTAGAACATGTTATGCCAGAGGAAGCTAATTACCAGATTTTGGATTGATGAGTACCGTCGATCGAATACCACATATTTCCTATATATGATTCACATATAATATCAATGGATATTACAAAACATGCTTAATGCGGATTCTCTATGCATAAACACAAAACAATATCAAATCAAATATGCTGAATTCAGTGTGTCATCGCTTTGTCAGCATCCGTATTAAAAAAAAGTTATAGAATGCATTGACAAAACACTCAATGAAAAAAAAAGCTCTTTCTGATAACTGAATTCGTCACAAAGGTTAAATGCTCGTCTTGTTTGGGAGAGTTGACGCGCTCGGGAATCCGTGGGTCAAAATCTCTCTTAGAGAGGAACTGACTAAGTTCGGGAACGAACATGAGAGAGCGAGTTGCTCGGGAACGAGTGTGTTTTGTATTTAGATGTAAAAGAGAGTCCGAGCAAGTCAAGAGACGATCTCGGGTTACAATTCGAGAGTATTAACTCTAGAGAGAGAAAGTAGTGAGAAGTGCACAAATCCCCAAAAGTTACATTTATGTACAGTGGCGACTCCTATTTATAGTAAAATACGGTCGTACTTTTTACAGGCCATTGACTCCTTGTCGAGCTCGTGCGGATGGGCCGTACTTGGTGACGAGATGGGCCAAGCCGAGGTCATCTTTGTCTGTTAGTGTAGCCGAGCTGACCCGAGACCGTGAGCCGAGCCGAGCCAAGCTGTTTGACGATGAGTTCGGTTTCAGTGTGTTGTTCGGGCCTTTTCCTTGTGGGCCGAGTTTGTTTCTGTTAGGCCGACCTTTGTCCAGAGAATAGGTATTGGGCCCATCTAAAGAGATGGGTGCTAAACCCATATATAACAATAAGCCCCCCCCCCAGTTCGTCGATCTTCTAGGTCGTTGAAGTCGGCGAATTTGTCAAATGTTTTAGTTGGGTTGATACCTGTTCGGTGGAGATTTGGTTGGCCTGGTTTACATTGTCTGGTCCTCGGGAAGATCAAAAGTTTATTGGGAAGATGCTGGAAGTCGAAGAGTTGCTTGCGTGCAATGATGACACCTATAACCATCGCTTCAGGCATGATGATTGCGCTCTTCTCGAAAACTTCCTGCTCCGCTTATAAATACTCCTCTTTGCTCCTCTCACTCTTCATTTCTCTTCTTTCACATGTATTTCGCTCTCCCTTCTATCTAGATTTCTATTTCTCTCTCTAGATTTGTTGTTGTATTAGTAGTTATGAGGATCAATTTTCACTCTGAGTCGTCTCCCAATCACGACGATCTTCATTCGGTAAGGTTATCCCCGGGGAATTCTGCTCAGTCTAGCTCGACCTTTGCGCGGTCTTATTCTTCAGTAAGCTCGGAGCGAACAGAGGTTATTGGACCGAGCCCGCGAAGTGAGCCGGCTCGTTTGCCTTCAGTTGTAAATTATTTCCCGAGTATCCAAGTTCCGTATCTCATAGATTCAGACGACGACGGTGTGCGCCTTTGGTCGGCTCCATTGGGACAACATCCGAGTCCTCTCCTTTTGAAGGAAGAAGACGTGTACCTTGTAGATCAGGCTTTACTTGCCTCTCTTTCGCCGGTCCCGAGCAGATTTGAAAACGCTCGGAAAACGATGCAACAAAAAGCTTCGAAAAATGCCGAGGAGGCGAAGAAGTCTCGTCTTTTGTGTCCCGTCCTGCAAACAAAGTGTACGGATGACGATTTGAGGTGGCTCACGAGCAATTGTTCGACTGGTGGCGCTGGTCGGCTCGAGCTCCGCAAGCCTGAGCCGTATGAGAGGCCTTGGCATTGCCCGAAGGGGCAGATATGCATGTATGATTTCTGGTTCATGCATATTCACCTACAGTTTCCCTTGCCGAGGCTGTTGGTTGCCTATTGTGAAGAAAGGCGAATTGCGTTGTCTTAGCTTTGCCCTGCGGCTGTTCAGAGTTTGGTTGGTTTAGTGATCCTGGCGGCCGAATACGGTGTTAATATGAGTCTTCGGTTTTTCGAGGAGATTTCGTCAATATCGACGAATAGTATGACAGTGGGGACTCGTTATGTGAGTATGAGTACTCTTTACGGTCTCAAGGTCGTCACCGGGAAGCCGTCCAACGTTGAGGACTGGAAAGATCGGTATTTTTATGCTCAGATAAATTCGGCCTCGGTCCTTGATCCGGAGAGACCGTACAGGACAAGATGGAATCATCTTCATGGTAATCGATTTGCTTTTGCTCGTTCCTCTTAATTGACTAACTCATACTCGTTTTCCTTTTTGCAGATCGTCATCCCATTACTCTCACATTACCGGACAATTTTACAGAGGATCTGAAGAAGCTCGTTGCTCGAAAAATTCAAAAGTGGCCATAAGTTCGCGCCGATCGGGTGAAAAGAGCTTTTGAGTGTCTTGATGAAGGTTCCGATCGTTCCCCCTTTTTGTTTATTGGTTCCCCCTTTTTTTGATCGGGATCTGTTTCTGCAGGCTTTCATCTTCGTTCGATCGAGTCTTTGATCGAATTAAACAACAAGCCGCTCGTTCAGTACACGAAGAGGAGCATGAAGAAAAAAGTCATGGGGGAAAATGGAGCTCGTAGTTTTTGACTACGTCAGAGAGAATCTGAATGAAGAACAAATAAATTCGGTTAACCGGGATCCTGATCGAGAGGAATCACTCGGTCCGCTTCCTCCAGGGATGGTCTTTCGGGACGAGGGCCATCATAATATATACCGGCAAGTGAGCCAAGCAGTGGATGAGGCCGAATCTCGAAGAAAGAAGAAGAAGAAGAAGAGGTCAAGGCTCGACGATGCGTCGACCGCATAAATGTTAGGGGTTCCACCGGAGGCGCATGTCCAGGAAGGTGAGGATGCCTCAGATGTGCCTCCTCTTCAGAAGAAGAAAAAGAAAGTGTCTAACGCTGTCGTTGGGGCCGATGATCGGGTTGAAGTTGGGGCTTCTGAGCATGCTGATGCTGAGGAAGTTAGGGATTTGGCTGGTCGGTCCGAAGGTGTAGATACTCAGGTTGATCGAGCTGAGAACAAAGTTGTTGGGCCTCAGACCGAGGTGAGCCTGCCCAACATTAAATTTTCCTTCACGTATGAAGGGACAACTTCGATCGTTCGTGACGAGACACCTTGTGCGGACTTGTTTCATATGCTTCAGGATATTCCGCCGAGAGAACTGCCCTCCGTCAATGAGTCTTTCATGGCGGAGTTCCATAAACAAGCTGAAAATGACATTGCTCAGGTAGGTCTTTGTTGTTTGATTCTTGCTTCGAGATGGTCGGCTAGACTGTAATCTTCTTCGTTTTCTGGTTTTAGGGCCTTTGCAACTATAACTCGCTCTTCGATGGTTATGAGAAGGACCGGGTCGAGCTTGGGAAAAGGATCAAGGAGCTGAAATGGACTCTCATCCAAGCCCAGAGGACCATCGTTGAGCTCGAAGGATTTCTTGGGCAGGTGATGGCTGTGGAGGAGCTTCGTTCGTCTCTCAAGGCCGAAGTGGAGAGAGCGTCCGCCTTGGAGAAGAAGGTTGAGGAGCTTTCTGCTGAAAATATTCGGCTGGATGCCAAGAATAAACAGTGCCTTGCGGACTGCTCGAATGCTCAGGCCGAAGCGGATGAGTTGGCTACTTGGGTATCTGACATGGAGGGCAAGCTGAAGTCTGAGTGTGATCGTCTGAAGGCCTCTCGTAAGCTTTAGGTTCTGAAGGAAAGGGAGCGCGTATCAAATAAGGCTCATGCTCGGCTCTCTAAGATTAAGAAGGCCAAAGAGGAGGAGGCTCTTGGGAGAAGGCAGCAAATCATGATGAACCAGGCCGCTGCCGTTGCCTCGATGCTGAAGGCACTCGTCAGGGATGGCTTTAACATCCCGGCCGCGAAGATAGCGAAGGCTGATGCCAATTTTGACCGCCTTAAGCGCGAGCTTAGCGAGGTCCGGTTCACAGACTTGGTTGATGGTGACTTTTCATGACTCTCCGGGAGAGTCATGGTCGTCCCGAGGGAGGCTCGGTCACACTGGTCCTAGATACCCATGGTTCTAATCAGGCGGTCATGTCTTCTGAGGTGGCAGACGGCCTCCAAACTGCGGGGTTGGTTGTAGAGGTTGAAGGTTGGAACGAGGATCGTGCTCCTGATCAGCCTGAGAATGCGACAGAAGACCGGGCCGAGAACCGCTCTTCCGAGGCTTCTTAGATTTCTCCTTTCTTTCTTTTTATGTAACTGTCTGTTCAGTTGTAATCAGACCGTGCTTTTAAGCACTTATTTTTTATATAATATAATCCTGGATTTTCTTTTCTCTTTTGTTTTTGTTTGCTTTTGAATTTGTTCAGATCTTTCTGCATACTTAGCATTTTCATTTTCGCATACTCGACTTTCACAATATTCGTATGTTCGGTTTGCGAGTGGTATGCTCGGCTTAAGTTAGAGTGTTAGGGAGGAGCGAGCAGGATGCTCGGCTTATCCTGTAGGTTCGACCAGGACAGTTGTGCTAAACTGGGTTCAGCTTATTTTTCCGTCAGTCGTCCTTGTGCGGGGACTGGGCCCGGCTTACTTGATTGAGTGGGATTGAGGCCTTGCTCGTTATCCTATAGGTCAGGTGCGAGTAAGTGCTCGGCTTATCCTTAAGGTCTGATCAGGACAGTTGTACGAAAACTAAGTTCGGCTTATTTCCTGTCGATCAGCCTTTTTCGGGAACTGGGCCCGGCTTGCATGCTTCGGATATGCTGTATCGAGCATTTGGCCAGAATGTCGATTTGTTCGGGTAACTGAAAACAAGTATACTTGATAAACTTTATTTATTGATATAGCTGAGCCTCGTGAGAGGTTGCCTACGTACCTCGAAGGGGGATCAAGCCGATCGTAGTTCCCATTACATATTGGAGTACTCCGAGCTCGTGTATAGCGAACTCGACTTTTTTTTTTTGAACGTATGCTCGGCTTGGTCGTTTGTGCTTTGTTCGGTCTAATAGTAGTACTGTTTGAGTTTGTTCACGTTCCACGAGCGTGGAATGGCTTCTCCCTTCATCTTACGAGCTCGTATACGCCAGTCTTCACTACCTTGGAGATCATGTAGGGGCCTTCCCAGTTAGCGCCGAGCTTGCCTGCTCGGTTTTCGCGGGTGTTTTTGAAGACTTTGCGAAACACGAGGTCTCCTTCGACGAAGCGTCGTCCCATGACCTTATTGTTGTAATGGCGGGTGATTTGCTGTTGATAGTTCTGCAGACGTAGTAGCGCTCGGTCGCGCAGCTCTTCCACCTGATCAAGGCGATCAACGATTATGTTGTTGTTGAGTTCTTCATGCTCGGGTGATATGCTTAGTAGAATCGCCGAGACGCTCAGCTCGGCAGGAGAAATTGCTTCCATCCCATGAGAGAGGGAGAAAGGTGTCTGTCCGGTCGAATTCCTTGGTGTGGTTCGGTGTGACCAAAGGACTCCGTCGAGCTCGTCAGCCCAAAGACCTTTCTTACTCTCCATTCGTTTTTAATGCCCATCTATGATCGTCTTGTTTGTCGCTTCGGCTTTTCCGTTTCCCTGCGGGTATCTCGGGGTGGACTTGCTCAAGCGGATCTTCCACCTCGCGCAAAATCCTTTAAAAATATTAGAAATGAATTGGGGTCCGTTGTCGGTCACGATCTCGTAGGGGACGCCGTGGCGGCAGATGATATATTTCCATACGAACTTCTGAACATCAAGGTCGTGGATCTTAGCATAAGATTTTGCCTCTCGGCTCATTTGGTGAAGTAGTCGGTCATGATTAGGATGAATCTTTTTTGGCGCAAGGCTCGAAGTGGGCACACAATATCCATTTCCCATCGCATGAAATGGTAGGGGGTGGCTGCGGTCGTGATAAGTTCAGTTGGCTGGTGAATGCTCGGTTTGTGCCTTTGACATTTCTCGCATCGTTGGACGAAATTTTCGCCGTCGGCGATCATTGTCAGCCAGAAGTGGCCTTCTCGCTTGATTTTGGCTGCGAGATATCGGCGTATATGCACCATAGAAGGGCCTTGGAAGCACTCCAACAAAACAACTTGTCCTCCATTATCACGTATTGCGCGCATCGAGCCTTCAATCTGCGAGCTGCCCAGCGGTCGTTGGGAACTTTTCTGTTAAGGATGTATTGTTTGATCTCGTCACTCCAGCCGCCTTGTTCGGGTTCTGATACCTTGGTGACTTCTTCGTTGGTTTTGTACACGTTGTCCATGCCTTCTTCTTCTTCGGTAACAATGAGTACCTCATCGTCGTTGGAAATGCTTGGTCGGGCTATGCACTCAACTGTAATGATCCTATTGAGATCGGGGTCAGACGTTGATGCTAGCGCGGCCAAAGCGTCTGCGGATGAATTGTCGCTTCGGGGAATCTTGGTTAATGTGACCGAGTCGATCCTTGCGACGATCTGCTGGACAAGTTTCAGGTACGCATCCATGCGCTCGTTTTTCGCTTCATATTCTCCGTTGTATTGATTCACAACGAGTTGGGAGTCAGCGAACACTTCTAATTGCTTGGCTCCTACCACCTCGGCTAACCGTAAGCCGGATAGCAGCGCTTCATACTCGGCCTCGTTGTTGGAGGCTGGAAATACGAGACAGAAGGATTGCTCGATTATCTCTCAGGTCGGGGATGTCAGTTTGACTCCTACCCCCGAACCATTTCTGGATGAAGAGCCATCCACGAATAAAACCCACTTCTCCTTTGGGGTTTGATCTTCGCTTATGGTGAGCTCGGGTGGCAGCTCAATTAGGAAATCTGCTAGGACCTAGGACTTGGCGCTGGTTCTAGGCTTGTACTCAATGTCGTACTCGCTCAACTCGACTGCCCATTTGGCGATCCTGCCCGATTGACTTGGGCTGTGTAAGATCGTCTGATTGGTTGGTTCGTTAGAACAACCACCGAATGTGACTGGAAATAGGGATGGAGCTTCCTTGCAGATACGACGACGGCTAGTGCGAGTTTCTCCAGCGTGTTGTAACGGGTTTCGGCGTCGTCAAAGATTTTGCTTGTATAAAAGATAGGCTTCTGGTCGCCTCGGTCGTCCCGAACGAGCACACTACTTATTGCCGAAGTGGATACGGAAATGTATAAGTAGAGCGTCTCTCCTTCCTCGGGCTTTGCCAGGATCGGCGGAGTGGACATGTAGGTCTTCAGTTGTTGAAATGCGTCCTCGCACTTGTCGTCCCATTAAAATTTCTTGTTTGCTCGGAGGAGGTTGTAGAACGAAAGGCATTTGTCGGTTGATCGTGAGATGTACATGTTTAATGCTGCGACTCGCCCGGTTAAACGCTGAACTTCTCGGGTGTTTTTCGGGGAGGGAATCTCGGTGATTGTTGTTATCTTCTTAGGATTGGCCTTGATTCCTCTCCTCATGACGATATATCCGAGAAACTCTCCCGATGTGACAGCAAACGCGCACTTGGTCGGGTTTAGCTTCATTCCGTACTTGTTTAAACTCGCGAAGCATGTTGACAGATGATCGACGTGGTCGTCTGCCGCGGTGGACTTGACGAGCATGTCGTCGATATAGACCTCCATTTTTTTGTCGAGTTGGTCGGCGAATATGCGGTTGACTAGACGTTGGTACGTTGCTCCTGCATTCTTGAGGCCAAATGGCATTACCTTGTAATAGTAGGTGCCACGGTCGATAATAAATGAAGTTTTCTTGCGATCGTCGGGATGCATCATGATTTGGTTGTATTCTGCTGATATATCATGGTTTTTACTAGTTTTAGGCCATGATATAAGTGTGTTTTAGTGTCTTTTGTGTTCTTTTAGAGTCTTTTACAGGTATAATCATGTTTGGAGCTGAATTGGAGATAATTGAGCATTTTGGAGATTTTTGGAGTGATTGGCCGAGAGATAGAGTTCACTGTCCGAAACAGAGGAATGCGTCGATCGTTGCACACATGCAACGGTTGTTGCACCAGCGAGATGGGCCAAAACTCGACGGTTTATGAAGAGTCAAGAATTTGCACTTTGATCCAGAAGTTCCTGATATTTACAAAGAAGCCCCTGGCCGAGATTAGACCTATATTATTGAGTTTTTAGATTTGTTTTCGAGAACGCTTTGATAATTAAGAGCAGAAGATTTTTAGAGCTTTTGGGGCTTTTGGGGCTGATCTGAACCTTTACTTCATCTGTATTTGGAGAAGATTTCGAACCCCTTTTACTCTTATTCTTTTATGCAATTTATTCATCATGTGATTATGTTTTTATTATCTATGTCTGAGTAGATTCCTAGTTAGGTTTAGGGTTTCTCACATAGGATTTCATGGCTTGCTAGACTTGTTAAATTCAGTTAAGGATTCATAACTATATCTGTTCTTCAATCTAATTGTGCTTAAAGCTAGTTCTAACCTGATCAATTAGAATCTAGATCTTAGGTTGCTAAATACGTCACAGAAGTGGGGTTTAGGAATCTGAACTAATTAGGTTGAGCAATTAAACTACTCGCAAACGAAAGTTTGGTTTAGGATAATTGTGAACATATCAAACCTGGAATTAATGCTAGTTTAATCTGTTAGTTCTCGCAAACGAAAGTTTGGTTTGCTGCACTTAGACTTAGAGAATTATCGCAAAGGAATTTGGTTAGTTCTATATCTGTGTTTTGAGTTCTAGAACTGTGCTTAATTAGATCCTTACTGAATGAACTGTCTGCTTGTCTGATTTCCTGAGAACGCCCTAGACTTAGCGCTTTTAATTACTTGCTTTCACAACCGTTAATCTCTGCTACTGATTTACTTTCTCGCACCGCTTTTAATTCAATCACATTGTTTTCTTCCTAGTATTAATCCGTTTCGTTCTATTGAATACCAGAGTCCCTGTGGATTCGATAACCCTATATACTACAACTACTGAACTGTGCACTTGCAGTTAGAGAATAGGGTAAAACTTAGAACCTATCACCTGCGAAGGCGTCCATGAATGACAATAGGTCGTTTCCGGCGGTTTCTTCGACGAGCCGGTCGATGTGCGGAAGAAGGAAGTTGTCTTTGGGGCATGCTTTGTTGAGATCGGTGAAATCCACGCACACTCACCATTTGCCATTCTTCTTTTTCACTACTAAGGTTTGCCAGCCAGTCTGGATACTTCACTTCGGTGATCAAGCCTGCTTTTGAGAGTCTCACTACTTCGTCATTCACAGCTTTGGCGCGTTCGGGGCCAAGCTTCCTTCGTTTTTGCTTGATTGGTTTGAACACTGGATCGACGTGCAGCTTGTGGCATGCGATTGATGGGTCGACTGTGGTCATATCGTTGGTGGTCCATGCGAAGGTTGTGGCATTTTGCTTGAGGAATTCTACGAGCCTGTCTCGCATGTCTTCATGAAGGTCGGCTCCAATGCCCACGCAACGCTCGGGATCACCAATGTCAATGTTGACTTGAACCACAACATCCTTTTGTGGTTGGTCGGGTGGTGGCAGCTCGATTCGTGGCTCGGCGACTAGGTAAGCCTGCGACTTATGGCGTAGCTTGTGCTCAATGCGGAAGCATGTTCGGGAGATCCGCTGGTCGCAGAGTAAGGTAAAGACACCAAACGCTGAATGGAACTTGACGCATTGATGGTAGGTCAACGGAACCGCTCTAATTTTGTGTATCCATGGTGTTCCGAGGATGACATTGTATATTGTTGGTCGGTCGACGACCACAAACTTGATGAGCTTGGATATTCGGTCGACGTAGACGGGGAGTTTGATCGTCCAAATTGTGGTGAACGAATCCCCGGAGAACCCTGTTATCGGCTTCTCGGATGGCTTGATACGATAGTTGCTGAGCTCTATGCGTTGTAAAGTTTCTTTGAAGATTAGGTCAACCGAGCTCCCGGTGTCGACTAAAATCTTAGAGACTTCGCAGTCACCTATGTGCATTGCGATAACAAGTGGATCGTTGTGTGGTCGGTCTACCCCTTCTCTGTCTTGGTCGGTGAAAGTGATATCGCTGCCGATCTTGAGATCGTCGCCACTGTTTCTTTGCCATTGTTGCTGAGTCGCTGCTCGGCGTTCATATTCCTTGATTGACCGTACCGAGTCGTTGACCAGTGGTAATCCTCCCATTATCATATTTATGCGCCTTCTCGGTGGAGGCGTTCCTTCCTTATCCTCCTCGTCACGAGCTCGCTTGTTTGCAGCTGCTGTGTTTGCGTCTATCTGCTCGATTTCCTCAGCAAAGGTCACTTGCTTCTTCCTCTCTTCTTGAACGAGTTTGAAGCGTTCGGCCTCATTCTTCGGTTGCGTCACCTGATTGATCTGCTTCGGAGGATGCTGGTTACGGTTGATTACTAACTTCTTGCCGTCTTTTTGATAATCAGAGTAAAGGAGAGCTTGAAGGTTTCTGCACTCGGCGGTGTTGTGACCTGCTCGTTGATGATAGTGGCAAAAGAGCTTGCTTTTGTCTCCTCCTCGGATGAACTTGTTGTTCCATGGGTTGCCCTGACATTGATCTTCATAACCCTGGGGCGGGCGGTCTTGTTGATGGCCCTGAGGAGGACGATCTTGGCGATGGCCTTGGGAGGATCGTTCTTCTTCTTTTTGGTAGTTCCGCGGTTGATCGTTGACATAGTAGGACGACTTTTCCTTTCTTGCGATATCCTCTTCCTTCGTTCTCTTGAAGTCTTGGTCGTAGTGCCGGCGTGGTTCGTACTGTTCAGTGCTTTCCTCTGCTTTTTCCTTCGCGCTGGAGTTCTTTGAACCAAACTTCTTTGCTATGGTTTCCTTTTCCTTCTTCGAGGTCGATGAAGATTGTTGCTCGGTGGAGAGCATCTTTGAGCGAGCTCGACTTGTTTTTCTTTAACTCTTCGTGGAAACTTGACTCGTACCATAGACCGTTTCTGAGTGCGGGCAAACCTTCATTGTTGGTAATTGAAATCTTAGCGAGGATGTTCTTGAAGCGGTTGATGTACGAGCGAAAACTCTCCTTTCGTCCTTGTGAGATGGCCCAGAGGTAGGCGTTAGATACTTCTTCATGTATGTACATCGAGTAGTGTTTGAGGAATGCGTGCGTTAGGTCTTGATAGCCATCAATTGAGTTCGGCTCTAAACAAGAGAACCAATCCAGGGCGGAGCCAGTTGGATGCTCAACGAACAGTTGGCAGAATCCTGCATCGCGCTCTCCGCGACTGAACTTCGTTCGGCCTATTGCAATTCGGAAGGCTGTCAGAAATTGTGTCGGTTTGGATTTTCCGTCATATGTCATCATCTTGATCTTGCTTGTGGAAGTTGGATGCTCGACTTGGATATCCATGAGCTGGCGAGTGAAAGGAGTGTTCTTTGTCTCTTCGAGCACGCGGTCGATCTCGGGTGCCGAGCTAATAGCTTGATGGACCTTTGACGTCGTATTCTTCAGCATTAGTTTTAAGTCCTCAATCTCACTGTCTCTATGCGCGTCATATGCTGAACTGTTCGGGATTTCAGTGATGTGACTTTGATCGTCGGTCTCTTCGGTTTTCTGACCTGAATGATGGGAGAATGCTCGTCCTCCTTGTCCAGCGTTTGTGGTCGGTGATTCCTCAAACAAGGTACGTCGGAGACGTGGTATGGAGTTCGTGCGAGGCATATATGATTGTTGGCATGATGCTTGTAGATCGCTAATTTGTCCTTGACAGAGTGCTTGTGCTGTGACGAGCTCGTCGAAACGAGCGTTGCTTCCTCAGGATCGTTCGTCCACTTGAGTGATGAGAGCCCTCAGAAGGATGGACATGTTCTGCTCGTCTGATTGGTTGTTTTCAGTCTGCCGGGGCTGCTCGGCATCTGAGGATGTTTCCGTATTTGTCGGTTGGACGATTGGGTTGGTTACTTGGGAAACGTGTTGAGTCTTGTTGGGTTGACCCTTTGCTTGGGAGGTCGTCCCCAAACCTGATTTTTCTGGTATGATGATGAAATCCTTGATCGGTGTGGGTCCTGTCATTGTCGAACTTGTCCGTTAGTGAAGAAAAACTTTAATTCCCCACAGACGGCGCCAATTGTGATAACCGAGTTCGTCACAAAGATTTAATGCCCGTCTTGCTCGGGAGAGCTTACTCGCTTGGAGATCCATGGGTCAAAGTCTGTCTTAGAGAGGAATTGACTAAATTCGGGAACGAACATGAGAAAGCGAGTTGCTCGGGAACGAGTGTGTTTTGTATTTAGATGTAAAAGAGAGTCCGAGCAAGTCAAGAGACGAGCTCGAGTTACAATTCAGGAGTATTAACTTTAGAGAGAGAAAGTAGTGAGAAGTGCACAAATTCCCAAAAGTTCCTATTTATAGTAAAATACGGTCGTACTTTTTACAGGCCGTTGACTCCTTGTCGAGCTCATGCGGATGGGCCGTACTTGGTGACGAGATGGGCCAAGCCGAGGTCATCTTTGTCTGTTAGTGTAGCCGAGCTGACCCGAGACCGCGAGCCGAGCCGAGCTGTTTGACGATGAGTTCAGTTTCAGTGTGTTGTTCGGGCCTTTTCCTTTTGGGCCGAATTTATTTCTATTGGGCCGACCTTTGTCCAGAGAATAGGTGTTGGACTAACCTTTGTCCAGAGAATAGGTATTGGGCCCATCTAAGAAGATGGGTGCTAAACCCATATATAACACTCTTAAATTCACACTTAGAAATCCCGGATTATATTTTTTTTGTTGATTTAATGTTTATACAGTTTTCCAAATCATGATATACGTTATGGTGGAACTCACAACTGTGTCAGTAATATTGGATATCTGATATATATGTGCGAGTAACTTAGCATTCACTATCTTAGGCCTTGGGTTCGGTTCAATTTGTTCGGTTCTTTCGGATATAGAGATATAAGAACTATTCGAATATTTATGAATTTTGGGTTGATTTCGGTTCCAATTCTTTGTTTTCAGTTCTATTCAGATAGTAAACTTGGGAACCAGCTAATACATGGATAAAAAGTTTGGGTTCGGTTTGTTTATAGTTCGGCTCGGTTCTTTCGGATAATTTTAGATAATTTGGATAAAAATTGGATACTTTCGTGTATTTCGATTAAAAATATTTTGATTATTTCGGATAATTCATTGCCGTTGCAGTTTTCTTGCTCTGATATATTCTCTTTAATTTGTCAGCAATAGACATATAACACGTATGACTATATGGTACAATGGTCCTACAGCGTTGCTCTTAGGCTTCCATCTTAGTGCATTACAAAATAGACACTTATCTATTTTTTCGTCATCTTTTCATAATATCATACAATTGTTAATGAAAACATCAATTGCATGACATGGAGGCCTAAATTGCACATCAATTTCTCTGTCGCGTATTGTGAATCGGTTACCTTATTTCCTT
Source organism: Orychophragmus violaceus (assembly GCA_030180135.1). Lineage (NCBI taxonomy): Eukaryota > Viridiplantae > Streptophyta > Magnoliopsida > Brassicales > Brassicaceae > Orychophragmus > Orychophragmus violaceus. The sequence continues at coordinate 12,718,725 of CM058240.1, forward strand.
CTACTTAATACTTTGTAAACATTTCACATAACAAATTCACTAACCTTTCACTCATATTATGATCTGCCTTATTTTTGTATGACCCGAGCAGCTAAGGATAACTGCAAGTCACAACAACCATCGTATAATGGATTTTTTGCTCATTTTAACAAGTCGTAGATTTTTTTGAATGATTATGTACATATTCATCTACATTCGGATAACTACCATGTTCTTCTATATCCTGATAACTACCATATTGATGATAGTTATCAAAATCAACGTTATCACAAAATGCATCATTCACCATATTCACATATCTATTTTTTACGACATTACCCACTTCTTCACTCCCACATACTCACGTCATATCAACATAACTCGTTCTTAAACCCATATCAAGTTCTTTCCCATGCTTATACCAAATATAATAATAATCTGGCATAAATCCATTCCTATACAAATGCTTATGTATTCTTTTACCCTGCATAATTGATTTGTCTTGCAAATATTACAAGTACAAAGAAACTTACCGATGTTGCTCTGCGTAAGGAGCTGGTTATTTGCAAATGTCATGAATTGATCATCCACCCCGCTACGAACTCTGCCGATAAAATTTTAGTCGCTATATCGAATCTCTTATACATCCACTCCTCACCATTAGTATAATTATAATATCCCCACATTTTTCACTTAAAAAACTTATTCTCTTGATTTTTTCAATGTTTTTGTCTTTATTTGATGTTTTTAAGTGTGAGGAGAAGTAAAGTGTGATGTTTGTATATATACACTTTTTGCGATTGATTTGTGACTAATTTACGACTTTTGTGACTACCAATAACAGTCGCAAAACTTAGGTACGCCAAACTCAAAAAGATAAAAACTTGTTTTTATACCCGTTTTTTACGACTAAAAACAATTACTTAGCATTCCACCGAATTTAATCGCTAAGTGGTCGTTAAATTTACGACTAATTAATAACTTAAAATGTTGGTTACAATTTAGCGGCTGAATAGAAACTACTTTCTATTAATCTCAAAATCAGTCGCAATTACGATAATATTTAGTCGAAAAATTTAGTGATTATAAATATAGTTGTAACTTGTAATGGCAAAGAGCGTTTTTTTATAGTGAATGTGTTAACGCAATGTGCATTATATTTGATTTTGAACAAGAAAAAAGCCAGCTACTCCACATTAGGAAGTAAAATCTCATCGCTTGGCACACTTTGTGAGGCATGAACTAAAAACAAAAAAGAGGATGAATAAAGACACAATTTATTACCGTACAAAATTTTAACATATGCGCTTCAACAGGATCAAATAAAGTAGTACCATTACCACAACAAGAGTTTTACTTGATGTTCAACTACACACAATCCAGCAAGATAGAACAAATCAGTGTATCTCCTATACACAAATATCACAACATACCCAGCCTTGACGAAGTTCCTTTGCAACAACACGGGTTGACATGCATACTCGTAAAACTGTGACGGGTTGACCCACAAACCGGCAGACCGTAGCGGATTTAGACCCGCTAACCCGCAAATTTATGGACCTATATATGTGTCTAAGCCCGCCCGTTGCGGATCTATTTGGGCGGATTCCGCGGGCTGAGGCTCGTATTGACATCTCTGAGTGAACAGTGACACAAATATGCAATATGAAACGGTGACGTGGGATGAGGTATGTCTTATGGAAGCAAATATGAGATATAAAAATGTAAATTAATTTGCTTGAATGTGGTTGTGGAGTGCTTGCACATGTGTGTGTATGTATAATATATGTATTTATACATAAGCATAAGAAATAAGTAAGCATCAGTTTGTGGTCACACGCATGGGTTGTCTCTGGTCCCTTTGCGTTTCACTTTTTACACATTTAGTTGTGGCCATTTGTAGCCTTCTTATGCCACCCCTTTACATAAATAAACTATTATATACAATCATTTTTTTTGGTCGTATTATATACAATCATATATGAGTGTGTTTTCACTTTCTTAATATTTTAAGGTTTTCTAAAGTGAATACAAATTCTTTAATAGAAAATAGTTTGCTTACGATTTGTGAACATTATCCCGGGCGGTGGGCTCTCTTTTAGGGCTTTGATAATCATGACGCCATGCTTACTCCATTCATTACGTCTTAAGAAATACTTCTCATATATAATTTATTATATATGTTTAAATTTACATATCATATAGTACTGCTCACTAAAATATAACTACTATAGTTTATTAGCTACATATCTCTAACTTTTTCTTTGAAATCTTTTGAAATATATTATTGTTCTCAAAAAATATTTAAAACTATTTGTTATATAAATTTATAAATTCTAATACTTTTCAAAGTAATACAATAGCTTAATGGTTACACATTTCCTAACTTGTCCACTGTTCAAAATGCAAAATTTTGTTTTAGTTTTTAAAAAGTCTTTTTAAAATTATATTATTGTTTTCTAAAATTATTTATTATTTAAGTTTGTAATTTTTTATATTTTTCGAATTAATACCTTAGTTTAATGTCTACACATCCCCAACTTACGCACATTTGTAACTAAATATCTCAAGTTTGATTTTTAACAAATGCAAAAAGAACACTATTTCTTTTGTTATTTTGAAAATATTACTTAAAATTGTATTTTGTTACCTAAAAACATCTATATAATAAATTTGAAAAAGTTGAAAAAAGTTTTGGATAAAGTTTTGTTTTAATAAATATATATTTTTAAATAAAATATTATTTTATATTAAATAAACTTGTTATTGATAAGTTTCATTTAATTTAATTTAATTTTAGTCCATTTTATTGCTATTTTTGTCATATACCCTGTTTTAATTATGTCATTTTAAAAAATTGCCTTACTAAAAAACAAATAATTTCACAACAATCTATAAATTCCACTGTACTATAAATCATTTTCAATTCGACAAGTATGCGATACAATGCTACACAGAGACTCGGAAGAAAATGTATATAATAAACTCAGTTTACAGATTCTTCATTGTTACTATTATTATCTCCTCCCGTTTCAGTTTTGGCTCTGCTTCTAAGCTCTTCAAATGCTTTCATGCTTTCTGCATCAAATCCTCCGGCAAACTGCAAATTCATCCATACATTATAGAACAAACATCCTCAGTTATATATCAAAACAACTGAATTGAGTGTTTTGTTTTGTACCTGATGGACTCTAAAAGCGAAACGAACGCCTTGGAGAAGCAAGAACTCTCTGTTAGGATCTTTATCAGATCCACTCACTGAATCAAGCTCATAAGCTACTCGTTTCATGTACTTCTTCGCGAGCTGGACTGACGAAAGCTTTATCTAAAACAAAGAAACAAAAAAATTTCAAGATTATTTAACAGAGATAACTCATTCTCTGCAATGGACAAGAAAGAAAGAACAAACTAAATACCTTTCCCACGACGCCAGAATCAGATAACCAATCAACTGGAATACCGAATTCTTTGTATCGTGAAATCGCCATGTCTCTGGTACGTAAAAGAGCGTATACACTTTGTTCAACCCTGTGAAAAAACAAAAACTAAGATAAAGATTTTGGTGTGATAAACTCTGTCTTTGGCATTGGGGGTTGATAACTTACTTCTCAAGCAACTTGTACATCTTCTTCAAAGCAGGTTCACAAGGGAGATTAGGATCATCGACAAATGAAGTCACTTGCTTCTCAAGTTTCATGAGATCTTGATACTCAAAAGCTGCTTCTCGTAACGCATCAGCTTTGCCTTCTGGCCAATCAAAGTGTTTAAGAACCGCCCTTTCATCAACCTACTCAGAATACAGTGAATGATGCGTGAGTTAAAAGAAACCAAAATCGCGGTTAGAAAGTGATATTTAAAAGAGGAGTTAATGACCAAAAAGGAGAGCTCTTCGTCTAGCCAGCTCACGAACGCCAATAGATCTTCTATGTCTGTGAATGAAGCAGCTCGAACTTCAGTTGCTAACGACTGAACAAAGTCACCTTGTGTCTCCACATCCGCTTTTACCTGTAATAAAGTTTAAAACATTTGATTCTTTGTCCGAAAATCAAATTGCATCAACGTTGTCTAGAGAGTGTGAACTTACTGCTAAGAGGAATGTTGATCGATTCTCTATTTCCCCAATCATGTTACTCCTAGCTTCAGATGAATTACCAGTTCCTGAAGAGATCAAAGAAGGTGCACCATCTTTCTTTGCTTCACGTTTCATCAACGACTGATAAAACTCAACGAGCTCAGGAGCTCTATGAACTTTGTTCCCGCTTCCAGCTCCTCTTCCAAGTGCCCCAGGAGGCGGTGGAGGTGGCGGCGGCCCACCACCTGGAGGAGGCGGAGGCCCACCACCAGGCGGTGGAGGAGGTGGTGGTGGACCACCACCAGGTAAAGGAGGTCTTGGGGATGGCACGTTAGTACTTTTACCACCAGATGATCTTGGAGGTGGTCGTGGTACTCTAGGAGGTCGTTTCTCAATGTCTACAAGCTTCATTTTGGTTACAGCTTGAGTATTTTCACTAGCTTTACCATCATTGCCATCGCTAGACTGATCACTTGTGGTCACGGTCCTGGTCATGGACGGAACCGAAACCGGTTTCTCCTTCAGTTGAGCAAGTTTAGGAGGCAAAGCCACATTACCACCAAATCTCTCAGCTCTAGCTTGATCTGCTTTATGCTTAATATGCTTCTCTCTCTCAACCGCCAGCTTATGCCTGTCTTTGTACGCAGGATACTTCTCGTCCAAAACATTATCAACCGATTTAGACATCACTTGAAACGATGATGCAACGGAATTCAAAGGCTCACCCGGAGAAGAAGCTTGTTGTTGTGTTCTGATTCTTGGAAGATTCGGAGTTTCAGGAGTACCAGGAGTTTCTTGATCCACTTTACCAAACGTTGTTATGGCTACAGACTCACCTGCGTTTCTAATCATCAAAGATTCTAAAGGACCTCTCTGTTTATTCATACTCACACTAAGTCTTCCTGGTGATCCTCCATAGAATGATCTTGAAGGCGATGACTGAACACTCGAATCGTCTTTGCTTTTACCCCATCTCTTAAGCTTCTGAATCAAACCTGGTTTCTTGCTAAAGCTACTAAATCTACTTGTGGAACTATCCATAGAAGCGTTATCGAAATCATCGCTTCCAGGAGATGAAGGTTGAGAGAAGTTACTCTCTACATCAGTATCTCCTTGGCCACGTTCTGAACCAGCATACTCTAGCATCAACCGTTTAGCTTTAGCTTGGGATTTGGGGCTTAGATTCTTGCTTAAGTCACGAGCAGAGGTTTTACCAGCTGGTGTCTGGTAGTTTCTTAACTCATAACGTAAACATGCATTGACCCAACGGAGATAAACTAACTCCTCAACTTCACTAAACCTATTCATCTGAAGCCCTTCAACTTGCTTTAACAAATCTTCATTGTTATGCTTCAGATTGTTAACCTCTTCTCTTACTTTCGCCACTTTATCACTCTACAAAAAGAAAGACGCAAACTTTTAGGATCCGATTGGTGAACAAAAGCAGAATGATAATTTCAGCAGTAAGTGGGAGCCGTAAGCGATTAAAGAATAGTGCAAAGAGGTATAAACAAGCGGTTGGAGAAAGCGGTATAAAAAGCTGAAAGAAAAAAATTTAATATCGTTTTCGCTACCGCTTTTGTGAATGGTGATCATCAAAGCGGTAAGGTTTACCAATCAAAGTGCTAATCTATAGAAAGAAAGAAAATTTGATGCAAGACTGGTATTGAAGGAGGAATCATTACACTTACCTCAGTCATGTTTGAAAGAGTTGAGATTCTTGCTTCTGCTGAATCGAGTTTAATGGTTAACTCTCTCTTCTCATGTTGAAGCTCTCTGTTCTTTCTCTTGAGTTCCATAACTTCAACTTCCATTTCCTGTACAGCTTTTAGCTTCCTCTCAACTTCATTATCTTTATTCATGGCTTCTTCTTCTTTCATTTGAAGACTCGAGACATGTTGTTTAAGCAAAAGCAACTGTCCTTTCGTCTGATTAGCATCGAGCTGGATTTGCCTCTGCAACTCCTTGATCTTGTTTCTCGCAACTTCAAGCTCCTTCCTGGCAACACCGTTTTGAGAGATCTCTTCTTGAAGTTTTTTCCTCTCTGCTTGCAGAGAATTAATAGTGATGTTCAGCATATCTATCTCAACAGTCTTGATCTTGAGCTGTCTTTGTAACTCAACTATATCTGATTCTTGCTCTTTGAGTCCATAATACTCGAGTAATTCTCCTTCGAGCTTCACTTCTCTTTCTTCTAGCTCCTTAACTAATTGTCTTAGCCTCTCGAGCTCACTGTCGTTATAAGCCATCTCGCTCTCGTATTTCCTCTCTTTCTCTGCCTTCTCCAAGCTGTTGTCATCACTAGGTAATGGATACTCAATCTCACCAGATAAAAGATCTTCAAACTCGGGTAAGATATCATCATCTAAATAGTCTGAGAAACTTCCACGACTCTGATTGATCACGCTGTTGATCAGTTTCACCTCTTCCTCCTCCTCCTCCTCTTCCACCTATTATCCGATTTGTCAACAAACATATCAAAGCAAACACATGAAACATAAAGAAAGTACACTTACATTCTTATCACTGAGATCGTTGTTGGGATACACGGCCTCTTCTTTATCGCCTCCTTTGCCATTTTCAGGTGATGGTTTGCTCTGTTTGGAGGGTTTACCGTTGAGCTGCTTAACAGCAAAGGCTGCAACGGAAGCAGCAACAACAAACCCTATCCGCACAATCATATATTAAGATCTTGAAATGGGAATAAACTCCCTTCTCCGACTCATTTACAGACAGCGAACAAAACCTCCAAAGATTCACTACTGATAACTAACTCAATCCATAGTTCCTTCAAGAAAAAACTTTAGTCCAAAGCCAGTTCATGAACCTTGTTCCAGTAAGAGAAACTTCCAGATACTGACAAAACTTTAAACAACTATGTCCACCCAAGAAAAGAAGATACTTATCATCAGGAAATTCGATCTTATCAGCTTTATGGACCTCTCAAGTCTCTCATGCATCAAAAAGACAAAATCTTAATTAAATGATAACAGCAATAATAGTGGCTGTTATTTAGCTCAATACAGATGAGGAAATAGACATGTTTGGTAATAGATGGGTCTAGTCATGACCAAGAAGCAAACGTACAGATGTAAATCTAAGCATTCCTAAGTCGTAACAAAAAAAAACACCCTTTTATGTCCATATGGGTCAAAGAAAAACAGTTATAATAATTTTGTCTCTTGTGTCAACGCATTTTATCAAACTAAACACAGGAGATGATAAGATAAGACATTAAGTATTCATCAAGACCAATCTAGTCAATGTAAAAGATTAGTTATCTCAAAATGTTGTTAGAAGAAAAGGAAAACGTTTTCTTAGATTTTGTTGTGATGTTCTGGGACCAGTACCAAGTAGAGGTGTATTTGCCAGGCTACGTAGCACAAACCAACCACAAGAAAACAGAGAGGTTGTGATTTAACTTTATATGTCAATTTTACATGGTAGGGAAATTATATCAGCCAAACAAGAAAACTAAAAATGGCCTTTTCATTATCTTCTCAAAACCATTTTTTTCTCAGCCATAGATTTTCACATGTTTTGCCTTTTTAGCCGTATAAAAGTAAACAAATGATTTCTCTGTGTGACTGAGAATAGATAACAGAAAACATAAGAAGAATCTTACATGATATGGTGTGGAAACTCATATTAAACCTTCACTAGATTCTGATTCCTTTTTTATTTACCAATCTGCACAAAACAGTAAAAGAGTAGAATGAATGTTATCTAATTCAGCATCAAAAAAATATCTGTTTTATTGTATGGCAGAGGAATTTTCTGGTTTCAACAGCTAACAGAGAATAATCTCTCTTTCAAAAAGACAAGAGCAGCTTTAATTGTTTCTTGTCTGGTGAAATTTTGTTGGAATTCATCAAAAGATAAACCTGAGGAATTGCGAGAGAAACTTTCTTTTCTAAAACAAAAGACGTAACTCTATATATGACCCAGTTTACTGATTTGACTGTAACTATGAAAGCGAAACCCTAAAAAAAGGTATGAAGAAAGAAGAAGCAATTCGATCAAACCAACTGAAAAAGAACCGATTTTTAAGCAAACCCAGTTCATGAAATAAGAAAATAAAAATCTTAAGACGCTTACCAGAATTTGAAATTATCGAAGAAGAATAGAACCGCCCCACTCCCACTTTCAGTTTCTTGATCTTTTCTTCTTTGGTTGCTGGTAATGTAGATTGCTGGGTTTTGGTACTTGAGAATGTCGTGAAGATTCCATTCCATTAACTTGAGAATCGATCTTCAAAATTTGAAATTTCAGAGACTTTGGTTCTTTTGCTTAAAGTGTGAGAATAGATTCGTAGTAACTATTCTCACTTTTGAAACCAAGATTGGTTTTGTTTCTAAATTTAAAACCAGGGTTGAATTAATTGTCTTTCCTTAAATAAACCAACAAAACCGAACTATCTGGATTTGCTTGATTTCAGATTTTCAACACTCATATATCAAAGTAACAAACAATCACTTTTTTGTACAATCTGAAGATTCAAGAATGGTGGTTCCATTTCCATCTCAGTCCCGCCTCCTGGAGAACCTTAGCTCTCGCTTGGCTAGCCTTAGCTTCATACAAATTTGCTATTTGTGATATATCACAAATATATCCTAATATACAGAAACAAATAAAGAATTGCTAATAAACTACTAGATCAAAGTACAAATGTTCATATCAATTATACCTTGTATGTACTTGAAGTCAGGGTCTGCCATATTTACATCCTCAAATGCAGGAAATGAAGACCCAGCTAACGCTACCGCTGGCACAATTCCGTGCTTTGGATTTCTATTGGCAATAGAACATTTTTATATTTATTAGTCATTCACCAAAAACACAAAGATTTTATCATATCCGGAAAAAGTTTCACTCCAAGACGTATCATTACCTCTCTAATAGCAAATTTGAACAAACTTCTACCATACTTCGTCTAGTACAAAATTCGTCAGCCATTACATCATCTTCAACTATCTGACAACTTAGTTACAAGTGACATGTTCATAATCAGAGATGGACAATTAAGGCTCAACTCATATAGCATATGATTTGAGGCTCATTCTTAAAATCAAAGTTGTTGTATTATGAGAGCAAGGTTCTCAAAATAAACCTTTAGTTTCTTCAAAACTGCTATTGCTTCTTGTTGAGTGGCATCCGCATCAACTGGAATAGCGACACTGTGAGTTCTTATGGTTGCTGCTAAAGTAAACAAGCGGTAAACATACATTAAGACTTGATAAAACAAATTGTAACAACATAATTTAAACATGCCTCAAAATTGACCAAAAACGTACAAGAGTCAAGAGTATCTGAAACATAGTCAATGGCTTCCGAGTTTGCGACACAAATTCTTATTTATCACTAAATTGGAAAACGAGCAAGATACGAACTTTTTTTACTTTTCCAAAAGAGGAGGGTCGTCTTCAACAAGAGCCCAGCCATCATATTTGTCTTTAGATGCTTGAAAGATCCAATGAGGCACCGGAGAGAGAAGCGACGACGCGGAATCTCGGCGGTTGGGAAGGGGGAACCAGCAATGGGAGGGCGAACCGATGTTGTATCTAAGTAGCAATGATATGGGTACGGTATAAAAAGTGGGTACGGGAACGGGACAAGAAACGGCTAAATAAAATTTACGGATACGGTACGGCATGATATGTTAAGAAACATATATAAATATAAATATATATATATATATATATATATATATAATAATACAAAAAATCACATTTAAATTTCAACATAACAAACTAAAAAATCTTTTGATTTTATATGAGACACCAATTTTGAAACTTAATTGTATAAAAAACATCATAAAATCTCATTTTTCTGTTTTTGATCATTTTCTGTCTCATTTTTTTGGAGAAGTTTCCGAGCTGTCCCTAAGTTTTCCGTCCCCGAAACGGTTTTGGTACGGGGATGACATGCATTTTTAAGTACCCATGCATGGTGTCGTACAAGTAAAGGATCGGATTTTGGGAAGACAAAGGACGAATTTGGTGAATTTCTAATAGAAAAGGCGCACATTTCAGTTTGGAAGAAGCAGCCAGGGGAGATGGGAAAGAGATGCTTGGTAGTTGGTACTCTGACAGTGATAGATATAGCGTGGCTTGCTACAACAACTATTCTTCTTAACCATTCGAAGGGTTTTGGTTTGCGTTTATTTTCGGTATAGTTTTAACCGTCTCGGTTGAAACATTATTCTTCAATTTCAAAACACATGGTTTTAGCATGGTGTCATTGGCAAATGTTTAATTTAATTTTTTTAAAAATCAATATTTAAACACGTAACCCGAGACAGATCTGAAGAAAAGCACAACTGGGTGGATCTTTGCCGTTCTGTTTTTTTTTCTGTCTAGGGTGTGCTTCCTCTTCTCATCTCAGCCTCACCACAGTTTATGGCGTCTCGCCAGCCTCCGACCCACTAGACCCTTCGACTTTCCATCACCGCCGTTCGTCTCTTCCTATCCGAGCTTGTCTCTGTTAGAGGTGCCGATATTTCGTCTACTCAACTTCCTCTGTTGTGCTTGCGAGTCAGCCTCCTCCTCTCGCTGGCGCCGCCGAAAATTCTCTCTCCGCCTCCGATGCCATCTCCTATCATTCTCTCTTCGCTTCTAACACTTCCACCTCTCGTAGCCTTGCCTCCGGGGCACCATATGCTCTCTCTGCTGTTTCCACCGTTTCAGCCATATGTCCCTACACCTCTTCCACTTGCTGTCATGGCCTCTAGATCCGCTCTGGTTCGCACTTCCGCCGTCAAATCCGCCGTCTCCTCCGGCGCCTCTGGTCCTTTCGAACATCTCTACGAAGGATCCTTTCCTCTTGCTGCTCGACATTTTTCCACAGCTCATTGTCACTCCTCCTAGCATGTACCCTCCTTCCACCGCTCAGACTTGTAGGTAGGTGGATAGTTTGGCTTTGGAGTTGGTGTGTATGATTTTGTTTGATCCTTTATGGAGTGGTTATGCTTCCTCTGGTTCCCCTGTTGTGCTCTTTTGTGGCACCTATGTTGCATTGTTGCAATCTTTTACTGCAATATACGGATCCTTGACTAATTTCAGTCTTTTTACCGTAGTATATGGATCCTTTACTAATTTCAGTCTGATTTCTGGTGTTATAAGTTTGGTCTTTTCTTTTTTTTGTTGCAGTCTGAGGAGAATTTAAATTTCATGACTCTTTTGGTGAATTTGGTTCTTTTGGATATTTGGTATCCTTTAATCTCTTTCGTGGAGATGTTATCATCCCAAATGTCCCTCTTATTTGGAATGGCATGGATGCTCAAGACTTGTTAGTATTGCAAGGGTCTTCCTCCCGACTAGTGGTCTCCTATGCTTTTGTTCTAGAGCTTATAAATTTTTGGGTTGCGTTGGATATGTTGTATCAAAAAGTCTTTGTGATCGTTTCTCTTAGTCAATCTTTTATGAATTTCTTTGATGAACTATATGTTCTTTCTACTTTTTACCATGTATTGGTTTACCTTGGTGCATTTGTTGTTTTTTGTAATTTTTTATTGCATTTGAATGTAATTTTTCTTCTTTGGATGAAGTTTGAAGTTTAAGTTTAATAAAAGTTATGGTTTGATAAAAAAATTAATATTTTAATTATTATCTTCTTTAAATATAAATAACCATTCAAAATATTGTTATATATTAACACATATCATACAAAACAAATTACTTAGACACATCACCCTAGTTTCAAAAATAAGCTCTATAGCACGTCGTTCAAGGTAGCCGTCGGAACCATGATCTCGCCTATGTATTCTTTTCAGTGATGGCGATATGTGATGTCGCTGCTGAGAGAAGCCTCTTGCTTTATCTTTTTGTGTATTTCCGGCCTCTTTCTAGCTATCCCGCTCGAGGCTGTCGTCTTCTTCTTCTCTTAGCTGCCGGCAATGGAGTTGCTCTCGATTTTGGTGTTTCTTGTGGTGGTGCATGTCTTCAGGGTCGTTCATCTCGAGCTCTGTTTTTCGTGGCTTTGTCGTTATAGGGTGTTTTAGTCGGCGATGAACCTCTGATTTCGTGTGGTGGTGTAACCACGACGGCAGTCATGTGTCACACGGTTGCTAGTGTTGTGAGTCTCTGCATGGTTGATATCGTGCTTCGGCGGTCCTCTAGCGTTTTTTCTTGCTTCACGTGTTTCCCTTTTTATTTGGTGTAGTTATTCTTTGGGCTGGGTTTCTTCACCTTGGCTAAGGTGAATTTGTTTTCTTCTGTTTCGAGTGATGTTTTTATGTGTGTTTACAGAGTTATTTTCCTTCTTGTTGGTTGCAACGAATTAGCTCATGTAGTTATCTTCTTTACGTTCTTTGGCCCAATTTCTAGGAATTAGAGCTTTGGGTTTTTTTGTTTTGCATAGTACCGTCGGTTGTCGAATGGTTAAAGGTACGTTTCTTTGTCTTCCTCGGATGGTTTGCATTACGGATTTCTCATGCCTCAATAAATCTCGACTTTAAATGTTTCTCTTGTTTTATCTCTCGGTTCATAGTGGCGTTGCTTCCCAGGTGTATTGCTTGGTAGTTTTTGATTTGACAATTATGGTTTTTAGCTTTGGTTAGTGTGTCGGCTAGCTTCTTGTTTCAATTTTAGTTTATGTTCTATGATTTTGTTAACCTCTCCTATTTGAATTTTGGTTTCATTATCAATTTTGGTAACCGGCTTCAGTAATTTATTTATTTATGTTTCTTTGTGGAATACATAAACTCGACAGTTCTTGAGTTACTAAACGATATAGTTCTCTTGTCCTTTTAGTAAAGGTATCAGCAATATTATCATTACGACCAATATGAAATAAACTAAATTTGATGGAACTGTTCTATTGTTTTATCTAAGTGATTTGAAAATCGTCCACTCCAACGGCTCTCCATAACCCAAATAAGTTCATTTAATCCAGCATGGAGGGCTGATAAGCTTCTCATGCGTCTCTTCTCTCATGTTAAGACCAACCCATGTTATATCTTAAACACCATCATCCCAAGTCACCAACTGATCCATAATCTATCCAAGAGGCGTCAATATGGAAGGTAAGGGTGTAAAAGGTCTTGGGTGGTTGATATGCCGTTGTCAGCAGTGAAAGGTTTTCCACCTCCACCCAACACTCTTTCTGGTTTGCTATCCTCCAACTATCCATCTCAAGTGTGGCATGTTATATAGTATATACGACTGTAAATCTCTCGATACCTTTAAAACAATTATTATTCATTTCATTCCATATGAGCCAATGATCCAAAGGAAATAATCTCTTTCTAGCATATGTAGGCTTGTTTTTGTCTCCAAAACAGAAAATTCATGTTTCGATAAATAAATGTATTTGAGAAGCAATTATGAAGGGACAAAAAATCCAATAAAACATACACCTACAAATCTAATGAACACTCAACTAATAGATAGTTAATAGTTTTCTTTGGTGCTCCACATCTGAGATAACTCTAGTATGTGTTGATATGTCATTAAGCGATGTTTTAGCAGGTCGTTACACACCTCGATAAGTTCTTTGAGTTTTTTAGCAAACTATTTGCATCATGGAATAAACCCCCCCAAAAAACTAACAACAAGTGTGGTTGTTTACAATTTTTGTTTGATGTTCAACATGTTCATTAAATTTTAAAGCCAAACGACAATGAAGCAATACAAAGTGAGGCTTAATATAACCCACTAATTGCTCTCTTTACATAACCTTTTATCACAAGCTGGTCGATCTTGAGTTGGTTTGGTTGATCTTGTTGATTTCTTAATAATTTGCATTTCCTACCAACTCTCAAATTTTGTTTGACGTTCAACTTGTCTTCATGTAATCATGTCAATTCCAAACCTTTGTTATAGAAAGATTTCAAAATCTGTAAGAAAATGATCACTTCCACCTTGAATCTATAGCTGATAAAATAGGCGGGTTATTTGATATTTGTCCAATGCAATGGATTGGTCATGTACAAATTTTTAAAACATGTTAAAATAGATTAGAAGCAATATTGTCCACAAACAAAACTGACCAGACACATTGAGATATAAACAGTCCAAGATACTTAAATTTTTAAACCAAAATCGATTTGAGATTTTTTTTTTCTTTTTTTTTTTGCTCTCAACTTTCCTGAAGTCTTCTTTTCCGTTAGAAAAAGAAAATGTCTATTAGTGACCATAAACAGCCTATTTGACATGATCGTTAATGAGTATGGGCGTTTAATAGATATGTTGTTAATGGACATTGTCACTATTTATCCACAATCTAAATAAACGATATTGAAAATATTCATATGAACATGAACAACCTATTTGAGAGCTCTAGTTGAATAACTCATTAGTTCAGTACTATAAGCTTTTGTGATGTATCATTTCCCAATTGCAATTAGTTATCTTCTCTTTCATTTTGGAAGTATTTTGTTTACCCCTTTTTCGTGAAAATGCTACAAATAATATACTGCAATAATTGCAAATAAATGTCAAAGGCGCATCTCAGAATAGCTGCAAGATACAAAAAAAAAATCTTTGTCAATAATCAATATATATTCAATTCAATGGCTGCCTTGATCTATCTGCTTCTGCATCCTATTTACTACATTAGCTCTTTTTTTTCTTTTCATGTTGACATATATATTATCATCTAATGGGTTATAGACTTATAGTTATATGAACAAAGGCCACATTTTCGACCAAGAAAAAAAAGGAACAAATGCCACATTTACTATTTCTTTCTTGAGTGACAGAGAACAACATATAACCAAATGTCTTTCTCGTCACAGTCCCTCGATTTCTTTTACTTTCTTGTAACGTTGGAGCTATAATGAGAAACCCATTGACTCCCAACGACCTCTCGCTCTCTCTTCAATAAATAATAATCCTACTATAAGATAAAGAAACCCAGAGATAACCCAGCAAAATCACAAACACAAAACTCTTTCTGTTTTTCCACAATGTCTAGGATTCACTCTTCTGTTCTCTTCCTATTTCTAGTTTTCCGCTGGTGCATCACTGGAGATTCATTTTCCCCTGAGGTAACTGATGATGGAGCTCCGATGGATAAATCAGAAAGAGAAGCTCTTTACTCAACGATTCAAGGGTTTGTTGGTGATTCTTGGAATGGCTCTGATCTTTATCCTGACCCTTGTGGTTGGACTCCTATTCAGGTTTTGTTTTCTCACAAATCCTATTTATTTAATCTTTGATCTATGCTTAAACCCATGTAGTTCTTGTGTAATTTTAGCCAAAATAAAAAGGAAAAAAAAATCATCTTTTTGTTGTCTAAAGATTTCTTGAATTCTAGTGAAGAGTTTTTTAAAAGAATTTGTTCTGTAGTTGTCTGAATAATTCTGTTCAAAATATCTCAGTAAGTGAAACTTTAAAGCTTCAACGCATTGAAGTGCATATCCATTTACATATAATATCGTATTTTTATTTCTTTAAATGCTTTTCAATATAGTTGGCTTCAATTATATATGTGCACCTTGATTGGCCCACCACCCAATTCCTGTTATATTCTTTCAATAATTTGTAACTATTATTCTCTCTTTTTGGATTTTCAGGGTGTTTCTTGTGATCTATATGATGACTTGTGGTATGTCACGGAGCTAACCCTAGGTCTCGTTTATGAAAACTCGCTTTCTTGCACTGCAAGTTTGGAACTAAAGCCACAGTTATTCAAGCTCAAGCACTTGAAATCTCTCTCTTTCTTCAAATGCTTCACATCGTCTACAACAATATCGCAAGAGGATTGGATAAATTTGGGAAGTAGTTTAGAATCTCTTGAGTTTAGATCCAATCCCGGGTTGATTGGTGAACTTCCGGAAACAATTGGTAGTCTCACAAAGCTGAAATCATTGGTGGTTCTTGAAAATGGGTTCAATGGGAAATTACCAACGAGTATCTGCAATTTAACGAGCTTAAAACGGTTGGTTCTAGCGGGAAACTTGTTCACGGGGACGATTCCGGATTGTTTCAATGAGTTTAAAGAACTACTGATCTTGGATTTGAGTCGGAACTCTTTCTCAGGGACATTGCCTCTGTCTATTGGAGAGATGGTTTCATTGCTTAAGCTTGACTTAAGCAATAACAAATTAGAAGGGAAGTTACCGCAAGGAATTGGGTTTTTGAAGAATCTGACGCTTTTGGATCTGAGGAACAACAGAATCTCTGGTGGGTTGTCTCAAAACGTCGACAAGATTCCATCTTTGACGGATCTGGTTTTATCAGGAAACCCAATGGATAGTGATGACGTGATGGGGATGGAGTGGGAGAATATGGGCAATTTGGTAATTTTGGATCTATCTAAGATGGGTTTAAGAGGTGACATTCCTTCTGGTTTAACCAAGTTGAAAAGGTTGAGGTTTCTTGGTCTGAACGACAACGAGTTAACCGGCACGGTCCCATCAAAAGAGTTGGAGACTTTGCCCTGTCTTGGTGCTCTCTACATCAATGGAAACAATCTAACAGGAGAGCTAAGATTCTCAAGAAAATTCTATGAGAAGATGGGAACAAGATTTAAGGCTTCAAAGAATCCGAATCTTTGTCAGTATGAAATCGTGTCAGAATCTCGGAAAAATGTTCCTCCACTTGGATTGAAGCCTTGCAACATGAAGAAAACAGAGGGTAGTTTGGTAATTCTACAAACGTTAAGAAACCTTAAGAAGGAAGAGTCAAGTTCATCATCAGTGGCTTTGATGGTTACAAGACATGTATTGTCAAATGGGTTCATGTGGGATTTGCTTTTGGAGCTTTCTCTTATTGTATTAATGATGTAAATTTTTGTTTGTTTGTTTGATGGTTAATAGTGTCGATGTGTTGGTTGATAGATTTTGACGTCGGTTACTTGAGATAAGAAAATCAAATCCTTTTTGGATGTAACAAGTCGTGTTTCTTCTCCCTCTACATATATCTTGATATAAAACGATTTGTGTGTGTTTGTAAGGCAACCATAGGTATAACAATTTAACAAAAACACCTTTTTATAACCATTGGTTGTGCCCTTAATGTTAAAATGCTTTAACTAAACATGCAACGAATATATACAAAGATCGCTAACTTTGGTGTCTCAGGACTTGCATTGCCTGGAATTTTCTGACTTCGTAAAAGATAACTTAGTGACTGTAAAAAAAAAAAAACTTATTTTTTATTTGTAGGATATGAAAAAGTAGACAGTGAGTGTCAATTAAAGATGGGACAGTTAGGGGTTTCTAGTATAGACTGAAAAATCTTCTTTTACTTTAATTTATACTTTTTAGTTTGCAGTAAGCTTTTTACG
The DNA here is from genome assembly GCA_030180135.1 of Orychophragmus violaceus. Lineage (NCBI taxonomy): Eukaryota > Viridiplantae > Streptophyta > Magnoliopsida > Brassicales > Brassicaceae > Orychophragmus > Orychophragmus violaceus. Next base: position 12,736,006 of record CM058240.1, read on the forward strand.
ATCATTTATAAGCCTTTTTCCGTCTAAAGGATCATTATATTAACTAAATATGGATACAAAGTAGAATATAAAGCCTGAGCGGATTACGGGAAACAAAGCCCGAGCGGATTACGGGAGACAAAACCGGCCAAAACACAACTTGCCGGAAATCAAAGAAAACGGATAACATTTGAAACAAAGAAAACAAAGCGAAAATAAGGGAGGAACGAAAATAGCTGGATCATAAACAATAAAACTCAAACTGACGAACCACATCACGACGCACAAGAAACCACTGCAAAAGAACAATTGGGACGAGGCCTGAACTGAAGAACAAGAGCACGCAAGATCCACACTGCTACTAGGCTAAGAGAGATCTAAACCGAACTCCACCAGAGAGAACCTCGTCAGAGACAATCAATCGAGCGACAAGAAGAAGAGTCAGAAACCACTACCGCCACGATCAGAGCGGCAAACCAGAGCCAAGAAACTAGACCAGGCACAAGATGCAACACCTCGAAACTGAGAGGGAAAGACGTCAAGCAAGACCACCAACTCTTACACGCGGACACTCGCTCACCAAAATCAGCCATCTACCGACTAAAGAAAGGTCACCTCCTCGCAAGAGAAGAGCTGAAAGTCGAAACCACTGCGACGCTTATCTTCCAACTGAAACCCAAAAAGCTTCAAAAAGGAGAGAGTAGATGCTCCCGCAACAATGACTCTACCACAAGACGAACTCCTCAACAGAACCTGAACCACCACCCAACATTGAAACTAAACAAACCAGCGATGAAAGCGGTCGAGCCACAGAACATGGACATGCCAAAAAGCCGGATAGTAAGACCCAGTCAAAACTATAAACCGTAGCAAATTCCAAGCAAAGCTCAAAGAAATTGGCCATAAACACCAGCTATAAACGAAGCAACCCCATCAAATTGAGACCGTAGAGGATTACTCCGCTACAAGACAAACACACCCAGGAAGAAAACCAGGGCCTAAGACCAAACCAAACTGGGAAGAATCAAACACCAATTATGAACCTTGAAAGCCCTGTCTGAGCGTTGAAAACAACTCAGAGCGTCAACGACGAACCATTACCAATACAACCGGTGAGACTCACATCAGCCGAGAAAGAATCAAGACCAAAATCCCCCAAATCTAAGACCTGAACCTACCGAGAAGTTACAGAGAATGTAAAACTACTGCACAAGGAGAAGGAGAAGCCGATACAGACCTCAGAAGATGGAGAGGAAACACATAGACTTCGCGAAACTCCAACACCGAGATCTGAGCGGAGAGTAACCCACACGGACCGCCGAGAAACAAGCTCCACATGTCGACACTGACGAAGACCAAAAGACGCAGCCGTGAGAGACCTCCTTCCCTTGCTAAAGAAACCACACCGCAACACTCGACGAAGCTCACAACGACACAATTTACAAAACCACCGGCGAAGCTAACCAACGGAGAGAACGCCAAGAGGAAAGAGGAGAGAGAGGAAGAGGGAGTTTCACTGGCGGCGAGAGAAATCGCGTGCCGCCAGCGAAGCAATGGCTGGGCGAGGGAGAACGGCGCTTTGGGAAGCGTGTCTGTAAGAAAAAAATAGGGCGAACCCGCACAACAGAGATAGTTCGATCATTTATAAGCTATCTTCTTCTTTTTTCATAGCCTATCTCTCATAAATCTATAAGTTATTTATTATTTGTTCATAGGTGGCGCCGTGGCGGCTTGTGTACTTTTTTCGGTAACTTATTACAAAAGAAAGTAATGATCTATCCCCTCTACAGTTCATACACCTCTTATATGCCTTGTTCGAAAACTGTTTTCGGCCTAGGCGTCCACAACTAATCGCCGGATAAACGTTCCACGGCCTCCGGCCGCCCCGAGTTGAAGTAATCGGAGTAAAAAAGGACCCTGAAGCTCGCAAACAAGCACTAAACAACCCTAAAATTATTGTCTAGTGTAATATTATAAATGAATATAATATTACATCCCGCCTAATTTATTGTCCATCATCTGTTTATTGTCTAGTGTAATATTATAAATGAATATATTGTTAAAAGCCCTAAACTTATATCCCGCCTATTTTCTGATCCAGCTCGACCACCCGACTAACGCTTAGCACGTTTTCGAACAAGGCTTATGTGCAATGCAACTTGCCGTTTTCTTTTTAACATTTTACTCTCTTTTTATTAATTCTAGAATCTGTAAAATACTACATAACCGAATTTTGCTGTAACTTTACTACTTATTATTAGTTGTATAATTTTGAAACATGATCATTATGATAGTTCTAACATTTTTAAAAAATGTTTTGTTACTCTTTATCAAAAAGCTTTTTTCTGCTTAATAGTTTTGTCAAAAACAATTTGGTCAGTGTTTTCTAAATTATACTATTATGTATTTTCTTTACTAGTATTGAATGCTTACCATCCCACAAGCTATGTATGGATCAGAACCAAAATAAATTCTTATTGTTCAATCAAATCCAAATCGGTGCTTTTCTTTAAAACCACAAATTAATTCAATATGTGTTATTGGAAACTCGGATTGAAATCAAAGATGATATAGTATTGTATTACTAATGATTCTTACGAGTTAAAGATGATATATTACTAATGTTCCTATCCTCATTTCCTGGCTATTTTAGGTTTTGGTTACTGTGGTCACAACAGATTAAATCAATTGCGGATTAAATCATGTTATTATTGAGATGGACTGTGGTGTCGTTGTATACTAAATTATATATATTCATAAAACTAATCCACATTTGATCTACAACGGACTTCATTTATTTATTTATGTCCGCATTGATAGAGACAAAAAAATGTAATGATACAAAAAGATAGTTTTTATTGTTCGTAGACTAATGCCACTCGACCACAATTACTATTCAAAATCTTGTACTACAATGTAGTTATACGCATATTTATATTAATTTACTTAGGTGTTGTTCTTTTGTGCGTTAAGAAACTGCATCTGCCTGCAAAAACAAGATGTTGTATTTTTAGTGGTACTTAAGAAGTGCATCCAGATGCAAAAATCAGATATTGCATCCAAAATAGTTGGAAATTCTGGATGCATTTGAAAGTTTAGTTGAGACGCACTTTCTCGATTACCAAAAATCTAAAATGCTCTCATTTTTCTAAAAAAACATTTTTTGCTAAAACCGTAAAATAGCGATTTCCCGCCCAAACAAATAAATTGTGTTTTTCCACAAAAACCAAAAAAACGCATTTTTCGCTAAAACCGTAAAATTGTGATTTTCTGCTAAAACCGCAAAAACGCGTTTTTCGCCAAAACCACAAAATCGAGTTTTCCCGCCAAAACCGCAAATCGAAATTTCCCGCCAAACCGTAAAATCGCGATTTTCCGCCAAAACCGTTAAATCGCGTTTTCCCGCCAAAACCGCAAAATCGCGTTTTTTCGCCAAAACCGCAAAATCGTGTTTTCTCTTCAAAACCGCAAAATCGCGATTTTCCGTCAAACCGTAAAATCGCGATTTTCCGCCAAAACCGCAAAATCGTGTTTTTCCGTCAAAACCGCAAAATCGCGATTTCCCGCCAAACCGTAAAATCGCGATTTCCCGCCAAAACCGTAAAATCGCGATTTTCGCCAAAACCGCAAAATCGTGTTTTCCCGCCAAAACCTCAAAATCGAGTTCCCCCCCCCCCCAAAACCATATTTTCTCGCCAAAACCGCAAAATCGCGATTTCTTGTCAAACCGCAAAATTCCGTTTTCCTGCTAAAATCGCAAAATTGCGTTTTCCTGCCAAATCGCGTTTTTCCGCCAAAACCGCAAAATAGCGTTTTCCCGCCAAAATCGCGTTTTCTCGCCAAAACCGCAAAATTGCATTTTCCTGCCAGGACGGCAAAATCTTTTTTTCTCTCCAAAAACGTAAAATTGCGTTTTCCTGCTAAAACCGCAAAATCTCGTTTTCCCGTCATAGCCGCAAAATAATGCATTCAACTACAATACACAAACACATAAAGAAACATAACTGCATCCAAACGTAGTTTTCAAACGCAATTTCTAAATGCACAAAAGAATTATATCTAGATGCAACATCCGGAAACTGCATATGAATGCTGTTTCTAGATGCAGTTTCCAGTTGAGGAAAAGAACATGGCTTTATTGAAGTCTGTACAATGGAACAATGTATGGACTTGATTTGATTGATTTTATTACTTGTGAGACTGGAGTTAATAAATATGCAGATAACAATATATGTACTGCAGCTCTTTTGTTTAGTGTCATATCCTCAAAACATGTGTAAATGACTAATGACTCATGTCACATCGAAGCATATGAAAGGTTCGAAAAGACTACTAATGACGATATTTTATAATAAGTGATCAGCATTTTATTATAAATATGAAAATAAATATGTAATTATAAATGTAAAGATTACTTATAGAAAAATGAGAGATGTGGAAAAGGCCAACAATAAGAAAAATATACTCCAAACATAAAAAATTATCTAAAGATAATAATATCCATATAACAAATATCAGTACCTTTTTAAGTTATAGTAATATATTTTAAGTACAAATGGACTATAAAAAATATTATTTTTATAAAGAAAAAATAAAAATAGATTAAATAATTAAAAAATTCAGAGACAAACGTGAACAGTAGTATAATAGTGAAAAGGACATAAAAATATAAAATATAGAAATGTAAAACTAAATAAAAAAACAATTAGACAAAAATATAAAAGACAAAAAAATCAAAAGAACTGCGCACACAATATTTATTATTTACATATATTTAAATCCATTTATATATTGAGATTACTTCTTAATGTTTGGATAAATATTGTAAATGGTTTTTAAGTTAAACAAGCATTTTGCAGTACCTCCGCAACAATGAAGATTTCAGTTAACTAAGATATTCTAATTTTTTGGGTGCTGCCACAAAAATTTATGTTGCACAAACTTTTCGCATATAGTTCAAGGATAAATAAACAAATTAATATATATTGTATCCAATTATCAACACTTCTCAAATAAAAACACAATAATTATTATACATTGTCAAGAGGGACTGAGGGAGAACATCGACGTAAAAAAGAAAAGTCAACATAAAATTGGCGACATCAGAAATTTTCAAATGTCCAAGGACGTTAATCAATATAGCCCGTTTAAACTTCAGCCCATTTACGAATCCTCTCTCAGTTTTTGCTGTCTTATCCTCTCCTGAGTCTCTCTCCCAAAACCCAAACAGACGCCGTAAGGTTTCACCGCCGATATATCTTGAAATCCTAACGTTACACCGGATTATTTCATTTTCTTTGGGTTTAGTTACTAACTCTAGTAGCCAATTTTAATTTACTCAATTTATACTGATTTGATGATTTAGTGATTCAACTCTTAACTCGATTTGAATATCTACGAGCAATGTTATCGACATTGCACCCGCCCCGTTCTCTCTCACTCTTCCCTCTACGACGTTTCCACAGCTCTAAAACAGTTGCATCTTTAGCTTCCTCTTACCCTGCGACGACCTCCGACGCTGCTTCCGTCTCTCCTCCACAATCCCAGATTCTCAGCACTCGTCGCTCTCTCCTTTCCGGCGAAACAACAGCTTCTGAGATCGCCAAATCTTACCTCTCCCGAATCCGTCTCACTGAACCGCAGCTCAAATGCTTCCTTCACGTATCGGAGAACGTTCTGAAAGATGCTCAAGAGATCGACCAGCGAATCGCTAGAGGCGAGGAACTGGGTCCTCTCGCCGGGGTTTTAATCGGCGTCAAGGATAACATTTGCACTGAAGGTATGCCTTCCACGGCCGCTTCTCGTATCTTAGAGCATTATCGTCCGCCGTTCGATGCGACGGCGGTGAAGAAGATCAAGGAATTGGGAGGGATTGTTGTTGGCAAGACGAATATGGATGAATTCGGAATGGGAAGCACAACTGAAGCTTCTGCCTTTCAGGTTCGTCTTATGAGGAAGAAACCATTAAGTCTTTCTTGATGGATAACTTGTGATGGTTTAGGGATTTGATCTCAGGTTTGATTTTGATTAAAGGTAACTGCGAATCCATGGGACTTGAGCCGTGTACCTGGAGGTTCATCAGGAGGCTCAGCAGCAGCTGTTGCAGCAAGACAATGTATGGTGTCACTTGGGAGTGATACTGGTGGAAGTGTGAGACAGCCAGCTTCCTTCTGTGGTGTTGTTGGTCTTAAGCCAACTTATGGGCGTGTCTCTAGGTTTGGACTTATGGCCTATGCATCTTCGTTGGATGTGATCGGTTGCTTTGGCTCTACGGTTGCTGATGCTGGGATGCTACTTCATGCTATTTCCGGGTATGATAGATTTGACTCCACGAGTAGCAAACAAGTAAGGGCCAGTTTTGTTCATCGTAATGAGACAGAAAGAAAGATATTTTCTTTGAAACCAAATGTATTTTTTTCTTTGTTCAGGATGTGCCTGAGTTCCAATCCCAGTTTCTTTCAATGGATTCTTTTGAATCAAAACCATTGAAGGGAGTGAAAGTTGGTCTCATCCGCGAGACGCTTGAAGATGGTGTTGATTATGGAGTGAGATCTGCAACTCAGGAAGCTGCGGCTCACTTAGAAGCATTGGGTTGTGTATTGACAGAGGTTTCCTCCTTCAAATTCTCTTTGTCTCGGTTTCATTTCGTTTTGTACATTCTTTGGATAAAACACATGGAGGTCTGAGATCGATTTGTGTTACCATTTTCACAGGTCTCTCTTCCTTCGTTCTCTCTTGGACTACCAGCCTACTATGTGATTGCCTCATCTGAATCATCTTCGAATTTATCACGTTATGATGGTGTCAGGTAAACACGGTTTGTCACATGTTTATTGCATATGGTATATACATAAAAAGATTGATTCTTGTGTTGGAAATTAAGATATGGGAATCAAGTTATGGCTGACGAGCTCAATAAGCTGTATGAATGTTCTCGTGGAGAAGGATTTGGCAGGGAGGTAAGATTTCATAAACGGATTTTTTCAATTTTACTTTTTATCATTTTGCTATAAGCAAATACAAAGTTTGTGTGTTTTCTAGGTGAAAATGAGAATATTAATGGGAACATATGCACTCTCAGCGGGTTACTACGATGCTTACTACAAGCGAGCTCAACAGGTAACCCTCCTCATCTTCAAATACTGTTAATAGAACCGATGTGGATCAATAACTAAAATGTTTGTCCTGGTGTTAATGTAGGTGAGAACACTAATTCGAAAAGACTTCAAAACCGCGCTAGATCAGAACGATATCCTTATCTGTCCAGCAGCTCCATCTGCTGCATACAAGATTGGTGAAAAGAAAGATGATCCATTGGCAATGTATGCTGGAGACATTATGACGGTATGTTAAATGCTTCCAAGTTTTAACTCTCTTTAATTCGTTTTTTCATTACATATAACATAATTTGTATAATACGAGATTGCTGCAGGTCAATGTGAATCTCGCGGGACTTCCTGCGATTGTATTACCATGTGGATTAGTCGAAGGAGGTCCCTCGGGTCTACCAGTTGGTCTTCAAATGATCGGCGCAGCCTTTGATGAGGTTTGTTATATAAACTCTTTACTTAACCTCAAGGTTAGATTAAGAACAAGTGATTGATTGATTGAGTTTTTGTTATTGGTTTTTAGGAGAAATTGCTGAAAGTAGGTCACATATTTGAGCAGACTCTCAAAGGTGCAGGCTTTGTTCCTCCATTGTTACCAAATGTAGCCTAAACATGAAAGCTTGAAGGCTATTTCTTTTGTGCGTTTTACTTTCATGATTTATTTCGTAAAGCGAATTAATTTGTAATTTAACTTATAGTTCTTTTTAGTAACAAAGTAGATGCCCAGTGTATTCGTAGGACCCAATTATGGGAACTGCAAAAATGGTGAGTAAATTGCAGAATGTATATACGTTAAAGAAAGAAAAACGGAGTCGACCCGCAGTGCAGTGAAACGGTATGGCGTGATAATCGAATTCTAGGATAAAACCGATATCGAAATGATTTCGTTATCACTCGAAAACGTTCCCAACGAACAAAAGCACTACGTATACTCTCGAGATTTACTTTGTAAGAGATTGTGGAACTTTTGCTAGTGAAAAAGTTTTTTTTTTCCGTGTGTTCAACAGAGAGCCTAAGCTCGTTTTTATAGAGGAAAGTATAAGAGAATCTTGTTTCAAAACGAGTCAATCCGGAGATCGAGGAAGCGCGTGAACATGTGCGCAAATTGTGGGAAGTTGAGCGAGTGGAGCAAAACTCGGCGAAGCTCGGTTATGATGGAGAGAATCAAGGGCATATTCTCTCTTATCCATCAAACTGACTTTTTAATTAAACCGAACCAATTAGCTTAGACGTATAAGCTAGCACTTCGGGTACTTCAGTTCTTGAAGTCGTAGAAGATGAACCTAGACGTAGCAAGAGAGCTCGTAAGAAAAAAAATTTGGCAAGGATTTCATGATGGTTTTTCTCTTAGAGAATGAACCAAATACGTTCACAGAGGCCATGACTACACCTGACACACCTTTTGGAAGGAAGCCGTTAATAGTGAGATTGATTCTATTATGCAGAATCATACTTGGGAGATAACCGATCTACCTCAAGGGTTTAAGCCACTAGAGTGTAAATGGATTTTCAAAACCAAGTTGAAAATCGATGGCTCGGTAGATAAATACAAGGTTAGGCTTGTGGTGCAAGGATTTCGCCAAAAAGAATGTTTGGATTTCTTTGACACTTGTCCTCCGGTAACGAGAATAACCTCAATAAGAATGATGATCGGCATAGCAGCATTAAGAGACCTAGAAATCCATCAAATGGATGTTAAAACTGCTTTTCAAAATGGAGAATTAGAAGAAGAGATTTGGTTTGTTGTCCCTAGACAAGAACACAAGGTATGTAGACTTGTGAAGTCATTGTATGGACTTAAACAAGCTCCAAAATAATGGCATGAGAAGTTTGACAATGTAATGATGTCGAACGGTTTCAACATAAACGAGTGTGATAAGTGTATATATGTAAAATGTACTCCACATGATATGTCTTGCTATGTTTATACGTAGATGACAAGCTCATCATTGGCAGTACGAAAGATATGATCAATCAGACTAAGATTATGCTTAGCCAGAGATTTGATATGAAAGATATGAGACTTGCAGATGTAGTTTTAGGGATTAAAATCATTAGAACTACTGACGGTATCACCTTATCCCAAGCCCATTATGCTTAAAATATACTTGAGAGGTTTAGGGCTTACTCAAAAGAGACAACAAAAACTCATGTTGATACTCAACTTCACTTAAAGAAAAATTCGGGTGAAGCAGTTTTGCAATTGGAGTACGCAAGGATGATCGGGAGTCTGATGTACTTAACAAAATATACTAGACCCGATTTAGTGCATGCAGTAAATGTACTGAGTCACTATACTAGTAATCCATGACATAAACATTAGAAAGGTATAACTAGAGTATTGAATTCCTTACGTCATACCAAATATTATGGTCTGCACTATGGTAAAGAGTCGGCTATTTTGGAGGGATATAGCGATGCAAATTGGATATCTGACTCCCAAAATTCGAAATCCACGAGTGGATATGTCTTTACACTTGCAGGTGAAACAGTGTCCTGGAGACCTTCCAAGCAAACAATTCAAGCCAAATCCATGATAGAGTTAGAGCTCGTAGCTCTAGACACTGCGGCAGCTGAAGCGGAATGGCTTCGGAATTGGCTGGAAGATATCTCTGAGTGGGATAAACCCATGTCCGCTATTCGTATGCATTGTGATAGCCAATCAGCGATGTTGCGGTCAAAGAGTACCTTGTATAATGGTAAGAACCGTCATATTAGGAGACCTCATAAATCCGTTAGGAACTTTATAACCACTGGTATAATCCATGTAGATTATATTAGAACGAATGACAACCTAGCGGATCTTTTCACCAATGGGTTGCCACAAGATAAAGTTCTAAAATCATCAAGAGGAATGGGTTTGAAGCCCACATATTAAGAGAAAGTTTGATGGAAACCCTACTCACATGACTGGAGATCCCATGATGTAGGTTCAAAGGGAAAACTAATTCAAATGGAATTGAGCATTGTAAGACTTATGTTTTTACCCAGTTCCTTCAATGATAAACAGTGCTACATGTATGTGAACAAGGATAAGCATTGGCTTTTAATGATTTCATAGTTTTATAATAGTGGAGTATGACAAGATACTTCTGAAAAGAAACTAATGGCATATCACCTAGTGAGTGTGAAATAGAACCGTTTCTAGGAGAATAAAAGATAGGTTATATTCTTCAAGTTCACTCATGAAAACTAGGAATGTTAAAGGTCAAAATGAACAAAACAGAGAACAAAGTTCTACGAGAAGATGTCAGTGCGCGATACTTGTTGTCTCGGTTTACATAAAAATCTGTGTGGTTCAAGACATCATGTTCACCTCCTGGCCAGTAAACCCGGCATATGTTAAAAATGATTGGTTCAAAGCTGAAAAATGCTACCTATCAGACACAATTACATTTTCGCATATACTCTCGAAAGTCTTTCTAGTCTAGTCTATTCATGGTAGTGTCTAGTCTAGTCAAGTAAAGTCAGTGTCTAGTCTAGTCAAGTAAAGTCAGTGTCTAGTATAGCTCTTTCGATTCCGTCGAGTCTTCGTATGTTTAGAGTAATTTCTATTCATGTGGGAGATTATTGGAACATATTTTTATATTTTTTTTTTGGTCAACATATTGTATAAAAGCCATAATTGGTTATAAAATATGTATGTGTGAATGAGAAATAAAATGGGACATGGGCTCATAAAAGCCATAATATGTTGACACATTTTAATGAGGAAACATGTGTATAAAAGTCCCACATTGGTTAGATGAGACATTTATCACTTGTATAAATAAAGACATTTTCATATCATTGTTCAAATAGCTTGGACCACATTATGGAATGCGTGAGAGAGGATGGAAAGACCACACGCGCGCGTCGCCGCCGGACCGGGCCGGGCTTGGGTCTTGGCAATAAGCCTCCTTGGGACCTCCGCTGGCGTATTGTTTTTGAATTTTTTTTGTTAAATCAAAATCAGTTGGTTCATTGGTTTAATTGATTTGGTGGTTTAATTAAGCCAATTGATTTGGTTTAATTAAAAATTAAAAAGTCAGTTTGATGGATAAAAGAGAATATGTCCTTAATTCTCTCCTTCATAACCGAGCTTCGTCGAGTCTTGCTTCTCTCGCTCAACTTCCAACAATTTGCACGCACATTCAACTGCTTCCTCGATCTCCGGATTGACTCGTTCTCGAACGAGATTCTTTTATATTTTCCTCTATAAAAACGAGCTTAGGCTCTCTGTTGAACACACGAAAAGAAAAACTCTTTCACTAGCAAAAGTTCCACAATCTTTTACCTCGAGAGTATACATAGTGTTTTTGTTCGTTGGGAACGTTTACGAGTGATAACAAAATCGTTTCGATATCGGTTTTATCTTGAAATTCGATTATCACGTCATACTATTGCAGGTGATATTCGAATTAAGGAAAGAGACTTCATGGTCCCAACTCCGTTTTCCTTTCCTTAACGTCTATACATTATACAATTCACTCACTATTCTCGCAGTTCCCATAATTGGGATCCTACAGTATTATCATTTTATATTTTATGTTCTTGCAATTGCATTCATGCACTTCATCATTTTATAAGGCTTGTCTATAATACGGTTGAATAATTCATTACCACATTTTCTCGTCAACTACTAAGTTGGTTGATATAAAATATACACCATCTTTTTCATATTATATGATGTTTTGGTTTAACGTACAAATTGTTAAGAAAGTTTTCTAAGAATATAATGATGATTATGACGTTTCTGTTACAAATTTGAGAGCATGTTTAGTGGAGTCTCTAAAGGGATTTGGGCACAAAGTCATAGGTAGTTTTAATTAAAAGAAAATCAGAAAATGCAAAAAAAGGAAGAACCGGCTCTTCCCCAAGAGCCTGCAAGAGGCGAGTTCTTCACTGTGGCGACACGTGTCATGAGCCGATTGGCTCTTTTTTTTTTGAATTTTTTTTTTCCTAAATGCAAAAAAAAAAAAAAAAAAATTAATAAAAATTTTTTAAGAATCCCAAAAGGGGGTTCACTACTACACATGCTCTGAAGTGAACCATATGAACATCAAAATATGTCCTCTACGTGTACCAACATATATCTTAATAAGTTAATAGAGAGTCAAAACTCAAAACTATTACATTGTTCCGCCAAATAACAAATTCATATTTTCTGTTAAAACTAAAATTACAGTTTCCTCTAAAACTATTAAATCATATTTCAGCGGAAACAATTAAATAGAACATTGACATTTGAATGCAACTTCAAAATGCACACACGAACATTTATATGTACAGATCATTTCATTTTTCTATAACATTTTTAGAAGAAATCGTTTCATTTTTCTATAATTATGCAAACATTTTAAAATCATGTAATCTAGTGGCCCATACGAATATCTGTCTCCAGTGGAGGATCGAATTCCAACGATTCAAGCGTGTGCAGTGGTTGACATTTCGTCTAATGCATGAAACTCGCCACCTGGCACATGCATATAATATATTTTTCAAATATATTATTATTTTAATAATGCATGATCCTCTCTCTCCACCTTCTAACTGTTCCTCTCTCCACCTTCTGATAGCTCTGATCTACCACCCCGAAATCCCACGGCCTCACCCGATAAGATCTGCAACCGCAAACCATGTGACTTTTGCCTTCTTGGAAACCCCTTCTTTGCTCAAGATTTGTTTTCAATTGCCGCCTCAAAGCCATTCGTAAATCCGGTCAAGAGAATATCTTAGAAAAGAAGACATGTGAGAGGGCTACCTCACCTTCGGCCATCGTCAATGTCCACCAAAGTCGTGACGACCTCACCTAGCACTCTGTGAAACCCTCCTCGACACGCAACAAGCACCTTCTTAGCCTCCCGACGACTTCTGCTGTGGAGTAGCTTCCATATTTGTGCCGACTCCAAAGATTTTGCGCCTTCTCCAATACTGTTGTTTTTTACGACATCCGATTTACCAACTTATAGAGATCTGCAGATTAAACATGGATCAATTGCTAACCGCTTCACCGAAGAAACCTTCCCCACCTCCCATTGCCGATTACAAATGGTTGAGGCATCTTTTGTATCACGTCGTCGATCTCAGTGTCATTTACACCCTTTAAGATCGAAGGAAAACTCCTCACAACGTTGATGCAATCTCTTAAACGTCGAAGAAATCTCCCGAAAAATAAAATCTATTTTTTGAGATTTCTTTCTCACACCAAATGTTTTTTTCTCTCTAGCTCTCAAAGCTGTGGACAATATGTTAAGTTGTTGTTATACCAAAACAAAATTATGTGCTAATAAATAATTTATATCTTAGTTGCCATAAATGATGTTTAGATTAACAATTAACTATTTTGTTATGATAGATTATTGTTTGGTGCCCCAAATAACGGAACTAATTTTCTTAACTTTTGTTTTTTGGTAACCATTTGTGTGAACTAATCACCAATCATATCATATATAATATAAAAGTTGAAGCTATAAGCATTTGAGAGCGTCCACCTAGGATTTAAAAAACTCAATATGATTGGTCCACTTCATCGTTTAAAATCGAGAAAATTTACAAATTTTAAATTACTATAATAAAACTAACATATAAATGGTAATTACTTATTTAATTAAGAAAATTTACAAATTTTAAATTTTATAAATAATAAAATTAACATATAAATAGAAATAGAAATAAGAAACTAACATAGAAATAGAAATAAGAAACATACCTAAATTATCATAAAAACATTTACATTTTCCTTGATTAACATAATTTCAATACATATAAATGGAAATAGAAATAAGAAACTAACATAGAAATAGAAATAAAAACATAACTAAATTGTCAGAAAAACATTTGCATTTCTTGGATTAACATAATATTAATAATTATAAAAAGAAAATTAGTTTCTTCCTTAGAATTAGAAGTTTTCTCTATTTAATTGAGAAAATTTACATTTTAAATTACAATAATAAAACTAACATATAAATGGAAATAGAAATAAGAAACTAACATAGAAATATAAATAAGAAACATACCTAAATTGTCATAAAAAACTTTTACATTTTCTTTAATTAACATAATTTTAATTATTATAAAAAGAAAATTAGTTTCTTTCTTAGAATTAGAAGTTTTCTTTTTTAAAAGTTTAGATGTTGATTATAAATAAGCAGCTCAAATTCCAATAACTTACACAAATTTCTAAATCAAAAATATTTTTTTAGAGGCAATGGCCAATTCTTTATCTAGCAAACCAATTTCTTCTTTGTTTTTGAACGAAATTCAGAAAGGTTTTAACAAGAAGGAAGTTTTGGTTAGAATTCTTCACTTTTGGGAAGCACGAAACATCAAAAAGAGGTTTACTTATGGGTTTCGAACTCCTTCTCATTGATCAAAAGGTATTTTCAAATTTATTAATACATCATCAGTTCAATATTAAGTTAAGACAACTATTTATAAATTGAATGAAATCACTATAATGCAGGGGACTGTTATCCACGCATTCATATCTGCTAACCGGATATGCTGCTATGATTCAAATCTTAAGGCTGATGTAGTCTGCAAAATCAAAAAATTTGTAGTTACTGATAACAAGAACAACTACAAAGTGACTTCCTACATATAAATATTTTAGAGGTACATAATCAACCTATAATTCAACGTTTAGTATGTTTAAGTTTTATATCATTTGAAATGCTAACATAGCTTCATAGAAATTCCATTTTTTGTATCCTACATAAACCATTTAATGGTACCACCGCACTTGAATTAATTGATGTAAATATGTTTTGTCTCTCATCTACCTCTTCCACACGGGTTTTCTTCGATAAGTCAATTTTAAATCATATTGATTAATTTTATTAAATATTAATCAATATGATTAATTGATGTAGATATTTATATGAGAGAAATGGTTATATAATAATACACGATGATCAATTGATTTGAGTTAATTTTTATGAATTAATTTTTATGAATTGGTTTGAGTTAATTTTTATGAATTAATTTTAATCATAAAAATCAATTAATCATATATCAATCAATATGATTAATTGATAATTTTAATTTTTGATCTTATTTAAAATTTAAGTAATTTTAAATAAGAAGTGGTTGTTCATTTCATCATTTAAAATTGAGAAAAATTACAAACTTAAATTTTCACTTCATCATTCAAAATTAAGAAAATTTATAAATTGAAAATTTTATAAAATGATAAAACTAGCATAGAAATGGAAATAAGAAGCACACTTTTATGTATAGGAAAAGTAACATAGAAATGGTAATAATAAGCATACATAAATTGTCATAAAAAGAAGAAAATGTCAAATAAGTATATACATACATGATTACATTTTTTTGATTAATATAATTTCCAATTATTACGTACATGAATTATATTTTCCTTGATTAACATAATTTAAATGAAATTAGTTTCTTCCTTAAAATTAGAAGTTTTCTTTTTTTTAAAAAAATTTAGCTGTTAATTATAAATAAGCAGCTCAAATTCCAATAGATTAAACAAATTTCTAAATCAAAAATATTTTTTGAGAGGCAAAGATAACTTGATAAAGCAATGACCAATTCTTTTTCTACCCAACCAATTGCTTCTTTGTTTTTGAACGAGTTTCTGAAAGGTTTTAACAAGAAAGAAGTTTTGGTTAGAGTTCTTCACTTTTGGGAGACACGAAACATAAAAAGGAAATTTACTTATGAGTTTGAACTCCTTCTCATTAATCAAAAGGTATTTGAAAATTTATTAATACATCATATATTCAATATTTAGTTATCACAACTACTTACAAATTTCAAACTATCAAATAAAAACTCAATACCATAATTTTGGAAAATATGTGTAACAATTGTTTTAAGAAATTTTCATATTTGTCAACATTAAGACATTTTATTTTACAATATAAATAGTAAAATTGAAAAGATAATAATAAAAATGTAAACTTTAGTAATATTGAATTTGAATAATTTAGAAATAAACATAAAAATATAATAAGCAAAATTATAAATACGTACCTGCGCGTAGCGCAGGTGAAAAACCTAGTATAATATAAAAGTTGAAGCTATAGGCGTTTGAGAGCATCCACGTAGGATTTAAAAAAATCAATATGATTGGTCCACTTCATCATTCAAAATTGAGAAAATTTACAAATTTTATAAATAGTAAAACTTACATAGAAATGGAAATAAAAAATATCCATAAATAAAAACATAATGTAATAAGAAATACAATTTTATAAATAGGAAAACTAACACAAAAATGGGAATAAGAAACATACATAAAATGTCATAAAAAGAGCAAAATGTCAAATAAGTGTTAAATAAAAAAGCATCCATAAATTGTCATAAAAACATAATGTAATAAGAAACACAATTTTATAAATAGGAAAACTAACATAAAAATAGAAATAAGAAACATAAATAAATTGTCATAAAAAGAACAAAATGTCAAATAAGTATTATTTAATTTAATTATGTACGTACTTATATTCAAAAAAGGAAATTATAAAATTCAAAAAATATAATTAATATTACGTACATGATTACATTTTTCTTGATTAACATAATTTCCAACTATTATAAAAAGGAAATTAGTTTCTTTCCTAATTAGAAATTTTCTTTTTTAAAAGTTTAGCAATTGATTATAAATACACAACTCAAATTCCAATAACTTACATAAATTTCTAAATCAAAAATATTTTTTGAAAGACAAAAATAACTTGATAAAACAATGGCCATTTCTCTTTCTAACTAACCATTTGCTTCTTTGTTTTTGAACGAGCTCAGAAAGGTTTTAACAATAAAGAAGTTTTGGTTAGATTTTTCACTTCTGGAGGCACGAAACATCAAAAAAAGGTTTACTTATGGGTCTTGAACTCCTTCTCATTGATCAAAAGGTAATGACAAATTTATTAATACATCATCTATTCAATATTTAGTTAACATAACTACTTATAAATTTTAACAAAATAATGCATGATAATGTTATCCACACATCCATATCTGCTAACCGAGTATGCTAATATGAATAGAAATAATTTTTTATAATATAAATATTAAAATTTAAAAACAATAATAAAATTACAAACTTTATTAATATTGAATTTAAACTAATTTAGAGAAATATAATATCGAAAAAACAATAATAAAATTACAAACTTTATTAATATTAAATTTAAACTAATTTAGAAAAATATAATAAAAAAATTATGAATATGTATCCGCGCGAGCGCGGATGAAAAACCTAGTGGTGATAAAAGTAATGTTTAGTAAATAGTAATTTAATACTGCTGTTTATAATTTTTTTTTACAGAAAAATTGAGGTAATCACGTACACCATCATTCCACGTGAAGTCCAACTCGACATTTCAAGCTTTTTTTTTGTCAAGCTTAGTAAATATTACTATATTAGTATAACTTAATATTTTTGTTTGGTTTCTTATTCGGTTTCGTTGACATTAAAAATTCAAAATTTCCAAAACTCC
The DNA here is from genome assembly GCA_030180135.1 of Orychophragmus violaceus. NCBI lineage: Eukaryota > Viridiplantae > Streptophyta > Magnoliopsida > Brassicales > Brassicaceae > Orychophragmus > Orychophragmus violaceus. The sequence continues at coordinate 12,753,551 of CM058240.1, forward strand.
ATTGCTTGCGCGTCACTCTCCCCCATTTTTCTTTGCTTTTCTTGTTTGACCGATTTACACGTACACAGATGTGCATACACATAAAGATATGTATATAGGTCTATATGCATATATGTGCCGCTCATATCTTAAACCTTCTAAAAATCAAAAATCTATAAAACCCTAGCTAGTTGCTAAATCAATGTGTCCTCCTCCTTTCTCCGAACAATACTGTATATATGAATATTTCTCACAAAGCCATGTTTATGACTGTTTACTTTGTCATGATCCTCTTGGTTTTTAGTGCCTGCAACGCTGCGAAGAAGATGGAGCCAATTAAGGTTTCTGAAATGGAATTAGTTAAAACAAGATCAAGATCATCAAGACATGAGTTCACGGAGGGTTTTAGATTCAAGGGTCGTGTGTTCCATTATTTGTCTAAACGGGTACTTGTACCACCGTCGGGACCTTCGAGAAGGCACAATTCTGTGGTGAATGATCTCAAACACTAATTGTTTTTTTCTTTTTAAGCTTCGTGAAATTGTTTTTGGCGGGGTTGTAATCCTTTTAGTTAATATATGTTTTTGTTCTTTTTATACATCATTTGAATTCATTCATATTTGTAGTATCTCGTTGGAAAGTGATACGTACGTATATTGTATATATCTCCTTTTTCTCCTACCATTGTATATATATATATCTTTCATATCATTATCTCTTTGAAAATAATAGGAGTATCAATATGGATGGACTAATCTAACTTCGCATTCGCAATTTAACTCTTGGCCATGAAGCTCATGGATTAATCTATATATATATATATATATATATATATATCATAACAAAAATTAAATATTCATTAATTTTTCAAGTAACTAATGAATAGAATTCTAATGTATATCATGTTTTAAACCCATTTAGCCTTAAGTTTTTAACTCATGGATTAAATTGAACTCTTATGGGTAAGCTCAAGAAAAGCATGAAACTAGTTCACGAAACCTGTTTAATTAATATGACAGAAGGTGACAAAATATTTTTTAATACGACAGAAAAATGCTTACACGATGCTAATAAATAGCCCACGCTAACGTAGTCAGTCCAAAGTTTTTGGCCCATGGAAACTTTTCGGCTTGTAGACCTTGTAGGGCCCTGTATCATCTTTGAGGCTTAACAGGATTTTGTCACCGTTTGTATAATGTCGTGTCATTTTGCTATACAAATTTTAGAGGGATTGAGCGGGAGAAGTAAATGGTTCATTTTTCATCAAACTAAGAGATTCTTTAACATGGTGTGTTTTTGAACCAAATCTTAACTTCTAATTTTACTCTGGTCTCCTGCCTGTTGAAGGGTTTAAATTTGATGTTTTAGTCTTTAAAGCCAAAGAATTAAAACAGAAAATTATTTATCCATATTTCATGTTCGTACGTATATAATTCAACTTCTGAGAAGTTACGTGGAGAATTACTTGGTCTCAGGGAAACATCTCCGGCGAAACAATTATCTCCCTCTCAAGAACCGGTCTCACTATATCTCTCAAACGAACCTCTATTAACTCACTCACTTACAAGTCATGAGCAATAATAAGAAGAAGAGGATAAATAGCTTCAAAGTTATATACAAACTGAATAACAAACCGTGAAGCAAGATCATGGTTTAAACTTCAAAAACTTTCATGTCATTCAAGCAGTGCCTTGTAGAGAAGCATATGAGAAAAGAAACAGGAATTCATAAAACATTGCCCCTAAATAATATTTCATATTTCATAATCCCACATTTAGACAAAAACCCCATAATCAAAAAACACATTCATAAAATTCCATGGTCAAATATTACCTTCTTTAAACATTACTAATTTGTGTGTTTTTTTCCACTTAAACCCTTAGAAAATACACACTAAGCTCAGGCCCACCACTTGACCCATCAGGATTCATCATGTAAAAAGCCTCCGAATCTCTTGACCCGATAACCCGCTCGAACCGGGCTCTCATATACATGAGCTCACCATTCTCGGACCCCACCGCTTCATTCGCTTCTTCCGCTGCCGCCGGTAAAACTCCGGCACCCATCGTAATGGGTCCCACCGCCTTCAACACTCTCCACTCCGCTTCTCCGCACTCTTTCCTTGCCGCGTAACCACATTTTTTGCCGTTACAGTACGTTCTCCACGTGGACTCTTGTAGAAGCTTCTTCGAATCCGTCTTAAACGCTGCCGTTTCGAGCGCAATCCTCACGAGCCCTGAAGCCATTTCCTTGACGAGTACGCTCGTCGGAGTCGGTAACTGGATCAAAACCTCGGGTAAACGGGTCGGGTCATCTTGTACAGCGAAATACACGTGTCCACGACGGTTTCCGAATAAAGTACCCACGACCCGGAAACCCAGACCCGAATTAGAGAACCCGAGTGCATAACGGATCTTCTCGATTGTCTTTTTCTTCTTCTTCTTTTGCATTATGTGCCCAGTGTCGAATTGATACGGTCGGGTCGGATCGGAGGAAAAGTTGAAACGGGTCAAGATCTTTTCTTCGTTGTTGTTGTTGCTGTGATCGTCGTCTTCTTCCTCTTCGTCTTCTTCTTGAACCTTCTTCTTTTTCCAGTTGAAGTAACGTTTAGAAAGTGAAAGAGAAGAGTCGAGAGAAGTGCTGGATAAGATTGACTTCATCTCTTCTATATGAATATTACAGAAACTATGTTTTTATTGGAACTGAGACTTGTATTGAAGTTTGGAGTGGACCTCTTGTGCTCTCTTATATTGGTCTTTAATGGAGTTTTAAAGCTTGTGTGGGTTGATTTGATTTAACTAATTTAATTAAATTATATTTAAAATATTATATTTGACTCTAGGTTTCTGTCATTTATACTGTTTATTTGTTTACATCTCTGACTACTTTCACGTATATTTTTATTTAGAGAAATTGCACTGTCTGTGCAAGAAAAAAGTGCTAATTAATTTTATAGGCAAAACTTGTGGCTCATTATTTCTATCTCCATTATACCCCTATTGATCTAGAGATTTCTTTCGATTTTGTGTCTCCCCCCTCCTAGAAATTCATTTTCGCGGTTTTATGAGAGAGAGAAAATTTGTTTTTAATTTTCTTTTGTCTAGCAATACTCTATCTAAAATCCTTCCTAAAAACGCGTCCTTCTCCAAGCTTCTATCTCTCCTTCTCGCTCTTAGTACTGTCGAGTTAAATCGTGTATGTTGCAGAGAAATGGTAATATTTGTTGTTGTTTCTTCTCGATTTTATTCAGATTGCATGCTCCTCTTTTTTTTCAACTGTACCAATTTAATTTTGGTTTGCATGCTCTATCAGTCAATCTCAGATGGTGAAGAATTGCCGGAACTACCTTGCCAGATTTTTGCACTTGGTGAAGAACCGAATGGTCAACGAGTCAACTCGTACATGAAACCTAACCGTATTTCCTCAATCTTGAACGCTCTTCACGGCGATGAAGCTGAAGAAATTCAGAATTCTTCTTTTGGGAAACTTATTGCGACAGCAGAGAAGCCTCCTTTTTCTGGTGCCTTTGGTCAGTTCATAATCACCAGAATGTTGTATGTGAAAAAGAAACACGAAATTTGGTTTCTTTTTGTGGGGTGGCCAATTAGGGTTTCGTTGAGGGAATTTGCTATAGTAACCGGTTTTCCTTGTGGTAAGTTCCCAAAGACTTAAAAAAAGAAGAAGAGGAATCTCGTCAAAGACCAGAAGTACTGGGGAGAGTTGTTCGGTAAACTTGATTATGTGTATGTGGATTCGGTTGTCAATATGCTTAAGAAGAGGATTGTTACGGACATACCTCGTAGGATAAAATATGCATATCTTGCACTTACTGCTGCCGTGTTGTGTCCTAGTAGTCACTTTCCCAAAATCCAAGATGAACACGTAGAATTGATCCGCGACCTTGACCAGTTTCTGGCTTATCCATGGGGTAGACTCTCTTTTGAGATGGTTGTGTCAAGCATCAAAGCGCGAGATGAAGTATCGCTTGCCCAGAAATCAGTTGCTGTCCAGGGGTTTTTCCATGCATTCCAGCTTGTTATGGTGGAAGCTGTTCCAGCGCTGTTGGAGGTTGTTGAAGTCGGACAGTCATCATCGTCATCCGAGTCCGATAGCAATAATGAAGAGGAAACTACGGATAGGATGGTTGATTCGTTGGCCGAATCCAATGCGTCTATGTTCCCCGAAATGAACCCGGAAAGGGATGCTAACGCACGTACTGCAGGTGTTCCGGTGGCTAACAATAAGACGATGTCTTCCAAATTTCTTTTGAGCCCGGGCCACGCGAGGGATATAGATGAGAAATGTGATGTAAGTTTTTTAACCAACAAATATACATATTGTCAATCACAATTAAACTTTTCGCACTGCTAACTTTTGCTTTAGCAGGCTTATTAGAATCATCCTTGAGTATTTTTTTTGTTGATCCATTTCTTTCATTTTCAGGCATTTGTTAAATGCATCATACCTGCTGAAGGTGTCATGGAGTTGGATGATTCGTCGTTTGTTTGGTCTGATGACGAAGAAGATGAGAAGGTTAACAATATGGTCCGCATAATAGGCGAGGGTTTCCACTTCAGGAAATGCATGTTTAAAGGTGGTGTTACGGCGTCTGAAATTGAATTGAAACGGAAAGAGAAAGGAGAGGCAAATGACAAGAAAGGGAAGGAAAAAGCCACTCTATCACAACCAAGTGGCGCCAACATTGACTGTTGCCAGCTAACTGATATGGTAGTGCAGAAGGTGAAGCCTCTTCTAAAGGAAGCTTCCACGAAGGCTGCAGCATGTTGCACCCAGATCAATAATGTGGAGGGAGGGGTTTCGAGATGTTTTGATCAAATCAAACTAGTCGCCGGCGCTGTAGCTGATCTTGACAAAAAATGTGAACTCATTATTAGCGGTGCGCTACCGTCTATCACAGATGCTGTTGTTGCAGCTGTTTTGAAAATATTGTCTGAGTCCCCAAACCTCCAAGCAATCGGGAGTGTACCAGTTGGCAGACGTAATGTGAATTCTCCAATTAGGCGGACATCTGAATTGTCTCAGGAAAAGAGCCCGCTTGGTGCGGTTGATGAGAACAATCCAACTCCAGAGGATATTATTAACAGAGCCACTGAAGAAACAAGGTCGGCCATACCCGAGGTGAGCTCTGTTGCACATTTTTATCAACGTTCGCTAACCTTGTTTAAATCCGACGTACGAGATTGTGTATATAGAAATGAGCTTTGTTAACAAACTAATGCTAATCTTGTCAGAGCGGTCCATTTATGTTATAACAATGTTTTCAGATTCCGACCGAGGGTCATACTTTACATCCCGACGAAGCATTATCTCGAATGCGTGACAATTTATCTCCTGGCCAAATTAAGGTAACCTCGCCATCCCCTCAGCTAATTCCACTGCCTTGGGCAGTGGAATTTTATCAGGATAGGTGTTCGTATCTTGCTGCTGCGGATAACATTCAAACTCCTGAAGCTATTATTAATAGAGTCATTGAAGAAACAAGATCTGCCATGCCTGAGGTGAGCTCTATTGTTTGTTTTGTCTGCGTTGCTAAATTTGTTGAAATCTGATACAAGACATTGGTTTTACAGAATCCGGCCCCCGAACCAACTACTTCTTATTTTGTCTATTCTAACATATCCATTATAAACATTTTTTCTTAGAATTCAATGGGCGAGAGCCAAACTGCATATCCTGATGACGCTTTCCTTGAAATGGGCCACAACATATGTCCTGCTCAAGTTAATGTAAGCTCGACATCCCCTCAGTAAAATCATATAAGCTGCCTCGGTGTTATATTTTCTGGTTTGATGTTTTTTGTTGATCATTCCTGCATCAATATTGTCTGCAGAATCCTATGGTGGTTGGGCCCAGCGATCTGGCCGATACGAAGGCAACTGCTGATATTGGAGTACCACAGCGCAAGAGCAAACGCTTGCGTACTCAATCAGTAGGTCTTGAAGGTTTTGAATGTACGAGATCAATGAATCCTTGTGTTGCTGCACAGCCAGTTGTCCAAGGTGTTTTCCCGGAGATTGATTATGATGAGAAATACTCACTGCTTGTCAAGCGGCTTAAAACCCACAGGTTCCATAACTGTATCACACAGATTTTTTGGCCCTTATTTTTGTCAGTAGCTGGTTAACTTATATCTTAACGTCTAACAACTGAATATGCCACAGGCTAGTGAATGTTGGCAACGACACACAAGTTAGTGGCAAAGACGTCCTCGAGATTGCCGAGAAGAAAAATGTGCTATCCCCAAAGGTATTATAGTGCATTCAAACCTATTTTTAATCATCTTTATACGTTTCGAAACTTTTTTTGACTTGTTGCTTCTTTTCGTAGGTTGTCGACGCCCTGGTGCACCTTTCCCGCATCCTTTTCATGAGAGCACTTCCAGGCCCACCCTCTAACAAGATCCGTTTTTTCGACACTAAGTTCGTCTCGACATTCATTAAGCACTATACTAAATTCTCGAGAGTGGCTGCTAAGGACAGGTATAGATTTGTCTTTCAAGAAGACGTGGTCGAGACTGTCAGAAATGCTTTTGCGGTCATTCCCTCGCCTGACAGGTGCTACTTTCCTTTTCTGGTTGACAAATCTCACTGGGTCGGTGTTTGCGTAGATATCCGTACGAGATCAATCCAGGTGTTGGATTGTAACACTTCTCTACGCAGTGACAATCTCGTGAAGAAGGATTTTACCCCGGTCTCTTTGATGATGCCATACCTTATCAAAGCTGCGACCATGGATCCCAACTTCTCTGTTCAAGGATCCTTCTCCCTAAACCGAGCCAGAGGTGTTCCTCAGAATCCTAATCCAGCTGAATCTGCAATTACAACTATGCTACTTATTGGTGCCCACTCAATGGTCGGATTTGAAGGATGCAAGTGCATTACACCATAAGCTCTTCCCGCAGAGGCAAGGAGGCTTGCGGTGGTCTTCTTCCAAGAGTTTGGAGGGAGTATCTGATGTAATCTTGTATTGTAATGTGTGTACTATGTTCTACCTTTCGCTTGACTATAACCACGTCTTTGTTTTTATCTGGGATCATCTATGTTGCTGTGTCTCGACATTTGGTTAGACAATTTTAATTTCAACTCCTTCTACCATTTGACTTAGCAAACTACTCCACATTTTTTTCTTGGTAGGTAGCCAACTACTCCAAGTGTTTTTGGAAGCTTACTTATGCGCATGTAACTTAGGTGATTCGTACTTATGCTAGGCTTATACAACCAAAATGATTGTATTTGTGCGAACCCCAATCGAAAATATCGGATAATATACCTGTCCCTACATACCTCACCCCAAGCTACCACCTTTTTTGTTCATAGTATCTCTACGCTAAGATGTGTCATAAATTGCTAATGTCTGTAATAGCAGGTTTTCAAAAGTTTTAGCAAACTAATCTCTTGGTTTTTAGATGCACATAGCACCAAGTTCTTCCTAAACATATGAAAATACCAAACATATATTTCACATATAAGGGGGCATGCTTATTCAAACCATACAACATTGAGGATTTTTTGGTCTTAGTATCATACATAGAAGAGTAAAATTGATCGACCTCAATTCCGATCTATATCAAAAGCCTTATCCCACATCCTGCTGCCCCCATGCTACTTGTTGTTGTGCACTATATTGGCGCCTTGCACGTTGCACGGTTGTGCCCAACCCCCTTGCAACGACTGCAAACACTAAGCTTCCTCGGATACACCCCCTGCATTTAGCAATTACCATTACAAGTTACGACTACATTTCTGGTTACACTATATAACGTCTCGGATAGCATTGCTAATTCATTAAGTACCTGTATTTCGCCACGTGAGAAGAACCTTCTTTTACGTGGCCTGCCTGGAGGACGGCGGGTTAATGGAGGGAGCAGCTCCATGTTCGCAATATCATCATCTGCCAGTTTTTCATCGATGTTCGTTGGAACCGGGTATATACTCCCCTCGTAGCTGTGCACCCAAAATGGTTTAGTATATTCTTTACCAACAAGTGAGTCGACGAGGATGTTTGCCTTCACAGCGGCTGAAACTGCGTGCGTGCATGGAATGGACAAAGTTTGGAACTCTTTGCAGCTACATGTTTTCATTCCCAAGTCAACATGGAAAGGAACTCCTTCCTTTGTACGCACTTCAAATTCAGTGGTATTGATATGCTTCACTTCAAATCCTGCCGATATCTCAAACTTATTTGCCAGTATCTTCTGGATCCTTGGAGTTAGTCCAGTGGGCTCTTTTTTCGAGGCTTCTCGACGGACATGGAACCAGCCCATCAAAGTGGCCCTTATGTACTCAACTAGTGGGATTATAGGAAAATCCCTTGCCTCACAGAGTGCTGCGTTCAATGACTCAGCAATGTTGCTGGTCATAAGGTTGTATCTTTTTCCAGTGGAATGGCAACTTGCCCAGTTCTTGAAACCAATGTTCTCTAGGTATCTTCCACATTCCGGATCGATGCTTACTATTTCCTCAAAGTGTTCTGCAAACTCTGAGACACGGAAAGCTCGGCCTGCACGTCCAACTAGGTATGAGAGGTGTCTTTTCTTGAAGATAGAAACGACGTTGCGCTTAAGGTGCACTATGCACGAGCAATGGCTTGCTTTCGGGTACACCTACATTACAGCAATATGTGACATGTTAGGTACGGTAAGAAATTTGTTAGTGAATATACCATGTAACATTTTTATAACTTTCAAAACCAGTCTGAAGTAAGTAGCATTGTTTCCCCGTAGATAAGCAGTTTAAAATATTTCTTGCAATATCAAATTGTCCATGCTAACACTTTATTTACCTCATATAACATTCAAAGTTTCTAAGTTAGATGCACATTTTAAGCTCTAAACTTACCTTGCACAGAGAAATGTGTATCGCCTAGTGCCTATCTGAAATGAAAACGAGTTCTTCATTGTCGGGCACTATTTCTTGTAGCTTGCTAAAAAACCAAGTGTACGCCTTCTCTTTCTCTCCATCGACTACGCCGAATGATAATGGGTAGATTTGGTAGTTACCATCTTGACAACTTGCTGTCAGTAGACATCCTGCGTACTTGCTTTTCAGAAAAGTCCCGTCAATGATTATGACCTTACGCATGAACTGATAGCCTTTGATAGAAGCGGCGAGGGCGAAGAACATGTACTTGAATCTCCACCCTACACCTTCCTGATGCTCGGCATCGATATGACCTACCGACCCTGGATTTGCAGAAACTAACATATGCACGAATTTGGGCAACTTCTTGAAACAGTCTCCTGTTGAACCTCTTGCTGAGTCCATTGCAATTTCACGTGAACGCCACGCTTTGTAGTAGGAGATTGGTATGTCATGTCCTTCGCGCATTATCTCCCGAACAGCCCCTGGTCGAGGACCACTGGTCTGTCCACCGTATTTCGTCCTTATCATGTCCCCTATCACTTCGGTTGTAGCATGACGCTGAAAATCCCGCCTTTCGTTTATGGAACACTTGTGATTTGGCCGTATACGTCTTATTTGGTACCAGTCGGAGTCTTTCATCTTCACTGCGTACACCCTCCATGGACAAGTTGTTCCTACGCACTCAAGGACCATCATCTTTGGGTTCGACTTCTTGTTATGGAATCGAAATTTGTGGGCAAGTGCATGAAGTGCCATGTGCTGTCTAAATGCATCCCGGTTTCTGAACATCATGCCGATGTACAGCTCCTTCGGGTTATTCTTATTGTTACCTTCATAGCAGAAACAAGTTTCCCATTAACTTAGCAATGTTTAATAACACATACACAAAAAAAGAAACAGTTACATTGCTAAACCAAAATATAGTTATGGACTTCGTTCACGGACCACTGTTTATTTCATCATCGCTCTCAGACTCATCCACCTCCATCTTGCTTGCTCCCCCACCCCAGTTTCCATCTTAAGGTTCACTCACGGCCTTTTTGGGTCCAGCACTATCGATCTTTTCCTTGGGTGGTGTAAAACAACTGCAACACCAGTTAAGAAATAGATAGAGGACGTTATTTCTATTATTTCTATGTGGAGTAGCTGTCATTTCATCGTGTTGAATATGAACAATGGTTCCGTACACTGGTGCACTCATTGCTTGGATCTCTGTCATCCCTAAAGAACAAATATATTTGTTAGCTGCTATATTCATAGGTTACTTGAAAACATATGTGTTAACAATCTTACCGTCACTTTCATTAGTATCCAAGCTTATCACATCATCAGTTATAGGCTCAGCTGCCTCTTCTATTTCTGGTTCAGCACCCAGTCGTCCCCCGTCTAGGCTTCCCATCTGTTTGGCTCTTACCTGTGCAACAACTTCATTATTTGATTCCATAAGGACAACAAGCTTATCCGGTGTGAAAATTTCTTCCATCACAGTGAGCGATGCTGGAATAAACCCAAGTTTACGGAGTTCTGCCAAAATGAAATAGCTTTTCATTAGTTGTTGCCGTTTGAGTCTAAAGATTATCGCTTTCTATATCTCCAACACACTTGCCTCTTTCCTCGAACTCATTCTCCACCAAATCAAAGGTTTTGGCCAGGTTTTTCCTAACTGGTCTATTGCTAGTTCTGCATAGTTTGAGTCATTTTTGGAATTAGTACAACATTCCTTCAAGTAATGTGCTTATATTCTCAATGGCATCATAAATTAAATTACGCTTTACCTGTTCGTATCCTCGTCCATGGCAGCACCTACAAATCACATTAACAAACAAAACATTTGGTTAGAACGTTACAATTTACTTTCCTCCTAAATTAAGATTCTAATATCTTTAACCTTCAGTCAAAGTTGTATCAATGCTCCCTTGAGGTGTGTTTGTTTTATCTTCCTTAATCACCATTCCCGCTTCTTCTTCATCTACAAGCCGGATTATCCCTTCTATTGGCATTGGAATCTTGCCATCAACATGCGTCGATGGTGAACTTATGTCCCGAATTGTCTGGTTTGGAACAAAGTTGCGCAGCATACGTACGCCTGCATCCATAAACATCTCCATCTCCTGGGGCGTTAAAATCTCTTCCATGACCTTAACACTTGTCGGGAACAAACCTGCTGTCTCAAGCCCTGCACATTAAAGATTTGTTCAATATGTACAATGTCTTTCGACATTTTAAACAAAGGTTCATCCTTTACCTCGATAATCCCCGTTGTGTAACTTTGTGTAGAGGGGGTAATCGAATCCAGAACCACCCCTGCCTAGAGTCAGTTGTGTTGATGCCTCCCCACAAGCAAACTCGCTCGTCATTATCCCCTTTCCCTTCTCGATACGGCTCAGCGGTGGAGGGTCAATCCTACATAAAATATTAACAATGTCAACAATCCGGTTATCTTTGGAACAAAAAATATATCTGCTATTTAATTTCTTACCTCATTACAGAATCATCCTCCGTTGGGTTACTGGCATGTTTAGCTGCCATAAAAGGTTTATTAGCGACCATCTACTAAGATAACGGCTTTTTAAAGTTTTATCATAAATACCTAGGCTGAGATTGGCTAAATCTGCCCCCCATTATGGAATCCTCCTTAACCCATTTCTGAATGGTCCACCCACATTTTTCGGGTGTGAAAGGAGTCCCACCCTCTGGTTCATCTGAAGAACCTGTTGATGAACGGTCCTCGTCAAGAAGGTTTAAACCATGGGTCACTGGCTTTGTTCTCTCCTCTACGTCCTCTGGATAGACTGTGTACTGTTTGTTCAATATGTCGTCTAGTGTGGATAGAGAGAAAGGAACGGTTCCAGTTGCTAGTAAAGAATTCCAGTAGTATCCTGCAGCGTCATTTGCGTGGTCCTTATGCCCTCCTACTTGTTGGTTGGCTTCAAGAGAAAAGCTAGGTTCACCAAAAACGTGTGGCCTTCCGCTGATATCACCCGCAGAGCGGCGATTGAACCGATATCTCTCTACTGCAGGCCAACCCACTGTCACGCACATAGGCAAGCCTATGTGTTCATTTCTAACGGCCATAAACAACTCCACATCTCCATCAACAGAGATCTCTATGGGCATGACTTGTTTCCCTCGAGGACCCAACATGTTCAGAGGAAACTGGTAAGTGAGAAGTACATGGTCTTTTATTTGGTATTTTGTGGTCACCGTAAGTAAGAGTGCACTGTATTTATCGTTTTCTTGCACCATAATACCATAACTTCCCTCCGCCGGGTCTATTATGAAATCCCATTCACCGGATGTAGCTCTTTCCCACTCACCTCTTAATAGCCTAACTAGCCGTCCCATCGTTTTCGTGTCCTGCAATTTTTAGCGCAACAACATCTCAATTCCACGACAGATATATTCATACGATAGGTCAAAAATATGCATCATGTGTGCTTAACAAGTTTGAAATGCACCGTGGCGTCAAAATCATAGTTTCATTTATGTATTAGACTACCGGTTTTAGTTTTCACAGTTATGCAGTTACATTCTCGGACACAATAAAATGCAGTAAATGTGTTCCAAATTGAGGCACATGTATTTATCCTTAAATTCATCTTTAAAGTCGAGCGTATGGGACCATTTAATGTTGGAGGATCTCAAACTCGAATTAGAAAAAAGATCGCACGACCCTACATCAAGAGTGTGTAAAATAAGCGAAGAGAATCTCAAGTACTAAAAGTAAAGTAAACGACATCCATTATCCCGACAAGAACTCACCTTTTTGGATATTTTCTTGAGACTCTATTTTCTTCTTTACTCTATTTGGAAAGCATAATCGGCTACCCTTTCATTTTTCTTGGTAAGAAAGTGATTTGCTTTAAAGGTGAGGAATACACAAGGTTATATAGAGAAGAAGCAACTAGGTCTCATCGCTCGGCTATACATACAGCTATTGTATAAATTTACAAGAAAATCTTGGATATTAATATTTGAGATACACATTAATTATGCAATCGCCCAGATTTCGGGTGGTCCAGATTTGCTCACCGAGATACATTAGTATATTTACACATCTTAGGGGGTTACATCATTGTCGGCTCCCAAGTGGATGACTTTTGTTTACGCGGGAAGATTTCAGGGGTAAAAGTGTCAATCTCCATTGCCGATTTTGGTTTCCTTAATATGTTGTCTAACCAACTGGTTTCCGCTTGGTTTTAGATTATTGAGCCAATTGACTCTTTTATTTATCGAATATATTTCACATCATACAATAAGTTTCTGTATAGTAATTTTAGTCTAATCTAACGTATGTTTCCTCTTTTCATTTAAAATTAAAAGAAAATATCAAAGCGATAAATCTGTGAAATAAAAATCATTGTTAAAATTTTAGGTAAACTATGACGTGGTACAGAATGTGAAGATATGACGATGGCGCTTGACTAAGTAACGAATCATCCACTTACATAGTAACGAAACCAAAGTTAATTGGTCCGGTCTTCTTGGATTTTACTGGTTTTTAGATTAATCTAAGAATTAGAATCAGAAGCCTTTGGTCTGCATATCTAAAATTAATCTAAAAATTACATGTTTATATAAAATAATTAGAAGAAATGTAAGAGAATTTCTTATTTGTTAAAAAAGAAAGATGGATGTGACAGAAGATAGTAAAGGCAAACACGAAGAGGTGAGACAAGGGAGGAAGGTGAGCAGCCACCACCTAACCGTAGATTAAGGGACTGTCTTCATTGGGACTTATGAATAAGACATATCACACACCAAATCCACATTTATATTTTGTCATTTTCACACACATACATTGTCTATGTAAAACATATGTAGATTTAAGGGACAAGAAAGTGTGCGATTGATCTCAATCAATGTCTCATCGATAGTGGGGGCTACTGATAGTTGACAAATTTATCTACCTTTTTTTTTCACTCGAACACATAGTAACTTGTCATGAAACCTTACTATAAACGCAATGTCTTCTGTACGTATATGGTGAAGACATAAAATTTAAAACGAGGCAAGGCAAATGAACAATGTTTTTATACGGTGAAGACAAAATTTTAAAACGAGGCAAGGCAAATGAACAATGTTTTTATATGGTGGAGACATACACATTTACA